>OZ038385.1:7074606-7761332 GCA_964036045.1 Eutreptiella sp. 'Long Island Sound 2002'
TTTGAAACTGAGGTCCGCCACTTGCGAATCCCGTTCCCGGCCGCCACCGTTGAGTTTCTTGCTCAAACTTTGTGTGATTGTACTTCACACCCATAGGTATCATCCACCAAATTTTGAGCTGAATCTGAAGCACCACGACGGAGTTCTGATTTTTCCCCATTTCGCGCGTGCTGCTGCTTGCTTGCTGCTTGCTGCTGCTTGCTGCTGGCTGCTGCTGCTGCTGCTAAACCTGGTAGGTCCACCCTAGACACTAAAAAGGGTTATAAAACCAAGACTGGTTCCACCAGCTCGGTGAACAGACCATATCTTGGGCTACATGGCTCAAAACGTGTTTTCAAGTGCACCTAATCCACCCGCAACCACCCACTTTTGGTGGTTTCCACCCCTCAAAATTGCCCTAACCCATGCCTAGACCACCGTGCCTAGGCCCAGTGGGCTGCGGCAAGCTGCAAGAGGTAGCCTAAAGAGGTGGGCGCAAAAATGGGTCAACAAGGTGCAAAAAATGACTTTTTTCAAAAAATGATCCTAGACCACATGGAATGCCAAAACAAGTGTTTTTGGCGCGTTTTGAGCTCGTGGTGGCCCGTTTTGGCCCTCCTAAAATCCCAAAATGCCATGAAAATGGGCTGGACAAAAAATGGGTCAAAAATGGGTCAAAAATATGTTTTTCCAAAAATGATCCTAGACCATTTGGGGTGCCTAAGCAAGTGAAATGAGCCCATTTTGGGCCCATTGCAAGCCATTTTGGCCACTCACAAAATGCCTTGAAAATGGGTTGTTTTGCGCCCAAAAATGGTTCAAAAATGGGTCAAAACTGTGTTTTTCCAAGGATACCTTTGGACTATTTGGGGGTGCACAAACAAGTGGAAGGAGCCCATTTTGAGCCCATGTTGAGCAATTTGGGCCCCTCTCAAATGCCTTGAAAATGGGCCAATTTGGGACCACAAATGGCTCAAAAACTGGCCAAAACCATGGTTTTCCAAAAATGATCCTAGTCCACTTGTGGTGCCCAAATGGATGAATACAGCTCATTTTGCGCCCCTTTTGAGCCGCTCTCATCCACTTTCCAGTGCGTACCTCATTTGTCTCATTGATGTCTCCTACACGATGTTCCTTCCCCCACCAGCTTGGTCCCAATATCCAAACCTGGTTAGGGCTAGGGTTGGGGTCACCGAGCTGGTGGAACCAGTCTTGGTTTTATAACCCTTTTTAGTGTCTAGGGTGGACCTACCAGGTTTAGCAGCAAGCTGCAAGCAAGCAAGCAGCAAGCAAGCAAGCAGCACGCGCGAAATGGGGAAAATCAGATTTCCGTCGTGGTGCTTTGGATTTGGTTGAAATTTTGGTGCATGATACCTATGGGTGTGAAGTACAATCACACAAAGTTTGAGCGAGAAACTCGACAGTGGCGGCTGGGAACGGGCGTCGCAAGTGGCGGACCTCACTTTCAAAATCTGCATTTTAGGGCCAAAAACAGCCATTTTTGGGCCGAAAAAGCCTTAGAACACATTCAAAACGGCCAAACGAAGGGAAACGGTGGATACACCCCACGTGCGGCTTGACTTCCCCGTGTCAACGAGCTCTTTGCGGCCCTCTGACTCCACCATATGTCCCGGATACGGCCCAAAAAGGCCCCCAGAAGCTCCAAATGCCGACAGCCACAAACCAAGAATAGGCCATATCTTTGGCTACATGGCTCAAAATGCGATTCCGAGGGCACCTACTCCACCCGCAACCCCCCACTTTTTGTGGTTTCCACCCCTCAGAATTGCCCAAACGGACGCCTAGACCCCAATACCTAGGCCCGGTAGGCTGCGGCAAGCTGCAAGCTCAAGCCCAAACAGGTGGGTGCCCAAATGGGTCAACAGGTTCTAGTAGGGGTAAAAAGATGACTTTTCTCAAAAATGATCGTAGACCATGTGCGACGCTAAAACAAGTGTTTTTGGACTGTTTTGAGCTTGTGGTGGCCCATTTTGCCCTCCGAACATCCCAAAATGCCTTGAAAATGGGCTGTTTTGGGACAAAAAATGGGTCAAAAATGGGTCAAAAACGCATTTTTTCAAACCTCATCCTAGACCATTTGGGGTGCACAAACGGGTGAAATGAGACCATTTTGAGCCCATTTTGAGGCATTTTGGCCCCTCAGAAGTCCAAAAAGCCTTGATCGTGGGCCTCGTGGTGATGGGGTTCACTTGCGAGCTAATTTCACTTTGTCAAGAGCCATCAATGTGTGAATCATTCTTGATGTCCCTCACCAGTCATAGCTGATGTTCCCTCCCCCACCAGCTCGGTCCCAATATTCAGTCTTGATTAGGGTCACCGAGCTGGTGGAACCCGTCTTGGTTTTATAACCCTTTTTAGTGTCTAGGGTGGACCTACCAGGTTTAGCAGCAAGCAAGCAAGCAAGCAAGCAAGCAAGCAGCAAGCAAGCAGCACGCGCGAAATGGGGAAAAATCAGAACTCCGTCGTGGTGCTTCAAGTTCGGCTGAAATTTTGGTGCATGATACCTATGGGTGTGAAGTACAATCACACAAAAATTGAGCAGGAAACTCAATGGTGGCGGCCGGGAACGGGATTCGCAAGTGGCGGACCTCACTTTCAAAATCTGCAGTTTAGGGCCAAAAACAGCCATTTTTGGGCCGACAAAGCCCTGGAACACATTCAAAACGGCCAAAACGAAAAGAAACGGTGCGTACACTCCACGTGCGGCTTGACTTCCCCGTGTCAACGAGCTCTTTGCGGCCCTCTACCTCCATGATATGTCCCGGAAACGGCCCAAAAAGGCCCCCAGAAGCTCCAAATGCCGACAGCCACAAACCAAGAATAGGCCATATCTTTGGCTACATGGCTCAAAATGCGATTCCGAGGGCACCTACTCCACCCGCAAGCCCCCCCTTTTTGTGGTTTCCACCCCTCAGAATTGCCCAAACGGACGCCTAGACCCCAATACCTAGGCCCGGTAGGCTGCGGCAAGCTGCAAGCTCAAGCCCAAACAGGTGGGTGCCCAAATGGGTCAACAGGTTCTAGTAGGGGTAAAAAGATGACTTTTCTCAAAAATGATCCTAGACCATGTGCGACGCTAAAACAAGTGTTTTTGGACCGTTTTGAGCTTGTGGTGGCCCATTTTGGTCCTCCGAAAATCCCAAAATGCCTTGAAAATGGGCTGTTTTGGGACAAAAAATGGGTCAAAAATGGGTCAAAAACGCATTTTTTCAAACCTCATCCTAGACCATTTGGGGTGCACAAACGGGTGAAATGAGCCCATTTTGAGCCCATTTTGCTCGAAAGTCCAAAAAGCCTTGAACGTGGGCCTCGTGGTGATGGGGATCACTTGCAAGCTAATTTCACTTTGTCAAGAGCCATCAATGTGTGAATCATTCTTGATGTCCCTCACCAGTCATAGCTGACGTTCTTTCCCCCGCCAGCTCGGTCCCAATATTCAGTCTTGATTAGGGTCAAGGGTAGGGTTACGTGTAGGGTTAGGAGTAGGCTGAGGGTTGGGGTGGGCGTTAGAGTCAAGGTTGGGTTCAAGGATAGTGTTGGGGTGCAAAGTGGACAAAATGGGCAAGGGGGGGCGCCTCCCATCCACGCTCCAGCACCCGGGCAGGGAGGGGTGCCACGTGGGCAAAGGGAATGAAAAAAAAATTCAGGTGCCTTCGGCGCCACCATATGTATGGCCGGTAGCCGTTGACCCTTGGCAACTAAGTGGGCCCGTAGGGCAGGGAAGGGGGGGGGGGGGGGGCGGGTTGCGTACCGGAACCGAGGAGACGTCCCCCCGTGCGCAACGGGTCCGAAAGGCACGCTTTAAAGCAACGCCCCAGCCGCACACAGGCAAAAGACGGGAAGCGGGGAGGCCAAAAATATTGCGAAAGCCCTGCAGAAATATTGCAGATGCTAAACGACACAGCCCCGTCCTCTGCCAGTGCAGATGTGCCCATCAGAATGTCCCTAAACGGGGCCAAAACCGTGTTGTACTGTGCTGCAGTGTTGTACGGTACCCCTCGATCTGTGAAGGGTTCCTAGACTTTGTCGCTGCGGACAACACGCATGCAGACACCGCACGCATCACATGCAGCACTTTACACATCAGTGAATTGGACCGGAACCTGCTTCCCCACTGGATGTGACCCCTTTCCTTAATCACTGGGGATGACGTCGGTGGTGGTAGAGAGGGATCACGCAACCCCAAAGGCTGTACCTCGCCACACCCACAGCAATTGGCATCTGACAGACAGCAATTGGCGGTCATGAGACGGTGCAACATGTCATGCGTTGATCGGTCTTTTTCTTAGCTTCAAAGTCGGTTCAGACTTGCCTGGCCAGGACCTGGCAAACTCACGGCCAGGAGGTGGTCCTCCTTAGCTTGCTGGGCCATTGCCGTCAGGGATAAATGTCCCCTGCCCGCCCACACATGGAGGCCGTGTTCGACCGCAGGGCAAACCTTGGGATTCGGGATGACTTTTGGGATCAGAGGCAAAGGTTGCCCCCCCCCCCCTCTCAAATTGCATGGAGCCGGCGGGCGTGGAGTGGGTGATGGGAAGTTGACACTAGCAGGAAAATGATTGATTCCCGCACCCTCAGACTGCTGGATTGCACTGCATCCCTCCCTCAACCCCATCGCGCACCTCCTCAAGCTGAACCGCCGCCAGGCATTCCTCTCCACCAAGCCGGCAACGTGCTGTGTCCTGTAACGCAAAGGCGATGGCCTTGCACCAGAGGGAATGTGGTAGAACGGTGTGCCACAGCCTTTGTTCCAGTTGCCGTCGAAGACAGCCAGCGCATCATCCGCAGAATGCTAACGGCTTCAGCTGGCGGCTGACACCCGGTGAAGCCCCCTCTGGACAATATAAAATGCTTCATACTATCAAATACATGATGTCACTTCCAGACTGTCGTTTTGCATTGCATCCACAGAGCCATTCCCCTCTGTGCAGTCTCATTGTGTAAAGAGAATATCTGACCATGCCTGCCAACATGGGAAACGCTGTTGCAAACCTTTTTTGACGCACTCATCACCAAGCAGCCTCAATATCCTGTGTGGCGACAAAGCGAGTGTCCCATTCACCCCACGGCCCCTTGGACCGCAGTGTTCGAAAAAAAACGTGTGTAGACAATTGGAGCGGGCGCAATGAGCTGCGTGTGACTTCGTTCTGGTTACATTCCTGAATCTTGGGAGCACTGACACTGTGAAACTCTTCATGTGATAAATCAAATCCGTTGAGCCACGTCCACAGTCGAACACTGTTCTGTCAACACCAGCAGAAGCACTGGCATCGTCTTCGGTGCCCCTTCCCCGGTCTATCCCTGCCCACCATCCGCACTTCCCTCTGTGCCTCCCTCCTTGCCCCTTCCTCCCTTCTTTGCTCCCTCTCTCCCACGCAGCCCCTCCTCCCCTCCCTGCCTCGCCCTCTCCCTCCAACCATCACGGCTTACCTCCCTCCCTCTCTCGCTGTCCACCTCCCACCGACCCTGCCGCGCTCCGTTCTTGCCTCCCTCTGATTGTGTCCCTCCCTGTCTCCGTCGACACCTCTCTCTCAAATATCGAGTTGCACTGCAGCGATACAGTGATGTCGGTTTCGTCGCCGCAGATCAATGCACGACTCAGACATTCTGAAGCTTCAACCTGCGCGGGAAACATAGTACTAACAAGCGCTGCGCCGGCGTCTGCGAACGTCCCCCAGAACCCGGGTTGGCCGGCGGCGGCATTGCATGAGAAAGATGTTCAGAAGGGAGACGCAGCATATGTCAGGCAGGATAACTTCCTGCTCCAGGGAGACAGGTATAGGGTTCGAAAGAGGGAGAGAGCGTGCAACAGGCAACGAGGGAGAAGAGAATCGGGCAATAATTGGTGATGGCCGAAGGTGGTTGGGCCACAGCATACCTCATACAACCACAGCTCCATCAGACGTCGGTGCATTGCTGCGGACTTCTCAAGGGCCTGGCTGCATATTTGTGCACGGGCTTCGTCCTGCGTGAGCTGCACCACCTGGATTCCGACCATCAGTTCAAAACGTTTACTCTCGTTCTGCATGGTCTGCGTACGCTCTCGATACTCCCTCAAGACCACGGAATGCACCTGAATAGTAATCCAACGACAACAATAGCGGAACGACTTGAAGAGAACCAGGGATGCAGGAGGAAGTCAGAAGCGCTGCAGGAGGGTTTGTTCGAGGGCTGTAGAAGGATGTGCGGAGTTTCCGAAAAGGACTGTAGGACTTGTAGGAGGAATGTGGAGGTTTGTGAGCGGGTTGTGGTAAGGGTCGTTGGAGGCTTGCGAAAGGGTTGCAAGAGGGCTACAGGAGGGCTAAGGGAGGGTCGTACGGTTGCACCATCATGTAGCAGGGTCGCAGAGCTGAAGAAAGGCCGCGTCGTGGCTCGAGGAGCGGCTGGAACAAAGCGCTATGCGGCGCGAATCGTGGCACACGACACGAAGAGTGGCATAGCGCAGCTGGGACGCGATGGAGGGTGCATTCGCCCCTGTGCCCAGACAACGTGTGCGTCACGGGGGGGTTCGGCGATGGTGGCGCAGGGATTGCCGTGTAGTGACACCCTGCAGCGGACCTGAAACAATGCCTCTTGTTGGCTCTCCTGCTCCTTCGCCAGGAAACTCCGAGCTTGCTCCTGCGCGGCGTGCAACCCATCGCCGACGGAATCCAGCAGCGTCCGACACCATGAACACCAAACGAGGTCGTGGTACGTGTCGATGCGCTGCCGTTCCTCAATCTCGCACAACAAGAGCCACTCCGTGGCCTGCGTCCGTTCCAGGGCCGCCACGAAGAGGAGGTGTGTGCAGAGCATGCCCATGGTTTCTGCCACGAAAGCGGTACAAGCCATGACATGCGATCCATTGTGTCATCTTCGGCGGGATTCGGGTGTGGTCCCTTGTGGAGTCGGGATGGGCGAGACCACTGGTTGCAGCACAGGGCAGAATTCCACTTGCGGAGGGGGTGAAGGTGACGGGCCGGGACGGGGGGAGGTGCCGCCCCCGGTGAATGGTTCGGTGGGAGCGGAGATATGGGGCACAGCGCAATTTCTGGGGCTTGTGGGGATTCTACTCATTGGGTGTGTGGGGGGTTGTGTTAGTCATAAAAGAATAGGCCCATTTCCCAAGGTCGGGGAAAAATGGTTTGCGCGAGGGAGGGGCCGTTTGAGTCCCTTTTCCCACCCCCCCCCCCCTCCCTTGAGGGCTCAAAGGTCAGGCAGCCTAAAAGGGTCTGGGAGGGGCTCGGAACAGGGGCCCGGGGGTGCTCCCCCATACATTACCTCAAAACGATCCCCACGCCGCTCTGATCATTTTGAGGTATGTATCAACGGGGAAAAGAATTTTCAGAACATTTTCCGTCCGGATTTTCGAGCCATCTTGAACTCAATGGACTGTCTCTATTACATAAAGGCTCTGACATTTGGGCCCCCTTTCCAGACCCCCCCCCCTCCTTCTGGGGGCTCAAATGACCCTCCCCCCCCCTGCAAAAACCTTTGTTCCCCCTCCCCAACCCCATGCCCATCTACTCAGTCCATCCCCTTGGGCCTGCTGCTTCTGATAGGCGCGATGGGGCCTGGCGTGAGCACACGTGCGGTGTGTGCCGTCGTACAGAACCAGCAACAGAGCGGCCGAAGGAAAATTTAGAAGCGGCGGGCGGCGGTGGTGGGAGGGTGGGCGGCGGGGGCCGTGCAACGACCCAAACGGCGCCGTTCAAGCGCCGAGCCCGGGGCGTGTGCGGGCTATGGTGGTCCGGGGGCATGCCCCTGGTGCGCCACGGCGTCCACTCCCGACCTCTGGGCCCCCCATTTTTCTTGTGGACCTTCGCTTGCTCACACGGGTTTTCGTCATCAGCATGCCGATGTTTGGGTACACCGCTGGATCTGTGTCGTCAACTCCTTCATCGGCCCCAGAAGTGCCAAAAATGCTCAAGAACAAGGACATCAGGCGGCAACGGTGAGCAGTGGGACAAGCATTCCACTCTCACCTGCAAAGCCGCCCCCCACCACTGACGTCAAGCAATAAAAGAGGCGGTTGCCCAGCTCTTAGGAGACCATCAGGCTGGCGCATCACGACTGCCACTGTGCTCGTCCCCTGCCCCTGAGGTACAGATTTTTCGGGCCACAGGAAACGGGAACAGGAAAGAAGACCGTGGCACTGGTACTCTTCATTGGGTCAAGGGTATTCAGACAAGAGGAACGGGTACAGTACACAACTCAGGGGCAGTGCACCTCTGCTAACAGCCTCGTCAGCAACAATTCCCCGCCGCAGCCGCTTTTCGACCAGGACCGCCAAATGCAGCCGCTGTGCCGCATCTCTGACTTGAACTTCATGTTGGACGATGGCGAAGCGTAGCGAAACCTCCCTAAAAGGGGTATGGCAACGTGCAAACACTCAAAGTGCCCTCAGGTAGAGATGCACGTACAGAAGAGGAAGTTGGTGATACCCAATGCTGCTGGGGCACCTGAGCTATGTTGTGGCAAGGCACAAGAAGTGCACCCTTTGTTGCAATTTTTGTCGATGAATGAGAAGCACCCCGAGGATCACAAAAATGGTGAATTTTGCCATTAAAGGCAAGGCCTGGGGAACATTGCCCCAAGGGTTGAGGGTATTCTTTTTTCAAGCCCCCGCCCCCCCCCCCCCCCTGGTTGTGGCACTGTTGGCGGCAATTTGCAACGGGGACCCCCTTTGAATATAGACACCCAACTGTGTTGCAGAACTTTGGGACCTCCGGAGCGGGGCGTTAGAGGGGGGTCCGGCCCAGGGCCTGGCTGGGGCCAAAAATGTTTTACCCCTATGAACATACCTCAAGATGATCAGTGCGCCACACTGTTAATTTTGGTATCTGTGTATGTTGTGGTAAAATGTTTATGAAAAAAATTTGCCCCCACAGAGGAGGGAGAGGGGGATGGCCAAGCAGCCAAAATGAGTTGGGTTGGGGTGAGGTCCGGCATCAAAATGTTCCTAAATGTTTTTCCTACATATTTGAAGTTTCAAAAAAAAGAAAACTCTTAGCATTTTGCGTACACACATGGGCTGAAAATTTCTTTTTTTCACTCCCTGCCGCACAAAAAGGAAATTTCGGTGCCTTTGGCGCCCAGGTTCCTAGACTTCCCAAACTGTGAAATCAGCGAAAAGCCGGCTTGGGAACTTTGGGGGGTCTGGAAGTGAGGCTGGGGACGGAAGGGGGGTTGTATGCGGGTTGTGAACCAGGGTGCCCCGCTTGGCCATTTGTGACACACGTGGCTTTGGTGGTGGTGGTCAAGAACACACTGGTCTCTGGTCATCTCTGGCTGTGACGGCAGCCCACTCAAGCCTGAACAGCCAGGATGGGCAGTCTGGGGTCTACCAACATTGTTGCCATTAAACCTCACTGAAATATTTTCTCTTTCACCTTCCACAAGATGTCCTTGGCTGTGTTGTGGTGCAGGTGCAAAGCCCCCCTCACAGCATGGGCAGGTGAAAGATGCAAAGTTTACTTCTTAATGCACCTCATATGCAAGGGCGGATTCCCCGACCCCTCCAGACTCTTCTACTGATCTGAGGTGCTGAGGGAGCTACAATCCGCTTGGGGTGCACTATGCACAAAGAAGTCCTGCAATGGCCCAAACAGAGGGGCACCGCAAAATGATAAAAACACACAGGTGCGCAGGCACCAAGCCTGATTGACGGCGGGACACCCTTTCTAGGCAAAATGTAAATTTTTCCGGTGCTGGTGCCGGGCCAAAATATGGAAGCAGAAAGTGAACAACTGCCATCGTCTACTCTGCGTAGAGGGAGGGAACTGTAGGCGGGGGTAGGGGGTCTGGGAGTATCTCAAAGGCTAGATGCCGTCGCGGGACAAGCACCCATCGGGTGGGAATGTCGTGCTCCTTACGTCCTGCCCTGTCCGTATAGAGCGCTCCTGGGCTTCTCGCTTGAGACCTTGTGGTGTGGGGAAGGCAACCAAAGGGGATGATGGGTACTCCTCGACAGATAATCAAGTCCTGGGGTTTTTTTGTTTACCCCAAACGTTAGGCATTTAGAGAAGGCATAAAATCCACACCCACTTTGGCTTGTGGGTATGGGGCAGAGAGGGCCTTGGCGTTTTCTGGTTTACCCCAAACCTTTACCTCATCCAATATCTGCACATTTCATTTCACTACCATACGTACAATGCACAGTCCACACCACACCTATTGATTTTCAAGTCAATCTTGTTCGTTTAGGTGATTGTTCTATGGAACTTCCGCCACAAAAATTTCAAATCTGTCTTAAAATGTCTTGACATGAAGATATTTTGAAAATACTTGGCGAACCCTGAACAGGGGCCTTCAATCCTGCTGAGTGGGGAAGATGCATACAGTGTGGGCACAGCGCGCACAACCCTACTGGGACGCCTGTGCACAGTGCACCCTTAGATCCGAGTAACTGGAAGCATTGCAGCTGGAACCACTGAAGAATACAGTGTGAAGAATAAAACGTAACGAAGAATACACTGCACACTTCTGTCGACGTGGATTCAAAGGCCCCCAACCTTTTGGTATTGTCCCTTGCATTTCCATTTTTCCAAATGCACCTTCAGCCAAGGTTCCTAATGTTGCAGAGGAATAAGCCCATGCACAGAAATATCCTCCTACTGGCCCGCACACTATGGAACACAACTGGACAAAACCCGTTGTCCTCTTTTGGGATAATACATAGTCAACCCTGCAAACAATGGGCAAAATGGCACGTTTTGGGAGGGCCCGAAAGACACATAATTTGGCCAAAAGCCACATCACACCACAACTTTGAGGACGCCCCCCCTTGCAGTGGCTCGCAACCCCACAGACCCATGCCCCAATCGATGCCCTATGGGAACGCTTCATGCGCGCTGCGGGCGCGCCGCAGGGAAAAGGCAATTAGCTTTAGTGTACACTGTCCAAGAAATGTACACGGGAACAAAAAAATTCCGGGCACGTCGATCTGTTGACACCATCGCTCTCTACAAAGTGAGAGACTACGGCCCCGGCTCAACGTGCAAAGCGTGGTAGGGAATCCCACCCTTCTACTGTGGTCAAGGAGGAGGGGCGTTACTCCCTTGGCCAAAAGTAGCAGAGCCCCGATGCTACTCCTGACCCCATACCCCCTGAATCAGGCAACTTCATGGATACATGTGAGCCCTCTGCTGTGCCATGGTTGCGTGTAAGTGTGTAAGTGTGTATGAGTGTGTCTCACGGCACTACGTGGTTGTGTTGCGCGCACATTGAAAACAACCAAGAGTACCTATTTTTGGGATTTTGGATTTATTGAGTCACAACACACTTCACTACAAAATTTGAAAAAGAAATATTGTGCGCAGTCCGGGATGCACAATGTGCAGCACAAAGTATGTCCGATCCCCCCGCCATAGCACAACATTGGTCCCACCATCACACTTTGTTGCCCGATCCCCTACATCATAGGGTGCCCAATCCTATGATGTAGGCGTTTCGAGTCGTTTCGCGTTTTGGAAGTTGGTTGGTTGAGACAGTCCCTAACCCAAACTCGAGGGGCCACGCAAAAAAGCGTGGATTGCGAGACCCTAACCCCAACTCAAGGGGCCACGCAAAAAAAGCGTGGATTGCAAGTCCCTAACCCCAACTCGAGGGGCCACGCAAAAAAGCGTGGATTGCGAGTCCCGAACCCCAACTCGAGGGGCCACACAACAAAGCGTGGATTGTGAGTCCCTAACCCCAACTCAAGGGGCAACACAATGAAGCGTGGATTGAGAGTCCCTAACCCCAACTCAAGGGGCCACACAACAAAAGGTGGATTGCGAGTCCCTAACCCCAACTCAAGGGGCCATGCAACAAAGCGTGGATTGAGAGTCCCTCCAGTTTCCTCAATAGCACCGGAAGGTTAACAAGGCTTGTAAGAGTCGAGTAACCCCTGTCTTGTCAGGGGTCCCCTAATAAGGGGACAGAATCAAAATTGGCTACCTCACCCATCCCTTCTCGGGGGCCCAAAAGAGGGCGGAATGGCTACATAACCCCTGCCGTTTTGGGGGTCCCCAATGTCAAGCCCGGGAACAAAATCAGAGGTGGTTCCTCGACCACTACCATCTTGTGAGCCCAAACCGCATTGGGTACGGAATCAAATGCACCATTTGTGAAAGATAGAGGCCCAAAAGGGGGAATGTCAATCAAATAGGAGAAAAAAGTGGTGTGTGTGTGGGGGGGGGGGGGGGGGTAAACGGCATGAAAAATATGTGTATATGTATGCGGCACTATTCCGCCTGTCTTTTGGTATAGTTACCCAAACTGCGCGCCGGGAAAGCGTTCCCTATGTCCCTCATTGTGGTAGATGCACAGCCACAATTGCATCGCTAGGGTAGGGCCACCGCACGTGCTGCGCCCGTCATGGGTTGGGCAAGACCCCGTGCGTCGCGAGGCCCAAATCACCGAGTTGGCCACGGAGCCAAATATTCTATGCGTCAGGAGATGAATTCGCACCGTGCCAAAATTATCGTTCTGCGGAATACTAATTTTCTTGCGTTTGGTGTTTTGAATTTCATTTGCGCAAAATTTTCGCGATGGCACCCAATCAGGGATTTTTTTTGCGATTTTGTTTTGCGGATTTCATTTTTTGAGAAGGACATGTAGCTGAAAATCAACGTTTTGTTTTGCATTTTTCGCTTTTTGCGTAAAACAACACTTTGTGGTGGGAATTAATGATTTTTGCACATCATTAATATTAGTACGGTATGGGGACCAGGCACCCACCCAGCCCAACGAAGGGGGGCACGACGTTCTGGCAACCCCCCCCCCCCCCCCTGCTCCCATCTTTGCCATCCGCGTAGCTACCACACCTGCGAGACAGTCCGCGCATCAGCAGAAGGGCGTTCCAACAGTCGGCTTCCTCTGCAAAAATGAGCCGCCGGTGCTGCTCCGCCACAATCAGCAGGAATGCCTGAATGAAGTTCGTGGGATGTAGGGCTGGGGTCTGGGAGGCGGAAGGAGGATGACGGAGGGTCTGAGGGATGCCCACCCCGCATGTCAAAATGCCCCCCAGCCCCCCCATTTGGTTGCCCGAAACCCCCTGGCCTTGTGTTGCATTTCCCACATCAGTGGTGGTGAGCACTTGTGTGGATCATGCCGGCGCCGGCATGGCAGGGACGCCATGGGAGAAGCAGCAGGTGTGAACAGAGGGACAACTGTCCAACTCTCAGCTACTACCCCCCCTCCGCCTTGCAGAACAATCGCCTGCGCGCGACAGTATCTTCGCACCCCCGAGGGAACATACCCCAAGCGACAGATCCCTCGCCCCCCCAATTACTATGCAAAGGACCCGCGACACGAAACAAGACATGCAGACACAAGGGCATATGAACCACAAAATGAGCCAGAAACTGCCTGTTGGGATACATATTCAGCGTTACTGAAAGACAGGCTCTGTGTGCCAGTTTTTCTGGCGGGAGTATTTGACTCTGAAGGGCTGCACACGCCCAACAGGGGCCACAGGAATGGGCTCTCCAGCTGCAGGCTTGGCTGCACTCTTGGCTGAGGGCTTGGAACGAGGTTTGGCACCTTTGGGAGCAGGCTTGGCACGGGGCTTGGCAGGGGGCTCCAGCCCCTGTGGCAAGCAGTTTGCCTCAGGAACATCGTGTGTACAATTTTCCGCTGGCAAAAACATTTCCCAGTCCCCATACACCACGCGCACTCTTTGCCCACACAATCTCAGTGTCTGATGCGCTGTCCCATTTCTTGGCCAAAGCCAAGCACATCTTCTTGGTCACGATGACCCGCTTGTTCCTTCGTGCTACAATCCATGAACAAAGCTTTCGTTCCATCTTGTGGTACCTTGTCGTTCTGCCTAATCCACGACTGAAATTACGAAAAAACTGAAGTGTTCTGCATGATACAGGGTACAGTGGAGTGCCTTGGACGCAAGAAACCTGAAGTGCACAGCAATCCACCAATAACACCACATTGGCCAAACGCACCGGAGAAGCTCAATACCCAACCTTCTGCGTAAATTTGCAAAACAGAAAAAGACGGTTCCCATCCCCCCCCCCCCCTCAAATTACTATGCGAGGGGGGGGGGAGAAAAACGGTTGGAAAACTGTGGGAGGGCACTTTGAGGCGGCTGGGAGCGATTGCAGCAGAGTGGACATTCGCTCCCGGGGGGGGGGGGGGTGCCACACCTTCGGGAAGGATGGGAATAGAAATGGAGAAAGACTGGCAAAGAAGGGGTCCATGCCTTGATAGAGCCCCAACGGTCCTGCTTCTGCTCCCGAGCGATGCTCTGCCGTGTTCGTATCTCCGAGCAGATCAAATTCAAATGTGCCCGCAGGTTCTGGGCGTGCCACGCCTCCGCGCCGCGCATCACGCGCCGGTGCCACTCCTCCTCGTCCATGAGCAGCACCTCGTGCCACGAGAAGACCATGGACGTGAACAGGTCGTGCTCGACGTGCAGGAGCTTGTGCCGCACAACCGCCTCAGTCTCACTACACTCCCAGAGCCGTTGCACGCAATGCCAGTCGAAGGACTCCTCACGACACACGTCACTGTGCCTCCGCAGGGCCTCTCCGGTCAATGCCTGTGGCACGGAAGTGCGAATCAAACATTTTCCGCACCCGGGCAACCCCCGAACTCGGGGCAAAATTTTCAACAAATCGGGGCAACAAATCAGGGGACCTTTCTGGGCCATCGCAGCAAGGTCTACAGGGGTGGCGGCCCATCCCTTTCCTTGTAGAACGAGTGGGGTGAGCATCTCTCGGCAATTCAGGATGGTGTGCTGCAATTCAGCGTTGGGCAAAAATTACAACTGCGCCTGCCTGCAGGTGAGAACCCTTGCAGCAAAAGCGCGCATTGAGCGTTGAAGCGTCTGTCCACACGAGAACAAACACATATCAACACTGCGATAACAATAATAATGCCCATTGAATGGGAAAAAAAAAGCAATAAATGAATAGATCGGGGCGAACCGGGGGGATAGGCCCCGGTGGTTGGTTGATTTTTGATTTGGTTACTTCGGGTGACTCTCCAAGGCAACAATCTAAATTGACTTACTTGCCAACCGCCGCTGTTCATTCTTTTGTGTTGTCGTTCAATGGAAGAATTCTTATGCTTGGCAAGAGAGCGTATGGGCTGCCCCACTTTATGGATTCCTGCCTGGCGTCTCTAACCGTCGGTGTAAAGGCTCACATATGCAGCATTCGGTCCCTGCGGCGTCTTTTTGCTTTGGGGAAAAGAGGTGGGGCAGTACAGATCGACATGGGACCACTGCTAGGACAAACTACAATGGCAGCCGCTGCCAGTAGAGCACCGCGCGCCCAGCTTCTCAGGAGGAATGTAGAGATGCACCAATATGAGCTGTGCAAGTGACGCACCTGTCGCTCAATGACATTCCACTGGCTCTCTTGCTGCCTCCACAGACGCTCCTGTGCATCCCCTTCATAAAGGGCAACGCGCGAATGGTACTGCTCAGCCCAAATCTGCGGAACAAAGGCCCACGGAAAAAGGGGGGGGGGGAGGGGCAAAGCATTGCAAACGCGCCACTGGGGGGGGGGGCATACACACTGAAGCCACAACCATCGGACAGCCAACAAACGAGTGATGGGCATAAAGGTCCCACTGCCGCCCTTTGTTGCCTGGTTCCCACGGCTTTCTACACCAGCGGCACGAAAGCTGGCACGGGACTGGACAGACCCGAGCCATCTCCTGAAACCGAGCCATCCCCTGAAACCGTGTGCCTTCCCGTCACAGCACCTGAGCGCGTTCGGTCTGCATTTGGTCAAGCAGGACGAGCAGAGGCGTAGAGAAGACATGGGTCCTTGAGGACCCTGTGCTTGCCCCAATTCCTGTGTCTTCTTTCGGGCAATGAACCATTCAGCATGAGCACTGCAGAAGAGAAGGCAGAAGATGAGATTGAGAATCAGTGAGAAATGTGCATCGGCATGTGTGTGTCCACTGTGATGGTGAAATCAGGAGGGCTGCAACGGCAAAGTGACATGCCGTGTACTCGGGGTGAACTGGAGTGGTGCAAATTTGAAACTGCTGACAGAACGAAAATGCCAAACGAGACACAGGTTGTACAAGCAAGAATCACAAGAGTTTTTGAGCTGCGACAGGATTGACACAGCACATTTCCTTTTGTAAATTTGTAAATTTGTGCGAACCATTGAAATGGGAGGAGAGTTTTGGCGTGCTTTTCGAGTTGCTTGGGTCAACATTGGGTTCACAATCCTGTGCCGTTCTTCTGCTCATTTTTTTATGACACATCGCAGCCATACTACCGAATGCAAGCAAACGTGTGACCAACTGCAATTCACTAGGAAGATACTTTTATAAAGCTGCAATCAATCCATCATTCACAATGAAGGACCCTCTATGACATTACGTAGGAGCGGGGGGGGGGGGGGGTTCCCCCCCGGGACCCCCCCCTCCCGGACCAAAGTGACCATCGCGGGAAAAACCGAAATTTGCCGTTGGGAAAATCTTGTCGCATTTTTTGGACACACACTTTTGGATTCCAACCCCCCTCCCCCTCTCCTCTCTTCTACGTCGATTTGGTGGTCATCTTGGTACGTTGCATCCCCTTTCCAAACCTCGAATCGCTCCTTTCAAATCTGCTTCCGCTAGCTTGTGAACTGCTGGTGGCCTTTTTGTTCAGACTGGAGCACTTTTTAGCGCGTCTAAAATGTCTTCCCCAGCAACACCGTAAGAAGAACAAGGCCTCCCAATCCTGGATCCATGCCGCTGTCACACCAGTAGGGTTGATTCGTCAACTGTCACATGAGGCATGATGCCACCAATGTTGAGGCTGGGTGTTGGGCCGGATGGACTTTGTGCCATGGTTAAAATATCCCATCAGTATCCCCGGATTTGGGAGAGCTCTAATCCATGCATCGACATCTTCTCTTTTGCCATTGTCAAAAAGACTACTGTGAAAGCTGGTTGGTCTGGCAGAGGGATTCTAATAGCAGTGCCGGATGTGTGTGCTGGTTTTACTTGCATAATGCAGGTGCATGCATACCCGACATGAGGAGTATCCACAGGGGCTGGGGGCTGGGGGGCATTCATGTTTGAACAGATCAGATTTTGCAACCCCCATTCATGACTGTGCACACTTATTAAAGCCAAAAGTCACATTTTGGTGCACGGTACTCAGAAAAACCTCCGTCTTTTCACCAAGCATGCCCGTTGCTTTCCCTTGCACTGGTCTCAGCTGTACACTGTGGAGAAACACCACTTTGCTTGGCGAACACACAGCATGTCTAGTGCTGGCTTGCAAACAAGCACTGGGCTTTGCCACTGGCAGGGCCCGGCATCCTAAACCACCGGAGACTACTGCACCAGTGTCAGAGTAGTCTGCACCCCTAGGCTAATGCGACATTGAAGGCACAAAGTCAGCGCAGAATGAAACGAACAGCCAAAATGCGCCGTTGTCTAATCAACTCACAGTCAACAAAAAGAAGGAGAACAACTGACGTCCTTTGCAGCGGAAGTCCAGCACAGGCATAAGCAAAATTCTTATTAACGTATCGGCTGCATCAGGCCCGAAAGAAGGTCACAAGGCTACACACGCGCACGTCCTGGAATCGGCTGTATTTGGATGGCGGGGTGGGAAGCGGGGGCTGACCATGATCGCCCTCGGCGCCTGGTTAGTGAATGTTGCGTGCGCCCACGATTCTTTGACAGTGCTGAGGGCTAGGGCTGTTTTTATCCACAAAACACACAAAAAACTGTGACCGTTGGGCACAATAGGTAGCGTCGCGTACAAGTGTCGGGGAGCTCGAAGGCACAGCGTGCAAAATACTAGATAGTCGCCAACTGTCTACAAAGACTTTGCAGTGGGAAAAAAAAAAGTGCTTAATGCTGAACCGGTGGCGGTTGGAAGTACTGACAACTTAACCAATGGCAGTTGGCAGTTGGCAGTTAAGCACTTCCTCTGGCCGCGCTCCTTTTTAGGTGCTGGTGATTATGGTGGAGGATCAAATACAGAGGGGCAGGGACGCCTTGAAAGGGGGGGGGATGCCCACTCCCCTTCTGTGGGCCACAGCCGCTGTCTTCCTGACCCCCCAACAGGCTGACGGTAGAGGCTGCGGACCGGTATGCCAACCCCCCACTGTCTGCCTTCCCCACCAGCTCTGGAACCGCGCCCATTCTAGTCCATTCCTCAGTCAGAGGTCAGTCCAGTTTGGCGCCCCTGTAGCAAGTCGCAGAGGAGGGACTGGGCGCACAAACCCCGAGCCTACGGTGTGGGAAATGCAATCAACTCCATTCGGCATGTGCAGCATCACCGGCAGCGCTTAACGGTCGGGGTATTGTTCGGTTGTGCGTTGGTCAATGGGACGAGTTACTGTCAGGTGATGTGGTGCGCGAAGCCCAGGCTTGTGCTTGAATAAGCGGACAAGAGGGTTAGTGCACCAAAATGACCCGAAAGAACTTTATGATGCTTCATCAGAGAAAGCTGTGTCGGACCCCCCCCCCCGCCCCCCGCCCAGAGGACATACAGTATGTCGCATGCAGGCAGTATTTGCCGAACACGGCACCACATCCTTCACACTAGCATGAACACTGGAGTTTGACTGTAGATATGGATGCAGCTTCTGTGACAGATGGATGCCTTGTTGTTCATCTAGATTGTCCACAGCATATCCCTTCCAACACAAGAACTGATGCAGTTTGAATGATGATTGCGCCCAGAGGCCTTGTGCCAAGGCTCCCCGCCCAGAGGGTTCGGGCCCGGGGAATTAACCCTCCTACTTCCAAGTTGTCCAGATAAGCCCAAGCCTGATGAAGCCTTTGGGGGGGGGGGGGGGGTTGCTGCATGGTGCGGCACGTTTTTGAAGTTTTCCGAGATATTACACAGTTAAGAGGCCCTCTCAAAACCACTGCAGCAGGCAATTCATTGAGGCTTCTGGATGGTGAGTTGGAGGTGGAATTGGGCGGGTTCACCGGGGATTGTATGCTGCATCTCTCACTGCACCACTTCACCCCAAAGGGGCACACAGCAGTGTCCATGTGAACCAACCTACAAAAACTGAGCACGGTCCGCGGGGGGCGTGCAGGGCCTGCCATTGCCTCCGGATCGGCCCAGGGCCCAGGGCCCAGGGCGTCCCTACGTTGCCGGAAAGGGGGCGTGGGGCAGGTGTAGCCTGGGCCACCAATGCACTGCGCAAGAAAACAACAACAACACAGCAACGCGCTCCCTGTCCGAGGACTCGCCGCCCCTGTGCCTCAGGACGGGGAACAGGCCGTTGGGGCCACGCGTCCCCGTCACGTGCTCGGCAACGCCGGCAGTCTCTCGGGGTCGAACCGCGCCGCCAGCGCCCGCTTCTCGTCGGCCGACACGAACGCGTGGTCCACGGCGCCCCGCGCCAGCGCGCACAGCCCCGCCCGGTCCAGCCCGAACGCCCGGTGCGCCAGGGCGTACTCCCACGAGAGCGTCGTCGCGAAGACCCCGTTGTCGTCGCCGCACAGGGCCACCGGGTGCCCCCGCCCCCACCAGCGCCGGAAGTGGTGCGCCTCGGCGCTCGGCACACTGGAGGTCATGATGTTGGAGGTCAGGCACAGCTCCAGAGGGATCCGGAGGTCCTGCAGCCGCCGCTCGTGTGCGGGGGACATGTAGCAGCCGTGCCCCACGCGGTCGGGGGCGAAGTCCAGCATCGCGTCGACCTCGCAGGCCCGGTCGGGGGCCTCTGCGAAGTGAAGCGTCGTGAACAGGCCCTCGCGCCGGGCCAGCGTGAAGGCGGGCACGAAGGGGTCCCAGGCTCCTTCGTACGGGTTGCCGCTGAGCTCCAGCCCCACGACTCCTCGGTCCCGGAACTGGCGCGCGAGGGCCAGGGTCTCCTGATGGACAGGGCGCGACATGGGAAGTCGGGTCGATAGAGCCGGCAAAGCTGGTGGTTTGGGGGGGGGGGGGGGGGGTTCGGAAAAAGGGCTCAATTGACAGGACCATTCATCAGTTCTTTTGCGGCGCCCAAAATTCTTTGGAGCATTGAAAATGGTCGAATTTTTTTTCACCAAATACATGGCAAATGTTGACATTTCTGAACCCCCTCGACGTGCTGATTCCAAATATCCCATTTTCTTTTTTTTTTTTGCTGATTTTGGGGTCTGGGTCACCTCCGGGGCCTGGTGGTCAGTCTTGGTAGGATTTTGGGGGGCCCGGCAATTGAGCCGTTTTTTGAGTGGGGGGGGGGGGGGGTCTAGCCATCAACTGACCCCTCCCGGAGTTGAAAACCCGCCCACTTGTCGTTTGGGTAGAGGACTCGGTGTGGCGGTGGTACTACGGGCCAGGGTGGTCTTTGATGGACATAAACAAGCACAAAACATTGGACGGCGCTTTGAGGACCGTCAGCTGACTGCCAAATGCAACCTGTGAAAGACTGATTTCAGGCGGTTGGATGCCCGAATGGGACAAGTTCGGGCAAGGCGTTTGATGGTGCTGCAGCTGGGGTCTCCCCCCCATTTGAATATCGACATGCGATCATGTACGAGAACGTTGGGGAGTCGTGGAGGGGGACATGAAGCAACGGATACAGAGCTCACATATACCCCTGTGTCACAGGCATATGGTCATCGCCACAAACCTCATTTCATTGTTTGACTTGCTGCACTGTAGCATACCTCAGATGAGGTCCGATTGTTGCCTTGAGTTCGCCGTGGTTAGCGGCTATCGAATGTTTCTTGGCCTGTTTGGGTCGGCTCTTCCCCCTCCCACTGTGCTGGTTAGGCGTGCCATGCCGAGACCACCCCCAATTTCCCAGCACCAAAAAGGGAAAAGCAACGGCTCCGTGGCAGACCGACCGGGGCTCGAACCCGCGTTCTGTGGCGTGTGTGCGTGGTGTATTTCGGGTATGCTCGCCGTCACCCGTGTAACCGTTTTCCGAACCACCTGCTGACAAAATCATTTCGCCATACTGGGGCCCGAACCACTCACCAGTTTGTTTCATGTGCCGAATACCAAAGGCAGAGCCGGCCCCATCGCCTCCACGGGAGGCGGGCCTGGCCTCCAACCCGGAGAGCACTGTGACACGTGTGCTCGGTGCATTTCAGGTATGCTCGCTCCCTTAACAGAACACATTTCAGGTGTGGGGTGCATACCACTCTCATTTTCTCACGTTCCAGCGAAGCGCGGACAGACAGCTGCAGGGCCACCACTCCGTCCCTTCAAAAATGCGGTATACCGCATCAAAACTATAAGCCAAGAGTCGCCCGAAGGGAGCGAGATATTTATTTATGGACTGTTGGGGGGGGGGGGGGGGGGCTGGAGGAGGGTTCAGCCGGGGGGGACTGCGCGCAAGTTTTTGAAATTTTTGCACTCCAAAATTCATACATCAAAATGATTATCGCACCTGATCATTTTTTCGTATGTATGTTGGGGTTTTTGCCAAGCAGTCAAAATGGTTTCAGGTGGGGTGAGGGTGGGGTTCAATTGTTTTTCATGCATATTTGCATTCTCCATAAGATTCTTTGCATCATTTCAAGTACACACACACAGGGTGGGGTGGGGTGGGGGGTTGTGTGCGGGTTCTGAACCAGCCCCCCCCTGCCCCCGCTAGTTCGGTGATGCCAGCAACTGTTGAATAATTCCCAACTGCCATCGCGACCGCTAGCCGCTGTCGGCGGCAACTGCCGCATGAACTGGCCCTCGTGCGGGCGCCAAATGGCAGCAAGTCGGCTGGGCCCTTCAGGGCCGCCTCTGCCATAAAGGCCCGGGTCGTAGAACTGCCCTTTGTAGGTACCTTCAGTTCCAGGAACAGCGCCTTGTTGTGTCTGACCCTTCTCGAAGTCCCTACACCCTTTGGGCGCATGCGGGATTCCCTTCTTAATGTCTGGCACAACACCGGGACGGCACAGGGTTGGGATTGACGGGGGCGGCATCTGAGCCATGAAGACCGCTCCCTCCCCAGCACTGGACAAAGAGATCAAGGCTCAATTCGGTGGTTCCCAAACCCATTCCGGCCTTTCACAGGACTTGGACGTGGTCGACTGCAGTCAGATTCGTCGTCACCCATTGATTGAGCATCTCCATGCAAACAGCAAATATGAGACAGCAAACGCACTACAGGCAGATTAATGCACGGATTATCGCCATGCAAGTGTTGTAAAATCCATGCAGATGCAATATAGCACGTCGTCCGCCCTTGTCGCTGGCCCGAATGTCTCCACAAACCTTCCTATTGCTCTGTAGTTTTGCTCTGCGCGGTGGTGCTCTGTAGAGAGCACGCCCAGCCCATGAGTCCACCTCACACCCGCATTACACCGACCCGCACGCACACGAGCACACCCTCTGAAACGAGTAGGAGGAGGCGGGTCACCAAGACCCAACCAGTAGCACACATGAACAGCTCCGGTGATAGGGGATGTGGCCGCGACAATGAAAAAACTCACGAGATCCCACCATCTGCCGACGCCGTCACCCAGTTACTCGGTGTTTCAATGGCCACACGGTCGACCAAGTGATACCCACGTCGCATGTATTTCTTCACCCGCTCTTGGGTCACCTCCTTGCCAGAAGAAGCACGCATCCGCTTTTTGAGTACTGCTCTTGGCCATGCGGAAAATAACATGACTCCATCAAAATAATTCTGAACAATGTTTAGGTCAAAATCTAGAACCATTTCGCCCAAGTGCTTCACAGACCGCCGAGGAACAATGACTTGAAAATTGCAGCATTTGCCAGGCGTATAAAAATGGAATATGCCGTGGATCAGGTCTGACTGGAAATACGGGATCCGCGCCAGGTCGCTCTTTGTCAACACGGAGACTAGCCGCATGCCCTGCACCTTTCTGCGTCCTCCGCGGCAGGTTGTACTGACTTCGTTGTCCCAAAGTGTACTTGATCCTCCCGTCCGCCAAATGCTTCGCCGTCCATCCCGCATCCTTCGCCCATGCAGAGAGCCCCATATGGTCCTTTGCATCACCCCCCTCCTCCTCCTGCAATCCCCCCTCATCATCCTCTGCATCACCCTCTGCGTCTGCCTCCTGCTTCCGTGCCCGAGTGGTCCTGCTGGCCGTGCCCTTCTTGCCCTTCTTACCCTTTGCCGCTGGATCTTCCCCGTCAGTCTTTCCCTCTTTGTTCTTCTCTCTCTCCCCCTCTGCCCCTGCGTCGTGCTTCGTCTTCTCCTCGTCTTGGTCGTCCTCCTTCTCTTTGTGCTCGTCCTTCTTACCTTCCTCCCGGTTCTTTGCCTCGTCCTCCTGATGTTTCCCTCCTTCCAATTCATGCTCCGCTTTCTCTCCTGCAGCCCTTTCTTCGTCTGTCTTCTTCTCCTGGTCCTTACTACCCTCATCCTCCAAAGCCCCCTCGTCCTTCTCTCCCCCTTCGTTCTTTTCCCCCTCCGCCATCCCCTCCGCAGGCTTGTCCTCGTCCTTCGCTGCCTTGTCCTCCTCGGTCTTCTTCTCCTCCTCATCCTTGGTGCCGTCGTCAGCCTCTTGCGGCTTTTGGCCCCCGGCTTCCCCAGGTTGCTCCTCTGGGGCCTTGTCCTCCTCTGCGGGCTTCTAGCCTCCCGCTTCTTGCTCTCCTTGCGCCTTCGGGGCCTTGTCCTCCTCGGTCTTCTTCTCCTCCTCATGGCCTGCGGCTTCCGGCTCCTCTTTAGGCTTGTCCTCCTTGGTCTTGTTCTCCGCCTCCGGGGCTCCTATTGAGGATCAGAGGTGCTTGGGAGATGCCTGGAGATCAATGGATGGGTAGGAGCTATCAGGTTCGTGGATCAGAGGTGCTAGGGTGTCAATGACTAGGGGGGGGAGGGCATCAAGTTCGTGTATCAGAGGTGCTTGGGAGTCAATGACTGGGGGGGGGGGGGGGCTTTCAAGTTCGTGGATCAGAGGTGCTTGGGAGTCAATGACTGGGGGGGGGGGGGGGGGGGGCTAGCAAGTTCGTGGTTCAGAGGTGCCTGGGAGTCAATGACTAGGGGGAGGCCTATCAAGTTCGTGGATCAGAGGTGCCTGGGGATCAATGGATAGGGGGGGGGGGGGTATCAAGTTCGTGGATCAGAGGTGCTTGAGAGTCAATGACTAGGGGTGAAGCCGGTTCGGATCCCATTTGGCTGCACTATTCCATATTTCAGCGATTTCAGCGATTTCAGCGGTTTCGGGTATAATTTTAGGAGAATTCCGAATTTATACTATCTATAATCCACATGATGGAGGATTGGACATTTCTGGTTCAGACCATGCCTGCTGTGTGTGCGCGCGCCCTTCTCGTGTTCTTGGTGGTGTTGCCATGCTCTGTGTTCTTCAATGCGGGCCGATCGTCGGAAAACTCTTCCCAACGGGTGCTAATAGTGTTCGATTCTATCCTGTTGCTAAAATGGATGCGAATCGGAAGCTAGGGCAACTCCAGTGGATGATAGAAGGCCCGGAATGGTGATCTGGCTAAACCTGGTGTGGTGCCTCCGCCCACTCCGGCGGGCCCCGTAAAAAGGGATTGGTACGCGTTAATGGGCGTATTCGCTTCGGCATTTGTCACCCCTATGCGTATGGGGGATCACGAGTCCCTTGAAGCTGGAGGAGCCCTAGTGGAAGAGGAGGTGAAGTGGAGGTGGCTGAGGTAGGCGCGGGAAGAAAAAAACTCGGTCGTTGCTCCGCAAGGCAAAGCAAGTCTTCATTCTTTGTCATTTGTTTGCTTTGCATATGTGTCGTGACAACTTGATATTCCATGGAGTTAAAGAGGGTCAAGTGTGTGGAACATGTTGTGTGCACGTGCAGTGGGTGAACATGTTAAAGGTGGAGAATTGCACCTATGCCCTGGTTGCTTACCTCTTGTTTGCCGTCTTACTTCGTTGACCTTCGGTGAATTCATATCATTGTTCGAACAGGGTTAGTGATACACTATCCCTCTCTTGTCAGCATGCCGTAGGGCACGAGTTCAGCTAATTTGGCAATTGGGTACAGGGATAATTTTCGATCAAGGTTGTGGATTCTCACTTCAAGTGCATTCATGCTCTCATGGGTCATGGCTAGGCGGAATTCTCTCTCCATATGCATGCTGTCAAGGGTCATGCTGCTGCCCCCCACGGTCACGGACCCCATATCCGCCTGAACGCCAGTAACCTGGAGGCGATTTGGCCTTTTTTGCAGAAGGCTTGGGGGCCACTGGGGCCACACGATCCTTGGGTGTGCACCTACCTCCCGGTCTGTCGCTCGTGAAATGCAATTGAAAACTGACCCAAACCCCAAACTCCGTGGGACCTCCTTGCCCAAAAGAGCTCCGTATCCCACAATGGTATCACTGATCATGGGGCTTTGGCATTTCCAGATGTGCCCTGTCAGCGGTCCCCTCGCTGATGACACTCAAAAGGTCGTCCAAGTCCACCGCGGAGGTTTGCCCCCAATTTTTCGTGGTCACCCCCCCCCCCCCCGCACGACATGGGTACGACATGGAAAGGGGAGGAGGACACGGGGGTGTGAGTGTACATTTCTTTTGATTGCCAAAGTGGTCATGCCTCTCAACGCCAGCACGAGGGGGGGCGACAAGGGACGAGTACGAATATGATGAGCATCTGCTGCGGGATTTCTAGTACTTGATGCAGGTCAGGCCAGATATTCTGAAGTTTGGTACCTCGGCATCAGCCAACGGTTTGGTACGATTGACGGACAGGAGTATCCGGGTCTCAGGGGCCAACCCTGCGTGACGTGCCGCCGCAATCCCGTCCAGCATAGCCTCAAGGTAATCGGTCTGGCCGAGGCAATCCAGCCGCCGGGGGGTCGAGCGCAGCTCCAGATACACACAGTTGTCACGCGCGTACGCCTCCACAACGCTCTGAGTGGCGCGGCGGATGACGTCCAGAGAGTCTGTCACTTTGTGGATGATGTCGAACAGCTTGAAGCACTCCGCCATCGTCCGCTGGCCCCCGGCCCCGATATGCAACTCCGTCATGAGGGCCTGGCGCTGGGGGAGCCCCTTCCGCGCCATCAGCTCTGCCACGAGGGTGTCGGGTAGCGAGCCCCCGAGATGGGCATGCAACTCCAGCTTCGGCAGCGCCTGACAGAACGCCTCGATCGTGGGGTCTGCCTCGGCCATAGGGGCGTGCGTGACGATGGCAGCAGGATGGTTTCACAGGTCTGTCTCTGAAGAGAGAAGGATGTGCAGAGGCGGCTTTTCCATGAGCGGATTGATTGCCGTGTGGTGCAACTGGTGCTCCCAGGATCCCACTACCCACAGTATCCAACAACTGCCTACCGCATTGATTGATAATCCTCAACACCTCAACAGCACCTTAAATACAAAAATACAGAAGGCGGAAGAAGGAAATATTGTGACCTCTTCGTCCAGTCAACTTCAGGCGGAAAACAGACGTGTGCATGAAGGCTTCCAGAAACGTGAAGGCGAGGCAATTGCCTGGCGAGCAGCCACGTGGCAATGTTGCCCTAAAGGCCATTACATACATCCGTACGAATGTGCAACAAGTAAATATCAAGTCAAGACATGTCGTCAGGCAGACAAACATGGTTGGCAGAATCTCAGGGACACCGACCTTGTTCAACAAAGCAGTCCACCAAGAGCTTCAGGAACCATTTTGCTCAAAGGCACACACTTGTGGCACGTTGGTTTTTGGCTTAGGCACGCCAGGGGGGAGGGGGAGCAAATA
The DNA here is from genome assembly GCA_964036045.1 of Eutreptiella sp. 'Long Island Sound 2002'. Classification (NCBI taxonomy): domain Eukaryota; phylum Euglenozoa; class Euglenophyceae; order Eutreptiales; family Eutreptiaceae; genus Eutreptiella; species Eutreptiella sp. 'Long Island Sound 2002'. Next base: position 7,101,126 of record OZ038385.1, read on the forward strand.
CGTCACAAGTGCCCACCAAGGCTCCAGCTGCCTGCCCCACAACCTTTGTTACCTTCTTTCCCGTTCGAGTGCTTCACAGCGCCCAGTGTCCTCAGTGCCACTGAAATGTGTTCTTCTCGTATCTCTCCTCCTTCTTCACACCTACTGGTTGTCACTCGCTGGGCTTCTGGTGCTCTGGGCTCGTGACTCTACTGGGTTAGGTGTACATACTGGTCAGAAGTCATCAGCATACATGTGCATGCTCCAGCTGGCCCCATTCACCCCACACTGGTTGCAGCTGGGGGAGCTTCCGTAAGCCGAAAAGCTCAGTGGGTCTTGGCTGCTGACAGGGGCTCAAAGGGTTTGGCAGCACGAGCCGTCTGTGGTGCACGACACTGGGATGCTGTCGCTAGCCTGCTGAGCATCATGGTCGTTGTCTGCACACTCCACTGGGTCGATGGACTCCAGTTGCCACACCCATGCATGTGGTGTCAACAGTGACATGAGGGGAGGGGTTTTGAATGTCCTTTTGTTGGGGCCATGACGTGTGGTGTGAGCTGTTCAGCATCAATCCACTGCGGGATGCTATGGGTGCGCCGCCACTAGGTAGCATCTGCGTCTGGCATGAGTGCTGGTAGCATGGTAGCAGGGGGCTTTGTTTAGCTTCCATATTTTTGTTGCGTGCAGGGGTGCAGACTTCCATTTCTGATAAATACTTGACCCTGTTGGTGTTTGTGGGTTTTTTTTTTGAGTGACTCCAGAAGTTCAAAGAGTACTCAAGACTGTGTTGTGAAAGTGGGCGCCTCTAGCATATGATACAGTGGATCCCTGCAACGCGGGGCACATGGCAAAGACCCAGGGTTCACATGCGTATACCAGAGGGCTCTCTGATGCGGTAGGCAAAACCGCCACGCCATATGGCAAGCCTATAATGTGTAACAGTTAAGGGGGTTAAGACATGCTGGATCACGTGTGTGCCATTCCCCACAGGTCCTCCTGTTGGTGTTTGTGGGGTTTGTGTGCCCCGGTGTGGTGGTTGTTTGCCAAGGGGGGAAGGAACACACTGCACAAGCCACAACCAGTAATGTAACTCAGACTGGGCGGACAGAACACGGCCTGACAAAGAAAAGGCAAACAATTGTTTGAGCACAAAGAAGGGTTTCACTGTTGTTGTGGTCTGTTGCAGGTCTTGTTGCGACACAATGTATTGCTCCTCCTTGTGGCGGGTTGTTTGACTTCTTCCATTTCTAAGTCAACGTCTGATGCAATTGCCCTGCCTCGGCGGATGCTCCTGTCCGCCTTGGCTACTCTCGGTGTGCTCCTGCTCTTGCTCCTCGTGCTCCTTTTCTCTGGTGTCGTGCCCCAGTAGATCCTATCCGCAGTGTGGCCATGCCCCACCTCGGCAGTTGCTCCTATCCGCTTCGGCTTCCCCTGGCGGTCTTCTGCGCGTGGTCCCCGTTCTCCTTCTCTCTTGTGTCTCTCTCCGGATGCTCCTATCCAGAGCGTGACCTTGCCCTGCCTCGGCCGATGCTCCTATCCGCTTCGGCTTCCCGTGGTGGTCTCCTTTGCTTGGTCCTCGTTCTCCTTCTCACTTGCGTCTCTCCCCGGATGCTCCAATCCCGGGCGTGGCGTTGCCGTGCCTCGGCAGATGCTCCTATCTGCCTTGGCTTCTCTCGGTGGTCTCCCGCTCTTGGTTCTCATGCGCTTCCTCTTTGGCGTCACGCCCCGGATGTTCCTTGTTGCTCCCAGTTGCTCCTTTCCGCTTCGGCTTCCCTTGGCGGTCTCTTGCTCATGGTCCTCGTTCTCCTTCTCTCTTGTGTCACTCTCCGGATGCTCCTATGCGGAGCGTGACCCTGCCAAGCATAGTGTCGCGTAGGAAAGTAGCACTCTTTTTGATGCTGACACTAGACTCAGCACGCCGTTCGGCCAACGGTGTGCGTGGATATCTAGCCTAGTTCATATGTACAGCATGAATTGGTAAACCTGCAGCTTCATGCGGGTGAGGCATGTCCCCACATAGGGATGCTATGCCGGAGGGGGGGGGGGGGGCAATTCGTTGCTACTGTAGACTCCATGCAGTGGTGTTTGCTGCCACGGCTCCGAGGAGTCCACCTGTTATAGACTGCGTAGCACTCATACAAACACTATCCTCGCTCACAATCAAAGTGCTTGGACTTATCCGGCAAAGGGACCTAGGATGAGACTCCCCCACATACACCGAGTTTCCCTTCACAACACCCCCCCCCCCCACATCAATGCATAGCACACAGAGAACACCTCAAGTGATGTGGTGTGGCTCTGCAGGTCCCCGTAGACACCAGTCCCCAAGGTTGACAGGGAGGCCAAAGCAATAGCCTATGTCCATTTGCACCCTTTGTCTTACTTCACCTTGCTTTTGGCACAAGCTCTCATTGGGAGTGTGGGACAGCCTCGTTGTAGTCACTGTCTTTGATAGCAAAGAATAAAAGCTGGAACCATTTTTCAGCACCATGGGATGTTGCCGCACTGTGTGCACAAGGTGCACACATGGTGCGGCACGTTTTTGATATTTCCCGGGATTTTACCTGGGGAAGAGTTGGTGGTTGTTGCTTCCAAAGGACTTGCTGGATGGTTACGGTGCATGCAACACCCTGTGGTGAATGTCTTACAATACTAGGAAGAGCGTCCACAACTCACCATGCCAAAACATGAAGTCAAGTTGTGCGGCAGATGGTTCGTTACAACGGCCATTTCATCCTGTGTCAGTTGGTCAGGTGGTTGTAGACTGTTGTAGGACAGCTAGATCGCTACGTTAGCGTTGGGTGTGCCCCACTCTTAGGTTGGGGTCGTCATCAGAGCATTCGGTAGTGACAGAGGTCTGTGTGTCTTGGGTTGGGATATGTGTTGCCCGGCTATACCCCCCAAGGGCACATACAGTGTCTAGGTACCCTCGCCCCCCCTTGTCCTTCCCCACCCTAGGGAAGACGGCCCCCCGCCACCCCTTGGGGGACGGTCAACAAGTGACGGTCCCCCCCCACCCCCCGGGGGACCGTAGTGCCGCCATACACGCACAATGGGGGGAATTCTTGCAATGCGTGCGCACCGCGTGCTACTTTTAGACTAGGTCCTCCCTAAAGAACCCCCAAGCACACCCCTTCCAAATGCTCCTAAATTTAGGTCACCTAAACAGCCTGAGCTAAAGACAAATGCAAGTTACCTTCCCCTCACATAAGACATCATGCAAAATGCGGAAAGCCACACACATATCCTCTTTTCTATTCCATTGTCAACTACGTACAAAATCAGAATGCTCCGGAGTGGCGGAATTTGAAAGCTCACTCACCCTACCACCTAGTGCCAAAGCCTCGTATGTGTCCACCTAATCCTCAACTGGATAGGGGGGCAAAATGGCTTGCAAGAGGGAATCCACGTCAACCTCCCGTTTCCACTTGTGGTACACCCACACATCAATGTGGCCTTGCTCTATCTATAGGCAAAAACCGGCGAGTCCGTCACCCCAACTCAAGGGCCCACACCAAAGTTTGGAAGTCCAGGAGATGAGCAAAAAAGTGTGAAAAGGGGTGGAAATTGGTGAAAGTGGGTGAAAATCCAAAAATGCCTCAGAAATTGTGGCAAAAGACGAAATTACATAACATAAGAAACTTTTGTGTGCCGAGCTTGTCACGGTGACGGATGAAGGTGGGTACTGCAACGATATGAAAATCATGCGCGCGCTCAATGGGCTACCAATGTAATGAAATTTACTTGACTCGCTAGGTGTAGAATTTCTTCGTCTTGCTCCATTTGACCTTGAATTCCTGAACATGCTCACCACTTTCCACAAGTTTGCTTTGGACAGCACCCTTGGGCGGTGGCTTGGCCCTTTTGGGGTTCACCAAGTGACCCCCCCCCCCTCGGGGAAGGACAAGGGGCGGGGAAGGACAAGGGGGGGGGGGGGTATTTGTATTGTATTGCAATCAGCTATCGATCATTTCGTCCACCTATTCTCGTTCTGTCTTGGCCTAAAATGATCCACCTAATTATGTAGGCCCACCACACCTCGTAGAGGCCAAGGCCTTCTCCCTACCTTTGGTGGTGCATATGTTTTTCTAGACCCGGGGAGTTTCTCCACTACTACTAATATGTTATCTGAATCGGCCATGTGATGTCTCCAAGAAACAAACTCCAAGAAATCCATCATGGTATGAGCACAATGTTCACCACGGTGGTTGTCTAGTGAATGCTGAGGGGTAGGGTCCATTTGTCCATATGGTGGGTAGAATAGACAGTTTTTGCCCATGCCACATTAAAATGGCATGCTGATGGGCTTGTGTCCATGTGTACATTTCAATCTTGTCGGCATTCACGTGTAACCCCATGCATCCCACCACAAAATGGAAGTGGTCCAGATATATCAGCAAGAGCAACCGCGTTGGCATCCTTTGCCCTCATTTTAATGTTGTCAAAGATTTATTTTGCTTTTTTTTGTCAGATTTTGCCAAAAAATGTGGCTCTTTTTCTGAGTGTTGTCCTTGCATTTTTGTTATTCATGCATAACACGGTGGCCAAGGGGTCATGGGATTGCTGTTTATCTCTGGAGGGTTGTTGTTACAACATCATCTGGAAAAGCCAAAAAAAAACACCACAACCTTGACCCCCCCCCCCCCCCTGGTGTGGGTGTTGTGTCCAACCACAAAAACACTAAAAAACACAAGAAAGTGCCAAAAACAAAAAAAACAAAGGATGGTGCTTTTTTTTTTTGGCCAAAGCAAGAAACCGGACCACTGATTAGCACATTGTTGTAGCCACCAGGTGGTGGTCTATCGTTTTGCTGAGTACACTCACCGTTGAAATTGTAAGGGTAGGGATTGCTGAGGGTGGGGAGTGGGGCACTCCTTCCGCAAGGCTGTGTAACCCCTGCCATCTTGGGGACCACTCAATGTTAATAGCTGCATAAACCCTGCTGTTGTTGGGTACCAGTAGCCTTGGGAATGGTTACGTAACCCCTGCCAACTTGGGGACCACCCAATTACGGCTAGGCAATCCCTACCATCGGTAGGGACCTCTCAATGTTAGCTATCCAATCCCTGGTGTCTCAGGGAAAAGCGAATGGCAATGTAACCCCTCAATTTGAAAAGTGGGTTGCTGAGGCATGGGCTGCAATTTTTGATGAGAAGTTGTGCACTGCCAATCCTAATTGAACGAAATTGAGCCATTTGGAGGACAATGGTTTTCCAGAGGAACACCCTACAAATGCAAAGCCCGAATCTGGTTTGGAGATACCATTGGCGCGCACGCTCTTCGCCGTTGTGTGTGTGGTCTTGTCTTTGTCTAAGCACAAGGTGGGTGTTGAAGCAATGTTTTACCTAGGCCTATTTTTGCCTACTTCTGTGGGACTACAACCATGCTTGTGCAAGCGAGGATACAAAGACGCAGATTGCAATGCAGGTGCTCTCAGATGTGCCGCCCACTCCACTTTTCTAAGGGTGCCCAAGATACGGCTGGGACACAACTGAATACAGTCCATTCAGGGGGAACAACACTACACTGTGCATGCAAAGAGCATAAAAATGCCCTCAACCACCAACCACTGTCCAAGACTTCCCCACCCTAGGGGCTCTGAGAGGGCATGGGTTGCATAGCCACGTTGATTCCTCCCTGCTCTGGGGACCTAGAAGGCAAGGGTTATGTAGCCATTTTGATTCCTCTCCACTTTGGAGACCCAAGAAGGCAAGCTTTGATTCTCCCCGACATTGGGGATCCACAGTAGTCCCGGTGTTGGTGTCCTTGAGAGTTTTGCACATTTTGATGACCCAAGAACTGAGTGCTTTTGCATGTCAATGTACATCTTTGGATTTACCTCATGTTTTGCCTGTGTTCACCCCCCCCCCCCCCCCGAAAGGCCTTGTGCCAACCCCCCCCCCCCCCCCCCCCTGAAAGGCCTGTGACAGCACAAGGCACATACAAAAGTTCACACCGGCACCCACTTAGAGGGCGTTTGTGCATAGCGCGGACACAGCACGCATAGCGCGTGCACATTACAAGGAGAAATTGGGGATTTTTGCTACCATTGACAATATTCTTGCCTCTTTGGACCATACTACACCCCCACAATGTTGCACAACCTGATGTTTCACCCAACCTACAGTGACGGGTGGAACCCATCCAAATGTCTCGAATGACCTTCCAATGCCATAGACAGGCAAATCGGTTGAACGATAGTGTTGCGCTCCTTCTCGTTCTGACGGGAGTATACTGTAGTCTTCGGAGCGCGCTCTTTTGGGCCTCGGCTTTGATGTTGAGCGTGAAGGCGACCTGCCCCGTGAGAGTGAATGACCCGACCCCGATGCCAACCGCGGATGTGACGTCCGCTGCACCGGTAGAGATGGACTACTGGCGGTCGAAGCGGAGGGGGACCGTGCCGGCCGGCTTGCCCGCGTGGTTGTGACACCAACGTACACGGTGTATTCGATCGCCGCGATGGCGGGGGATTGCGCTGCTTAGCCTCTGGCGATGCAAGGAGACTATGGCCGGGCTGACTGGGAGAGGGTGGCTTTGATGGTGACCACACTTGGTACTCCCTGGGCTCACTGTTATTGATACTAGGCACTACTATGCAGTTTGGGTATGGTACTATACAAACATTCCTTACACCGCGCGCACAACGTGGGCATAGCGTGCGCACAGCGCGCAATACGCCCCCTTAGCATTGCACTCAGCTGGGCTCCAACAGCTCACCACAAAACATCAACTGAGAAGAGGCACACAGCAGGGTGTGGTACAGTAATGGACCCTCATTTCCGAGGGTGATCTGTCCCTTGACCCACTGTCGGTATAGTGACTGTCACTGCTGAGGCAAAAAAAAAAGTAAAGTTATTTGCATAACTTTAGCTTGTCACAAGCTTGAACCCGCATTGCTCTGTTGGGAGGTGAAATACAATTTGGTGCATCCCTTTTGCGCATCAACGTGACAGCCATGCCAGAAATAGCAATGTTTGCCATGGCTGAAAATCACATCAAAACAAACAACATTGGTTGCAATGTGTGGTAGAATGTTGCTATTAACAGACTGAACAACCACACACATGAAGAAGCCCCTCTTTCCCTCTACAAACGCCTCATGAACGCCCCATCGGAGGGCAGCAGCCCACATTCGGCTGAGCACCAGTGACTGTTGAAAAGTTGCGCTAAGCTGCCTGCAACAGGTAGTGTTATACACAAAGCACTCATTATTGCTGCACCATTCCCTTTGGCGAGAAATTTGTGCATTATCTGCATCTTACAATCTGCCCCGTCTCGTTCCACCTCGCTCACAGCCACTTTGGCTATTAATCACAAAAGAAATGCCAAACTACAACCCACCGTTGTAGCAGCCCACAACCCAGCTGCAGAACTTGCCGTCGCAACTACGCTAAAGCATAAAGACAATTGCGCATCCAACTACACAGTACAATGCAGTGACCATGTGCAACAAAAAGCACTTTGCAGGACAAGTGGACGGTCAATTTCATGGAGCCAAATTGCCTGTGGGTTGGACACATCGCGATTGGTGTGCAATAAGGGACGGCTCATGCTCACAAAGGCCGGGCCTGTGCTTGCATGCCGGAGGGCAGGGGGCGGGGGTGGCCCTCCCCCGCCATATGTGCCTTTGTCCAGCCTGTGCTGCAAAGCGTTAACTTTTGAAAACGCCGTTGGGTGGCGACTCCGAGCTACTACCAGATGCAGCAGAAGTGACAAGTGTCCGAGGGAGCCCCCCCCTCCCCCGCTTTTGCCCAATCAAGGGCAGGGGCACCTGGTGTTCCTTGTGCAAGACCGTTGTTGGCACGCAAACATATAACACTCCTGTCCCGACAGTGTACCCGAAAGGAAGCGTTTGGGGGCCGTCGAAGGGTACTATACCCGAGTGCCCTTCAAAGCAAACAACCCTGTTCCTGGGCTGTCAAGTATCCTACACCAGAGGAATTTCACCCACTGCTGTGCCAATCTAAACGTGAGACCGCAAAACCGACGGTCCCAAGCATCGTCGTCTGCAAAATGCCGAAGGGAGGCGATGCAATAAGCAACAAAACCTATTCATCTACCCCGCTCAATAATACACGGTATTTGAACGCGCGGGGGTTTGCTGGCAGCCAAATGTCTAAATAGCAGATGATGCAACCGCATCATGGAACCTGGTGACATTGACATGTGGCACAGGATGTCAGAAATGCACCCATACTCCCTGTAGTGATCCTTGCTGAGTTGCCCGATCTGTGTTCGCGAGCGGATCTCTCTCTATCCTGGCTCTCAGACCTTCTCAATCTACGCCTGGAGTCCAGGAACGTGAACACTGGGTTTGTTGATCCAGATTGTCAAGTAAATGCAGAACAGGGCTGCGTCTAATGCCCACAAGGTTCGAATTTAACGGCAACCATAGGCAGCTGCTGGATCCAGCCCCATGACCATCGATTGCCGCAACAACCGCCACCTGAGCATCAGGCTGCATGGCGCCTGCCTATGTGGAAAAAACAGAAGAATTGAGTCCGTCCAGCACAGCCTTGATGGAGAGACTGCTCCACCCTGACACCGATATTGCCTCAAACTGACAAAATCAATTGAGACTGATCTGGTGATGGCCTTGGCATGGGCAGCGGTTGCTACATGACCAGTGAACTCAACACAATCAACAGTGGCGCTAGCTGGCGCAGGCTACTCGATGCAAGTGTTGGGGATAAGACATGGCACAAATCGAGGCCTATGTCGTACTGGAGGCAAAAGTGCGTGAAGGAGGTTGTTGTGGCGATTGCACCGCCAAAAGGTAGTGGGGTTCAGAAAGGCAACAAGCTGCAGCAACCGTCAGCAACAATAATATAACGCTTGCCCCTAAGCACAGGCCACCTGTTGTTTTCCCTGACCTCTGCCATGCTTGCTCGAGGGGGTATTCTTTGCCTTCACCTAACCACAGAGGAAGCATGGGGCTCAACAACGGGCAAAGGGGGACACCTGCAGAGAGCAGGCCGAAGAAAATCGTGGCAGGCCGCAGAGGCGCCAACGACGAAGCCTGATATCATACAGGAGGTTGCACCATGCACACATGGCGGACATACTGTTGACCACTCTCCGTCCGCAATCTTCAGTTTTTTCGCAGGCCAAGGCACACAGATATCTGCAGAGGCACTCAATCTCAAAATAAGATGGAAATCGCTGGTCTTCCTTTAGAAAGTTGTTTGTCTATCTTACTCTTCCTGCGGGTGCCATGTTTCATTGCAGTTGCAATCACAGGGCCATCATCACAGAAAGACGATCATGTGAGGATGAAGTACAGTACATGGAGTACAGTGCGGGCACCATGGTGTCCTAGTATCTCAATGCCCCATGAATTCAGTCAATCTGGGTCACCATCCCCTTGCAGTCATTGTTGGGATGGTGGGTGCGAGACCTCGACATCATTCCCAACCTCAAAACCCTAGAATTACCCTCCGTCCCCCTTGTACAAGAAACACCTTGGCGCGACGGTTCCCTCACACCCCCGAGGGAACCTACCCCAAGTGACGCTTCCCTCGCCCACCCCGCTTACTGTGCAAGGGACGCGCGACACACAGCAAGACAGGCAAATAACAGGGCATATGAACCACTGGACGACCTGGAAAAGGCCTGTTGACATGCATGCTTAGGTCCACTGAAACACAGGCTCTGTGTACCACTTTCTTTGGTGAGAGTACTTGTCTTTGAAGAGCTGCACATGCTCAACAGGGGCCACAGGGATGGGCTAGGCTTGGCCGCCACCTTGGCAGCAGGTTTGGCAGCAGGTTTGGCTGCAGACTTTTTTGGACCAGGTTTTGCAGCCTGAGACATCTGTGCTATGGGGGCACAGTTATGCGTCACCATGGAGCCAGACCGCTCATATGTGATAGACCGATACTCAGCACCATGCTCTGAAGGGTCCAGAATCTTTGCAAGCACAACAGTGCCTTCAGAACGCTTGAAGTTGACAACCGTACCAGGTGTGTATGTGTCAATATGCTCAACATCCATGGCTGAAATTGCGAAAAACGGAGAGGTCTGCATGATACAGGGTCCAGTACAGTGCCTTGGATGCAAGAAATATGAAGAACACAGCAATCCACAAATGCTACTACCTTGTCCAACCAACAAACATGCGGGAGAAGCTCAATATCGAACTTTTCTGTAAATTTGGGAAAGTGAAAGTGACGGTTCCCTCGCCCCCCCTGCTTACTATACAAGGGCGTTTCTTGTTCAAGGGGGGGGGGGGCACACCCCACAGACTTGGGCAATGGAATGGTGATGAAAAATCCTTTTAAGATTGATCAAATGTTGCTGCGTATGGGTTGGACACAAGGGCCATGGCACGTACAGCAAACCGTGCAATGGTACGCATGACAGAAGCAGTCGCAAGTTGCACAGCCGAGATGTGTGGGACTCCACCAGAGTATCGGAGCTCACAAACCCCGTGATTGTCCCACAACAAGATGCAGTGAACGGGCGTGACACACAATCAACAATCAGCTACATCAGATACATCCACTTGCGGCAGCATCTGCCACGACAGAAGGCCGCCTTGAAGTGCAATACGTGTTGAACAATAGGGAGATTGAAGGGAAACTGAAGGAAGGGAACAACGAAGGGCGCCACCACACACTTCAGGGCACTAATCCTGAAGTGCTCAGAGAAGGCCGTGCAAGTGCAAGCGGCAGGCACCTCCCTACCCCCTGCCAGAACAACGGTAAAATTCCAAAAGTTTCGGAAACAACACCCAATTCAAGGCCATCACGGGCAGCCTCCCCCCCCCAAAAAAAAACCCAATTAAGTGCTAAGCAGCATGTGAATTGCATCACAAGATTGGAGCTATAGGAATAAGATTGCAGGTACATCAACTTCAAGGGTATCCCGTTCTTTATCAGCAACACCCATAATGGTCGGCAGTAAAAGCGCTCAATGGCGACCTGCCTGTGCTCCTCCCCTCTTTGAAGACCCCGATGCGTTGCGTATCCTCCCTCATGCACCCCCCCTAAAACAACGTGCGCATCCCCCCGCCCCCCCCAACAAAATTTTTTACTCTAACATTCATACCTCAACATGATCAGTGCCCCAGACATGTGCCGCTTCAACTACCTCACCCCTTTTGCCTGCTCGCTTCGCACCTGTGGTCTGCCTCGGCCGAGTGCACTTATGGCTCACATGGCCTTCCTATTCACAATACATCATTGCTTGATCACTGCCAAGGTTTCGCTGGTTCCTCCCCCCCCCACGCCGGGGGCTCACGCCTTGCCGGCTGCGCAGTCTTACTCGGCGTATCCAACGAACTCTGGTGAGAGCCCCTAGCTGACAAGCACATGACGGTTGTAGCCATGCACCTCTGCACTGAGGCGTAAACGGAGGGGGGCTCCGGCGTTGTCGGACACGAAACCGGCGGCGCTGTTGCAGCATGTGGCCCGCGCCGTGGGAGGCGGGACCTGCGGGCGTAGAGGGAGCGTCTGCACGGGGCGTTTGGGACGGACACGGTGAAGAGGTCGCGCTGCCATCGGTAACAAGAACCGCAACAATGCGACTCAAGTCCACGAGTGAGCTGCGTCCAATGCAATACACCGCGTACACGACAGCCCCAGCGATGAGTACTCAGCAGCAATTTCGGTAATTGTTGGAATTTGCGGCTCAGTTTCGTGGACGGAGGGGCATTGTCAACCTTAGATTCACATACAATTACAAATGCATACCATGCTGCGCATACGTGCCATACAACCCAACAGATATCAGTAACACCGCTGCTCCCAGACAGAGAAGTGCTCTAGGCACTGTTCTCCACAAGGCACACATGCAAAAAGCATGGTTGTCGCAAAGAAGATTCACAGTGTGCAAGGAAGGGACATTTTTCAGTGCAGTAAGTGCTTGTGCACCTCTGCTTCCAACCGAATTAAATTGCAGGTCCAAAATCAGAGTTTGCAACGACGGAGCATCCTTCAGTGCTGCAAATGCCTGTGCCCCAGTGTCCCCCATTTCATTGTTACAGAGGATAAGAGTCAGATCTCGAAGCAATGGGGCGTCCTTTAGCGCAGAAAGAGCTTGCGCTCCGGAAGCTCCAATGGCATTGAAGCCAAGATTCAGGGAAAGGGTTTGCAATGCGGGTGCATCTTTAAATTCACCAAGTGCCAGGGCACCGCCGTCCCGGATATCATTGTCACTCAGATTTAGGAGCAGGGTATGAAGCAACGGGGCATGCCTCAATCCAGAAAGGGAGCACGCACCACTGAGCCCCACTTTATTGCTACTCAGGTCAAGGGTCAGGGTTTGAAGCGATGGGGCGTCCTGCAATGCAGCAAACGACTGTGCACCACTGTCTCCGAACTTGTTGCGATGCAGATCCAGGTTCAGAGTGTGCAAAGCGGCGGCATTATTCAGTGCAGCAAGTGCCTGGGCACCAGCGTCTCCAACTTCATTGTCAGAGAGGTTGAGACTCAGCGCATGGAGCGAAGGCATGTCTTTGAATGCAGCAAGTGCCTGAGCTCCAATATCTCCCACGGCATTGTCACAAAGATTGAGCACAAGAGTGCGGAGGGCTGGGGCATCCTTCAATGCCGCGAGCGCCTGGGCACCACTGGCTCCCACTGCGTTGTCACGCAGGTTGAGGGTAAGGGTGTGGAGCGAAGGGGCGTCCTTCAATGCAGCGAATGAGCGGGCTCCAATGTCTTCGAACTTGTTGCGTTGCAGATCGAGATTCAAGGTGTGCAAATATGGGGCATCCTTCAAAGCTGCGAGTGCCTGTGCACCACTGGCTCTCAAAGAATTCCACTCCAGATTCAGAGTCAACGTGTGGAGCAATGGCGCGTCCTTCAGAGCTGCAAGTGATTGGAAATCGTCATCAACCCCGAGCTTGAGGATCAGTGTCTGCAGTGAGGGCGCCTCTTTCAGGGATGCAATTGCTTCGGCAGTCCCACGGTAGCAGCTGAGGGGGTCCGCGTCAAAGACGAGCATGTGTAGATATGGAGCATGACGTAATACCGCCATTACCCCGGTTGGGTCCCAAATGCCCTTGGCATCCACTTGCAGCGACCGCAAATTTCTGGCGCACATTGCCACTTGCTTTACGACCTCCTCTGAGTGGCCGACCAACTTCACATATCGGTTGCACCCAAGGAGCTCCCAAAGCCTCCGGCAGACAGCGCTGAGCGAATCGGAGTCCGCCAGATCAGCAATTGCATCTAACACTTCCGCAGGCAATCGCAAAAGCATCGGACCTTTACAAAACAATGTGCGTAGCTCAGGAGCACATGTGAATGCAGCAGAAGTGCACAACTGCATTGCACTAGTACGTGGGAGCTCCTGCACAGATCTGCCGCACCCGGTGCGCGCACAGGGTGAGATTGTGGCCGAACTCTCACACTGCATAGCAAACTCTTGCCCAATGGAAGATCCCACAAACATCCGAAAAGGCGTTCACAATTCTGTCAAAACTGATGACAGATTATCGCGCTACCGGGTCCTGCATATGAGGCATATGCGCCCACTGCTGTGTGCGTCACCACTGGAGATGACGTGTAGAAGACTTCTGTGAACTACAGTGGACACATCATGGACATGCCCCTGGAACTTCCTGATGAACATGTTCCTCATTTGTTACAACAGTGAGCAAAGCGGTCCGTCAAGAACTATTACTGAGAACACCGCCAGCCTCCTCAATTGAGTACGTTTTCCTCAAATTATACCTCCCAACCCATTGGCCCTATTCAGTAAAACTTTGCTGGGCGCTTTGGGCATAAGTTGCGTATTTTTGTTTGCTGGAGGCTGTGTGCACTGGGTTTTTTTTTGCATAAGTCACTTGTGTAAAAACTAAAATGCTGTGGATTCACAACCTACACCCCGCCCCAAAAAAAGTATGTGATTTACGCCTTTTTTTGTACAAGCACAGTTGTGCATGACACAGAAGCACGCAACCTGCAGCCCAAAAAAAGTGCACCCGATTTACGCTTTTTGCTTTGCGCTGGCTACGTCCAAAAAAAAAAGTACACAGGACCTATCACATAGCGCAAACATGAACGCCGCCAACCTTTCTCTGTTCTTAGAGGGCTATGCGGTCACTTTGAATCCTCCCTGCTCTGGAGACAATGAGACGGGTTTTGCAGCCACTTTGGGGGTCCCACTTTGCCCACATTCGGGCTCCCAAAACAGCACGGGTTGTGTGGCCATTTTGCCCACATGTGGACCCCAAGACGGACCACAGCCCCACAGCCCCGCAGTAGCACTAAGATGGCGAATAGTGCAGGTCCCATGCACAAATTTCGGACTCTTGTTCTGTTCACAATGAAAGGCGCCTATGACAATATCACTGATGATCGCTTTTTGATCTTTGTTGCTGCAGTGTGTTCTGTGCAATGTTGGGAAGGACTAGGTGACACCAACATCTGCATCCCATAGTGGGGGCGCACCATGCAGACATTTTCTTTGTGCCACGCCCCCTGCTGCACTATTGCACTCTGTAGCCTGTGACATACTCACCGCTGAACCCAAGTACCAGTATCTTCGACCTTCGTCGACCCTGGAGCAAACCGTTTTGGGGCTCTGCAATCATTCTGGTGAATTCGGTGTCCGGGGCGAGCTATGTGTCCAGGAAGCTGCCGTTTGTACTAACAGGAACATTAGATAGATACCAACCACATGGGCGTTCGCCACAGGCTCATCATTCTGCAATAGGTCGAGTATGGGCTGCATGCCCACCACTGCAACACATCTTGTTCATACACCTCCAATTGGGCCTCCAATTCCAGAACCCTAGTGTACAAGCGATAACTAAAAGCCTGGCGGGCAGATTCTGCACACTCTTTGGAAACAATATCCACTTGCAAACCCACCAAAAAAAGGAACACGGGTTTGCCAAAACCTGAAAAGAAAGTTGCATGCAAATGCAGGATAATGCGCTGCCTGTCACTCAATTGTATGGCACAGTGCAAAACTGTTTTCTAGTAAATGGCTGACTCATGATCCCTCTCTTTTTCCACTTTGCAGGTGGCCTCGGCATGAAACTATTTTATTTCAACAACCAGAAGAAACCCAATTGCACAAAAACACTTCCCACCTACTGCACCTGAAAGGTCTATTTGTGGTGTTCAATCCAGCAACCCACTGAATCAGGCTAAAAAATCGGGATGAATTTTCATTTCAGAGGGGGTGCTCAGGGACCTGGACTGGAGACCTGCTGCAGTTAGCAGAGCCCCTATTTCTTTGATTTGTTGTGGAGGCATGATCCGGAGGGTTATCCTGCTGCCTACATCAATGGCAAGGCCAGGAAGGCGCCGTGCAGCCATGCAGCCCAGGCACACCAGGCAGGCCTTGTCCCCACGCCCGCTGTGGAGCCCCCGATCGCTATTTCCATGCAACGTACCGGACACTGCTCTGGACAGAGGGACCCCCGTACCCGCCTGCACGTGCTGTTGGACGCCCTGATCTGCCGCTTCTACGGCTTCGTGCGGGCCTCCTGGTGACGGAGGGCGTGTTCGCCTCGGTGGTTCCGGTAGTCCCGTTCCCACCCGCCGGCGGCCTCGACGTCAACATGATGCTGATCCGCCTGGGCGACGCCTCCAGCGTCCCCGAGGCCCTGCGGCAGTGCGTGGGGAAATCGGGCCCCGATTTGCGGGGGGTTCCGCGTCTGACACAATTTGCTGCCTGTAGTCAGCGGCACGGGGGGGCTAGGGTTGCTGTTAGGGCCTGCAGCCCTCTTGTAGCCCTCCTTCAGGTCAAAAGTTTTTCTTGTTGTTTTAACACAAATATGAATTCTCTACAAAATTTTGAGTATTTTGAGCATAAACACATAGTATGAAAAAAAAAAGGCGCCTTTGGCACTGGACAGTTTTCTCTAGGGACACTTGTTGGGGGCCGACCCGGCACCACTATCTTTCAAAACCCGGGGGAGGGGGGGGGGGGCTGGGGGGGTCGCATACAAGGACCCGTCCCGGCTGCCCCCCCGGGGTCAGCGGGGTTATGTTCGTGATTTGGAAATTCCTGCCGCCCCCTCCCCTCCTGCAACAGGCCAAGGATGCTGATGTCTGTGTCCCTGGGGTGCAATGGTTTAAGGTGGTCATCGCTGGTTGGGGGACTAAGAGCTCCGAATGTATCATGTGGCGAACGGTGGGCCGCACCCTGCACCAATCCGCTGCATTGCATGTCCCTTCATCAAGTGCGTATACTGCTGCAGGGCAATTCGCACTGGTCTTTGACCTCCAACCAAATGATATTTCATAGCCTTTTATGGCCACGTCATTGCATTTCATGACCGTTTCATGGTGCTTCTGGCCGCTTCATAATGTGTCACAGATGGTTCATAGTGTTTGTTCATAGTGGTGGCGGCATGCATCCCTGGGATGTGCACGATGTGGGCCATGCTGTTCGCTGAATTGTGAGTCCCACCTTTACATCGGGGGATACTGCAGCCAACCCTGCCTCGTTTCCTGCGTTGCTCTCTGCTTGTGTCCCTTCTGCCTCCTTTCTGCGCCTCCCCCCAAACATGTCCTTGAGGATGGCACCCTTCGCTGATAAAAAAAACTGCACACAAGGATATTACAGTCTGCTCGCGTGTCGTGATTCACCTCAGCTGTCTGTGGGACGTAGGTATTGCCAACTGCCTTCTCCAATTGCCTGTTGTACAAGTAAGTCTGCAGTGGCCCCGGTCGTTGTCTGCTTGCTCCTCTTGGGCTGTGTCGTTCCATCGTCAGTAGGGTCTGCAGTTGATATCAGAAATCAAAAGATCAGCAAAGCCCTGTAAACTGAGGAGGGGAACCAAAATTGGCTATCAACGTCAAAATGAGAGATGCCATTGCATCTGCACAACAATTCATATCTGCGAGAAACGACATTCACCACGTGCATGTACCCCGGGGGGTACATTGCTGCCCCCAAAGACAATGAAGAAAAAACACAAAACCATCAGCATGACAATAGCAGCAAGTACAACGTGATAAATTCAGGGTGCCATGGCATGCTTCAACCGTTGGTGCTCGCTCACATGGACACAGAAATGCTGCAGGTTTGCTCATGCGTCAAATGTGTGCGATCAATAATGTGGGTTCGGGCATGTACACCAATGGACGTGCCAGCACAAACATTGTTCGTGAACGACCGCTTACCAGTGCAATTGTAATGTCCAAAAAGTATGAAAAACATGGTTTCCAGAAAATGACACGAACCACCGATCCAATCATGCATTTGACGTGCATCACATGTATGCGGGCTCATGGACACATTTCAGGGCCCAAATCCTGGGGTGCCGCGACTGGAATACAAATCGGCATCCCAAACTACCAACAAGTACCAAGGCACATGGATTTTGAGAGGCCCAAACATCTTCATTGAACAATGGTATTTGGAGCTGCAGTTCAGGGCCAGGCTTTCTTGCACTTGTGGTCTACGCACCAACAGTCGCCATGCAAAAGGCCTGAAAATCCCCCTGTTTCTCGTGGCCATGCATCCAAACAATACCATTCCCTGGGTGGCACGCTCTTGCCGTCGCTCTTGTGCGAGCGACGGCACAACAGCCATGCCTGCAGTCTACTCTCAAGCTTGTGATATTGGCTTGACATGGGTTTCAGGGGTCGGGCCTGCGGCGAGTCCATCGGCACAACATCCTCCCGAATGCAAATGGCGTTAGCAATTTGCAGTCTAATAAACGCAGGTCAGACCCGTGGTAGAGGTAACCGTAGCAGACCCAGACGATGTCCAGGCATCAGCAAACCGTGAGAAGTCCCTTCCGGCTTGCGGCGATACCCCGGAACACCGAGCACGTAGGACGTACCATGCGTTGTACCCCATCTAGGACAAAAGTTTGCGTTGGTGCCTCTTGATCAGGCCTCAAGCGCTCTGACAGCTCAGCCACGCGACCTCCTTTGAACTCAGCCCTTGGCTGCTCGAATGCATCAGCCCAGTAGGTCCGAAGTTACAACGGTGCGAACACCTACTCAGGGCTTTCTGTAAGGGGGAAAAAGGAAATTCGTGGCGCCAACAGAAACGAACGTTGAACGTTCACGGGGACGCTCGCTGCTTCATGGTCAAGACATGGGCACACAAAACGACAACAGAAACAGTATTGAACAATGGTTGGCGGTTGGCGGTTGGTGGTGGTTGGCGGCGGATGGCGGTTGGCGGTTGGCGGTTGGCAATTGGTGGCGGTTGGCGGTTGGCGGTTGGCGGTTGGCGGTTGGCGGTCCTTGGGGGCTGTCCTTAGGGGGGGTTCTGAAGGTCAGCCCTGCACCTACTGTACTTTCCACAGCAGCGTACCTTGGACAAGGGGGGGAAAAAAGGCAAGCACTGGAAGTCGGGAGCCTGCCAGTGCAATGGTAAGGGGCATCCGTTTTCCCGTTGCTATAGCGCACTGGGGCCATGGCTCTCCACGGGGGGGGCGACCCCTCGGTTCTGGACGCCAACTACCCCCCCTACTAACTGTTGGCCGGAGGCCCCTTGGGGGCGGGGGGGGGGGGGTTCAGGGAGGGCGAAGGGGGGGGGTATAGGAGGGGCTGGGGGGGGGATAGGAGGGGCTGGGGGGGGGGGGGCTCCGGGAGGGTCGGTTGGGGGGGGGGTCCAAGTGGGGCAATTCGGGGTGGTGGGGGGGGGAGGGTCCAGGTGGGGCGATTTGGGGTGTTGGGGGGGGGGAGGGGCACAGGCTCCCCTTACCTCCCCTTGCCCTCCCTCTAACCATACCATCACCATAAACGTAACCCTAACCTTTGCAGCTAGTTGGTTTGGCCATGCCAGCCATGTTGATTGGGCTGAACAAGATCCCCCCAATTTCGTTCATGGCTGCTTTTGCCACATCATCGCTCTTCATTTTGGACCCCAACACTCACTCTGACCCTAGCCTAGGGTGAGAGCCAGGGCTAGGGTTAGGGCTAGGGCTAGGGTCACCGAGCTGGTGGAACCAGTCTTGGTTTTATAACCCTTTTTAGTGTCTAGGGTGGACCTACCAGGTTTAGCAGCAGCAGCAGCAAGCAGCAAGCAGCAGCAGCAAGCAGCAAGCAGCAGCACGCGCGAAATGGGTAAAAATCAGATTTCCGTCGTGGTGCTTCAGATTCGGGTGAAATTTTGGTGGATGATACCTATGGGTGTGAAGTACAATCACACAAAGTTTGAGCAAGAAACTCAACGGTGGCGGCCGGGAACGGGATTCCCAAGTGGCGGACCTCAGTTTCAAAATCTGCAGTTTAGGGCCAAAAACAGCCATTTTTGGGCCAAAAAAGCCCTGGAACACATTCAAAACGGCCAAACGAAGGGAAACGGTGGGTACACTCCACGTGCCGCTTGACTTCCCCGTGTCAACGAGCTCTTTGCGGCCCTCTAACTCCATGATATGCCGCGGAAGCGGCCCAAAAAGGCCCCCAGAAGCTCCAACTGCCGACAGCCACAAACCAAGAATAGGCCATATCTTTGGCTACATGGCTCAAAATGCGATTCCGAGGGCACCTACTCCACCCGCAACCCCCCACGTTTTGTGGTTTCCACCCCTCAGAATTGCCCAAACGGACGCCTAGACCCCAATAACTAGGCCCACTAGGCTGTGGCAAGCTGCAAGCTCAAGCCCAAAGAGGTGGGTACCCAAATGGGTCAACAGGGTCCGAAAGGGGTAAAAATATGACTTTCCGCAAAAATGATCCTAGACCATGTGCGACGCTAAAACAAGTGTTTTTGGACTGTTTTGAGCTTGTGGTGGCCCATTTGGGTCCTCCGAAAATCCCAAAATGCCTTGAAAATGGGCTGTTTTGGGACCAAAAATGGGTCAAAAATGGGTCAAAAACACATTTTTCCAAAACTCATCGTAGACCATTTGGGGTGCACAAAAGGGTGAAATGAGCCCATTTTGAGCCCATTTTGGGGCATTTTGGCCCCTGAGAAGTCCAAAAAGCCTTGAAAGTGGGCCTCGTGGTGATGGGGTTCAGGTGCATTTCACTTTGTCAAGAGCCATCAATGTGTGAATCATTCTTGATGTCCCTCACCATTCATATCTAATGTTCCCTCCCCCACCAGCTCGGTCCCAATATTCAGTCTTGATTAGGGTTAGGTGTAGGGATAGGAGTAGGCTGAGGGTTGGGGGTGGGTGTTAGAGTCAAGGTTGGGTTTAAGGATAGTGTTGGGGTGCAAATTGGACCAAATTTTCCTTAAGGCACCTTTGGTGTTCATGTAGCATCGGGCGCCTTAGGCGCCCATGGACGCCTGAGGGCGACACCTTTGGCAACTAACTGTTGGCCGAAGGCCCGAAAGGGGGAGGGGGGGGGGGGGCAGGGGTAGTTGGCGTCCCAGGACCCGCGGAGTCGCCCCCCCACTGTGGCTCTCCCTACGCCTCAACGAGGGGCGGGTGTGCCCCGCAGGTCCGGAAAATGGGGCAGTTCACGGACATCATCATCGTCTGAGCGCTGGGTGGTATGGTGACCTCCGCACCAGAGTCCACCTTCATGGTTCACTCTACCACCGAAGAAATCCGGAGCCCCGATCCAAAACCCCCTGACATGCGGTTGGAGTATCGCAAGCTCATGTGCCACGCTTACCCGTCAGCTTTCGTTTCGTGCCGCGTTTGTGGTCCAGCGGCGCACACAGAGAAACACGCAGACGCACCCCGGGGCCGGAGGGCTTTCTTGCGTGGGTGGATTGCTGGGCTTGTACAGTGCCAACCCTCGTCCGTGCCTCACCATTGCGTGGTTCCCTTCTGTGCAGTTTTTTTGCCAGGCAGGTCCCGGAATGCGGGGGATGTCCGAGGGTGTGTGAACCCAACTACTGAAATCGAAGCAAATCCGGACCCGGGCATGCCTGGGCTGGACCGTAAACTGAGGAGCACTGTGGGCGATCACATCCGGGGAGGTTGAGTTGTGTTGCTTGTTCCTGGGAATCATCCCACTTTGCCGCGAAATGCCACCAGCATGGGAGGAATGGGCGCACTGTACTGCACACATTATTAGTCAACGCTGCGGGAATCCTCCAAAGCGGGCATCTGTTCGGTGTGCCGGAGCATTGCTGTTCTTGCATACCCAAAGACCCAACACCATGCGCTCACCCTCCAGAGCACATGCAGGTGCGTATATGGCTTGCCAGTGTGAGTGAGTGAGTGGGTGGGTGGGTGAGTGAGTGAGTGTGTGTGTGTGTGTGTGACGCTCAATGCAAATCAATACATACTCCAACTCCCATCCTATGCAACAGTGCAACGATATGTTGTGAGTCTGGCCGGCGTGTGTGTGGGGGGGGGGGGGGGGGGGAAGATGCACTTTTGTAGCTGAGTGTGAAACAGTGGTACCCAAGCTCAAATATGCGGGAAATGTGCAACAGTGCGTTTCGGAGGGGTGTTGTGCTCTTGTTCCACGTTTGCGGCGCGGCTCCTCCGTAGTACGGCGGATAGACACGGAAATCAGCGAAACCTTCGTGACGATATATAATCGGGAGTCAGGTACGTCCCGTGGTGACGCTGTGCAAACTCGGAGGCGCTTGTCCCGCGAAGAACTCGCGCAACTCATGCACCTCTGCATCGGTCATGGGCCCCCGCTCGCGAAATGCGGTGCCCACCATCCCCAAAGCGCTCGTCAGGGCAGCGCCGGACACCCCCGCACGCTGCAAGAACAGCCCCCACACGTGCGCCACACGGTGACGCACCGCGCTGTCGGCCTTGGCGGCATCGGGATCTGCCGTTGTGTTTGGCAGTGCCTCACACATCCGCTCGGTGGCACGTATCAGCTTTGCCAATGTATACTGCGGAGCATACAGAGCAGGCAGGGCCAGCACCATGCAATTGCTCGGTGAAGCACCACACAACTCACACAGCGCAGACGAGTGCTAGCCGTTGCCTTGCTCACCCAACGTACCCCGCAGGACCCACTACACCATTGGCCCACACCCCGCACATCAACCATGGCATGTGGGACCGAAACTGAAATGAAGATGTACGTGGCGGCCTTGTTGAACCACAAGGATCCTTCATCCAGCTGAAAATCTGCCACGCCGTCCCAGACCGGACATGCTCCGCTTTCTTCCAAAGGGTGTCCCAAATCATTGGACAAGGAATCCCACAAGTGCGGCCCACACGCAACACACAAGGCGCACACACCGGTGAACGTCACGGGGGCTATCAAGGTGAAGGGGCTTTACACGTTGTTCACGCACTTTGTGGAGGCGTGCCTCCGGACTGCAGAAACGTGGCGGTGCAGTATTCCCGCTCGCCGTTCCTTGGGTCTGAGTAAACTTATGCTGACCACGCTCACAGGCACACATTAGAGTGTACTGTTGTTTGGATCATATTTTGGGTCGTCTGGGGACGTGTTGTAAGTTATGGGATCTTACTTGGTTGAGGCGTGGCTCCGTGCAGCGTCCGAGGCCCTTGGCATAGCCGTGTCGGACCCGCACGCCCTGCGTACCATGAGAGCAACTTGCAGGTTTTCCGTTCGCAAAAGACAGCGTCAAAGAGGTGCCCTGCATGTCGGTAAACCTTTTACTCCCAGCCTCCTTGCCCAAAGGGCCGTCTGTCTTTTTACGTCTTCGGCAGGCCAGTGCTTTGTGCGAAGGAAAGCACTCCAGGGGTGGGATGGGTCAGGTGATTCCGGTGGGCCTAAGGCAACTTCCACTGTTTTGGAGGGGGGCACCATCCCCAGCCCCACCCTCGGCGTTTGTTTGCGTGCTTGATTCACTGGGGATTGGGACTAAGGGTTGGTGAAATGGGGCGTGTGATGCATTGCCTGCAGTCTGTGGTCGCAGCATATTCCGATTCTTGCGTATTCGGTCAGCGGGCGCACAGATATACTAACCACCCCGTCGCGAGAAGTGAGATTGTGACCAGTGGGACAGACATTCCACTCTCACCCACAAAACTACACTCTCCCGCCGTCACCCCCAACCCCTTTTAACCCCCCCCCCCCCCGGCCGCCGGAAAGGCCAGCAGCGGGAATACTGCACCACCAAGCATAGGCCGTCTGCAGTCCAACATGATGAGAAGAGGCGCGCAGAGAAAGAGGTGCAAGAGAGGACCTGTGGAGAGGATGCAGTGTAACGGTCAGAGCTGACTGTAGAAGGAATTGAGGAAAGACCTGCAATAAATGCGGTGCATAGCAGTTCATGTCGGAGATGACGTACTCCATTTCACCCCACAACTTGTCATCGTAGCCGCACTGCGTGCAAAAGAAAGTCTTGAGACGGACCTTTCTGTCTGCCGGGTCCTCTCCGGCCCTGAGATGCGAGGGTGTGGGAACAGGGTGCTTTGGGCTGTGGTGCTCTTCTCTGCCCGAAAAGGGCCTGAAGGGCCCATAGATTGCCTCTCTTTGGGTTTGCACTGCAGTGCCAATTGCCAATTGCCCCGCCGCAGGGGTTGATCTAGTGCGCTCTCATGCCATGGGCAGTCCTTGGAGAGGACAGCATAGGTTGCATGTGGAAAAAAGCGTAAGCAGCATATTTCTATTTTGAGTGTAAATTGAGTGCACTTTTTTTTTGGCACAAATCACATACATTGTTTTCCAGAAAAACAAAAGAGAACAACAACAACCACCCAACAATTGCCATTGCTACCAGAGGAGGTGAAACATATAGCCCTCACGGACATTTTGTGTACCTTTGGCATAGCTAAAGCAATGGAGCCGTTGCATGAAGGGTGATGAAGAGGAGAGAAAACAGGTGGCGGATGTGCAACAAACATGCGCCAACTACAAGAAGGCGGCAAATACACATTTGTAAGTCAAATCAGACTTGGGGCCTGATCACTTAGGCTTTGCACGTGGATTGGTGTTCCAGGTACAAGCTTGATAGAGATTCTATTTGATACACTTAGCCAGGTCATCAATAAACATTCGGTCGCGCTCCAACCAACCCCATGCGCCCTTTGGATAGCCCTCGGGAACGTGGACTCACTTCCCGCGGATGGACATGTACTAACGGGTGTCATCATGTGTCGTGGGATCAGTCGAGGCATGTTGCCTTGGTGTGTGGTTTGCGGGGGCACCAACATTGTCCTTCACCGAGTACCCGTATGGGGGCGAGTCCTCGGAGTTGGAGGCTAGTGAGAGAGGATCTCTAGCTTTGGACTTCGAGGAGGGGGTGGGCGCAATATTGTCGTTGGGCTCTGAAATAGGGACCTCACCGTCAACAACAGATGGCAAAGTAGATGGGGGCAAGGCCTTGAGTTGGAGGCGTGTGAGGGAGGACATTTTCCAGCTTTGGCCTTGAAACAAAATCCCCGCCTTCAAAAATTGGGGGTGTAGTAGATGGGGGCACGGCCTTGGAGTTGGAGGCTCGTGTGGGAGGAGATTCTCCACCTATCCAACAAATCACGTCCTCCTCCCATCCAATTTTCGGGATAGCGCTTGGCAGTCGGATAGAGTGATCCGCCTTGATGATGCACATCACTTCTCAGATCAATCCTTGCGGCAAAGGGGTAACGATAATATTAATGTCCTCCAAGGTTCCCCGGTGGGCAATCATCTCATCGCAAATATGCAATGATGGGTAGCCACATGACCAACCATCCTTTTGAAACCCAATGCCCGAGCATGTGTGGAAACACCGTTTCATCTCGAACGGTTCAACATTGGGTGAATCAAAGAGTTGCCAAGTAGTGGCGCCCAAATCCACACTCTGAACGCCCACACTAGCACTTCAGTTTGTTTCTGCCATGGATAGCCCACACTAGCAATCCATGGCGGAAACAAACTGGAGGCGCTCGCAATTGTCACTATAAACAATAAATAAGTGGTGCCAGCTCCACGCCAAACCACCACAGGTTGCATTAGTGCTTTCATACCTCTAGATTTTTTGTAGGCGGGACACAACATATGCCACCGCCATAATCCATGCATGTGGCTCACCAACTTCATTGTGATATAACTTGTTGGTAAACCACGCCGTAATATCCTTGTCAATCAACCAATCTTCCTACACAAGAGGTGTTTTGGTAGCCACACGTGACCGGGCGATGCCCACATGTCACATGTGGTCCCCCAAGACGGCAAGGGTTGTGTAGCCACTTATGATTTGTCCCTGCATTGGGGACCCCTAAGATGGTTTATGTAGCCAATTTGCCCACATGTGGTCCCCCAAGATAGCGGGGGTTTTGGAGCCACTTCTGATTTTTGGCTTTTTAAGAAGTAGAACATGGAGGTTAGCATGGGTTCCCTTCGAGAAGCCACATTGCCCTTTGTCCTGTTGAAGACGAGGAGGACACCTATGAGGCCATTGCACTAGTCAGTAAGGTTCGTGCACTAGTGGATAAGGAGCCCCCTTAATTGATGAGGAGCCCCCCTCCGTGCCCAGAGTAGTCAAGCTGTTGGGTGCCAGCACTTCTGAAGAAGATACTGTTGTGTCCGTCCCGGCAGCGCGGAGGCGTACTAAAGTGGCTACATAACCCCTACCGTCTTGGGGTTCCCCAATGTGGGGACAAAATCAGAAGTGGCTACATAATCGCTGCCACCCTAGGGACCCACATGTGGGCAAAACGGCTACATAACCCTTGCCGTCTAGGGGGTATCCAAAGATGACAAAAACACATGTGGCTACGTAACCCTGCCGCCTTGGGGGGCCAAATGTGGATGAAGGGGCTACATAACCCTTGCTGCTCGGAGACTCCCCGAAAAGCTGAGGGAATCTAAGTGGCTACGAAGGCCGTGCCGTCTTAGCATCCCCAGAGCGGGGAGGATTCAAAGTGGCCGCATATCCCTCTAAAAAGAGAGAAAGGTTCGCCGCATTCATTTTTGTCTTTTTATTGTAGGTTGCGTGCACTTTTTCTTGGATGTGGGTTGCTGTTTACTTTTTTTTTTGGATGTAGGTCTGGGCAACAAAAAAAGCCTAAGTCGAGTGCAATTTTTTTTTGGTTGTAGGTTGCGCACACTTTTTTTTGGGGAGATGTAGGTCGCATAAAATAAAAATGTAAATCACTTACTGTTTTTGTTGCCGTGGGTCACGTAACCACAACATTTTCAGGTTTTGTTTTGACATGCGAATGATGCCAAAAAAAAAAAACTAGTGCACATGACCTACAACAAAAAAAAACACACACAACTTACGCCTGGCATGTCCTTGGATGTCAATGTTTGACATTTGTCTATTCTTGGGATCCAGGCTTCAAGTTCCCTCCTCCATCTATCCCTGGTATGGCTCTTGGTCTGGCAGCTCGAGCGGCCCTTGCGGCTGGCGCTTCACCCTCTGCTGCTGCCTGCACACACACTCTTGTAGTATACAATACAGTACACAGTACAATACAGTGCACACACACGTGTGTGTGTGTGTGCATGTGTGTATGTACGTTGTGTGTATGTGTGCGCATGCGCGCATGTGTGTGTTTTGCCAAGGCAATCAAATCCCAGGGTGCAGAAATTGCCAGATTGGACACAGGACTGCAGAACCCTTAGATTCAGTGTTCCGCAGCTGCATGTTCGCAGTGCTGTGGGTGGGGTGTGGGTGTGACTGGGAGAGGGCAGAGGAGAGGGGCTGAAGTGAAACGGAGCAATTGCTGTTGCTACTTTCCTGGGCACAACGCTCTACCTCAAAAAGCATTTGAAGAATCCCACTTGTTCGAGGTATATCTCTGGATCCACAAAGTTCTCCATATGCTTCAAATCATGCAGAAGGAATTCGAAAGCGTCTTTCGCGTGCAGTCGGTTCCCATCCTCCATGTACGCCAGCAACGCCACGTGTTTGGTTGCCAGCTCTTCGGGCTGTGTGAACAATGTCACGACACGCTCACCGTGCGCCTGCTGCCGGAGGACCTATGGGTAACACAAGATGTATCAGCCCCATCCCTGACATTCAGATGCAGCACAACCCAGAAACCATCGCATAGATTAAGATCAAAGTGGTTGCGAACAGAGGTCAAATCCAGTGGATCTCTGATCCCCAACGGATGGACGACACAGCTTTCGTGGACGTCTGCCAAACAGTGACATCCGTGCACAACATCCACAACCAAACTCCGACCACACTCCGAGGCACAATGCTGTTCCGGTCAGACTCTTACAAGCATGACCTGGCATCCCTGATCAACAACAATGGGCTCAAAATCGGTCTCACATCCTCATTCTCAACCACAAAAACTGGTCAGAAAACAGCGGTCAGACGGGGTAGCCGTACTTATGCAGGGCCGGGAGGGGTGCCTCTTCCGAAAACGAGGGACCGCGAAAAAGGTGGTCAAACTTGGTGAACACGATGCGTATCTGTACCACCTTGCAGGCACGTGCCTATGGTCCAGTGGTGTCAAAGGGGAGTTGGTTGGCCGGCAGTGGCACAACACTGCCACAGCATGAAATTAACAACCTGGCAAACATATGTGTCTGTGTGTGTGGGGGGGGGGGGGGGCTCAAAACGTCAGGTGTGGACCCGCCACTTCGCTCCAGCCGCACCTGCCTTCACACGCCCTTCAATGAGGGACGACGCATGGGGTTGGGGTGGTGTGCCACAGCCCCTAATCCCTCACGACTCCGCGCTGCAGCATCGTGAATTTCCCGTGCTGCCACGAAATTGTGGATGCCGTAGGGCGGGGAGGGGGGGTCCATGTATATTGCAGGTTAACGTGGCAGGTGTGTGTGGAGGGGGGGGGGGGGGGCTGGAGATTCTGCCTTGGGGATGTGGCACACCCACAAACGCACCCACTCCACACCCATGCCCACGCACATCCTTTTGTCCTGAGGGGACAAGCGGGACCTCCATAGGCGTTGGGATGTGGTGCAGCAGGCGGTAAGGCCGACACCCCAAAGACCAGTTGACCATCGTTGCGTTCACGTAATTGTCCGTGTTCTTCTTCTTGCTGCTCTTCTTGATTCCCACGAACTGCAGTCGGGCAAACAGGTCCATGACCGTCAACTCCGTGGGGTCGCACCGCAGCTTCCGTCGCAAATATTCCTCGCCCAACCGGTCGACAAGCCCAGGCACAGATCCCAGTGGCCTGGATGCACCGATCTCGATGGATCCGGCCTCTGTAGAGACCCTCCGCAGACCCCCAGCCCAGCTTTTGGGCCTGCGCAGGGCCATGTAGGCCAGTAGGAAGATGCCAGCAAAATCATAGTCAGTCAGGGCCCCTTGCTGGTGCTCTTGTCTGCATGCAGAAGTGTGGCAAGAAACCTCTACGGAGGGAGAGGGGTAGAGAGCCGGGTATGGGCAGCTCGAGGGACAGGCAGAGCCGAATGGAAAGTGCATGGGCCGGTCAGGAAATGCTGTCGGGCCCGGGCAAGTAGGCGTGTTGAACATCAACCGCCGTCGGCTAACTGCCAACGGCTGTCACTAACCGGCTAACCGCCGTTGACTGGCTGCCAACCACCATCGATAGCGTGCCAGCCGCCGCCGATGAGCTGCCCACACCTTGACTGTCAATCACCGTCGACTAACAGCAGCATTCCTGCCACCCAAACCTCAGGCCGTCCTGAGAGGAGCAGGGGAAAAAAGGGTATGTCGTGAAGCCCAGCGCTGGTTGTCATAGGGCCACAGGATGAATTGGATAGTAGTCAACAGAGCAGGCACAGACCGGACCGGGGGTTGGGGGGGGGGGGGGGGGCTGGACAAGTTCCGCTACAACGCCATCCCCTGAATTATGGGGTGAAAAGGAGGAGTGGACAGGGCGGGGGGGGTCAATTTCTTGGCAGCCACATTCCCGCCTGGCATGCCGATCGGGCACCTAGTGTGTGTGTATGTGGTGCTGGTGGGGGGCGGGGGGTTGTTGTCTTGTGCCGAGTACCCATCGAGCACCACCACGTGTCTCACTGTACTGTGGTTGCCTCTTCGGAGGAGTGAGGCGTCCGGGGACCGCCACTCTGGGAGGACTGACCTGTCAGGGCGAGCCACCGGCCACATACTACTCTGGAGCATCCACGGGCTTCAGGCCACTCAGGACACTTCGAGGGTTAAACCCTGCTGGTCCACAAGACCTCTTGTGACAGCGAAGGCCATGGACAATCCTGTTGGGCTGTCCCACTCATACACAGCCGCAGTTCAGCGAGCTGAGACACCGGGCTCCTGGCCACTCGTGTCCAGGGGACACCGAACTGAGCGCGCACGACACCCCCAGCCCGCCGTGCAGAAGTCAGGCTCTCCTGGAGATCATGAGTGGCAACCCCTATTTCTTCCAGTTGGTTTGGCAGTGGTGGGGCTGCCCCATCCAGATAGCACCATCCCCAGGGGCTGGCGGGCCCTGGTGGTGGAGGCCCCCTATCCTGGTGGTGGCAAGCGGTACAGTGCTGAAGGCCGAAACATGGGGGCGCACCTGCAATAGAGCAGCAGCGGGTGCAGGAGCTCTGCTTCTTGCTCCAACGAATACGGGGCAGTCTTGGCTTTGCGGCGGCTGCCTTGCGTGCAACCCCGTGCACTATCCCCGGGGGGCTGAGACGGCACCTGCACAGCTCCGGCAATGCCCATCATATGCGCCGATAACTGCGGTGGTACGGCATCCTGCATGCCGAGGGGCATTGGCCCCGTCCACACCGGCAGTGGCTGTGCGGGACACGAGCGCAGCACGTATCTGAACAGCCGCGACGCAACTGCGATGCACACCAAACCAATCGCAAGCCTCCCAAGCCAAGGCCGGGCGTGTGCCCGTGGCATTTGGGGTGAGCGCTCGCGGGTGGAAGGCTCGTATGGCCGTTGCCGGTAAAGCCGAGTGCCGAATGCGGACTTGGTGTGCAGAGCCCTGCGCACTTGGAATGGCATCGGAGGGTGCACAGTGACCGCCTTTGCATTTGGGCCGGTGACGGGGGTGATCAAAGGATTAGCAGCGCGCGTAGCACCGGAAGTGGCAGACACCAGAAGCTGGGTCGGGCTGCTTCCGCCCCAGGGTTGGGCAACCAACAAAGCCACAACGCACAGGCACACGAGTGCCAGGGCTGTGGGGGAGAACGCGTCGGGGCGTCCCATGTCAAAATGGGCGCCAACAGGCCACGCCAGCACAAAGCGTGCCTCGGCTCCGAACAACAACACCTGAGTGGCAATCCAGTGTAACCGCTCTTGGAAGCCTTAGAACTACGGCGACAGACGCACATGGCATGCATTATGCACAAAAATACATACAGCCGAAAACCTGATGAGGCGCAGCTCATTTCCTCAAAATGAAAAAAAAAGCTTCCGTTGCAGCCAACACCCCCTCACACTGCAGGAGGTAGATGGCTCCCTGTTCGCTCTTTCTGGGACCCCTTTCGATGCAGAAACGGTGGCCTGATCCGTCTGATGTTGAATGGAGGCGGCTCTAAAAGCAGAGACGAGTCACTGCTCCGTGAGCCTCCAAAGAGGAGCCACCATCATCCATAAAAGAGAAAACAGAGCGCTGAGGGCATCCCTGCGCAGAACCGTCGGGGAGCGGTGTTGGTCCCAAAGCTTCCCACCGATCGCCTGGAAAATTCTCACTCAGTGTCAACAAACCTGATGACTCCTCTTCTGGGGCTGGCTCGGCGACCAGCTGCTCAAGAATTGAAACAAAAGACCGCAGGTGGGTACACATCAGAAGGTGGTGCTTCTGACGAGCGTCTCTTTGCCACCACTGGTGTTCATACCTTTTGATGTCTCTTTGGTCAGGTACAGCGGATTTGCCAGCCACCCCTGGGTAGCCAGCCCATTCGCTTGCTACAGCCCATTTGCTTGTAGCAAAAACAGAAACGTGTAAGGGGACCTTCATTGTCCAAGTAAAAGACACAAATCAATTTTGTTGATTGCACAAGATTGTTCGAAGCTGCATCGCCTTTATCGATCTCATCATTATCCCCCCTGCCAAACACGATGACTCGCCTAACATATCCATTGCATATGCACCTGGGAAGCTGGAATGCCACCCCGTCACTATGCACAATTCATTTATTCATTCCCAGACCATGAACCCTGGAGGGGCGGGAAAGTGTCATACAAAGGTACTTCAGGCTCATCCGAGGTTGCCACAGACTGTTGAGATTGTACCTCTCCGGTCACACATCGTCCACTTCATCCGAGTCAACACCTTCACAGATCCAACAACATTTCGACAAGTCGGCTACCCTACAAGCAGTGTTCGTCGCTCCAAAACCAGTGGCGACTTTTCAACTGAACGTTGACGCCCCTTGGGCGACTCTACCATTTTGGGGGCTGAGTGCCGAATCCTTCTCTTTGCTGCTGTGTCTTGGCTTGAATGTTAAGCTACTGGATATGGTGTCTGACACATAGGCTTGCCTAGCTTCAGTTAGGCGCAGAATTCTCACTTTGGGTGCATTGTTGTGTCAGGTGACGGGCCTAGTTGCTACCTGATTGCTCCTACATAAAGAAAATACTATTTACGAAGATGCAGTGACAAGGCCACTCCGTCAGGAGCATGTTGTTGGTGACAAGCGAACCACCCCTCCCTCTGACATCTCTAGAAGTGTCTTCATTTGGGAAGACACACTAGCGCTGTTGGGTGCATCTGATCAGGACGGGCGGGTTTCCATAAGGCCTCATTGGTCACAGTGTAGTACAACCATTGACCAGTGCCACATGTTTTATCTGACCTGCTTGTTGGTTGAGGTCATTTCTGGCTGGGAGGCCAGAGAGGGGGCAAAGGTGTGAGTGTATTTTGACGAGAATGGAATGAGCGCTCAACATGAACAGCGATGGTCGCAACCCCAAATGTCCACGCTCAACAACACGTGTCCTGATTTTTGTTCAATTGTCCACTAAGTACAAAATCAGAATGAGCAACTTGTGTGCACAACATGACACAGTTGCTGAATTAAAGCACCGTGACATTGTCACATGCATGCGTGTCAATGCAATCCGTACAATATTGCAACTGACACTTGTCACACATGGGCATCTTCTCAGGGTCTTGGTGCAACAAAGGGCACATACATCCCCATCATCACCCACCACATCCTCGTCATCATTGTCCTCCCGTGTAGGTGCAGCCCATACATGTGCAGGTGGCTGCCTCGGCTCTGCCTTCTCGGGGGCCCAAAAGAGGGCGGAAGTGCTACATGACCCGTGCGTTCTCGGGGGTCCCCAAACAAGGGGACACAATCAGAAGTCAAAACCGATGCTAGGGGCAACGCTAAGTGCGCCCCCCTCAACAACCGTCCTGCCTCCTGACTCATCAAGCCAATGGCCCCACATCACACACGTGAGCACCCACTGTTAGAATGTACTGGAACATAGCTCCAACACCGATCGATTTTGTGCACAAGAGCAACACGGCTGATGCACCTATGAACCTGATTTTCTCGGGCCCCGGCCCCATCCTCTGTTCAGAGTAAGGGCAAGTAGGCATAACCTTGACGTCCAGGAGCAGCCAATGAGCAAAGGAGGCAGTTTGATCGTAGCCGAAGAGGCCCATAGAACTTAATTGTTCCACAACGGATACATTGTTCAATGAGACGCACTTCACATGGAGATGGTCCGGTGCCGAGGTTGTAATGGGACCCTACTCCTCTACTTTCTGATCCCAATGGATGCACGGTACGCGCCCCACGTCACGTGTTGCACTAGCACAGCGGTATGCTTTCAACGGCCGACACACACCAGGTCACATCTCAAGGGGGCAAACATGTCCTTTAGAGACAGAATCCCAGATCCCGCGCTTCTCCTATAAGTCATAACTCATAACTTACTACTTTTCGCTGTTCGTCACACCTCAAGTCTGCCTTGCATCCGCCCGCAATTGGTTTTCCTACAGATGACCTTCCGCTCTAATGTCCATTCAGCAGAGATCGACAACTGAGGAACCGCAAGCGGCCGAAACACTGCACAGCCAAGCATCCACTGCCTACAGCAAGGCACCAAGTGCATGACATCCAAAGTAGCCACCAGCAGGCCGTCCTCACCTTTTGCAGTCAGGGGCAGCTTTTGGTAGTGCTGCTGGACGCTGTCAGGTTGACTGCTGGTAACCCCCGGCTGCCGACTGGCCTGCAGTCATCAGCCAATCTCACCCTAGGACTGGTGACGCATCGGTAGGCCCCCATGGGACAATGGAGGTCGTGTGTTTGTGAGGCTGTGGGACTGTGGGACTGTGGGACTCCCTGTACGCCTGGGCAGTCGCATCGGTTACCGTATGTCTCCCAAGAGACTCTGGCTGGCCGAGATGTTAGAGAACATCACTCCTACACCCATGGCTCTAGGCTCAAAACCCCACGGACGTTCCCCCTCGACCAGCGCCGGGAGTAAAGCCGTGAAAAACCCTGTGGTCGTGGATTCGCACCCGGTGTTTGAGACTGATGATTGGACGCCTGGTCGTGCACAGGCGTGTCCGCAAGTGGTCCTTCGGAATCGTACACATGCACCAAAATGCCGTGCGTCTCCCATGGGCATCACCCACACCCGCCCAGAGCAGCCGCTGAGCCACACTACATCGGATGTGTGGAGTGCTACACATGGTGCTGGTTCACTGGATGCCACCCCTAATCTCATCCCCAGCCCATGCATCCCTGTCGCTGCAAATCACACATCAGTGGCACCTGCACTGGTCAACCCCTGTGACCCCCGACGCCCCACCAGACGTCACCCCCAGAATCAGCCTTTGTCCGGTGCATCAATTCTTGATCCTTGTTCGAAGGAGCAGGTCGCCGAAGATGGTGTGCCTGGCGCTGTGCGCCGTTGTAGCGTTTGTTGGCCTTTTGCTGTCCGCACTTTGAAAACCCACGGCGCTTGGGACGGGGTTGGCGGGGGCCGCTGGGCATTTGATCTGAAGAACGGGCCCTGAGTGCCCGTTTTCTTGTGGCACAGCCCGACGAACAGGCGTGTCCAGTGCAAACCGACTATTTGAACTGTGTGGCTGTTGGTATGGGCTGATGGGTTGGATGCGTTGCGTGTGGCTGTAGTGAGCGACGCCGTTCTCGATGATACAACAATGCAAATGCCCAACAACGCAGGAAGATCACACTCCCAGCCACAGAATGGTGTCACGCCACAAACGGCAAATACACAGGGGAGGGGGTGGGGTCCCGCCCCCCCATTCGTCTGGTGAAATTCGCGGAGGTGGGGGGCGGTATGAACGACTGAAAATGATCGCCTCAGCGCGGCCATCGCGCTGAGCCATGTATTAGGCGGGCCAGGTCGTGGAACTGGCCTTTCGAATAAGGGCGGGTCACGTGCTTGGACCAACCCACATGTCTCCTCCTCGCAGACTTGCCCTCATGTGCACGACATGAGTGCGGCAGTGGGAAAGAGCAATGGCCCGTGGGTCATGCGCACACTGAGGGCCATGAGACAACGCTTGTCATGTCAGGAGAAGGGAAACGAAATCAGGATCTCTTGACCCCGATCGGCCTTCGCGTCCACCCACGACTGATTTTCCTACGGATGCGCCTCATGGGGCTCCCTGAAAGATGGCAACGCACCACGGGGGAGGGGGGAGGGCTTGGCATGTGTGGCACTGCCGGACAGTCATCTTCTACATAACTGCACCACTCTATGACCTTCTCCATTTTCGTTTTCTTCGCTGCGATCAACGAGTTGAACACATTTCAGGTACTGAGCAGGGCGAGCCCCAAGAGCAAGGAACAAAAAACTGCTGACGTCTGTCAAACCCAGCTCAACGGTTGGAGGGTAACTGACGGCGGTTGCAGGGGAACGGACAGCAGTTGGGCGGTAACCAGAGCGGTCCCGATGGGCGCCCCTAAATGCAAGGTCCTCCAGATCCACCCTGAGCGCTACGGAGGAAGGACAGAGATGCACTCCAGAGGAAGTCCGTATTGTTCAGAGGTAAGCCCCCGCCCCCCCCCCCCTGGACGACGGAGGGCCGGTGCTGACGAATGCAGCGGCCCGTCCAGAGTCCAGGGCAGCAGCGGCCATGCGCATTTCACACACCTTTTGTGGGTGCCTGCGGGTTCCCTTTTCCGTCTGACGGTACACGATGCCACAAAGGACCGAACACGCATGACACTCATGCGGTCCATCCGCTCTATTGTCCCTGGACGAGTCCTTGGGCTTGTTGAAGAAATTCAATTTCCCCCTCGCCCTCCCCGGCCCGGCCCCCATATAACACCGAAGCCAAGCAGAAATACTGCACCGCCAAGCGTCGACCGCCCGCGACTTGAAGGTATGCCTCCACGGAACATAGTCAACGGCGTATTACGGGAGGGACCATGAGGGCCTACCTACCCCACCTTCATGGGTCGCCCCTCATATCTGCTACGTGCCGAATCCATTGACATTCATGCCGCATCCTTGACCACCCTCCTGCCGCGTGCTGAGTGGTTCCACTGCTGCCTTCTGGGCCGGCCCTGCAGACACCGCCCTCCGCATGACGGGAGTACAACAATGGCACAGTGGGGCATGTGGAGTCCAGCAAATTGCTCGCGAGGTCACTGAGGACACTGTAGGCCACGTGACCTGCGTAACGGCACGCGTAACGGAGCCTGGCCCTTGCCTCACGCAGTTCTACCCTGACCAAGGGCTCTTCTTTGGAGCTGACGCCCCGAAATCCGGCCCCGCCCGCCGCTTGTCCCCAACCAACGCCTCCCCCAGAACCACCCGCAGCAGCAGCCCCTTCTTCTGCTGCCGCAGGGTCGGCGCCGCGGCCCTCACGGCCGACTGGACCTCCTGCCGCAGCGCCGCATCGTCCTCGACCGCCGCCCACGCAGCGGACACCACCCACCCGCCCGAAGGGTCCAGCGACAGCCTCCTGACGCCGTTGCCCTGCAGTAAGCAGCGGACGGTCCGCACCCTCACCTCTTTCGAGAGGGCGCCGTCGGGCTTAAGGCAGGCCTCCAACACGCGGCTGCCGCCGCGGTCCAGCCCCATGTGCAGCAACACGTCAGCCGCCGCAGCCCCGCTCAACAGCGCGTCATACCCTTCAATAAGTCGGGCAGTCGCCGCTGCCGGCAGCTTCAGAAGGGCCAGCACCAGCTCGCAGCCCATCGGTGCGAAGCGAGGCAGGGCGGTGCCGGGGGCTGCCGCGGCCTTGTCCAGGGACAGCAGCACCGGCCAGACGCGGTGGCCGGGGCCCACGTCGATGCCCAGGGCCCGGAGGCACAGGTCGACGCACTGCCCGCACAGCGCGGCGTCCCGCAGCTGCGCGCACTGCTCGACGCATTGGACGATTGGCCGCACGGACGCCCCCCGGGCGTCCGCCTCGTGCGCCCTGCCGCCCCCGGCACGTGCCCCACTGCCCCACACCTCCGCGCCTCCCGGGGCCGGTCCCGCCACACACCTCCCGAAGTCCAGCAACGCCATGACACGGCGCAGGCCGGCGGCCGTAGACTGGCGGGCGATGATGGTGCACACCAGCGCGGTGCCCTGCACAGGGTCCGGAGGACGGGGGTCGGGGTTCCCCAGGGCCGCAGAGCCCTGGCGCGGGGACCCGGCAGCCGCCGCCCTCGCCTCGTCCCCTGCGCCGTCGCCCCGCAGGGCGCGGTCGACGGCGGGCAGCAGGCGGCCGTGGTAGTGAAAGTGCTGGAGGAGCGACAGTGCGAGGCCGGTGGAGGGCTGAGGCCCGGCGCCGAGCCGCACCCGCAGCCACACTTCCGCGAGAGACCGGCCCGCCTCCGCGCAGTGCCGCTTGGCCGCCATGCGCACGGCCTTCGGGACCCAAGCGCTGGGCAGGGGCTGCCGGGGCCGCGCATTGCGCAGGAGGAAGATCGCGGCCCGCGGGGGGGCCGGGGGGTGCGGGGCGGGGAGCGGGCGGGCGCACCAGCACTTGCTGCGGTAGGCGAGGGTCGAGAGGGCGGGGGGCCCGCCCGTCTCCTCCGCGGCGTCGCACACGTCGACAACGCTCAGCACCGCCCCGGCGTAGGGCCGGAACACCTCCTGCACCAGCTGCCGCTTCAGCGCCTTCTGTCGCGCGGTCAGCTCGGCAGGATCGTCCGCGGGCGCGCCCCTGGGCAAACCCGCAGCCACAACTGCGTCCCTTAGCCCGTTCAGAATTTGGTACTCCGAGGGCGCGGCCTGGTGCTGGGCCGCCAGCCGCTCCACAAACGCCCCGTCAACCGTCAACAAACCCCCATCGGCAAACAGCAGCGTGAGCCGGGACTCCCAGTCTGCGACGGTCGCGCCGCTGCCGCTGCGGCGGGCGACCCGCGAGCGCCAGAGGCTGCACACGGTCGCCTGCACGACGTGGAACAGGTCCGGCCGGCGCTCCGGCTCGGGCCCCAGATCGCCGCTGCGCACGGGCGTGCAGACGACGAAGTGCAGCACCGTGGGGCACTGGGGCGGCGCCGGGGCCGGGGGGACCGCCGACCGCGACGAGCTCGCGACGTCCCGTCCCGGAGCCGAGGCCGCGGCGGCGACTGCGCCGCGCCGCTGCTCCGGCGGCACATCCGTCGCCACAGGGTCGGCCCCCTTGCCCTTGTGCTTTCGCCGGCGCTGAGGCTCCGTGTTGGCGGCCGCCTCGTCGGGAACGGCTTCAGCGTCGTCTTTGGGGGCCATTTTGGTCAGGAACGACACCTGCGGGGCCGCTTTGCAGGTCTTGCTGCCCGCGGTCGGATCCGCAGCGATGCTCGCCGCCAAGCGGCACACCGCCGGCATGAGGCGGCCATACAAATGGTGCCCGTTGATGGCGTGGATGATTTTGCTGGTGAACTCCGCCGTGCGCCCCAAGTTGCAGCCGAGACACCGAACACCCACCGCCCGACACGCCGCCACCAGGGCCGCCTCCTCCACCTGCGTCATATCCCGCACGGCCCCGAGGCAGAACACCACGTGATCAATGTCGCCGGGCAACACCGCCTTGCGCCCAAACACCGGCAGCTCGAGGGGGTAGTCCTCGTGCAGCAGCACGACGGCGGTGCGATGGGCCGGGAACGGACTCAGCACGTCTCCGAAGGCCAGCTGCAGCAGGAACGCGGACGTGGGGAAGAGCGCCATTCAACGGGGGCATCGAAGGCAGAGCGTTGTGTCGCACGTGCCGCGTTGGCCATAGCTCGCGGATACTCCGGGAGCCCGGTCCGGACCGGACCCACTGAGTCCCAATACGAAACGCGCACTAAATATCGGCTGAAGGAGGAGGGGGGGTTCCGCAACTTTGGGACAAACGTTGCACTCATTCAACAAGGTTGCCGTCCCACCGCCGTCCCTAGCCGCCCACCCACCCCAACTTGCCCCCACAACTGACCACCACCAACAAGCGGGCCACACAAGACAATGGTGCAGGCCGCGTGGCTTTAGTGCGGCATGGCCAACCAGAGACATCCAACACAAAGCAGTACTCCACTGCACACTCGAGGCTTGCATTCACAATACCACGCCTCCATTGGGTCACTTCCGGGCGTGAATTTGGGGGCGTTGACAGGGATGTCTCGGAATTTTGGACTGCACCCGCCCTCCCTCCGCAGTTGTATCCGATGCATAAAATGGCCCCCACCGTCTGGCAACCACCGTCACTCTTTCTGGTCTGAAAAGGGCATTCAGGCTTTCCTTGTCGGTACATCACCTGAATGCCCCACCCTGCTCCACCCACCCAGACTCCCCCCAACAGTGACCTCCATTAGTACATAGGCCACAGAAAAGATATACGACTGGACCCGGTTGCTCTACACAACAACCACACAACCCTTGTGGAACACACCTGCCGCGGGGCTCTGGGTCTTGGCCCTCATATCATTTTTGGTGTGCCAACATCCCCGGCGCCTCCCCCCAGCAGCTCGGTTTGTACGCGCATCAGGAGGGGCCTGCGACCCTTTGGGAACACGGAAACCAGATAGGCACGCGTCTTTTCTCATGCTCAGACTCGTTGTCGTGCACTTGCCCTCTGCCCCCGGCCCAAATTGCGTGCATACTTACTGACTATTGCACGGTGCTGGTGTTGGTGTTGTTCTCAGCCTGCACCTTTTTCAACTCCCGCCTGCTGTTGCCCCCGTTTCCACATGTTACTGCCAAGTTGCAGCAGGTCGAAGGCAGAGG
The DNA here is from genome assembly GCA_964036045.1 of Eutreptiella sp. 'Long Island Sound 2002'. Lineage (NCBI taxonomy): Eukaryota > Euglenozoa > Euglenophyceae > Eutreptiales > Eutreptiaceae > Eutreptiella > Eutreptiella sp. 'Long Island Sound 2002'. Next base: position 7,139,823 of record OZ038385.1, read on the forward strand.
TGTACCAACAGGCTGATCATAAAGTCCTGTTTGCGTGAAGCCGACAGGGTACCCCGTCCTTGCGAGAACAATGGTACAAGCACTGAAAATGGCGACGTCTCCTGTTGTTCTGACACGGGCGCTGTCCAGGCACACCCTTCCAAGACATCAGCAGTGGCACAAGCGGTGATGAATATGCTAAGTGAAGCAGGGAGCAGAGTGGGGTAAGATAAATGCACCGGAGGGGCAAAAAGTGGCAGGACGGTAATCAGCATCCCCAAAATACCATCTGTGCCTCAAATCACAGAAAAAAACCTGATCCTCGTGGACGACCAGAAAATTGAGCCGCCGAATTCCATGGCTCCAGCACAACACAACCTGTCTGTTGTCAGCGTTTCGGGTTGTCGATTCTGAAAGGGGCCAGGGATGCCCTGCAACACACGACTGGCCCTGAAGTTGAAAATCCAGAAAACAACAAACGACGCCGTTCCAGTACACCACATCCGCAACCAAAACGTAGCAGAGTCAAGCTGACCAAATTGGGGCGGGAAGGGGCCTGCACGACTGACCTGCAGGTCCTGCTCCGTCTGGCCTTTCGCCAACGCGCGGGTGCGGCGGATGCCCGGCACCTCTTTCTCCAGCGCGGCGTCCCTCCAGCGGGAGATGAGGCTGGCCTCGCACGGCACGGGGCACTGCTGCACCACCTGCGGGTCCATGTGGATCATGGAGCCGTCTTCGTACAGGATCAGACACGCGCCCACGCCCCCGAACGCCTGGCCCTCGCCATGCCAGAGGGCCGCCGCGGCGCAGCGGCTATGCGCGTCTCGGCGACCCCACCACTGCGACTCGTCGCGTTCTGGCCGGAAGTGCTTGGCGCTGCCTGCGGCGGTCAGCAGGAAGGTGACGGCCGGCACTTGGGCTAGTACAGCCGCGGCCTTCGCCGGTGCTCGCACGGGCCCCGGGGGGTCGGTCCCACTGCACCAGTAGTTTAGGCGGGGATGGAAATACTCGGGCAGCAACTGGGCCAACCACGCCGCGGGACACACGCGCAGGGCAGTTTCAAGCAGCTTTGCGCCAGGGGCGCATGCCACGGCGGCGTCAATGGCGGGGAAGGACTCTGGGGTGGGACGGTCTCCGCTGTAGGGGAGGATGACCTGCAAATGGTTCGGAATGAAGCCACGTCACAAGAAAGGAGAGGCGTCATGTAAAAGGGATGGAGTGCCCGACAATGATTTTGAGCAGTAATCTGATGCACCACTGCCTAGCAGCCAGCAAGAGAAAGGCCCTCGCAGGTGCTGGATATATTAAATGCAAAAAGTACCCCCTGTATTGCGAGGGTTTGGTGCGATCCATCAGGAGACTTCGGAGACTCTGGAGGCTACCGAGATTCCGATATCTGTGTAGCCCCCCCCCCCCCCCCCCCGCGATTACTGGACAAAGGACGTACGACACAAAACAAGAGATGCAAACACACCACAGTTGGGGACCGCGCTTGTTGGGGGGGGGGGGGGCTGGATTCACTAGTGAGCTGCACGGCGTCCGTCTCATCAGTGGGAGGGGGGGGGGGGGGCGCAAAAAAGGGCCCAACTTCAATTGCACCTTCTTCCCAGTTTGCCTTCTCTCCGCCTGGTTTGCCTTTGTGGGAGCTGAGGTGGGTTAGGGGGGTGTCCACACACAGAGAAAGGACAGCCGCGCTACTGAGGGGCACAGTCATGCGTCACCACACTACCAGAGCGCTCATGAGGGTGCGTTTGCCCGGCGTGTGCCTGGCACGCCCGGCGCGCCCGGTATCCAAATGAATGTTCCGGCCATCTACCACAATGCTTTACCCCAAAACATCACTCCCTCCTCTAGCCCAGGAACCCTAAGCACAAGCAATGAAATCTCCATTTTTTCGCCCAACAAATGGGACGAGCATTGTAGGCCCCATCATGGCCACCCACCTCGAAATCAAAGAATCCCCCTCTTGTGCGTGACGGACCACTCAAGTGGTCACACCGAAGAGTGGGAGTCCTTAACCCCAACTCGAGGGGCCACCAAAGCGTGGGAAAACTTTGCCTGGCGCGCTAACATACTCTCCATATGTGATGGACCAGTAGTCAGCACCACACTCTGAGGGGCCCAGAATCTTGGAAGACACAACAGTGCTATCTGAACGTTGGCAACTGACAACACCACCAGGAGAGTACGTGTCAATATCATCGACATTCATGGCTAAATTTGCGAAAAATTAAGTGTTGTGCATGATACAGGGTACAGTGCAGTGCCTTCCATGCAAGAAATTCGAAATACACAGCAATGCACCAACAACAGTACCTCGTCCAATCAGCAAACACGCAGGAGAGCCTCAATATCCAACCTTCTAAGAAAATTTGGAAAATAGAAAGTGACGGTTGCCTCACCCCCCCCCCTCCACTTACTAGACAAGGGCGCTTACTGGACAAGGGGGAGGGGGGTACCTGTATTGTCATCCAATGACCAATGACCATGCAAACCCATCCCATGCGACGGATAGGTTTCGGAAAAAGTCGATTTTTCGAAAAATTTCAAACACCACATGCCAGCCTGAAAACGCCTGTCCTCACCGGCAAGGGCCCGGGGGGGGGGGGGGGGACTGCGGGTACCCGCAGTTCCAACCCAGGACCCCCGTCATTGGTTAGGGGGTCCATATACAAGACAAAAGTTTTTCAGGACCCAGGTCCAAATCCACACACAGCGGCCAAAGTACACAAAGAAACCCCCCCCCAAAAAAGCGGTACCCAGGTAGGGGGGGGGGGGGGGGTAGAGGGCTGAAAGTCGAAAAATTCATTGGGGAAGAATTTTGTCTCCCAAATCATGATTTTACAAGGTTACAAGATTTTGCAATCTGATATCATGCCTTGGAGTATGCTACGCGAATGACCCCAAAAAAGCGGGGTATATGGCGTCTGCGCCTGGGCTTGATCTAACAACCTCTCTCCGAGGTGATTTGCCATAACGTTTGTGGTCACACTGTTAAATTCAAATTACGGAACAGGAAACAACAGAAGGGAGCTGTATGCAGTACAATGCAACAGCTGGTGACGCTTGAAAAATGCGCGTGGAAAAGAGGAAAGACATCCATGCAGCAGTCCTGCATGCCAGAAACTGTTAAAAAAGAAACCATTACTATGCACACGAATGGTGGTGCACAGTGGCCCGATTCCCAAAACAACACGACGTAATATTTGCAGTCCCATACACAGGCGACTCCATGGTGGTTGGAGGCAGGGGCTGACAGAGGAGACCTGCAGAAATTGTTGCAGCAGCTCCTGCGCGTTGCAGTGCTCTGCGTGCTGCAGCATCAAAAGCAGCAGCTGCACTACCGCTGCGGTGCACTCTCCCGTGATGACCGCGTGGCTGTACATCTGCAGTTGCCGCAACAGACCCCCCATCACCTTCTTCCCGCAGTCTAAGAGCGCGTCGCAGGCCCTAAACTGCTCCTCAGGCACCGCCACAGGGTCCGCATGTCCGTCACCCTGCACCATGGAAGGTGATCAAAGGAACGGCGGTGAGTGGGGGTTAGTGGCAGGCGGGAGGTGTAAATGGTGGAGTAAATGTGTGGCGAGGGGGAGGAGACGTGAGGACCGGAGGGGCAACTTGCAGTTTGCTGGGAGAGAGCGGAAGCTTTGTCCCCTGCTCAAAGTTCGGTCCTTTCCAAAAAGGACGGGTGGAAATTGGGATGTGTATTCGGAAGAAACGACTGGGACGTCGAGACTGGGACCTGACCTCGCACCGTGGCGCTGCACTGCGGCGCTGCACTTTGCGGCTACGCTGTGGCGCTGCACCGTGACGCTGCACCTAGGCACTGTGCCATGGCACTGCACTCTGGCCCTGCACCGTGCACATGCCCCGTGGCCCTGCATTGTGGCGCTGCAAAACGGTTGGCAAATGATTGCTCAAGTGGTACTGCGCCGTTGTATTGTGCACTCAAGCAGAGCTGCCACAGCCTGGCCGTTGTACATCAAGCGGTATCCAACAAAGCAGTTTGCATTCGTCCTGCAGGTCAGCTCACCAGCGGAGGTGGAAATTGAAAAATTGGGATAGTCCAGGCGCAAAATGAAAAATGGGAGGTGAATGGGAGAGACGAATACGAGGGTGCGTAGGTCGGAGGGGTACCTTCTTCTCGATCTGCGCAGGGCTGGGCATCGCAGGGACATAGCCCCAGAGGACCAGCAGCACCTTCCGGAGTACGTGCGTTGCACAGGAATCCGCCGCCCAATCCACGGCAACGGTCGCGTGCCACATGGGCTTGAAAGCCAGCAGTCCGGAAGCGACGAGCTCGTCGTGCAGCTGCCGCCCCGCGTCGTTGTCCGTGTGCTGGAGGTGCCGGGCCCACACTGTCACGCATCGTTCGAGGACTCGTCCCCCGTACGGGTCCGGGCCAAGCTCAAGCGTCACGGGCCCTATGAACCTAAGCACAGTCACAAAATCTGCAGCAGAAAGGGCTAAGATGCACTTCTCCAGGAGCTTCGTGCAGTGCATATCCGTGGCGACCTGCCGCCATTTTAGTGCAGTGATCGCAGAGGCGATGTGAGCACTTTTTTCGGCGTCGGACCTGGAGCGCATTTGCTGCACCTCCCAGTCCAGAGATTTCAGAGCCTCCATCTGAATTCTTTCGCGCCTCAGGCAGGCAGAAGAAAAGAGCCTGCAGAAGACAGGGAGTCACACTGAGCAGGACTGCACAAGGGTATCCAACAACAGCACTGCAGAAGGGATACAGGGCAGGTTTGCATGGTGGCATAATATATCATAGAACGTTGTGCAGGACGTGGGTACATGGAAAACAGGACCGCAACAGGCGCACAGAGAAGGCCTGAATGAGGGTACATAGAACAGAATGGCAGCAGGCTGCACAGAACAGGCTTTCACCAGATTATAATGAACAGGATGGCAGCAGGTCACATGGCTCGGGACTCTAGCAGGACACACGACTGCCCAAGGGTCTGCAGAGTAGAACTGCAGCAGGGCAGACAGAGGAGGGCTACAGGAGGAAATATGGAGCACACCTGCACGGGGGTATATAGAACAGGATTGCAGCAGGGCACGCAGAGCAGGACTGCACGAGTAAAATGACAGCAGGCAACAGCAACTGAAGGGCATAACTAGGGGGGCTGACAGATGAATTTTAGTATGGCAAAGCCATAGCTCCAATTATGCAGCCTGGCAGGCCGGAATATGCTAGGATGCATAAGCTTGTGCATCCCACATAATCCCCCCCCCCACCTACTACCCCCCAAGATATTGATGCAACCCAGGGACTTCTAACACCTCGTATTCAGCACACGGCATATAACCGGAAACGCCACCGGATCATGGATTGCCAATGAGCGTGAACCAGTTACTTCTTCCAGAGCTGCATCAAGGAGGAGGCCTGTGCCTGTCTCTTGGCAGGGCGGTGCTCATTGGCATTCTCGGACTCAAGAACACACTTCACCTGAACCAAATCAATGCACTAGTGGTGACCGGGCAGCTCCCTCAACTCATGGTGGCTGCCATCAGATGTGGGCCAAATGTAGCCATGCTTCTTAGCCATTTGTGTGTACAGACCTTGGTGGCACACGCACTCCTGGCAGTTGGCATGTATTGTGCTACATGACCCCGTGCCCCATGGGTACAACTCCAGCATCACTACAGCCCTCCCTTGTACAAAAACAGCGTCACCCCCTCTCTGTACAACACAAGTGTCACTAGCCCCCCCCTGCCCTTCTGCTTACAACAACAGCATCACGAAGGGGGAGTCCGGGACCCAAAATTTTGTGTACTAAAAATGATCCAAAGAAATTTCTTTCGGCGGGTCTCTTTTTTTCCCCAGCTCTGAAAGTTTTGGTGAGGGCTGGGTGGAGGTCCAAGGGGGGGAGGGTGACAACACCCATGCCAAGAAAAATCTATTCGGGCCTACCTGTGCCAAGTGGTGCAGTGGCCTTGCTGGGGGCTGGGGGCAGCGCTGCAAGCGTGCATGTGGGGTTTTGTGCTTGCTGAGGCATGTCTTGCCCCGCCTAGTCAGGGGCAACCGAATCTAGTGCATCCAGTTGAATCGGTCCTGGGTGCCAATACCCAATACCAAATAATCCGATGGGTGCAACAGTAGCATCTCTACTCCCCACCTTGTGTACTACAACATCATCATCATCAATCATCAATCATCTAGCAGCAGATCACTGTAGAAAAATATATGACAAGAAAAAAATATGAGCCCAACAACCACAGCATCACTAGCCCCCCCTCCCTCCTTGTGTTTAAAGGCAGCATCTCTAGCCCCCCCCACCTTGTGTACAATAACGACATTATTTACCCCGCCCCTTTGTACAACAATAGCAGCACTACCCCTCCCACCCCACCCTGGCCTGCACAAAAACCAGGTTCCCTGCATTCAACCTGCCCATTTGCACGGAAATAGACTGCATGGGCGTCTACCCTCATTAGGCCCAAGGAGGGGTCATTTGGTGGTGTGCCCTATGGTCCTTGTGTACCCAAGCTGCAATCCAAGCACTTTGCCTTCGTAGATCTTGGTAGATCCTGGCAAAGTGTTCCGTGCATTGTGGGACCCCTCCAACTGCCTATGGTGTGCCCCACGGCGATGGGATGCTAGACCTAGCATGTATGGCTACATCACTTATGCCACTTAGCAGTCAAAGAGTGTGGATTCCAGGGAGCGGTGACCTCTTGGTTTGGACCCCCCCAAACTAACTTGCGGCCTACGGCCCCCTTGGGGAGGGAGGGGGGGGGGGGGGGGTCCCGGATGGTTCAGGTTTGGAAGCTAGGGCCTCCATGAGAGACTTTTGCTGGGGATGGAGGGGTATGTAGCCAATGTGTGGTCCAACAGTTTGCACCACCCCTCGCCCCGACAGATGGTAGGGTATCATTGGCTTGGGTATTCCCAGCAGCGGGTACTCGGAACCTCAGGGGCTGGGTCCCTAAGGTGATCATGGAGTTGCACCATGGGGACAGAGATACATCATGGGGTTCGGTGCACAATACACACACACACACACACACACACACACACACATGTAAATGGGGGGGGGGGGTCTGGCAAAGGCAAGTGCATGAGTGTGGCCATAGCAACTCCCTATTCAGAAGTGGCTACATAAACCCTACCGTCTCGGGGGTCCACATATGGGCGGAATGGCTATGCAAACCCCACCTTCTCGGGGGTCCCCAGTAGGGGGACAAAATCAGAAGTGGCTACATAACCCTGCCTTCTCAGATGTTCCCAGTGTGAGAGAAAGCAAAGTGGTGCCCATGGACTTCATAGGCACATACCTTTGGCAACTAACTGTTGGCCGGAGGCCCCTGGGGGGTGGGGTGCCCTAGGACCGGTGGACACCCCCCCCCCCGGCCGCGGTGGGTGCTCTCTATTCATGCCATGTACCATCAGCGCCCCTGTGCCTGCCAACATTCGTGAGGTGGCTAGGCGGCTTGTCTCTGTGACATGGAGGCTGCAAGCCCTCCCCCCCATCTCCGCTGTTGGGCTTAGTGCAAGGCTCTCTCGCCTCCCGAGCGGGGCCCTGAGCACAAAGCTCAAACCTGCTAGGGGGGACCTTGTTGGGCAGATACAGGTGTAACCCTTCACCTCCGCCCCTCTCTAGCCACCCAACTTCCCGCCGGGCCCGATGGGGTAAAAAGGGGGCACGGACAGGGCCTCAGGGGAAGATCCCGAGAGCGCTCGGCCGTGATTACCACCCATCCCCCCCCCCCCCCTGTATGCAGTTTCCCCCAATTCCCTCCCCTCCCCCCCACCCTCCTTCCCCTTTCCCCCGTTTCACCCCCCCGTTTTCCCTCCGATTTGGCAAGTCAAATTTCTTTGGCATCAAACCTATCAAGCCCTGCAAATGCCAAATGATGTGCAGTGTGGATGAGAGGTTTAAGGTTTTGGAAATGGGGATGGGGGACAAATGTTGTAGAACACTGTCTTTGGAAACATGTGTCCCATGTCTAAGAGGTCACCGGTTCTCTCCCATTCACCCGGGATGCCACCAAGTGTTCGGCGCCCAGCCCAAATGTGCAATGCTTGTGCAGCCATGGGTTCCATTGGCGGAGGGCAGAGATTTTGATCGACCATGGCAAATCACCTTTATAAAGCACAATCGCCCAATCTTGGGGTTTTTGAACAAATTGCCCTTGGACTACCACCGGCTGAGAAATCTTGGTAACACGGAATGTTGTGACAAAGGGGGATATGCGCTGTGCCTCAACCGTGGGGTGCACTCCCAGACATCGTTGTGTGCATGAGGGAACGACCTGGTACTATTCCTCAATGAGCTAAATGGGCATTGGTGATCTCTATCACCTCAAAATAGAATGGGGAAGAGAATGTCCTTGGTACAAAGGGACTCTAGCATACGCATAGGCAGGTGTACATAGACTAGTTGGGGCACCACACCCATCATAGTGAACTAGAGTATGAGAATAGCTAGTCAGTAAACTAGTGGCAGCAAAACGAGAGTCCCCATAGTGGGGAGAAATCAACCTAAAAGGAGATCATGCGGCAAAAATGAGCAAAGAATGCGTGAAAAAGGGTGAAAATCGGTGAATATGGGTGAAATTGGGTGAAAACCCAAATATGCCATCCCCAATGCTGAAGAAGAGCCCAACATCTGTCGTCAAACAACAATGATGACCCTAGTATCACAAAGTATGGGCCCAAATAGTTGCAAAGCACCCCCATAACATTAATTACAACAGAAGACACTTGGTGCGAAACAACCCCAAACATCATTACCCTTGCTACCTACAATGCAATGTGAGTGCCACTCTCCTGCCTTTTAACAAAACAACTCGGGTGCCCCTTCATTTTATGGCTTCAACAGTAGAGCGTCCAATAATCAACTTGGACCCTTAAAACATAGATGGAGCGACAACCGCTCATCGTCCCACTTTGGGAACGCTTCCTGCGCGCCGCAGGCACCATAGGGAAAGGGTAATCAGCTTTAGTGTACATTGTCCAAGAAATTTACAATGGAACAAAAAAATTCCATGGAATTAGACAACTTGCATTGATGATATGTGAGCCCTTTGTTGTACCATGCCATAAAGTGGTCCACAACTTTCTTCCTTTCCACTGTACATTCCACATTGTCATTGACCCACACTATACCGTCCCGTACTCGGTGTGGACTAGGGGTGAAAGAGATGTTGCATGCCGCAGTTCTTTGCCAAATTTGCTTTTGGCGCCACGTGGGCTCATCCAAGAAGTAGTCACTGATGTGTCTTGAAGAGTGCTAGAAGGGGAAATTGGTACCCCCCCCCCCAATGTCAATGGCCTAGGCCGTGTTTCTTCTTTCGAGAGGGGGGGGCCATTTCCAAAGGGGGCCATGTTTCTTCTTTCAAAGGGGGGGGGGGTCCATTGACACGCGCACGGGGGGCCATGGACGCGAATTCTCATCAAAACTCAAAAAAAAAATATGTGTACACATTTTCTAGCTTGCGCCATCGGTGTAAACGTGGTGGGGACCAATGCTTGGTACCTCTTGCATCTTTGAGGTGGCTGTGGAGCTCATGCTGGCCACCTTTTGCAATATTTTTATGCTTTTACACCATTTTTGTTGTGGTGCTCAACATTCGTTTCCCATGCCTTTCCTTCTTCACACATACAAGCACACAATGGGGGAATGTTTGCCCGGCGCGCGCCCGGCGCGCTACTTTTGTATTAACTATCCCGACTTCAGCCCCAGATTTACCCTCCCATGGAGAAGCCCCCCAAGTAGACCACATTGCACTGCACACCTTCCCTACAAAGCACGTGGCAAAATAAAGCAATATCTGTGACTTCAACAACTCCAACTGTCATTTGTAGTGTAATTAACAAAAAACATTGGTCCCACAAGTGTGGGTGTCAATACATTCATTACAATAGTGCTCCTTACACTCATCACAAACTGCGACGGTGGAGCGCCTTTGGCAACACAAAACACACACTTCCGCCTCATCCTCTGCCTCATCTTGCGTGGCGGCCGAGTTGCTTTGGTCAGTCCAAACGTGAGGCGGGACATGCTCCCATGGTCCGTAGGGGGGGTGACGGACTTGCCTCCGGATGCAAAACTGAGTGAAATGCAACAAAATGCGGACTGACTGGTGCAACTCATTGGGGCCGCCACGCCAGATGTTCCTAACCAAACCCCAATGCCACAACCGAGCAAACAGTTGCTCAATGCGTGCCCTGTACCACCCATGGACATCATTGTACCCTTGTTGGCGGGCTGTCAAAGTGCCATTCTTTCTTCCAATGAATGGCACAATGACATGAATCCGGCCTTTATAAGCGCCATCATGGCCCCCAACAAAGGGAACAAAATCGGAAGTCAAAACCTATGCCGGGGGTCACCATGATGCACCACGCAACGAAGCGTGGATTCAAAGATTGTCCTAAGTGCGCCCCCTTAGCGCACCCCCTAAAAGGTCACCGGTGGGGCACGGGTCCAAAAAGATGCCCGGCGCGCGCCCGGCGCGCCAACGTTCCCCCAATAGCAAACACAAAGAAAACGCGCAACTGCAACTCCAGAAAAAATGATGGTTGAAACTGATGACCCGAGGCCTGCTTCAAAAGGTTTCAGCACCATATACTTCATGTGCGCAACACTGATGTTTTCAAATAGACATGAATCCCATGCAACTGCAATAGGCTGACCAACGGAATGAATCACGGCACTTTGACCTGAGCAAAACATGCTGAAATCTGTGGCCCCAGGTCTGCTTGAAAAAATTTCAGCACTGTGAACCTGGCTGGATCACGCTGCGTTGCAAAGCTCCCAGGAGTTGATCACTACGGCTGTAAAACACTGCAGCAAAGCACAGGCAGCTGGGTGGCACAATGCACTGCAGAAGAAATGAGCAGTAACAACATGGCTGGACCACTCTGCGTCTGAAAAGAGGTCCCCACTCAGCAACCAGGGCACACTGCTTGCCTGTCTACACATGCACTTACTGAGGGATCAATGGTCCGCTCTGATAGACTGAATATCCCTGCCATAGACACTTTCAGCCATTAGTTCGAAAGGGGTGCAGTTGGTGCATCACACCGTCAGGCATGGGTGTGAAAGGCAACAAAAGAAAGCGGGGCTGGGGGGTAGGAGTGAGACATTTGCTCCAGCTGCCATCATGTAGTCCCTTCCTCAAACTTGAGACCCTGGTTCCCCTGAAACATGCAATTGTGCACATCGGCTCTTGCCAACATGGCCGAGTTGCAATCGAGGCAAGACCAGACAATCTCAGGCTGCTCCATACGGGACTTGGAACATTGAGAAAACTACATCTACATTGAAAAGGCAAACACATGACACCAAGGATGGTGCCCATCACATGCCACTCAAGAAACTAGGCAAAAAAGGGCAATTTGTGTGCAATTTGGTGAAAAAAAACTCGGGGGGGGGGGGGGCTGTTTCTTCTTTCAAGAGGGGGGGGCCATTAGCAAGGGGGTCCATGTTTCTTCTTTCGAGAGGGGAGGGCCATTGGCATGGGAGGTCCATTGGCATGGGGGGGGGGGGGGGGCATGTGGGTTGAAGTGGGCAAAGACTCACAACAAATGTGTCCATGGCTCCATGTAATTGGCAAATGCAGACCTCCTAAATCTCCGGCACCAAAGTCACCGGCCCATTCCACGACCTTGTAAAAAACTTTAAAAAACGTATAAAAAAAAACTGTAAAAGACTGTAAAAAAAAAAGTAACAAACTTGTAAACAACTGCACAAGGGGTTGTGGGATGCATCCCGTCATTGCCTGATCGTTGCTAAATGGTTTGTGATATTTCCTCCCGGCTTTTGTCAACTTTTTTTTGGGCCTTTCAATGGTTTGATATACCCAGTACATGACAAACCACACGCCAGCACAGCAGTAACGAGTAACACAGCCCCTGCATGCCCCTTGTTGTTTCACTTTTCTTATTGTAAATTGCCAGTCACCGCAGTCACCGAGTGAAAAAAACTCCCCAACCACCAATCACCGTCTTATTGTAAATTGCCAGTCACCGCAGTCACCGAGTGAAAAAAACTCCCCAACCACCAATCACCGAAGTTCACCAAAATCCCGGCTACTTAGGAGCCCTGCAAATGTGACGACAAACCCATGTCTTATGTGGCCGCACTACATTTCGTACGTAATTAAAATTACGTACACAAATATTAAGGTCCCTACGCCTACTGTGGCTTGGACAAGGGCGTAGCTTATCCATGAGCGGTGGAAAGTCCAGCGACAGGTCCCCACCGACAGACCCACGCTCTCAAAACCGTGCATAGTCATCGATACGGCGGCGAAGCCGCCGCCACAGATCGTTCACAAATACGGCGCCGGAGGCACCGCCACAGATAGTGCAGCTCTCCCTCCCAACGGTCAGGTTCACGTTCGGCCTCTGCGCCTCTTGGGGTTCGCGCTGACATCCGTACTGAAGCCTGACGACGAGCCTCCCCCCTCCGATCCCGCACTCGAAGTGGACGCAATCTCCATATCCTCCACCTCCGACACTGTAGGGCGTAGCTTATACAAGGGGGGGGGGGGGTATATTGGGATGGGCGCAAAAGTGGCGCCAACATGGATGGGTGAGCAAAAAGGGCCCAATCCAGCACAGTGACCTGTGGGAGGTGCTGCTTAGCCTTACCGAAGCAGCGGGCTGCCAGGTGAAATGGCTACACACCCCATCGCATATTGACAATACGAGAGCGGACCACTTGGCCGATGTGGGGCGCAAGCAGTCCCCGCTCCTCTTTGGCCATATCTCAGCCCACCCCAGACGACAAGAGGTCCAGGAAGAGGTGGAGTTGGATGACGAAATGGACGCGGCGTGGGAGTGGGAGCCCAGTGAGGAAGAGAAGGACATTGACCCCGACCCCCTTTCAGGCAGAAGACCCCATGCAGAAAACCCCCGCGACCGGCGCCAGGAGAGGGGGCACAAGCAGGTCTCAAAGCGCTCTACACATGCACGTCCTGGTGTGCACATGCAGCAATGTTCGGCAGTTCGACAAGATCACAGATATGATACAAGTGTGCTACCATACAATTGCCTGCACCTGTTGGGCCTGTATTTTGTCAACACCTGGGTGTTTCCATCGTACAGTACAGATTGGGCGCCCTATGGCTGCCATCCTCTTCCTAGTCACTCCTCGGCTGAGCGACCAGGCGTAGGACTTCACCTCAGGGGAGGCGTTAGGAGTGTTGATGTAGTGTAGCCCCCCGCTTTGTAATAGTTACGCCAAAGTACGGAATTAATACGGTCCCTACGCCTACTGTAGCTTAGACAAGGGCGTGGCTTGCGCACGACACATACAACTACCAACACACACGTGAGTGAGTGCATGGTATGAGTGCACCTTAGCCTGCGCCCACGTTCCCAAAGGCATTGAAACACAAGAAAGCGTTTGAAACATGAATTTGTGCTGTTAAACAAGCAGTGGCCGAATGGTAATGCAGCAGTCTACGGACTTTTTGGGCGGTGGTTCAAACCCCGGACGGGTGAATATGCCACCGCCGCCGCCACCGCCGCAAAGAGTGGGCCGACGGGTTCAAATCGCCGACCATCATATCCGCGGTCTGCCCCCCCCCACCCCAAGGAATCCATTGGAGCGGAGGAGGGGGGGTGGGTGGGGGGTCTGAGGTGGAGATGGGGGCTCCTCCTTCCATTTTTTCCGTTCTAATGCGTGCCTGCCCCCCCATGTTGTATGTCCGTGACCCAAACCAAACGCCTGTACCCACTGGGTTTCTCAACCTAAGGACCACAAATCTGCCAGACCCAGGAGGGCCAAGAGGGAGCCAGCTACAAAAGCACCTGGGGAAGGAATGACCCTTGACCTGGATGTACGCCGAATTCTGTAGAGTCCTGACGGTCGCAACCTATCCATGAACCTGAGTGCGCTGGATGCGCTGAACTGGACAGTGGGCAGTGAAAGCTGTGTGGCAGGCACAGCTGGAGCCTGATGCGGACATTGCAACCTGACCAATTGATGCCCGCATGGGCCTGGGTTTGGGGCCTTGACTCAGGGGCCATACCACGAGGGCCATGAGCAACGGATACTGAGCTCGCATATACCCCCGTGTCACAGGCATATGGTCATGGCCACCATTCTCCATAGCCACCATACCGCGAGGGGGGTTGGGGGTTGGCACAAGGCCTTGGTGGTTGGCTCTGTTAGCCTGTGGCGGCGCCTATTGGCCTCTCGCCCTTGAACCTGCTGCTTGGTAATGGTGCTAGAGTTGACAGAGACTCGAGTCATTGATGTGCCTTAGCCTGTTTACCATGCCATGCTGCTCACTTGTCCATCTCACCTGCTTTGATCAGGGCCAGGTCGGAGTGCACCATCTCATGGCACAGCTGTTCCAGTGTTGTATTGGCTACCCAGCGCAGCTGGCGGCGCGCCTTAGATGCATCACCGAGCAGGATGTTGACCTCAGCTGGCCGGTAATATGCTTCATCAATTCGCACAAGCGTCCTCTTGCTTGGTTCGTTGGCAGCAAAACCCACCTCATGCGCGCCTTCCCCCTGCCAGCCAATTTCGGTACCAACAACGCGGAATGCAATCTCTACAAAGTGCCGCACAGTTGTGGTGCGTCCTGTTGCGAGCACGTAGTCATCAGGGACATCCTGCTGGAGCACGAGGTACATGCCATAGACATAGTCGCGTGCGTGGCCCCAGTCACGCTTTGCGTCAATGTTTCCCAAATACAGCACATCCTGCAGGCCAGCATGGATGCGCGCAACAGCGCGTGTCACCTTGCGTGTGATGAATGTTGGTCCGCGCCGTGGCGACTCGTGGTTGAAAAGGATGCCATTTGAAGCGTGCATGCCATATGCCTCACGGTAATTGACCACAATCCAATACCCATACAGCTTCGCCACGCCATATGGTGATCGTGGGTGGAAAGGCGTTTTCTCTGACTGGGGCACCTCCTGGACAAGTCCAAACAGCTCCGACGTTGACGCTTGGTAGAAACGTGTTTTGTTGCCAAGGCCATTCTGGAGGACTGCTTCCAGGAGGCGCAGCACTCCCAGCGCGTCAACGTCGCCGGTGTACAGAGATGTCTCAAAGGAAACCCTGACATGACTCTGCGCTGCCAGATTGTACACCTCGTCTGGTTGGACAGTAGCCACAATCCTGTGGAGGTTGTGTGCATCATTGAGGTCACCATAGTGGAGATGCAGCTTACTGGCAAATGAAGCAATCCGGGGCGCATTGAAGGATGATGAGCGGCGCACGATGCCATGGACCTCATAGCCCAGACTCAGCAGCAGTTCCGCTAGGTATGAGCCGTCCTGCCCAGTAATCCCGGTCACCAGGGCCACTTTGGGCCGGCTGCATGCCGTTTTGTTTGGATCAGATGAGTGCTGCGGTGTTGTGGTGTTGCAGTGCCTCACAGAGTGTCGCCCTCTTACTTTTCTCAGCGGCTGTAATCCTACAACTCGCCCCCCCCTTCGTCTTCCTCCTCCAACTTCCAGCAAGTCCACAGGAAAAAGCCATGTGCCGCATACCAACAACACAGTCAGCACCCCAAGAATAAGCCACTGTTGGTGAGCTCCATTCTGCGTAGACATCATCCTTATGTGTGGTCTGACAGGGTACAAAGATCTGAGAATTGTGGCAATAAGGGCTATGCGGCGGCTTGGGAACAAGTACCCCCCCCCCCCCCGTGTCAATGGCCCGGGCCATGTTTCTTATTTCGAGAGAGGGGGGCCATTGGCAAGGGGGGCCATGTTTCTTCTTTCGAAGGGGGGGGTCCATTGACACGCGCACGGGGGGTCCATTGACTCGAGTTCTCGTAAAAAATCCAAAAAAAATTCTTTGTGTATGCATTTTCTAGCTTGTGCCATTGGTGTAAACGTGGTGGGGACCCATGCTTGGTACCTCTTGCATCTTTGTGGTGGTTGTGGAGCTCACGTAAGCCACCTTTTGCAATTTTTTCATGCTTTAACACCGTTTTTCTTTTTTTTTTTGCAACAGGCCTGCGCTGAGTAGCGATAAGGCTCTCGGGTTCACAACCCGGTCTCTGCATCAGTGCTGCAGGGCGCAGTCACCCGATATATCGTGTGGCCGAAAAGGCAAACCTGGATCTGTGCCTGCAGAGGATACCAATGCATGGTAGTGAAACGATGATGGTTGAAACTGATGACCCCAGGCATGCTTCAAAAAGTTTCAGCACCATATATGAAGTGCTCAACAAGAATGTTTTCAAATAGACATGAATTACATGCAACTGCAATTGGCAGACTGACGGAATGAATCACGGCACTTTGACCTGAGCAACGCATGCTGAAATCTGTCTGTCTGTCTGTCTATCTGTCTGTGTTGTGTCTGTGTTGTGTTTGTGTGTGTGTCTGTATCTGTGTATTTAGGACTGCAACAATCAAAAGACCCGAACTAGCCCCTTTATCTGCTTTGGGGCACAGCACCAGGCAAATTCTAATATTTAGGACTGCAACAATCAAAAGACCCGAACAAGCCCCTTCATCTGCTTTGGGGCACAGCACCAAGCAAATTCTAATATTTAGGACTGCAACAATCAAAAGACCCGAACTAGCCCCTTTATCTGCTTTGGGGCACAGCAATAGTCAAATTCTGTGAGAGCAAAGCAAGGTGGAGAATTAGGCATGAGACACACAATGTCACACTCAGGAAACTAGGCAAAAAAGGGCAATTCGTGTGCGATTTGGTGAAAAAATCTGAGGGGGGGGCATGTTTCTTCTTTCGAGAGGGGGGGTCCATTAGCAAGGAGGGCCATGTTTCTTCTTTCGAGAGGGGGGGGGCCATTGGCATGGGGGGTCCATTGGCATAGGGGGGGGGGGGGGTAACTGAACCAACAAGAAGGGAAGGGAAATGTAACCATGATCTCCAAAGAGTGGGAGTCAATCACCCCAACTAGAGGGGCCACACCGAAAGGGTAGGGTTAGGGTATAGGGTTAGGGTTGACTCTGTCAATCCCCTACTGCAACCCTTCCAGTGTGCAGGTTCAAATCAGAAATTCATGGCTGGGTACACGGAGCTTGGACAATATCCTGCTCTGTTCCACCGATCATATACGCTGGTTGCTATGTGCCAGCAGCCAAGTCACACAGCAAATTCACCATGTGTTCAAAATCGGCTTCTTCCCGTGCTTGTAATTCTGGTCGTCTCAGTGTCTTGTTTTTCCATGAAAGGAAAACTTGGCGTAGAGACAGTGCCGGGCGTAAAGTCACATACAATCGCAAATTGGGAAGAATCGACCGCATCCGAGATTGAACGGTGCGTATAATAGATGAAAACGATATCGGGAATGCAGAGTGATGTGGTGCACGAATGATGTGTATGATGTCCTTTGTTTCTGGTCTTTCACATCGTTTCATATATCGATCTCGGTCATGCCATGCAACTGGTAATGGGGTGTATGCCGAAGCAGGATATCCCAACCTCTTCAGCGCCCCAACGAGATAATTCACACAAATGTGAAAATATTGTACATGTGAGCATATTCTGAGAAAACGGATCAGTTCGCCTTTGATCCATCCTAGTTTGATGGATCTAGGATGGTTTGATGTCCACGGGGGGGGCGACCCCTCGGTTCTGTACGCCAACTACCCCCCCAACTAACTGTTGGCCGGAGGCCCCTTGGGGGGGGGGGGGATCTGAAGGGGGGGTTCAGGGAGGGCGAATGGGGGGGGTATAGGAGGGGCTGGGGGGGGGGGCTCCGGGAGGGTCGGTTGGGGGGGGGGTCCAAGTGGGGCAATTCGGGGTGGTGGTGGGGGGGGGTCCAGGTGGGGCGATTTGGGGTGTTGGGGGGGGGGGAGGGGCACAGGCTCCCCTTACCTCCCCTTGCCCTCCCTCTAACCATACCATCACCATAAACCTAACCCTAACCTTTGCAGCCACTTGGTTTGGCCATGCCAGCCATGTTGATTGGGTTGAACAAGATCCCCCCAATTAGGTTCATGGTTGCTTTTGCCACATTATTGCTCTCCATTTTGGACCCCAACACTCACTTTGACCCTAGCCTAGGGTGAGAGCCAGGGCTAGGGTTAGGGCTAGGGTCACCGAGCTGGTGGAACCAGTCTTGGTTTTATAACCCTTTTTAGTGTCTAGGGTGGACCTACTAGGTTTAGCAGCAGCAGCAGCAGCAGCAGCAAGCAAGCAGCAGCAGCAAGCAAGCAAGCAGCACGCGCGAAATGGGTAAAAATCAGAATTCTGTCGTGGTGCTTCAAATTCGGCTGAAATTTTGGTGGATGATACCTATGGGTGTGAAGTACAATCACACAAAGTTTGAGCCAGAAACTCAACGGTGGCGGCCGGGAACGGGATTCCCAAGTCGCGGACCTCAATTTCAAAAACTGTAGTTTAGGGCCAAAAATAGCCATTTTTGGGCCAAAAAAGCCCTGGAACACATTCAAAACGGCCAAACGAAGGGAAACGGCGGATACACTGCACGTGCGGCTTGACTTCCCCGTGTCAACGAGCTCTTTGCGGCCCTCTAACTCCATGATATGTCCCCGAAACGGCCCAAAAAGGCCCCAGAAGCTCCAAATGCCGACAGCCACAAACCAAGAATAGGCCATATCTTTGGCTACATGGCTCAAAATGCGATTCCGAGGGCACCTACTCCACCAACAACCCCCCACTTTTTGTAGTTTCCACCCCTCAGAATTACCCAAACGGACGCCTAGACCCCAATACCTAGGCCCACTAGGCTGCGGCAAGCTGCAAGCTCAAGCCCAAACAGGTGGGTGCCCAAATGGGTCAACAGGGTCCAGTAGGGGCAAAAAGATGACTTTTCTAAAAAATGGTCCTAGACCATGTGCAACGCTAAAACAAGTGTTTTTGGACCGTTTTGAGCTTGTGGCGGCCCAGTTTGGTCCTCCGAAAATCCCAAAATGCCTTGACAGTGGGCTGTGTTGTGACCAAAAATGGGTCAAAAATGGCTCAAAAACGCATTTTTCCAAACCTCATCCTAGACCATTTGGGGTGCACAAACGGGTGAAATGAGCCCATTTTGAGCCCATTTTGGGGCATTTTGGCCCCTTAGAAGTCCAAAAAGCCTTCAAAGTGGGCCTTGTGGTGATGGGGTTCACTTGCAGGCTGATTTCACTTTGTCAAGAGCCATCAATGTGTGAATCATTCTTGATGTCCCTCATTAGCCATAGCTGATGTTCCCTCCCCCACCAGCTCGGTCCCAATATTCAGTCTTGATTAGGGTTAGGGTTGGGTGTAGGGACAGGAGCAAGCTGAGGGTTGCGGGTGGGTGTTAGAGTCAAGGTTGGGTTTAAGGATAGTGTTGGGGTGCAAATTGGACAAAATTTTCCTTAGGGCACCTTTGGTGTTCATGGAGCATCGGGCGCCTTAGGCGCCCATGGAGGATTGAGGGCAACGACACCTTTGGCAACTAACTGTTGGCCGAAGGCCCCTAGGGGGGGGGGGGGGGGGGGGGGCAGGGGTAGTTGGCGTCCTAGGACCCGCGGAGTCGCCCCCCCCGGGGTGGGCCCATACCGCATTTGGTACAGAATCAAGTGCACCATTTGTGAAAGAAAGAGGCCCCAAAAAGAAAATGTAGCAATAGACAGGAGAAAAAGTGATGAACAGTACGTAGAAAATGTATGTGGCTCTATTCCGCTTGTATTCTGGGATAAGTAGCCAAACTGCGCACCACAGGGCGCGACCTAGGGGGCGCCGCAAGGGAAACGTTCCCTTTGCTCATCGCCTCGTTTGGGCGGTTACGGAACAGGAACAGTGCGCCCATCCCCCAACTTTACATAGGTTTGGGCTTTCTAGTTACAACAGCAGAGGTGCAAATCTGGCGTGCAACATGCTCGTTGGATGGCAGGTTGGTCCGGCCAAGTTTGGTTGCCTTAGACCTGAGAGTGGTGAAGCATCAACCTGTCAACTGAAGGTCCTGAAAAAGGGTCGCAACTGCAAGTGAAAAAGGCCGGAGGGATGATTACGCACCTACCCGACCCCAAGATAGGCACAGGGCATGACACAATGTGCACAGCATCGTTTACACAAGCAGGTAGACAAACCCCGTGCAGGGGTTGCATCACATTGGGCAATTGGACAATGCCATGCAATCCATAGATGCAGTTGGTCAAAACAAAGACATCAGCGCGGTAGGCAATCCTGAGGCTCCACACAGGACATTGCAGGAAATCGGTGTGATCGGTGTGGCGCAGGTGATGCACTGTGGAGAATTGGGGTGCAAACTGGGTCTTTGACTCAGGACTGTCCCCTCACTGGTGGCAGCTATGTCATCTTGGCCTGGCCCTCTGCCTCACTACTCAGCATGTCCCTCTCTTCAGTAGCCCCACCCACCTCCTCCCCCACACCCTCACCGTCACTCTCACCAGCGCCTTCGCCAGTCGCCTCTCCTAACTCTTCACCACCCGCACCAAAGCTGCCGCCGCCGCTGCTGCTGCCATCACTGTCTTGATGAGCATCCAGCAAATCCTCGTAATGTGCAAACGGATCGGCGGGCACTGCTCCTGCACACTCCTGTGAGTGCATCAACGCCGCATCCGACAACCCCAACAAGTGCTGCGCCGGAAACAAGGCAGTCATGACATGCTGCATGACGTCATTCGACAGCAACCATAAGTTCGGGTTGTGGTCTGGCACAGAGTCACTCACATCTACAGAGACGCAGTCAACTGGGCATGGAGCCCTGACCCCCCAGCGCCCCATCGCCCGCGTCTTTCGTGCTAGGCTGGCCGCCTCGCCCCACGCAAACGGCCTCCCCAGGGTCGCGTCGTGGCGCGAGTGCAGTACCACAATCGACTCCGCTCGGATGCGCGCGCGTGCGAACTCTTCCCCATCGGCCAGCGACCCGTCAGGAACCGCAGCACCCAGGAGCACCATGGCGTCGACGCCCCCCGTGCTATCCTGGTCGCGCATGGCCAGCAGTGCGACGCGGCAGCCCATCGAGTGCCCAACTAGCGCAACCCGGAAGCCCCTCGCCCGCAGGGTCCGGACGACTGCCGCCAGGTGGGTCGCGGCGCGCTCGGTCTTGCTGCGAGCGCGCGCATACGCCGCTTTTTTGCAGTGCGACGGCCATGCGAAGCCCATGGCCACCCCGTCGAAGTCCGGACAGTATTGCCGGAGCCGGTGCTGGAGGTGCGACACGACACCCACAATGCGGAAGTAGCGCTGCCGGAAGCCATGTACCCACACAACCGCAAGTCTGCCGCGACCCTGGCATAAATCATCAGGTTGGTCAGCAGAGGCAGAGTCTGCAGGCGGGCTGAGATGCTCATCTGCCCAGGACTGGCAGTTGGGAACGTGGGGGATGGCCACGTCTCGCAATTCGGGAGCGTTCGTGACGAGGGTCGTCGCATTGGCAGCAGCAGCCGATCTTACGGCTGCATCAGTGGCGTGGATAAACAGGGCACAGTGGCCTGTGAGGCAGCCTCCTGGAGGTGACCCGCCGATGCCAGTTGCTGTAGCACAGTCACTGCCAGCACCACTGTTGGTTGTATGGCTAATGCCCGGACTGGTTTGCCGCTTGCATTCTCTGAGGAGTATTTTACAGTGCAGACCCTGGGAAAGTGACAGGGAGGCACAAAAGCTGCGAAAGGTAAAGAGCAAGAAATGGGAGACAACAGGAGGGAGGAACTGCAAGGAAAGTGGGAAACGAGTGGAGCGAGACACGGGGGAGAGAGAACTGGGAAGGGATTGGGATCAGTGGCACAAAAAGAAGAGGAAGGGAGGGCGAGAGGTGGGGGGCGAGTGGATGAGGCACCTCAGCACAACACCAAATAACCTCCTACTATGCACCAATGTCATCTAGGCCACACCCCTTCACCCGTAAGACGGGGGCGAAGGGTGGGATCGTGTTGCGTGAAGTGTTTATTGGGGTGCAGTTGCCTGCTCAAAAATATCCACCATTGATGCTTTGCGGAGGCCGCGTGGGCCACCCGTATCGTATGGTGCAAGTTGGCAGAGCCACACCCTTGAGGGCTTTCTTGCGACATTTGCGCATCTTCATCTGGAGAGCTGGTGTTGCATTGAGGACGGGTTGGCATTGCTGTGGGCAAGGGGAGCGGGACGCACGCGTGCGCTCCATCAGAATCCATTGCCAAGGTTTCGCCCACTCTACCACTCCTGGTAAACATCAGGGGCCATCATCTACGGCGAGGGCTCCAAAGGGGGGTTGTCATGCGACAGAGCAGTCAATCCCCAAGGCAACGGGGATTCAAATGGCTGTGTAACGTCAGCTGTATCGGGGCCCCCAAGTTGGGGAGGAGCTGAATGGCTACATAACCTCCACCGGAACGGGGATCCATCCAACATGTGCGTGGATGGTTGGCAATACAATCCCTATCGTATCAAGGCCCCGTGGGAAACATCGGAATAGGCTCGATCAAAGTAGAGAACATGAAGGACCATAAATTGGCATGTTGCAACAAGTTCGCCGCGCACACTCTGTGCACAGATGCTCCCTCTGGGCTGAGGCAGTTATCTCTGGGGCAAACCCTGACCTCAGACCTGGTTTGCCACCTTGAGGTTTTGCAGGTTACCTTGGTGGGCCCTGCTGCATGTGGAGTTAATTGTCAAACTGACCCTTTGTCAAACTGAATGCGAGCCCTTTGCATATCCTGTTGCGGGCACGTCGTGCTTGCTGTGTTGTGGATGATTTATGGTACCCAATGTGTCCCGCCAGGGTTGGCTGTTCGTGTGTTGTTTCCTGCATGTGTGCTGCCGACTTCCCTCTGCGTAGCATGTCTAGGCGGACAACCAGAAAGGAGGAGGGGGGTGGGAGCGCGGGATATGAACAGAGAGGGTGAGAGAGAGAGAGAGAGAGAGAGAGAGAGAGAGAGAGAGAGAGAGAGAGAGAGAGAGAGAGAGAGAGAGAGAGAGATAGAAATGGAGCTAGAGGCAGGGAACCTTTGCACAAAAGAGGCGTGCATCAGGCTGAAACACCAGTAAATGTCCAGAAAACTGTGACATGGAGCCCACTTTACGACAAGATGCCATCCATAGACCTTCTTGTTGCCGTGGCGGTGGTAAATCACGGGCATCCGAGATCAGGGGCGGTCCCTTTGAGGAGTTGTCAGTGCTGGAAGACAGTCCCATTCACACCACAATTTGCAGGAGTGAGAGTGGGAAAGAGTTTGGGCTTCCAGGCTGCAGAAGCAGATGCAGAAACTGGTCTGGACTTCAAATCTGCAGCATGGGCTTGGGCTCCCAGGCTTCAGACGCGAGCTTATGCTCCAAAAGGAATTGACAGTGCAGAGAGTAAGGGGTGGGCTTTGAGGCTGCAGGGGTGGGTTCGAGCTTCAGGTTCGAGGTTCGAGGCTCCAGCGATGGGCTTGTTCTAGGAGGCTGCAGGAATCGGTCTGGACGTCGAGACTGCAGACACAAGCTTCTGCTTCACGGAGGCAGAAATAGACACTGCAGAAAAGCCAACAGTGAGCAAAAAAGGCAGACAACCCCCACCTCATTATCAGTGCATGGCGGAGCACAATATTCGTTCACCTTCTGATGAAAATCACTTGGGGACATGATTGAGTGATGCAGGAAAAGTGGGCTGGGTGGGGTCTACATCTGAGTCAACAAAGACAGCACAAGAGCACGGCCTCACAGAGTGTCTTATTGAATGCTTCACCCTATCCACATCTTGTAAAACCCAGACCCAGGCCCAGACCATTTCCACATGAAAACCATCACCTCCCAGGAGCACCAAATCTAGCAAAGCACAATTCAACTAAATCCCTGTACTGCTGATTCAATATTTCAACCCCACGGCACAATTATGAATGGGCATGCATGCCTCACACCTATGAATGTGCACTGCTTGCAAAATCATCCCCCTGGGCAGATCATGTGTCTTTAGCATTCAATATTGGTTGAGGGTTATGCAGGCTTCGGCGACACCAAAGTGTCAAAGGAGCCTAGAAGCCAGTAACTGGCCTTCCTGAGTACCACAAATCAGAAAACCAATGCTGCAAAAAACAAACAACCCAGGGGGACGAGACCATGAAGCACTGTCACCTTCAAAATCTTGTCCAGGTGCATTCCCTGGGGGTCTGGAGGTGGCGTCACAAGGGGTGATTGAGTACCTGACGACGTCGCATCCGGCAGCATGGGGCCCAGTTGTACAAAGATTGAAAAGGCACCCTAGGCGTGGGTCGTAGGCCTCCACAACAGGCTGAGCTACCAAACCCAACCCCCTTAGTAGAATATCCCTTCCATCAATGGCATTTGTTTGTGCGTTGTCACAGAGGTTTGTTCGCGACAAACCGAAGCATGTGTGGCCAACATCCCCCAGGGTTCAACTAGAAGGTTCCATTGGCAGCACATTGCACGTGTGTGCACACCGTGCAAATTTCCCCACTGAGAACATCCAGACTAGCCTCTGCAACCGAAGGAACCTACCTTTTGAATACCTACCTTTTGGGGGACTGTTTGCCCTCCGTGCTACTTTTATGATGACTTTCCCAGATTCAGTCCCCAAGTTCACCATTACCCAATGAAGCCCCGGGCTGGGGATTGTGACGATAGCCGTGTTGGGGAGTGACCGCGGACGGGGCTTACATCAACAAGGGGGTCCAAAGGAACTTCCGGAGGGACGTCAATGGGACGTCAATTGCGGGAATTGGGATACCAAAGGAGATGGAGCATCCATGATTGACGACCCGCACACCGCCATGATCATACTCCAATTCCACATGCCCATCGTGCAAAAGGCCAGCCACCGTCGCAAGTACGCGATGCCCAGTAGACCCAGTGTAGAACACCTTGTCCCCAATGCTCAACTCCATAACAAATAGCAAAAGAGGTCCGAGGACATGAGGGGCAAAAACTGATGATACACGCTGAATGTATCACCATGTACCTAGCTCAGTGTGCCTGTTTCGCAATACACATAGATGCACCGTGTAGCCCTGAAACGCATCGGACTGGCCAAACTGGGGGACAGTAGGTGAGGGAAAGGGGCCGGTTCGTATCCCCAACCGGAAAAGGGCAAATCCATGAGGAGAAATCATCCCAAATTGCCCCATCCCACCCACCCACCCATCCGAGGGGTAGAATCCACCCAAAAAAAAACAAGGGTAGGAATCAAGAACCATTCGCATGCACCTTGCGCACTAACACTCTCTCTTTGTAGCATTGCACAGAACGCTTCATAATTGTGAGCGTCCTACCTTCTGGTGTTGCATGTTCTTGCTTTGTGATTGGGCAGTGTTTACCCAAGGCTAAATTGGTGTCAACACCTCCGTGGACACCCGGACACCCAAGATTGAAGGGTGTTGACGGCATGGAGTTATGTTGCAACCGATCCCCTTCATCATTATTTATTGCCACAAGCGAGGCCATATCAATGGCAATCAAAAACAGCACAAGAAGGTGGAATTTAAAAAAGCATGCAAAAAGGGTGCTTTTCCAGGCTGATTTTGCCCATTTTAATTCCCCATTTCAAGGCGTTCTGGGACTTGCATGGGAGAATATGGGTCAAAGGTGGCTTAAAATGACCTTAAACAACTTGTTTGAGCACTAGAAGTGGTCTACAAGCAACTTTGGGGAAAATCATTTTCGACCACGTTTGGGCCCATAGCCCCCCCCCCCCCTCTAACCCTGCCCTAGCAAGTGGGTTGTACACGCTCCACCACTCAGCAATGCCAAAATGGGGCAACAAAGGCGAGAAAATAGTGCCGTATTTTTTCAAAAAAAAAACACGCCGTTCTTTTTTCGTTTTTGTGTTGGAAATGATGTTTTTTCATCACACTATGAGTTGTAATGCATTTTTAAAAGCAATTTAGTGGTTTTGGATGGTGCCACTCAACAGCTCAACCAATCCCAAAAACACAAAAGAGAAAAAAAGAACTGGCTGTCCGGATGCATGCTGCTATATCCCGGCGCTGTCCGGATGCATGCTGTCAACATATGATGCCTAAAAAAACAAAAAGCATCGCCTCCTTGGCACCCCAAGATGTGTTTCCACCAGAACCGACCAAACCAAACCACAAAATAAAAAAAAATATAAAATATATAACAACACTGACCCATGTGCACAATGGGGCAAAAACAGGGGGAAACAAAAAAAACAAAAAACGGTGTTTTTTTTCATTTGTCACCTGGTTCTGCGTCCCATTAGCTCATGTTTGTGCTTACTCCACTGCCAAAACCAATGGGAACCGTCGCATGCTCCCATAGAAAGGTGCCTCTCTGCTCTAATAGAAAACCTATGCAGATTATTCATTCCTGCACGAAACCACCACAGCGGACGGATGATTTTGATGGGCAGCAATATTGGTAGACAAAGTGCACCATCACAAAGCTGCTGCACGCCACCTGCAGGCACATAATGCGGCATATGCAAACAGGTTAACACACTGAAACACAGTCGGTCAGGACTGTGTATCAATGGACAGTGCACTGGTGTTGCCGAAAAGAAAGAATGGCCTTGAAGTCCTGAGCCGCTGTTGCTCGCTCCAAAGAAAGTAGCACCACGGTCACACAACAGGTAGTAACTGTGTGTAGGGCAGGTGTGCCAAAGATATATGCGAATGAGAACTTCTTGTTGCGCAGAGTGAATTTCTTCTCTCCCAAACCCTCACTCAAGTGTGCAGGAAATGGGCAGAATGCACCCAGGAGAACAATCTCCAATATCAACCCACCAATGCCATCGGTCGTTAACGAATGGTTAATGGAAGCTTTCCCAGTCAGAATATTGCTGATACTTGCGGAGTGGGTGGGTCAGGGGATGGGTTGGCAGGTCAAAGGCATTGTCGGGTGGTTTGGGGGAGACGTCCCCGACCCGTCCCACCCGGATTCTTTGTTAACTGGCCACTCAGGCAATCATCCACAGTTCACCAGTGACTAGGGCCAATGGCGTGTGTCCACCGGTGTCCCTCTTACCTGCCCTCACCAACACTACGACCCTTGTACAAAAGTTTTGGGCTGTGGAACGTCGCATTTGCACACGGAAGGGGTTGCATTTGCTGCTGCTCCAGCCTGCGACAGCCACAAGACAGCACATTCCCTGATGCAAAATACCAAAACAAATTGCCAGATTTCAGAAGAGGTGGTGAGAGGAGGCCAAATATCATTTCGCGAGAACACATACGAACGCTGCGGAGAGGGAGCTGCTGAGATACTGGTGGGATTCGTATGGCATCAAATTTGTCGTGTTTTGGGACCTGAATACTGGTTGTGGTCAGCCGTGTGGTCAAAGCGGGAACGGGGGGGGAACCGAATTGAGGTGAGCTGAGCGAAGGTGTAGGCGGAACCTTTTGGTGGGGGGGGGGGGGGGGCAATGCGTTCCATCTCCTGAAATCCGGCAAAACCGAACAAATCTTTTTGGACGTGCTGGGGGGGGGGGGTGGGGGGTTGATACGTACAAGAATGTCGTCGATTAATGCCCAGGCAGCTGCGCATACAGCAGGGCCTTCTCTGGTGAGGGGCTTGTGTTCCAGGACCCCAAAGCCGGAAAAGTCCCCATAAGCAGTGTCGTCAAGCCCTCAGCCTCGCCACAGAATCCCCACCACAACTCAGCAGCACGCGTCAATAGGGCTCCATGTGGGGCATGCACGGCACATGACCCACGGTTCCCAAGCACTCTCCACCGCAGCACGTCTTATATTTGATTTAGACCTGACTGCATGGGCGTTGAAGGCTTTGGGTGCTGGATTGGGTTGGGCTTGGAACCAAGACCGGTGAACTGATGCATGCGTCACGGAGGCTCGTTTGACCACGCTCTGTTTAGTGATTGGTTCACGTGTCACATCCATACAGACCTTTGCCTTCAATCACGACAGACGTCACGGCTCAGCCAAACACCATCAGTGCTTGCAACGCTGCTGATGTTCGTGTACCAGGAATGGGGGAAATTGCTGCGGGCATATTTTGGCAAGGCAAAATTCGGTGAGGGGAAAATTTGGCACAAAATCTTAAATACCATGGAAAAATGTGGTACAAAAGTTCCAAATCATGGGCAAACTGGGAATTGAAGCAGGGACTTTCAGTGCGGAAGTTAGTACTTCTACCACTCAGCTATCTGCTTTCCCTGCAACGCATCCGTGAAACAGGGTGAAACGTGAAAACATGATGTCACAAACAATTTTTTTTCCCGTTCTAATGGATGTTCTAATGGTTCTGCACGTGGCTTCAGTCCTTGAATACCACGGCAAAATGTGGTACAATTTTGCTGTGCCACATTTCGCCGTTCCGAATTTCGCACCTCCCAAATTTTCCCCTCCCCGGTCCCTCGACACGCCACCTTCCCCTTCCAAGAGAAAACACTCACCCTCTGCATATCAGTATCTGCCAAGCACCGTCACAACCGACAGATGTATGCATCCAACACCGTCAAACCAAACCTCGTCCAGATATCACTTGTCACGTCGCTGGTCTACACATCAACACCAACATGACCCGGTCCAAAAATAAAATAATTAATCCTGTCATGCGAGACCTGTCCTACTCCGACGCCCTGCTGAAAATTCTTTCACTCCACCTTTCTGCATCCATGTCAAATCTGAAATCAACCAACCTCAAGATGAAGGTCAATGGGGCTTTCAAGCCGAGGGATAGGCTGGCAGCTCACGACCTGCACAGGGCGAGGGGAGAAAGCCGCCAGCCTCGGTAACATCCCAACCTCTGAACACTGTCTGTTGACCAGCAACTACCGCTGGTTCAGTGCCAATTGCTGGTAACCTGACCACCGTCGCACTCTGTCCATTGCGGACCAACTGGGGACAGTTCACCGTCCACCCAATGGCGACCAATCATCAGGCCCCTTCGCTTCACGTCTCTAGTGGACTGGGACGGACATTCGTCATTTCGCCGGGCTCCTCGATGATTTGCGTTCCCTCCTCCTACCGGGACTAGCTTGCAGGGGGATCTATTTGCACACACACACACACACACCCTCCCACAAAGGTCTATGCTATACCCAATCCGAGACCCTAATCCACGCCAAGCCCCATCCCCCCCACACCCCCGGTATCAACAGTCCCCCCCCTCCCCGCCCCAACATCCCGCCCCCACGTCCCCTCCCCACTAAACACATGACAAACGCGAAATGTTAACAGGGTCAACACTATTGAACAGGTTCATATTCAGGATGGGATCCAATGTGAAAGCGGTCTGCATACGGTCTGCAACCCCACAACCTATGCCCGGCATACCCTGGCACCCTAGTTCCCTTGATCCCTGCCCCCTTCATCCCACCGCATTGCACTTGGTCAGATCAGAGAAAGTGTTCTCCCGATGAGGCATGGCCAAACTTTTGTTTCAACTGATCGCCAGCGTTTGTGACACTTGCGAAAACCTTTTTGCTGTCTACAACACCATGCGACAAGAAGTCCCGCTCGTAATCCCAGATCTTGTCTTCGGACAGAGACTTCCCCTGCACCACAGGAGCGGGGAGGGACAATGCATCCCTTGCCCAGTGCCACAGACCACAAGTAGACTCATGCAGTAGTCCCAGCACCAGACTTCCTCCAATATTCCACCCAGTAGGCAAAAGGACTGCCCCTACCAACATTGTCCTGAATGGTGCATACAAAATAGGGCTGTTGCATTGAGAGGGGTTGGTTATCTGGAGTCCAACTGGTGTCCAGTGCTATGCCTTGGAGAACGCTAATCCTGCGCGCCTGCGGTGTACAATTTGGGTAATTATCATGGAACAGGACAAATTGTACCCTTTTGTCAACCATACTTTTGAATGGGGAGTGGTTATCACAACATTTTTGTCCGTTTTGAGTGTTGCCTCGCCATTGTGCCCGTTTGACCTACTCCCTTCACCCAAATTGAGGAAAATTTTTTCATGTGGCGCCAATCACCCCACAGCTAAGTACCCTTACCCTGCAGCACCAGCGGTGTGGCTGTGGCACGCCCCCAGTGCGCAAGAAGCATTCCCTTTTGTGTGACTTGCTTGTGGAGGGATTTTCCAATATGGGAGGGGGGGGGGGGTAAAAGTAAGGAAATATGCCGGTTGGTAACTTCCCAGTGTACTCACTGGTTGGATTTTGTTTGAGGAAACGGTCTACATTACTTGCCCCAATCCACCGGGGAAAAGTATTTTTGGCGGGTGAAAGTGCGGCAGTTGCCCCTCTACTCACAAATTCTGCTTCTGCCACTTGGTGTCCGTCCCATGCCAGTGCTCGCAGTCCTCGCAGCCATCCTTATGACCGCAAAGTTTGGAGGGTGCCCACTACCACTCATGTGCGAAATGCAGCCCAAGGCAAATGGGACAGGGGGAATAATTCACAATGGCAGAATTTGGTAGGTTACTATGTGGTACAAATGGTTCAAAGTGCCATGTCTTCTCCTAACCAGCGCTTGTTGGCTCCACTCAGTTCTGGAGAGGAATGTGCGGGGGCAGTGTGGGGTTGAGGACATGAGCGGTGTGGCCTTGCAAGTGAGAGTAGAGTGCCTATCCCACTACTCGGAATGCACCCTTCTAAACGCATGGCACCAGGCTTCACATTCAGTCATTCCCAGACCATGAAGTTTGCATGTCGATGTCGAAAATTGGGTAAACCATTTGTGCAACCATACAGATCGAGAAAAGGAGCAGGTTCGTAGCTGCACCAACGCACACTAGCAAAAGGGGAAGCTGATATCACATGAATAAATACAAGCACCATCTTCACCAAGCTGATGTAACCAGTAAGGTTTTATTTATTTATTTGGGTCTTTAGGGCCTAGGTTGGGGCCAACCTTCCTTGCAACACTAGCAAGCAGCAGCAAGCCTAGGAAATATCCATATTCACAGTATCTGAGTATCCAGCGGGCCGCAGAAAAATGGGGGGAATATGATTGGAAGGAAACGGGGGGAAATGGGGGGAACTGGAAAGCTCCGCCACAGTTAATGGTTGTTGCACCTTCTTGAACCACTACGCATTGCCTTTTCATAGGTCAATGCTTGTAATTGTCTACATGGGTGTAGTGACTTCTTTGACCACTCTTTGTAACCCTTGGTGTTGCATCACAAGCATTAGATGTCTATAGTGGTTGTGTTCCTTCTTGAATATTGTGCCGTTTATCGGAATGAACGGGTTGTCAAACGGAAAACGGTCGCTCCACATTGCAAGAAGTGTGGGGAATTGCCAAAATGGAACGGGCAATCAGGTACATTGTGGGTAGGCGTGAAGCCATGGCCTCCCACCGTTGTAGCACATCAAATTGTGTGGTGGATGAAGAGCTTAATCAGAGGTAGAATGGTACAAAATAAGAAACAGCAGAAACAAAGAACACCAATACCAAATCCTATCCCAAGTGGTCTAGAGGCACCCAAGTCGCAAAAAATGCCGCTTCCCACTATTTTGGGAACCAGGATAAATTGTGGGGAAATCAGAAGGAAATGGGACCCACTTTTGTTCTTTCCCATTTTCCACATTTTTCTTATTAGGCACCATTTTCTGCGCACAGCCATTAATAAAAAAAACTTGGCATCCAAGTATCCGGTGAAAAAATGGGGGGAAATCAAGGTATCCAGAGGTATCTAGAAAATTGGATACTCCCTAGCCTTGGCTAGCTGCAAGCGGCAAACAGATGCCAAATGGGGAAAGAACAGAATTTGGTTGTCGTGGTTGGATTTCGCAAAAAAAAATTGGTGGATGATACCAAAATGTATGAAATACAATCACACAAAAGGTTGAGCAAGAGGCGCAACAGTGGCAGCCGAGATCGGGTGCCAAAGGTGGTAGACCAAGGTTTCAAAATCTGTGAAAAAACACCAGAAAAAGCCTTTTAAGCTGGTTGGGGGGTGTCTAGGATGTTTGTAGAGGGGCCATATGCATTGAAACCAATATCGATGATGAAGAAACACCTTAGTGCACCATTCAGCCCAGCTTTAGCACCCAAATGACGGCCCCAAGAACCCCATTTTGGGTTCAAAAATGGCCAAAACCAACCTTGCAAGTTATCTTTTACATCGACTTGTTAAAGCATCACCTACCTTCATTGTTTGCGGCTACCATTTATTGCCTAAGGCGCCCTTGTGATGATAAATGGTGATGAATGAGAACCCTTGCAAGCTATTTCCACACCGCCAACACCCTTCAATGTGTGGTCAGCACCAAGGAGTGGGCCACTGAGCACGTGCTTAGGGGGATTACCATGGGTCACCTGTGGGTCAAAAAGTGGTCAAAATCCTTTATTCCGCCGTTGTTCTTGGACCACTTGGGATGCCGAAAAAAAGGGTTTTAGCCCGTTTAGAGCCCATGGTGCCCCGTTTTGGCCCGTACAACATCTAAAAAGGCTGAAGAATGAGCCATTTTGGGTTGAAAACGGGTCCAGAAAGGGTCAAAATTGCATTTTTTCCAAAATCCCATACCCATTTGGATGCCCAAACAAGTGGTTTTAGGACGCCTTGGGCCTCTAGTTACCCATTTGGGCCCCAAAATTTTCAAAAAGGCTTGGAAAATGGGCCAGTTCAGAACCAAAATATGGTCCACCATGTGTCAATGCATGGACCAAACCTCTGAAATGGGCTCCAAATAGGCCGAAAATACTTCCATAATCCTAGTGGTCTAGGCCCACTTTTGCAAAAATGCGTTTTTCAACCCTTCTGGACCTTGATACTCAAATGGCTGATGTTCAAACCTTCTTGGGGATTTTTGGGGGGCAAATGGGTAACCAGGGCGTTAAAACAGGCTGAAACCACTTGTTTGAACATCCAAAAATGTCTAGGAACACTTTTTGACCAATGCTTTTTTGACTCCTTTTTGCACCAACATATTACAGCCGTCTCCAGGTTCCCAGGTGAGGATCCTGTGTGCAATGTTCCTGTCCTCACCAGCTTGGTCCCAATGTTCAGTCCTGGTAGGATTTAAGTTAGAAACGTGTGGGTCGCATGCAGACGCTGTGGACAGAACCACCAGAAGACTGGCTCACCAAATAAAGCCCTCCACTTAGAGCTCCAGAAACTGACTCATGCGGAGACATGCAAGTGCGGCACCTTGCTTTTTAGTTGCCTCTGGCACGCTCCACGGTGCCCCTTACTCAATTTGGGCGAGGCTGCATGCACTCCTACACCCGGAGCAAATTATGGCTTTTCGCCATACTTTGGGGAGAATGAGAACAAACAGGCACGGGAAATACTCCAGCAATGGTCCTCTGTCCCCATAGGCCCCAGCCCTCCGGTTCGGGGGCCTCGAGGCCCAGCGAATGCCAATGGGTCACTTGTCCTGGCAATGCGTCTTCCGGGATGCCATTTCCCTTCGAAAGGGCAGGTACTATCGCACCACGGCAAAACAGACAGTTGGGGAGGGCACAGACCTCTTTCAGCTTCTGTTTCGTCTCATCGATTCTCTTCTTGTCGTGCATGTGCATCAGCGTCTTGCTGCGATGCTTTTGGTTGTAGTCCTGCAACCATTCCAGAGAGTCAGGGTGGAACTTGAACCAATAGGACTTGAATGCTCCCCAGCAACAGCAAATGGCCAGCTGGCCGCTGGAGCCCACAAAGAAGGGGAAACATGGAAAGGGGGGGGGGGATGGGCTGAAATGGGGGATGTGGGGGAGTCATAGGGAGCAAGGGGGACTAAGAAACCGGCAACAAGTAAATAAGAAAATGGTACAAGGGAGAGAAAAGTGGCGACAAAGCTCGAGAGAAATAGTATGTACTTTGCAGTGAGCACCCCCTCGGAGCAATTTTCATCTCGCCTATGTCTTGGTGCTTGCAGTGTGCAGTGAGGGTAGTGATAGGACCAGCTCAAGGTCATCTTCCCTCGTGGGATGGCAGTGTGGTTGAGAAGCACCGGAAAAGGGGGCTGTGTCATCTGCTAAGTCACAAATGACCTGACCGGGGCGCCAGTCAACAATGTCATCATGGTCTGTGTATCTGGACTCTGCATCTACACCTCTTGGGCGACTGGGCTAGGTTCTCTTTGGATCAATAGGCTGGCGGTGGAGACTCACGTCGTCGCCACACCCCAGACTGTCGCGCTTGCAGGCACATAAGCTCACTGAGTTTCGGTGAGAGGCCCTCTCGGAGAAATTTGTCTGGGAACAACACCCAAAATCTTTGAAATTTCCAAGCCACACCAACATGTGCGCAGTGTGCAGATCCAGGAGTATGCAAAGCGTTGGCACAGAGTCCCCTTATCCAAGCCCCTCGCAGTCGTGCTGGAACTCTTGCCAAGCCACTGACAGGGCGTGGCAGGGTGGTCGTGGGGAGGGCAAAAGGGTAGACAAACACATCTGAGTCCAAATGATCCCCTTGATGGGGGGAGTGGGGGTACTTCCAAATTCTATTCCCTTTGGCAAGGCACCTGGAAGCGAGACGAGAGAAGAGCCCTGGGCTAAATGGGCCTGGCGGCCACCACGTGGGTCCCCATTGGTGCTTGAGTACCCGAATTGTGACCAAATGATCACCTAAACGCATCCCAAGGGCGACAGAAGGGTTTTGGAAAAGTCGGAATTATTGAAATTTTCAAGTGCCAACAAGCTGCCTAAACGTCGGTAATTTCAGGGCTTTCCAGGGGCCCATGGCCCGGGCTACATTAGCCTAGCGGCCAGTATGTGGGTCCCCAAGGGTGCTTGAGTACCCGTATTGTCACCAAATGATCACCCAAATCCATCCTAAGAATTTCAAAAAAAAAGTCGAATTTTTGAAAACTCTATTGCCTTTGGCAAGTCCACCTCGGCGAGAATCAAACCCGAGCAATGCACACCCAAATGACTAGCAGGTCCATCGGGATCATCTCCCATACCTTTCATTGCTTAGAGGGTCCATATTGAAGAAACAAGTGGAATGGGACCAGGGTCTGAATCGACGCACAGTGGCAGCGAGAGGCAACCAAATGTTGTCCAATACAGTGCAAACAAGCCCAAAACAATACTTTTGGGGGCCCACAAACCCCACCAGGGCCTATTTGGTGCTACATGGCTCCCCATGGCTTTATACTTTTTACGTACTCCCATCGTCACCAAATGATCACCCAACGACAGCCCAGGTGTGGCTGAGGACTGTCAAGGGTCGCCGCAAAAAGTGCATTTTTCACCCAACACATGAAGGCCATTGTTAGTGGAAACCGTCATTTTGCGTCTTTCTCACCAACCGCAGGCAAGGCTACAGGCTGCAAAAAAAAGTCGTTTTGTATCCTAAGATGTGTGTACTGTCACAACATCCCCAGTTGCACCCCTCAAAGTGGGTATCACAGGGTCACTAAGGTTGCCAAAAACACCGACATAGTAAAAATGACTGAAAACTGCACAAACTGCGAAAACTGCGCTCGTCCCATTCCGCCCACACAAACCCTATGGAGTCGGGACCTGAAAACACTTTTTCGGCTCAAAATGGTAAAAACCAAAAGATTCGTGATTTTCAACCCAAAAGACGCGGGAGACATTTTTTCGACATTATTTGATCCCCCCCCCCCCCCCGCCCTCCCCCCTGAAAAAAGTGGGTTTCAGGGGGGGGGACCAAACACCCATTGGGGGATGCATTTATTGAACAAAATAATGATTTTACAAGGGTTAAACCAACAATTCAACCCCTTGGGGCAGGGTACACGAATAGGCCCAAAAAGGGAGGGGGGGTATGTGGCATTTCCCCATACATGCAAGCCTGCCTGGCTTTGATCTAACAACCTCTGTGAGGTGATTCTCAGGTGCCACTAAACAACCTGAACAACGACAATTTTGGGGCTTTCGGGGGACTTACGGCCCGGGCTACATGGGCCTATCAGCCACTACGTGGGTTCCCATGGGTGCTCAAGCACCTGCATTGTCACCAAATGATCATCCAAACCCATCCCAGGAGCGACAGAAGGGCTTCGGAAACAGTCGAATTTCGAAAATTTTTCAGCTGAGGCATGCCAACCTGCAACAGCTGTCCTCACCGGCAAGGGCCCATAGGGGGGGGGGGGGACCGGGGGTACCCGGAAATCGAACCCAGGACCCCCGCCATCTGTTAGGAGGGGGTCAAAATACAAGAAAAAATCTCAGGACCCGGGTCCAAATCCACACACAGCAGCCCCAATACGCAAAGAAGTTTTGACCACCCCTCCCAAAAAAGGGAAACGTAGGGGTCAAAATCAAAAAATTCCTTCATTCGTTCAGTTTGTCTCCCAAAATGATGATTTTACAAGGTGTCAGACATCCGACACCATATCTTGTGGTATACTACACGAATGAACGCCAAAAGCGGGGGGATGTGGCGCACGCTTGGTCTAACAACCTCTCTTCGAGGTGATTTTTCCGTCTGATGTTGAGCCACTGCTGGTCCTCCAACAGGCCCACCGGAGGTCCAAATGGCACAGAGGCCCATCCCACCCCCAACGCCTCTGCGAAGCTTGCATGCGACCCGCTCGCTTGTGGAGCTGTATTTGAGACACCATACCTCTACAGTCTTCCTGGTTTCCTCGCTTTTCTTCAAATTGCGCTCCCGCCGCTTCTCCTCTATGGCCTCGTCCATTTTGCGTTTCTTTCGGGCAGCTTCGTCCTCATCTTCCGGCTCTGGCCTTTAGGAGAAGCCACAGACTAGGCGTGGACAGAGCATCCCAAGATGGCCATATGAGCCACCCCGACAGGCAGTACATGTTGCTTGGACCCTTCCTCTGCAGACCTCTGCTATGACCTCGGGACCAACCGGCAACTACCCAACCTCTTGCCCCAACCAATTTCCACTTAGGAACGGAGCTGGTGGGAGGGAAACTCTGCGCACTGCATCTTGACACCACACATTGTACACTACGCATGGTACACTGCACACCACCCACTCTGCATTCAAGACACTGCACCTCCACGC
Source organism: Eutreptiella sp. 'Long Island Sound 2002' (assembly GCA_964036045.1). Taxonomy (NCBI): domain Eukaryota; phylum Euglenozoa; class Euglenophyceae; order Eutreptiales; family Eutreptiaceae; genus Eutreptiella; species Eutreptiella sp. 'Long Island Sound 2002'. Next base: position 7,176,456 of record OZ038385.1, read on the forward strand.
ACTGCACAGGATTCCCTTTGCAGTTCCCTTTGCAGACGGCAAACTGCAAAGTCTGCATGCTCTGCACACTTTGCACTCTGCACGCTGCTGACCCTGAAATCTGGAATCTTCACATTTGCACACTGTACACTGCACAGTCTGCACATCGCGCCCTACACCCTCTGCCCACTGTACAGTGCACACTCTGCATAACGTGAGCCCTGACCACTGCACACTCTGCACACGGCACATCCCACCACACACTTCAAACATGGCTCTGTGCACAGGAAAGCACGTTGTGAAAAGATGTGCTGCTGGTCCCATTGGTACACCACATTGCCGCACGAAGTAGCAACGTGTTTGGGTGTTGGTGCGTGTGGTGTTGCCCAGTCCAGCCGCTTCATGTAGTTGTGTCTTGCCATTGTTGATGACTACACCTCAGGTACTGCGTAGTTAAGTTGCTTCGTGTGGTTGCATGTTGCTGCTTTGTATAGCCAAATTCAGCTGTTTTCATGGCTACTAGTATTGGCGGCGGCATTATTGTGATACAGGTGCTCCTTACAAGCGTCTAGGGCAGTGACAACATCACGCACTAAATGCCCAGCGGTGTAAAGTAGGTAAAGGTCTGTAAACCGTAAAACAGGAACGGACACTACAAGGCTTTGCAAGCTAGAGGTTGGGCTTTGCTAGTTGGAGTGTTTGCCGAAGCCTGCCACTCCACAACGCAGTCAATTCCATGAGTGACAAGTTGAGTAGGCATATAACCTTCCCAAAATCGCCCTGCTGTAGTTGTCTCTGATCACAGGGGTCGCTGACCGGGTGCCATTGGTGGTGGAGGCAGCACTGCCACAACACAGATGGTGTGGTATGTTGCCCCTGCCTGGGGCTTCCAACCCTGCAAATATGTCATGCCCTCCCCTCCACCACCCACCCACAAACTTTCAAATGTTCCCCTGCCACAATGAAACACTCTCCACAAATAAAAAGTGCCCCTTCCCCCCACAAACATTAAATGTCCCTCTCATGCTCCTGCCATGCCACTGTGGATATAACCCCCTGCTCCCTTATGGTATGAAGTATGGTGTAGACCTTGGCATCCCTGCAACTGGAAATTGTCACCTCATGAAAATCTTCCACGACTTCCATTGCAACACAATTGTCGAGGTTAGGGCAAATCCTCCATACTCCGGACAGCACGTTTTGAGCAACACAGCAAACAGCCTGCTTGAAGAACAGCTGGAAGGGTTGGGGGAGGGCAGTGATGCCACGCCACAGCCATGTTTGTTTCGCTAAACCTTTCGCTTTGCCAATCAAATACAGGATCACCGGTTGCCTGGCTTTCTTCATCTCCCCCCCCCCCCCACACACACAGGCACACACAAAAGCACGCACGCATGCAGACACAGGCGCGCCGGCTATTTGTAGTTCTATGTCACCAGCTGTGTGCAGTGCTGCTCCGCATTTCGAAGTGTTGTTGCATTGCACCCTGAATGCAAACTCGGTGAATTGTGCAGAAAGCATCGCGTCCGCTCCCTAATGCAGACAAGCATACCATCCATACACCGCTTGTTTTACTAACAATGACACCGGACAATGCGGCAAATCTCACGTTTGCGCGCTGCGCCTCTTGCTTTCGCTTTCTCCCTCTGAACTCTTGTCCACACAAACACACAAATCCACAAACACAGACACACTGTGTGTGTTCGTGGTAGTTGGACCAAAACGTTGGGCTTCACTGTGGTACGGTCTCTCTACGGCTGCGTGCGTATGTGTGCGTGCGTGCGTGCGTGTGTCTGCATGTGTATGTGTGCGTGCGTGCCGGCGCGCGGATGGGTGGGTGTGCAGGCGCGCACGCACGTGTGCGTGTGCGCATGTGTGTGCTCGATGTGGTTCCAGAAGTGGCACCACGTGGTGCAGGAACACACGCTTATTGTGGGAAACACGACAGGAACAGATGTAGGTCTCAATAGCAGTCCAGCATGTGTCATACCATCAAGTGTGCACGCAGACAGCAACATACTTGGAAGCCCTGCTGCTGCGCTGCGTCATCATCTGAAATTTGCGGGACGACATATCTGGCAGCAGCTCCTTGTCCTCCGGGGGCACCAACATCCACTCCTCCCGTTTCCTGGGGCCTGCGGCACGGACACACGGTCAACAGGCACCAATCTGCCTTGCATGACCCGACATGCGGGCACCCTCCGTCTCAGGGTGCCTGCCTGACTGCGCTAAGCGTGACTTTGGAGACAGCTCCACGTGCGGACTGATGTATTCCAGTGGGCGAGCAAGTAGGCAGGCGTTGATATGGTCCAGGTCCCTCCTGGCGCTTTATCTGGCCATCCTGCGACGTGGCAGCCCAATTGGCAGCTGCACACCAAGCAACCAGACGCGGCGGATCCCCTGACACCAAGGTCCGTCGCCCCTACCGCCATTGACTTCTTCAACCTCCGGAAAGCTGGGCCCTTGCAGCCGTACACTCCTTTGACCTCAATAGAGCTGGACCCATGCAGCCACCGCCTCTTTCGTCCTGTTGGCCGGGCGGGTGTGTGCCTTGTCCTCGGCCTGTCGGCCACCAGAGATTTTTTTATTGGATGAGCCGATCCTGAGCCTTGGTGGACCTGTAAATAGGGCGAGTCTCTCCTCACCTCACCTCACCGAAGGATCGTCTAGGGCAGCCGGGCTTTGACTTCGAGCGGGAGAGCTGACATCCCCCTGAAAGAACCCACGGGCGGGAGCCCTAATCCGATCGAGACGGCCGCGGGGGTCATCCAGACCCAAATTTCAAGAAACGGGGCAATGGTATTGTTGAGATGGTGCTGCTCAAATCAGCGCGACGGCCGACCGACCGACCGATGTGTATGGTCCGGTCCAGTCCGGTTCGGTCGGATCAGGTCCGGTCGGGGTCGCAAGCAAATGATGACTTCAGTTGCATCCACCGACCGATCAACCGACGGACGGAGGGACGGCGGCAGGACGGCTACACGGACTGAATCACGGACACGGACAGACGGACAGACAGCGAAGCCAGCCTGCCTGGCAGGCATCACATCGGAGGGGGAAAGTTGGATACCCACCGCGAAAACAGAGCGTGACAACGGCACTTCCAGTCCCAAAGCGTGTTTTGGTGGACATACCCTCGTCCTCCTCTGCAGCAGCGTCCTCGGCATCGCTGTCACTGTCGACCTCTGGCATTTGGTCTCGCGAGAATCGAGGCCCCACGAAATCGGGGGCGTAAGGGTTGTTGTCGGGCCTGACGGGGTCTGCAGCGCCTGAGCGAGCGCGGGACAACAAACGGCGCACTGTTCTTGACGCAAAGCTTTGTCCTGGGAACAGAAAGCTCCCGATGCCCCATTCAATGACGTCAAACTGCACCACATGACTGTGCGCTCAAAGAGTGCATTCGACAAGGGCCCAGCGGGCAGCCCCCTTCACTGCCAACCCAGACTGGTGGAAAAGATCACAGCCCCCGGGTCTGTTGGTTTGGGGGGCAGTGGAGGCGGCCATCAGGTGGCCAACCAATTTCAGAGGGGGCCACACTATCACCAAATCACAATAGAGCCAGTGTGACTTGGCAAACCACCGGAAATGCGCAGATACTGAGCATCTTGGCCCACATCTACAAGTTGCGACCGAATCAAAATAGGCCCCAGATGAATACCGTCCGTAGCTTGGACAAGCCGTGTCCCAAGGGGGGGGGGGGGGGGTCACACCCATCTTGGATATGCGAGACAGTGTTGGCACATATTTTCCACTGCCTGCCAAGGACTGCACTGATCAACGGCCTACAGGGCAGCGGGGGCGCCTCCCCCTCACTGCGGTCAGCAAGAGCCAATTGCACCATGTCCACCAGGTCCCATTGCCTCCCTGCCGGACTGCTCGGCCTAGGGAGGGATGAGTGCTACACACTCGCCCCACATTCAAGGCAATCACAGGGCTGAAGGAGACCTGGTCACTGCAGAGCCCGCCCCACATTCCTGCAGTGAGGGGCAGGCACTAATGAATTGTTGTGTATGTGAGGGCGGCCGGCGGACAAGCGGACATACAATGTGAGAGATATGCCATGGAATCATGGCTGCCTTTCTTTGTACACAGTGCACATACCCCCTGCAAGCAGCCCCCTTGCGTCTTTCTAAGCTGAGGTAAAAAGCAGCCTAAACACATGGGTACAAGAGCCGGGTGGCCGAGGGCACCTTTCAGGGGTGGACCTTTGGTTGGGAGTCGTGGCCGGCAACCGGCCCGTCCGCCGGGGACCTGATAGTTGTGGGCTAACGCCCTCCCCCCCCCGCCCCCCGTCCCCCGTCCCCCGCCCGTTCGTCCGCGCGTCGATTGGAGCATTACCGACGAGTACCGCCGTGTTTGTCGCCGCGCAGGACTCCTTCGCAGCTATCACTTTGTGGCAGTCGCAGTATTTGATAAAGACCCCTCGCTACACACCTCTGAAGAGGGGGTGGGGGGCGGCATCAGAAGAAGCTGAGAGGACCCCTTGCACGTAGGCGCAAAGTGTGCCGCAAGGAGGCCTTCTTCAATGCACCGTGTCGAATCCCGGCTGCATTTTAAAGGGACACAGTGTGCAGCCAGGAGGCCTCCTTTGGCAAGCCTGTTCCTTACTTCGCCCCGAAACAGACTAATGATGCACCGGAGGTCTAGACTTAGGCTGCGCTCCCAACGGGTGCCCCAGGGTGGCCGCATCTGCATTTTGAGTTCAGTCCGGGGCAGGCGTCGGTAGCATTGAAGAAGGTACCATCACTGCACACATCCATCCTTTTTCGGTGAGGCCTGTAATTGAAAAAGAGGGGAAATTGAAGAGGGGGGGGGGGGGTCAAGAGCACACCGCAAAAAAAGTCACTGGAGGCGTATGAGTTATGGGTCCTGGAATGGACCCTGTTGGCACAGCAAGCAGCCCCTGTCACCCCTCTAGAAGCAAAGGAAGCCTTCACGGACGCACTGCACCGTCACGGGGGGTACCAGGATGAGCTCGACGACAGACACAGTTTCTGTGGTCGTGAGCGCACTTTCGTGTACCAGAATGGTTGGGGCGCAAGTGACAGTCGCTTTTCAGGGTGCACGGTCGTCTCACTCCCAGTTTCAAGCACGGGCCTGGCACCTTCCTCTCATCGCCCTCTTGGCACCGCAAAAAGGTACGGGTCGGTGGGGGGATTGAGGCGGGCAGCAGCACAGGGCGTACAGTCGCAGTGAGGTATGCGTGAGTGCGCTTGCATGCGTCGTGTGCGCCGGTGTGGCGTGCGGCATCCCGGCGAACGCACAGGCCGGGGGTAGAACACCTGCAGCGGCTGAGGGCGGAACTTCAACAGGGCCTTGTGCGGCCTTCCGCTGCGGCGATCGGGGCCTGGCGACGTCCACTGGCACGGCCTGTTGCAGAATGCATTTGCATGGGACTTCATGAACATCCGCCCGGGAGGGGGTGGGAGGGCGAGAGCGAGGCAACGAGGGATGGATGCAGGGACGTTGGTAGTTCGCGAGGACACGGGGGGTGTTTAGAGAGCAGAGGGAGGGAGGGAGGGAGGGAGGGAGGGAGGGAGGGAGGGAGGGAGGGAGGGAGGGAGGGAGGGAGGGAGGGAGGGAGGGAGGGAGGGAGGGAGGGAGGGAGGGAGGGAGGGAGGGAGGGAGGGAGGGAGGGAGGGAGGATCCGAAGGAGAGAGCAAAGGAGCGGGGGAGCGAGGGACGGGAGACATGCTTCCCTGACGAGGGCCCAGATAAACGACGGCAGGCAAACCTCGCCGTCGGCATTAATTGCAGTGCCGTTGTCTGTGGCCATGCGCTCCTTCTGCTTTGCAGCGCCCGCGGGCTCGGACTCAGAGTCAGAGGACGACGAAGAGGAAGAGTCCTTCTTTGAGCGTTTCTATGATCAGCACAAACGTTGCGACGCAATGTTCACACTGTTCACACATCCTCCCGCGCACACACCCGCGCGGGGGGGGGGGACTGTGCACTGCGCGTATACTGCGTGCAGGTACCCCAGTAGTGGAAGCGTGGATTGTGAGTCCGTAACCCCAACTCAAGGGGCCACACAACAAAGCGTGGATTGTGAGTCCCTAACCCCAACTCGAGGGGCCACACAACAAAGCGTGGATTGCGAGTCCCTAACTCCAACTCGGCAAGCGGTCCCACACGTTTGGGAATCGCACCCGAAATCTGAAATCCAACCTCCCAGACATCGTTGTGTGCATGAGGGAACGACCTGGTACTATTCCTCAATGAGCTAAATGGGCATTGGTGATCTCTATCACCTCAAAATAGAATGGGGAAGAGAATGTCCTTGGTACAAAGGGACTCTAGCATACGCATAGGCAGGTGTACATAGACTAGTTGGGGCACCACACCCATCATAGTGAACTAGAGTATGAGAATAGCTAGTCAGTAAACTAGTGGCAGCAAAACGAGAGTCCCCATAGTGGGGAGAAATCAACCTAAAAGGAGATCATGCGGCAAAAATGAGCAAAGAATGCGTGAAAAAGGGTGAAAATCGGTGAATATGGGTGAAATTGGGTGAAAACCCAAATATGCCATCCCCAATGCTGAAGAAGAGCCCAACATCTGTCGTCAAACAACAATGATGACCCTAGTATCACAAAGTATGGGCCCAAATAGTTGCAAAGCACCCCCATAACATTAATTACAACAGAAGACACTTGGTGCGAAACAACCCCAAACATCATTACCCTTGCTACCTACAATGCAATGTGAGTGCCACTCTCCTGCCTTTTAACAAAACAACTCGGGTGCCCCTTCATTTTATGGCTTCAACAGTAGAGCGTCCAATAATCAACTTGGACCCTTAAAACATAGATGGAGCGACAACCGCTCATCGTCCCACTTTGGGAACGCTTCCTGCGCGCCGCAGGCACCATAGGGAAAGGGTAATCAGCTTTAGTGTACATTGTCCAAGAAATTTACAATGGAACAAAAAAATTCCATGGAATTAGACAACTTGCATTGATGATATGTGAGCCCTTTGTTGTACCATGCCATAAAGTGGTCCACAACTTTCTTCCTTTCCACTGTACATTCCACATTGTCATTGACCCACACTATACCGTCCCGTACTCGGTGTGGACTAGGGGTGAAAGAGATGTTGCATGCCGCAGTTCTTTGCCAAATTTGCTTTTGGCGCCACGTGGGCTCATCCAAGAAGTAGTCACTGATGTGTCTTGAAGAGTGCTAGAAGGGGAAATTGGTACCCCCCCCCCCCAATGTCAATGGCCTAGGCCGTGTTTCTTCTTTCGAGAGGGGGGGGCCATTTCCAAAGGGGGCCATGTTTCTTCTTTCAAAGGGGGGGGGGGTCCATTGACACGCGCACGGGGGGCCATGGACGCGAATTCTCATCAAAACTCAAAAAAAAAATATGTGTACACATTTTCTAGCTTGCGCCATCGGTGTAAACGTGGTGGGGACCAATGCTTGGTACCTCTTGCATCTTTGAGGTGGCTGTGGAGCTCATGCTGGCCACCTTTTGCAATATTTTTATGCTTTTACACCATTTTTGTTGTGGTGCTCAACATTCGTTTCCCATGCCTTTCCTTCTTCACACATACAAGCACACAATGGGGGAATGTTTGCCCGGCGCGCGCCCGGCGCGCTACTTTTGTATTAACTATCCCGACTTCAGCCCCAGATTTACCCTCCCATGGAGAAGCCCCCCAAGTAGACCACATTGCACTGCACACCTTCCCTACAAAGCACGTGGCAAAATAAAGCAATATCTGTGACTTCAACAACTCCAACTGTCATTTGTAGTGTAATTAACAAAAAACATTGGTCCCACAAGTGTGGGTGTCAATACATTCATTACAATAGTGCTCCTTACACTCATCACAAACTGCGACGGTGGAGCGCCTTTGGCAACACAAAACACACACTTCCGCCTCATCCTCTGCCTCATCTTGCGTGGCGGCCGAGTTGCTTTGGTCAGTCCAAACGTGAGGCGGGACATGCTCCCATGGTCCGTAGGGGGGGTGACGGACTTGCCTCCGGATGCAAAACTGAGTGAAATGCAACAAAATGCGGACTGACTGGTGCAACTCATTGGGGCCGCCACGCCAGATGTTCCTAACCAAACCCCAATGCCACAACCGAGCAAACAGTTGCTCAATGCGTGCCCTGTACCACCCATGGACATCATTGTACCCTTGTTGGCGGGCTGTCAAAGTGCCATTCTTTCTTCCAATGAATGGCACAATGACATGAATCCGGCCTTTATAAGCGCCATCATGGCCCCCAACAAAGGGAACAAAATCGGAAGTCAAAACCTATGCCGGGGGTCACCATGATGCACCACGCAACGAAGCGTGGATTCAAAGATTGTCCTAAGTGCGCCCCCTTAGCGCACCCCCTAAAAGGTCACCGGTGGGGCACGGGTCCAAAAAGATGCCCGGCGCGCGCCCGGCGCGCCAACGTTCCCCCAATAGCAAACACAAAGAAAACGCGCAACTGCAACTCCAGAAAAAATGATGGTTGAAACTGATGACCCGAGGCCTGCTTCAAAAGGTTTCAGCACCATATACTTCATGTGCGCAACACTGATGTTTTCAAATAGACATGAATCCCATGCAACTGCAATAGGCTGACCAACGGAATGAATCACGGCACTTTGACCTGAGCAAAACATGCTGAAATCTGTGGCCCCAGGTCTGCTTGAAAAAATTTCAGCACTGTGAACCTGGCTGGATCACGCTGCGTTGCAAAGCTCCCAGGAGTTGATCACTACGGCTGTAAAACACTGCAGCAAAGCACAGGCAGCTGGGTGGCACAATGCACTGCAGAAGAAATGAGCAGTAACAACATGGCTGGACCACTCTGCGTCTGAAAAGAGGTCCCCACTCAGCAACCAGGGCACACTGCTTGCCTGTCTACACATGCACTTACTGAGGGATCAATGGTCCGCTCTGATAGACTGAATATCCCTGCCATAGACACTTTCAGCCATTAGTTCGAAAGGGGTGCAGTTGGTGCATCACACCGTCAGGCATGGGTGTGAAAGGCAACAAAAGAAAGCGGGGCTGGGGGGTAGGAGTGAGACATTTGCTCCAGCTGCCATCATGTAGTCCCTTCCTCAAACTTGAGACCCTGGTTCCCCTGAAACATGCAATTGTGCACATCGGCTCTTGCCAACATGGCCGAGTTGCAATCGAGGCAAGACCAGACAATCTCAGGCTGCTCCATACGGGACTTGGAACATTGAGAAAACTACATCTACATTGAAAAGGCAAACACATGACACCAAGGATGGTGCCCATCACATGCCACTCAAGAAACTAGGCAAAAAAGGGCAATTTGTGTGCAATTTGGTGAAAAAAAACTCAGGGGGGGGGGGGGCTGTTTCTTCTTTCAAGAGGGGGGGGCCATTAGCAAGGGGGTCCATGTTTCTTCTTTCGAGAGGGGAGGGCCATTGGCATGGGAGGTCCATTGGCATGGGGGGGGGGGGGGCATGTGGGTTGAAGTGGGCAAAGACTCACAACAAATGTGTCCATGGCTCCATGTAATTGGCAAATGCAGACCTCCTAAATCTCCGGCACCAAAGTCACCGGCCCATTCCACGACCTTGTAAAAAACTTTAAAAAACGTAAAAAAAAAACTGTAAAAGACTGTAAAAAAAAAAGTAACAAACTTGTAAACAACTGCACAAGGGGTTGTGGGATGCATCCCGTCATTGCCTGATCGTTGCTAAATGGTTCGTGATATTTCCTCCCGGCTTTTGTCAACTTTTTTTTGGGCCTTTCAATGGTTTGATATACCCAGTACATGACAAACCACACGCCAGCACAGCAGTAACGAGTAACACAGCCCCTGCATGCCCCTTGTTGTTTCACTTTTCTTATTGTAAATTGCCAGTCACCGCAGTCACCGAGTGAAAAAAACTCCCCAACCACCAATCACCGTCTTATTGTAAATTGCCAGTCACCGCAGTCACCGAGTGAAAAAAACTCCCCAACCACCAATCACCGAAGTTCACCAAAATCCCGGCTACTTAGGAGCCCTGCAAATGTGACGACAAACCCATGTCTTATGTGGCCGCACTACATTTCGTACGTAATTAAAATTACGTACACAAATATTAAGGTCCCTACGCCTACTGTGGCTTGGACAAGGGCGTAGCTTATCCATGAGCGGTGGAAAGTCCAGCGACAGGTCCCCACCGACAGACCCACGCTCTCAAAACCGTGCATAGTCATCGATACGGCGGCGAAGCCGCCGCCACAGATCGTTCACAAATACGGCGCCGGAGGCACCGCCACAGATAGTGCAGCTCTCCCTCCCAACGGTCAGGTTCACGTTCGGCCTCTGCGCCTCTTGGGGTTCGCGCTGACATCCGTACTGAAGCCTGACGACGAGCCTCCCCCCTCCGATCCCGCACTCGAAGTGGACGCAATCTCCATATCCTCCACCTCCGACACTGTAGGGCGTAGCTTATACAAGGGGGGGGGGGGGTATATTGGGATGGGCGCAAAAGTGGCGCCAACATGGATGGGTGAGCAAAAAGGGCCCAATCCAGCACAGTGACCTGTGGGAGGTGCTGCTTAGCCTTACCAAAGCAGCGGGCTGCCAGGTGAAATGGCTACACACCCCATCGCATATTGACAATACGAGAGCGGACCACTTGGCCGATGTGGGGCGCAAGCAGTCCCCGCTCCTCTTTGGCCATATCTCAGCCCACCCCAGACGACAAGAGGTCCAGGAAGAGGTGGAGTTGGATGACGAAATGGACGCGGCGTGGGAGTGGGAGCCCAGTGAGGAAGAGAAGGACATTGACCCCGACCCCCTTTCAGGCAGAAGACCCCATGCAGAAAACCCCCGCGACCGGCGCCAGGAGAGGGGGCACAAGCAGGTCTCAAAGCGCTCTACACATGCACGTCCTGGTGTGCACATGCAGCAATGTTCGGCAGTTCGACAAGATCACAGATATGATACAAGTGTGCTACCATACAATTGCCTGCACCTGTTGGGCCTGTATTTTGTCAACACCTGGGTGTTTCCATCGTACAGTACAGATTGGGCGCCCTATGGCTGCCATCCTCTTCCTAGTCACTCCTCGGCTGAGCGACCAGGCGTAGGACTTCACCTCAGGGGAGGCGTTAGGAGTGTTGATGTAGTGTAGCCCCCCGCTTTGTAATAGTTACGCCAAAGTACGGAATTAATACGGTCCCTACGCCTACTGTAGCTTAGACAAGGGCGTGGCTTGCGCACGACACATACAACTACCAACACACACGTGAGTGAGTGCATGGTATGAGTGCACCTTAGCCTGCGCCCACGTTCCCAAAGGCATTGAAACACAAGAAAGCGTTTGAAACATGAATTTGTGCTGTTAAACAAGCAGTGGCCGAATGGTAATGCAGCAGTCTACGGACTTTTTGGGCGGTGGTTCAAACCCCGGACGGGTGAATATGCCACCGCCGCCGCCACCGCCGCAAAGAGTGGGCCGACGGGTTCAAATCGCCGACCATCATATCCGCGGTCTGCCCCCCCCCACCCCAAGGAATCCATTGGAGCGGAGGAGGGGGGGTGGGTGGGGGGTCTGAGGTGGAGATGGGGGCTCCTCCTTCCATTTTTTCCGTTCTAATGCGTGCCTGCCCCCCCATGTTGTATGTCCGTGACCCAAACCAAACGCCTGTACCCACTGGGTTTCTCAACCTAAGGACCACAAATCTGCCAGACCCAGGAGGGCCAAGAGGGAGCCAGCTACAAAAGCACCTGGGGAAGGAATGACCCTTGACCTGGATGTACGCCGAATTCTGTAGAGTCCTGACGGTCGCAACTTATCCATGAACCTGAGTGCGCTGGATGCGCTGAACTGGACAGTGGGCAGTGAAAGCTGTGTGGCAGGCACAGCTGGAGCCTGATGCGGACATTGCAACCTGACCAATTGATGCCCGCATGGGCCTGGGTTTGGGGCCTTGACTCAGGGGCCATACCACGAGGGCCATGAGCAACGGATACTGAGCTCGCATATACCCCCGTGTCACAGGCATATGGTCATGGCCACCATTCTCCATAGCCACCATACCGCGAGGGGGGTTGGGGGTTGGCACAAGGCCTTGGTGGTTGGCTCTGTTAGCCTGTGGCGGCGCCTATTGGCCTCTCGCCCTTGAACCTGCTGCTTGGTAATGGTGCTAGAGTTGACAGAGACTCGAGTCATTGATGTGCCTTAGCCTGTTTACCATGCCATGCTGCTCACTTGTCCATCTCACCTGCTTTGATCAGGGCCAGGTCGGAGTGCACCATCTCATGGCACAGCTGTTCCAGTGTTGTATTGGCTACCCAGCGCAGCTGGCGGCGCGCCTTAGATGCATCACCGAGCAGGATGTTGACCTCAGCTGGCCGGTAATATGCTTCATCAATTCGCACAAGCGTCCTCTTGCTTGGTTCGTTGGCAGCAAAACCCACCTCATGCGCGCCTTCCCCCTGCCAGCCAATTTCGGTACCAACAACGCGGAATGCAATCTCTACAAAGTGCCGCACAGTTGTGGTGCGTCCTGTTGCGAGCACGTAGTCATCAGGGACATCCTGCTGGAGCACGAGGTACATGCCATAGACATAGTCGCGTGCGTGGCCCCAGTCACGCTTTGCGTCAATGTTTCCCAAATACAGCACATCCTGCAGGCCAGCATGGATGCGCGCAACAGCGCGTGTCACCTTGCGTGTGATGAATGTTGGTCCGCGCCGTGGCGACTCGTGGTTGAAAAGGATGCCATTTGAAGCGTGCATGCCATATGCCTCACGGTAATTGACCACAATCCAATACCCATACAGCTTCGCCACGCCATATGGTGATCGTGGGTGGAAAGGCGTTTTCTCTGACTGGGGCACCTCCTGGACAAGTCCAAACAGCTCCGACGTTGACGCTTGGTAGAAACGTGTTTTGTTGCCAAGGCCATTCTGGAGGACTGCTTCCAGGAGGCGCAGCACTCCCAGCGCGTCAACGTCGCCGGTGTACAGAGATGTCTCAAAGGAAACCCTGACATGACTCTGCGCTGCCAGATTGTACACCTCGTCTGGTTGGACAGTAGCCACAATCCTGTGGAGGTTGTGTGCATCATTGAGGTCACCATAGTGGAGATGCAGCTTACTGGCAAATGAAGCAATCCGGGGCGCATTGAAGGATGATGAGCGGCGCACGATGCCATGGACCTCATAGCCCAGACTCAGCAGCAGTTCCGCTAGGTATGAGCCGTCCTGCCCAGTAATCCCGGTCACCAGGGCCACTTTGGGCCGGCTGCATGCCGTTTTGTTTGGATCAGATGAGTGCTGCGGTGTTGTGGTGTTGCAGTGCCTCACAGAGTGTCGCCCTCTTACTTTTCTCAGCGGCTGTAATCCTACAACTCGCCCCCCCCTTCGTCTTCCTCCTCCAACTTCCAGCAAGTCCACAGGAAAAAGCCATGTGCCGCATACCAACAACACAGTCAGCACCCCAAGAATAAGCCACTGTTGGTGAGCTCCATTCTGCGTAGACATCATCCTCATGTGTGGTCTGACAGGGTACAAAGATCTGAGAATTGTGGCAATAAGGGCTATGCGGCGGCTTGGGAACAAGTACCCCCCTGTGTCAATGGCCCGGGCCATGTTTCTTATTTCGAGAGAGGGGGGCCATTGGCAAGGGGGGCCATGTTTCTTCTTTCGAAGGGGGGGGTCCATTGACACGCGCACGGGGGGTCCATTGACTCGAGTTCTCGTAAAAAATCCAAAAAAAATTCTTTGTGTATGCATTTTCTAGCTTGTGCCATTGGTGTAAACGTGGTGGGGACCCATGCTTGGTACCTCTTGCATCTTTGTGGTGGTTGTGGAGCTCACGTAAGCCACCTTTTGCAATTTTTTCATGCTTTAACACCATTTTTCTTTTTTTTTTTTGCAACAGGCCTGCGCTGAGTAGCGATAAGGCTCTCGGGTTCACAACCCGGTCTCTGCATCAGTGCTGCAGGGCGCAGTCACCCGATATATCGTGTGGCCGAAAAGGCAAACCTGGATCTGTGCCTGCAGAGGATACCAATGCATGGTAGTGAAACGATGATGGTTGAAACTGATGACCCCAGGCATGCTTCAAAAAGTTTCAGCACCATATATGAAGTGCTCAACAAGAATGTTTTCAAATAGACATGAATTACATGCAACTGCAATTGGCAGACTGACGGAATGAATCACGGCACTTTGACCTGAGCAACGCATGCTGAAATCTGTCTGTCTGTCTGTCTATCTGTCTGTGTTGTGTCTGTGTTGTGTTTGTGTGTGTGTCTGTATCTGTGTATTTAGGACTGCAACAATCAAAAGACCCGAACTAGCCCCTTTATCTGCTTTGGGGCACAGCACCAGGCAAATTCTAATATTTAGGACTGCAACAATCAAAAGACCCGAACAAGCCCCTTCATCTGCTTTGGGGCACAGCACCAAGCAAATTCTAATATTTAGGACTGCAACAATCAAAAGACCCGAACTAGCCCCTTTATCTGCTTTGGGGCACAGCAATAGTCAAATTCTGTGAGAGCAAAGCAAGGTGGAGAATTAGGCATGAGACACACAATGTCACACTCAGGAAACTAGGCAAAAAAGGGCAATTCGTGTGCGATTTGGTGAAAAAATCTGAGGGGGGGGCATGTTTCTTCTTTCGAGAGGGGGGGTCCATTAGCAAGGAGGGCCATGTTTCTTCTTTCGAGAGGGGGGGGGCCATTGGCATGGGGGGTCCATTGGCATAGGGGGGGGGGGGGTAACTGAACCAACAAGAAGGGAAGGGAAATGTAACCATGATCTCCAAAGAGTGGGAGTCAATCACCCCAACTAGAGGGGCCACACCGAAAGGGTAGGGTTAGGGTATAGGGTTAGGGTTGACTCTGTCAATCCCCTACTGCAACCCTTCCAGTGTGCAGGTTCAAATCAGAAATTCATGGCTGGGTACACGGAGCTTGGACAATATCCTGCTCTGTTCCACCGATCATATACGCTGGTTGCTATGTGCCAGCAGCCAAGTCACACAGCAAATTCACCATGTGTTCAAAATCGGCTTCTTCCCGTGCTTGTAATTCTGGTCGTCTCAGTGTCTTGTTTTTCCATGAAAGGAAAACTTGGCGTAGAGACAGTGCCGGGCGTAAAGTCACATACAATCGCAAATTGGGAAGAATCGACCGCATCCGAGATTGAACGGTGCGTATAATAGATGAAAACGATATCGGGAATGCAGAGTGATGTGGTGCACGAATGATGTGTATGATGTCCTTTGTTTCTGGTCTTTCACATCGTTTCATATATCGATCTCGGTCATGCCATGCAACTGGTAATGGGGTGTATGCCGAAGCAGGATATCCCAACCTCTTCAGCGCCCCAACGAGATAATTCACACAAATGTGAAAATATTGTACATGTGAGCATATTCTGAGAAAACGGATCAGTTCGCCTTTGATCCATCCTAGTTTGATGGATCTAGGATGGTTTGATGTCCACGGGGGGGGCGACCCCTCGGTTCTGTACGCCAACTACCCCCCCAACTAACTGTTGGCCGGAGGCCCCTTGGGGGGGGGGGGGATCTGAAGGGGGGGTTCAGGGAGGGCGAATGGGGGGGGTATAGGAGGGGCTGGGGGGGGGGGGGCTCCGGGAGGGTCGGTTGGGGGGGGGGTCCAAGTGGGGCAATTCGGGGTGGTGGTGGGGGGGGGTCCAGGTGGGGCGATTTGGGGTGTTGGGGGGGGGGAGGGGCACAGGCTCCCCTTACCTCCCCTTGCCCTCCCTCTAACCATACCATCACCATAAACCTAACCCTAACCTTTGCAGCCACTTGGTTTGGCCATGCCAGCCATGTTGATTGGGTTGAACAAGATCCCCCCAATTAGGTTCATGGTTGCTTTTGCCACATTATTGCTCTCCATTTTGGACCCCAACACTCACTTTGACCCTAGCCTAGGGTGAGAGCCAGGGCTAGGGTTAGGGCTAGGGTCACCGAGCTGGTGGAACCAGTCTTGGTTTTATAACCCTTTTTAGTGTCTAGGGTGGACCTACTAGGTTTAGCAGCAGCAGCAGCAGCAGCAGCAAGCAAGCAGCAGCAGCAAGCAAGCAAGCAGCACGCGCGAAATGGGTAAAAATCAGAATTCTGTCGTGGTGCTTCAAATTCGGCTGAAATTTTGGTGGATGATACCTATGGGTGTGAAGTACAATCACACAAAGTTTGAGCCAGAAACTCAACGGTGGCGGCCGGGAACGGGATTCCCAAGTCGCGGACCTCAATTTCAAAAACTGTAGTTTAGGGCCAAAAATAGCCATTTTTGGGCCAAAAAAGCCCTGGAACACATTCAAAACGGCCAAACGAAGGGAAACGGCGGATACACTGCACGTGCGGCTTGACTTCCCCGTGTCAACGAGCTCTTTGCGGCCCTCTAACTCCATGATATGTCCCCGAAACGGCCCAAAAAGGCCCCAGAAGCTCCAAATGCCGACAGCCACAAACCAAGAATAGGCCATATCTTTGGCTACATGGCTCAAAATGCGATTCCGAGGGCACCTACTCCACCAACAACCCCCCACTTTTTGTAGTTTCCACCCCTCAGAATTACCCAAACGGACGCCTAGACCCCAATACCTAGGCCCACTAGGCTGCGGCAAGCTGCAAGCTCAAGCCCAAACAGGTGGGTGCCCAAATGGGTCAACAGGGTCCAGTAGGGGCAAAAAGATGACTTTTCTAAAAAATGGTCCTAGACCATGTGCAACGCTAAAACAAGTGTTTTTGGACCGTTTTGAGCTTGTGGCGGCCCAGTTTGGTCCTCCGAAAATCCCAAAATGCCTTGACAGTGGGCTGTGTTGTGACCAAAAATGGGTCAAAAATGGCTCAAAAACGCATTTTTCCAAACCTCATCCTAGACCATTTGGGGTGCACAAACGGGTGAAATGAGCCCATTTTGAGCCCATTTTGGGGCATTTTGGCCCCTTAGAAGTCCAAAAAGCCTTCAAAGTGGGCCTTGTGGTGATGGGGTTCACTTGCAGGCTGATTTCACTTTGTCAAGAGCCATCAATGTGTGAATCATTCTTGATGTCCCTCATTAGCCATAGCTGATGTTCCCTCCCCCACCAGCTCGGTCCCAATATTCAGTCTTGATTAGGGTTAGGGTTGGGTGTAGGGACAGGAGCAAGCTGAGGGTTGCGGGTGGGTGTTAGAGTCAAGGTTGGGTTTAAGGATAGTGTTGGGGTGCAAATTGGACAAAATTTTCCTTAGGGCACCTTTGGTGTTCATGGAGCATCGGGCGCCTTAGGCGCCCATGGAGGATTGAGGGCAACGACACCTTTGGCAACTAACTGTTGGCCGAAGGCCCCTAGGGGGGGGGGGGGGGGGCAGGGGTAGTTGGCGTCCTAGGACCCGCGGAGTCGCCCCCCCCGGGGTGGGCCCATACCGCATTTGGTACAGAATCAAGTGCACCATTTGTGAAAGAAAGAGGCCCCAAAAAGAAAATGTAGCAATAGACAGGAGAAAAAGTGATGAACAGTACGTAGAAAATGTGTGTATGTATGTGGCTCTATTCCGCTTGTATTCTGGGATAAGTAGCCAAACTGCGCACCACAGGGCGCGACCTAGGGGGCGCCGCAAGGGAAACGTTCCCTTTGCTCATCGCCTCGTTTGGGCGGTTACGGAACAGGAACAGTGCGCCCATCCCCCAACTTTACATAGGTTTGGGCTTTCTAGTTACAACAGCAGAGGTGCAAATCTGGCGTGCAACATGCTCGTTGGATGGCAGGTTGGTGCGGCCAAGTTTGGTTGCCTTAGACCTGAGAGTGGTGAAGCATCAACCTGTCAACTGAAGGTCCTGAAAAAGGGTCGCAACTGCAAGTGAAAAAGGCCGGAGGGATGATTACGCACCTACCCGACCCCAAGATAGGCACAGGGCATGACACAATGTGCACAGCATCGTTTACACAAGCAGGTAGACAAACCCCGTGCAGGGGTTGCATCACATTGGGCAATTGGACAATGCCATGCAATCCATAGATGCAGTTGGTCAAAACAAAGACATCAGCGCGGTAGGCAATCCTGAGGCTCCACACAGGACATTGCAGGAAATCGGTGTGATCGGTGTGGCGCAGGTGATGCACTGTGGAGAATTGGGGTGCAAACTGGGTCTTTGACTCAGGACTGTCCCCTCACTGGTGGCAGCTATGTCATCTTGGCCTGGCCCTCTGCCTCACTACTCAGCATGTCCCTCTCTTCAGTAGCCCCACCCACCTCCTCCCCCACACCCTCACCGTCACTCTCACCAGCGCCTTCGCCAGTCGCCTCTCCTAACTCTTCACCACCCGCACCAAAGCTGCCGCCGCCGCTGCTGCTGCCATCACTGTCTTGATGAGCATCCAGCAAATCCTCGTAATGTGCAAACGGATCGGCGGGCACTGCTCCTGCACACTCCTGTGAGTGCATCAACGCCGCATCCGACAACCCCAACAAGTGCTGCGCCGGAAACAAGGCAGTCATGACATGCTGCATGACGTCATTCGACAGCAACCATAAGTTCGGGTTGTGGTCTGGCACAGAGTCACTCACATCTACAGAGACGCAGTCAACTGGGCATGGAGCCCTGACCCCCCAGCGCCCCATCGCCCGCGTCTTTCGTGCTAGGCTGGCCGCCTCGCCCCACGCAAACGGCCTCCCCAGGGTCGCGTCGTGGCGCGAGTGCAGTACCACAATCGACTCCGCTCGGATGCGCGCGCGTGCGAACTCTTCCCCATCGGCCAGCGACCCGTCAGGAACCGCAGCACCCAGGAGCACCATGGCGTCGACGCCCCCCGTGCTATCCTGGTCGCGCATGGCCAGCAGTGCGACGCGGCAGCCCATCGAGTGCCCAACTAGCGCAACCCGGAAGCCCCTCGCCCGCAGGGTCCGGACGACTGCCGCCAGGTGGGTCGCGGCGCGCTCGGTCTTGCTGCGAGCGCGCGCATACGCCGCTTTTTTGCAGTGCGACGGCCATGCGAAGCCCATGGCCACCCCGTCGAAGTCCGGACAGTATTGCCGGAGCCGGTGCTGGAGGTGCGACACGACACCCACAATGCGGAAGTAGCGCTGCCGGAAGCCATGTACCCACACAACCGCAAGTCTGCCGCGACCCTGGCATAAATCATCAGGTTGGTCAGCAGAGGCAGAGTCTGCAGGCGGGCTGAGATGCTCATCTGCCCAGGAC
This sequence comes from Eutreptiella sp. 'Long Island Sound 2002', assembly GCA_964036045.1. Lineage (NCBI taxonomy): Eukaryota > Euglenozoa > Euglenophyceae > Eutreptiales > Eutreptiaceae > Eutreptiella > Eutreptiella sp. 'Long Island Sound 2002'. The sequence continues at coordinate 7,195,586 of OZ038385.1, forward strand.
TGGCAGTTGGGAACGTGGGGGATGGCCACGTCTCGCAATTCGGGAGCGTTCGTGACGAGGGTCGTCGCATTGGCAGCAGCAGCCGATCTTACGGCTGCATCAGTGGCGTGGATAAACAGGGCACAGTGGCCTGTGAGGCAGCCTCCTGGAGGTGACCCGCCGATGCCAGTTGCTGTAGCACAGTCACTGCCAGCACCACTGTTGGTTGTATGGCTAATGCCCGGACTGGTTTGCCGCTTGCATTCTCTGAGGAGTATTTTACAGTGCAGACCCTGGGAAAGTGACAGGGAGGCACAAAAGCTGCGAAAGGTAAAGAGCAAGAAATGGGAGACAACAGGAGGGAGGAACTGCAAGGAAAGTGGGAAACGAGTGGAGCGAGACACGGGGGAGAGAGAACTGGGAAGGGATTGGGATCAGTGGCACAAAAAGAAGAGGAAGGGAGGGCGAGAGGTGGGGGGCGAGTGGATGAGGCACCTCAGCACAACACCAAATAACCTCCTACTATGCACCAATGTCATCTAGGCCACACCCCTTCACCCGTAAGACGGGGGCGAAGGGTGGGATCGTGTTGCGTGAAGTGTTTATTGGGGTGCAGTTGCCTGCTCAAAAATATCCACCATTGATGCTTTGCGGAGGCCGCGTGGGCCACCCGTATCGTATGGTGCAAGTTGGCAGAGCCACACCCTTGAGGGCTTTCTTGCGACATTTGCGCATCTTCATCTGGAGAGCTGGTGTTGCATTGAGGACGGGTTGGCATTGCTGTGGGCAAGGGGAGCGGGACGCACGCGTGCGCTCCATCAGAATCCATTGCCAAGGTTTCGCCCACTCTACCACTCCTGGTAAACATCAGGGGCCATCATCTACGGCGAGGGCTCCAAAGGGGGGTTGTCATGCGACAGAGCAGTCAATCCCCAAGGCAACGGGGATTCAAATGGCTGTGTAACGTCAGCTGTATCGGGGCCCCCAAGTTGGGGAGGAGCTGAATGGCTACATAACCTCCACCGGAACGGGGATCCATCCAACATGTGCGTGGATGGTTGGCAATACAATCCCTATCGTATCAAGGCCCCGTGGGAAACATCGGAATAGGCTCGATCAAAGTAGAGAACATGAAGGACCATAAATTGGCATGTTGCAACAAGTTCGCCGCGCACACTCTGTGCACAGATGCTCCCTCTGGGCTGAGGCAGTTATCTCTGGGGCAAACCCTGACCTCAGACCTGGTTTGCCACCTTGAGGTTTTGCAGGTTACCTTGGTGGGCCCTGCTGCATGTGGAGTTAATTGTCAAACTGACCCTTTGTCAAACTGAATGCGAGCCCTTTGCATATCCTGTTGCGGGCACGTCGTGCTTGCTGTGTTGTGGATGATTTATGGTACCCAATGTGTCCCGCCAGGGTTGGCTGTTCGTGTGTTGTTTCCTGCATGTGTGCTGCCGACTTCCCTCTGCGTAGCATGTCTAGGCGGACAACCAGAAAGGAGGAGGGGGGTGGGAGCGCGGGATATGAACAGAGAGGGTGAGAGAGAGAGAGAGAGAGAGAGAGAGAGAGAGAGAGAGAGAGAGAGAGAGAGAGAGAGAGAGAGAGAGAGAGAGAGATAGAAATGGAGCTAGAGGCAGGGAACCTTTGCACAAAAGAGGCGTGCATCAGGCTGAAACACCAGTAAATGTCCAGAAAACTGTGACATGGAGCCCACTTTACGACAAGATGCCATCCATAGACCTTCTTGTTGCCGTGGCGGTGGTAAATCACGGGCATCCGAGATCAGGGGCGGTCCCTTTGAGGAGTTGTCAGTGCTGGAAGACAGTCCCATTCACACCACAATTTGCAGGAGTGAGAGTGGGAAAGAGTTTGGGCTTCCAGGCTGCAGAAGCAGATGCAGAAACTGGTCTGGACTTCAAATCTGCAGCATGGGCTTGGGCTCCCAGGCTTCAGACGCGAGCTTATGCTCCAAAAGGAATTGACAGTGCAGAGAGTAAGGGGTGGGCTTTGAGGCTGCAGGGGTGGGTTCGAGCTTCAGGTTCGAGGTTCGAGGCTCCAGCGATGGGCTTGTTCTAGGAGGCTGCAGGAATCGGTCTGGACGTCGAGACTGCAGACACAAGCTTCTGCTTCACGGAGGCAGAAATAGACACTGCAGAAAAGCCAACAGTGAGCAAAAAAGGCAGACAACCCCCACCTCATTATCAGTGCATGGCGGAGCACAATATTCGTTCACCTTCTGATGAAAATCACTTGGGGACATGATTGAGTGATGCAGGAAAAGTGGGCTGGGTGGGGTCTACATCTGAGTCAACAAAGACAGCACAAGAGCACGGCCTCACAGAGTGTCTTATTGAATGCTTCACCCTATCCACATCTTGTAAAACCCAGACCCAGGCCCAGACCATTTCCACATGAAAACCATCACCTCCCAGGAGCACCAAATCTAGCAAAGCACAATTCAACTAAATCCCTGTACTGCTGATTCAATATTTCAACCCCACGGCACAATTATGAATGGGCATGCATGCCTCACACCTATGAATGTGCACTGCTTGCAAAATCATCCCCCTGGGCAGATCATGTGTCTTTAGCATTCAATATTGGTTGAGGGTTATGCAGGCTTCGGCGACACCAAAGTGTCAAAGGAGCCTAGAAGCCAGTAACTGGCCTTCCTGAGTACCACAAATCAGAAAACCAATGCTGCAAAAAACAAACAACCCAGGGGGACGAGACCATGAAGCACTGTCACCTTCAAAATCTTGTCCAGGTGCATTCCCTGGGGGTCTGGAGGTGGCGTCACAAGGGGTGATTGAGTACCTGACGACGTCGCATCCGGCAGCATGGGGCCCAGTTGTACAAAGATTGAAAAGGCACCCTAGGCGTGGGTCGTAGGCCTCCACAACAGGCTGAGCTACCAAACCCAACCCCCTTAGTAGAATATCCCTTCCATCAATGGCATTTGTTTGTGCGTTGTCACAGAGGTTTGTTCACGACAAACCGAAGCATGTGTGGCCAACATCCCCCAGGGTTCAACTAGAAGGTTCCATTGGCAGCACATTGCACGTGTGTGCACACCGTGCAAATTTCCCCACTGAGAACATCCAGACTAGCCTCTGCAACCGAAGGAACCTACCTTTTGAATACCTACCTTTTGGGGGACTGTTTGCCCTCCGTGCTACTTTTATGATGACTTTCCCAGATTCAGTCCCCAAGTTCACCATTACCCAATGAAGCCCCGGGCTGGGGATTGTGACGATAGCCGTGTTGGGGAGTGACCGCGGACGGGGCTTACATCAACAAGGGGGTCCAAAGGAACTTCCGGAGGGACGTCAATGGGACGTCAATTGCGGGAATTGGGATACCAAAGGAGATGGAGCATCCATGATTGACGACCCGCACACCGCCATGATCATACTCCAATTCCACATGCCCATCGTGCAAAAGGCCAGCCACCGTCGCAAGTACGCGATGCCCAGTAGACCCAGTGTAGAACACCTTGTCCCCAATGCTCAACTCCATAACAAATAGCAAAAGAGGTCCGAGGACATGAGGGGCAAAAACTGATGATACACGCTGAATGTATCACCATGTACCTAGCTCAGTGTGCCTGTTTCGCAATACACATAGATGCACCGTGTAGCCCTGAAACGCATCGGACTGGCCAAACTGGGGGACAGTAGGTGAGGGAAAGGGGCCGGTTCGTATCCCCAACCGGAAAAGGGCAAATCCATGAGGAGAAATCATCCCAAATTGCCCCATCCCACCCACCCACCCATCCGAGGGGTAGAATCCACCCAAAAAAAAACAAGGGTAGGAATCAAGAACCATTCGCATGCACCTTGCGCACTAACACTCTCTCTTTGTAGCATTGCACAGAACGCTTCATAATTGTGAGCGTCCTACCTTCTGGTGTTGCATGTTCTTGCTTTGTGATTGGGCAGTGTTTACCCAAGGCTAAATTGGTGTCAACACCTCCGTGGACACCCGGACACCCAAGATTGAAGGGTGTTGACGGCATGGAGTTATGTTGCAACCGATCCCCTTCATCATTATTTATTGCCACAAGCGAGGCCATATCAATGGCAATCAAAAACAGCACAAGAAGGTGGAATTTAAAAAAGCATGCAAAAAGGGTGCTTTTCCAGGCTGATTTTGCCCATTTTAATTCCCCATTTCAAGGCGTTCTGGGACTTGCATGGGAGAATATGGGTCAAAGGTGGCTTAAAATGACCTTAAACAACTTGTTTGAGCACTAGAAGTGGTCTACAAGCAACTTTGGGGAAAATCATTTTCGACCACGTTTGGGCCCATAGGTCCCCCCCCCCCTCTAACCCTGCCCTAGCAAGTGGGTTGTACACGCTCCACCACTCAGCAATGCCAAAATGGGGCAACAAAGGCGAGAAAATAGTGCCGTATTTTTTCAAAAAAAAAACACGCCGTTCTTTTTTCGTTTTTGTGTTGGAAATGATGTTTTTTCATCACACTATGAGTTGTAATGCATTTTTAAAAGCAATTTAGTGGTTTTGGATGGTGCCACTCAACAGCTCAACCAATCCCAAAAACACAAAAGAGAAAAAAAGAACTGGCTGTCCGGATGCATGCTGCTATATCCCGGCGCTGTCCGGATGCATGCTGTCAACATATGATGCCTAAAAAAACAAAAAGCATCGCCTCCTTGGCACCCCAAGATGTGTTTCCACCAGAACCGACCAAACCAAACCACAAAATAAAAAAAAATATAAAATATATAACAACACTGACCCATGTGCACAATGGGGCAAAAACAGGGGGAAACAAAAAAAACAAAAAACGGTGTTTTTTTTCATTTGTCACCTGGTTCTGCGTCCCATTAGCTCATGTTTGTGCTTACTCCACTGCCAAAACCAATGGGAACCGTCGCATGCTCCCATAGAAAGGTGCCTCTCTGCTCTAATAGAAAACCTATGCAGATTATTCATTCCTGCACGAAACCACCACAGCGGACGGATGATTTTGATGGGCAGCAATATTGGTAGACAAAGTGCACCATCACAAAGCTGCTGCACGCCACCTGCAGGCACATAATGCGGCATATGCAAACAGGTTAACACACTGAAACACAGTCGGTCAGGACTGTGTATCAATGGACAGTGCACTGGTGTTGCCGAAAAGAAAGAATGGCCTTGAAGTCCTGAGCCGCTGTTGCTCGCTCCAAAGAAAGTAGCACCACGGTCACACAACAGGTAGTAACTGTGTGTAGGGCAGGTGTGCCAAAGATATATGCGAATGAGAACTTCTTGTTGCGCAGAGTGAATTTCTTCTCTCCCAAACCCTCACTCAAGTGTGCAGGAAATGGGCAGAATGCACCCAGGAGAACAATCTCCAATATCAACCCACCAATGCCATCGGTCGTTAACGAATGGTTAATGGAAGCTTTCCCAGTCAGAATATTGCTGATACTTGCGGAGTGGGTGGGTCAGGGGATGGGTTGGCAGGTCAAAGGCATTGTCGGGTGGTTTGGGGGAGACGTCCCCGACCCGTCCCACCCGGATTCTTTGTTAACTGGCCACTCAGGCAATCATCCACAGTTCACCAGTGACTAGGGCCAATGGCGTGTGTCCACCGGTGTCCCTCTTACCTGCCCTCACCAACACTACGACCCTTGTACAAAAGTTTTGGGCTGTGGAACGTCGCATTTGCACACGGAAGGGGTTGCATTTGCTGCTGCTCCAGCCTGCGACAGCCACAAGGCAGCACATTCCCTGATGCAAAATACCAAAACAAATTGCCAGATTTCAGAAGAGGTGGTGAGAGGAGGCCAAATATCATTTCGCGAGAACACATACGAACGCTGCGGAGAGGGAGCTGCTGAGATACTGGTGGGATTCGTATGGCATCAAATTTGTCGTGTTTTGGGACCTGAATACTGGTTGTGGTCAGCCGTGTGGTCAAAGCGGGAACGGGGGGGGAACCGAATTGAGGTGAGCTGAGCGAAGGTGTAGGCGGAACCTTTTGGTGGGGGGGGGGGGGGGGCAATGCGTTCCATCTCCTGAAATCCGGCAAAACCGAACAAATCTTTTTGGACGTGCTGGGGGGGGGGGTGGGGGGTTGATACGTACAAGAATGTCGTCGATTAATGCCCAGGCAGCTGCGCATACAGCAGGGCCTTCTCTGGTGAGGGGCTTGTGTTCCAGGACCCCAAAGCCGGAAAAGTCCCCATAAGCAGTGTCGTCAAGCCCTCAGCCTCGCCACAGAATCCCCACCACAACTCAGCAGCACGCGTCAATAGGGCTCCATGTGGGGCATGCACGGCACATGACCCACGGTTCCCAAGCACTCTCCACCGCAGCACGTCTTATATTTGATTTAGACCTGACTGCATGGGCGTTGAAGGCTTTGGGTGCTGGATTGGGTTGGGCTTGGAACCAAGACCGGTGAACTGATGCATGCGTCACGGAGGCTCGTTTGACCACGCTCTGTTTAGTGATTGGTTCACGTGTCACATCCATACAGACCTTTGCCTTCAATCACGACAGACGTCACGGCTCAGCCAAACACCATCAGTGCTTGCAACGCTGCTGATGTTCGTGTACCAGGAATGGGGGAAATTGCTGCGGGCATATTTTGGCAAGGCAAAATTCGGTGAGGGGAAAATTTGGCACAAAATCTTAAATACCATGGAAAAATGTGGTACAAAAGTTCCAAATCATGGGCAAACTGGGAATTGAAGCAGGGACTTTCAGTGCGGAAGTTAGTACTTCTACCACTCAGCTATCTGCTTTCCCTGCAACGCATCCGTGAAACAGGGTGAAACGTGAAAACATGATGTCACAAACAATTTTTTTTCCCATTCTAATGGATGTTCTAATGGTTCTGCACGTGGCTTCAGTCCTTGAATACCACGGCAAAATGTGGTACAATTTTGCTGTGCCACATTTCGCCGTTCCGAATTTCGCACCTCCCAAATTTTCCCCTCCCCGGTCCCTCGACACGCCACCTTCCCCTTCCAAGAGAAAACACTCACCCTCTGCATATCAGTATCTGCCAAGCACCGTCACAACCGACAGATGTATGCATCCAACACCGTCAAACCAAACCTCGTCCAGATATCACTTGTCACGTCGCTGGTCTACACATCAACACCAACATGACCCGGTCCAAAAATAAAATAATTAATCCTGTCATGCGAGACCTGTCCTACTCCGACGCCCTGCTGAAAATTCTTTCACTCCACCTTTCTGCATCCATGTCAAATCTGAAATCAACCAACCTCAAGATGAAGGTCAATGGGGCTTTCAAGCCGAGGGATAGGCTGGCAGCTCACGACCTGCACAGGGCGAGGGGAGAAAGCCGCCAGCCTCGGTAACATCCCAACCTCTGAACACTGTCTGTTGACCAGCAACTACCGCTGGTTCAGTGCCAATTGCTGGTAACCTGACCACCGTCGCACTCTGTCCATTGCGGACCAACTGGGGACAGTTCACCGTCCACCCAATGGCGACCAATCATCAGGCCCCTTCGCTTCACGTCTCTAGTGGACTGGGACGGACATTCGTCATTTCGCCGGGCTCCTCGATGATTTGCGTTCCCTCCTCCTACCGGGACTAGCTTGCAGGGGGATCTATTTGCACACACACACACACACACCCTCCCACAAAGGTCTATGCTATACCCAATCCGAGACCCTAATCCACGCCAAGCCCCATCCCCCCCACACCCCCGGTATCAACAGTCCCCCCCCTCCCCGCCCCAACATCCCGCCCCCACGTCCCCTCCCCACTAAACACATGACAAACGCGAAATGTTAACAGGGTCAACACTATTGAACAGGTTCATATTCAGGATGGGATCCAATGTGAAAGCGGTCTGCATACGGTCTGCAACCCCACAACCTATGCCCGGCATACCCTGGCACCCTAGTTCCCTTGATCCCTGCCCCCTTCATCCCACCGCATTGCACTTGGTCAGATCAGAGAAAGTGTTCTCCCGATGAGGCATGGCCAAACTTTTGTTTCAACTGATCGCCAGCGTTTGTGACACTTGCGAAAACCTTTTTGCTGTCTACAACACCATGCGACAAGAAGTCCCGCTCGTAATCCCAGATCTTGTCTTCGGACAGAGACTTCCCCTGCACCACAGGAGCGGGGAGGGACAATGCATCCCTTGCCCAGTGCCACAGACCACAAGTAGACTCATGCAGTAATCCCAGCACCAGACTTCCTCCAATATTCCACCCAGTAGGCAAAAGGACTGCCCCTACCAACATTGTCCTGAATGGTGCATACAAAATAGGGCTGTTGCATTGAGAGGGGTTGGTTATCTGGAGTCCAACTGGTGTCCAGTGCTATGCCTTGGAGAACGCTAATCCTGCGCGCCTGCGGTGTACAATTTGGGTAATTATCATGGAACAGGACAAATTGTACCCTTTTGTCAACCATACTTTTGAATGGGGAGTGGTTATCACAACATTTTTGTCCGTTTTGAGTGTTGCCTCGCCATTGTGCCCGTTTGACCTACTCCCTTCACCCAAATTGAGGAAAATTTTTTCATGTGGCGCCAATCACCCCACAGCTAAGTACCCTTACCCTGCAGCACCAGCGGTGTGGCTGTGGCACGCCCCCAGTGCGCAAGAAGCATTCCCTTTTGTGTGACTTGCTTGTGGAGGGATTTTCCAATATGGGAGGGGGGGGGGGGGGTAAAAGTAAGGAAATATGCCGGTTGGTAACTTCCCAGTGTACTCACTGGTTGGATTTTGTTTGAGGAAACGGTCTACATTACTTGCCCCAATCCACCGGGGAAAAGTATTTTTGGCGGGTGAAAGTGCGGCAGTTGCCCCTCTACTCACAAATTCTGCTTCTGCCACTTGGTGTCCGTCCCATGCCAGTGCTCGCAGTCCTCGCAGCCATCCTTATGACCGCAAAGTTTGGAGGGTGCCCACTACCACTCATGTGCGAAATGCAGCCCAAGGCAAATGGGACAGGGGGAATAATTCACAATGGCAGAATTTGGTAGGTTACTATGTGGTACAAATGGTTCAAAGTGCCATGTCTTCTCCTAACCAGCGCTTGTTGGCTCCACTCAGTTCTGGAGAGGAATGTGCGGGGGCAGTGTGGGGTTGAGGACATGAGCGGTGTGGCCTTGCAAGTGAGAGTAGAGTGCCTATCCCACTACTCGGAATGCACCCTTCTAAACGCATGGCACCAGGCTTCACATTCAGTCATTCCCAGACCATGAAGTTTGCATGTCGATGTCGAAAATTGGGTAAACCATTTGTGCAACCATACAGATCGAGAAAAGGAGCAGGTTCGTAGCTGCACCAACGCACACTAGCAAAAGGGGAAGCTGATATCACATGGATAAATACAAGCACCATCTTCACCAAGCTGATGTAACCAGTAAGGTTTTATTTATTTATTTGGGTCTTTAGGGCCTAGGTTGGGGCCAACCTTCCTTGCAACACTAGCAAGCAGCAGCAAGCCTAGGAAATATCCATATTCACAGTATCTGAGTATCCAGCGGGCCGCAGAAAAATGGGGGGAATGTGATTGGAAGGAAACGGGGGGAAATGGGGGGAACTGGAAAGCTCCGCCACAGTTAATGGTTGTTGCACCTTCTTGAACCACTACGCATTGCCTTTTCATAGGTCAATGCTTGTAATTGTCTACATGGGTGTAGTGACTTCTTTGACCACTCTTTGTAACCCTTGGTGTTGCATCACAAGCATTAGATGTCTATAGTGGTTGTGTTCCTTCTTGAATATTGTGCCGTTTATCGGAATGAACGGGTTGTCAAACGGAAAACGGTCGCTCCACATTGCAAGAAGTGTGGGGAATTGCCAAAATGGAACGGGCAATCAGGTACATTGTGGGTAGGCGTGAAGCCATGGCCTCCCACCGTTGTAGCACATCAAATTGTGTGGTGGATGAAGAGCTTAATCAGAGGTAGAATGGTACAAAATAAGAAACAGCAGAAACAAAGAACACCAATACCAAATCCTATCCCAAGTGGTCTAGAGGCACCCAAGTCGCAAAAAATGCCGCTTCCCACTATTTTGGGAACCAGGATAAATTGTGGGGAAATCAGAAGGAAATGGGACCCACTTTTGTTCTTTCCCATTTTCCACATTTTTCTTATTAGGCACCATTTTCTGCGCACAGCCATTGATAAAAAAAACTTGGCATCCAAGTATCCGGTGAAAAAATGGGGGGAAATCAAGGTATCCAGAGGTATCTAGAAAATTGGATACTCCCTAGCCTTGGCTAGCTGCAAGCGGCAAACAGATGCCAAATGGGGAAAGAACAGAATTTGGTTGTCGTGGTTGGATTTCGCAAAAAAAAATTGGTGGATGATACCAAAATGTATGAAATACAATCACACAAAAGGTTGAGCAAGAGGCGCAACAGTGGCAGCCGAGATCGGGTGCCAAAGGTGGTAGACCAAGGTTTCAAAATCTGTGAAAAAACACCAGAAAAAGCCTTTTAAGCTGGTTGGGGGGTGTCTAGGATGTTTGTAGAGGGGCCATATGCATTGAAACCAATATCGATGATGAAGAAACACCTTAGTGCACCATTCAGCCCAGCTTTAGCACCCAAATGACGGCCCCAAGAACCCCATTTTGGGTTCAAAAATGGCCAAAACCAACCTTGCAAGTTATCTTTTACATCGACTTGTTAAAGCATCACCTACCTTCATTGTTTGCGGCTACCATTTATTGCCTAAGGCGCCCTTGTGATGATAAATGGTGATGAATGAGAACCCTTGCAAGCTATTTCCACACCGCCAACACCCTTCAATGTGTGGTCAGCACCAAGGAGTGGGCCACTGAGCACGTGCTTAGGGGGATTACCATGGGTCACCTGTGGGTCAAAAAGTGGTCAAAATCCTTTATTCCGCCGTTGTTCTTGGACCACTTGGGATGCCGAAAAAAAGGGTTTTAGCCCGTTTAGAGCCCATGGTGCCCCGTTTTGGCCCGTACAACATCTAAAAAGGCTGAAGAATGAGCCATTTTGGGTTGAAAACGGGTCCAGAAAGGGTCAAAATTGCATTTTTTCCAAAATCCCATACCCATTTGGATGCCCAAACAAGTGGTTTTAGGACGCCTTGGGCCTCTAGTTACCCATTTGGGCCCCAAAATTTTCAAAAAGGCTTGGAAAATGGGCCAGTTCAGAACCAAAATATGGTCCACCATGTGTCAATGCATGGACCAAACCTCTGAAATGGGCTCCAAATAGGCCGAAAATACTTCCATAATCCTAGTGGTCTAGGCCCACTTTTGCAAAAATGCGTTTTTCAACCCTTCTGGACCTTGATACTCAAATGGCTGATGTTCAAACCTTCTTGGGGATTTTTGGGGGGCAAATGGGTAACCAGGGCGTTAAAACAGGCTGAAACCACTTGTTTGAACATCCAAAAATGTCTAGGAACACTTTTTGACCAATGCTTTTTTGACTCCTTTTTGCACCAACATATTACAGCCGTCTCCAGGTTCCCAGGTGAGGATCCTGTGTGCAATGTTCCTGTCCTCACCAGCTTGGTCCCAATGTTCAGTCCTGGTAGGATTTAAGTTAGAAACGTGTGGGTCGCATGCAGACGCTGTGGACAGAACCACCAGAAGACTGGCTCACCAAATAAAGCCCTCCACTTAGAGCTCCAGAAACTGACTCATGCGGAGACATGCAAGTGCGGCACCTTGCTTTTTAGTTGCCTCTGGCACGCTCCACGGTGCCCCTTACTCAATTTGGGCGAGGCTGCATGCACTCCTACACCCGGAGCAAATTATGGCTTTTCGCCATACTTTGGGGAGAATGAGAACAAACAGGCACGGGAAATACTCCAGCAATGGTCCTCTGTCCCCATAGGCCCCAGCCCTCCGGTTCGGGGGCCTCGAGGCCCAGCGAATGCCAATGGGTCACTTGTCCTGGCAATGCGTCTTCCGGGATGCCATTTCCCTTCGAAAGGGCAGGTACTATCGCACCACGGCAAAACAGACAGTTGGGGAGGGCACAGACCTCTTTCAGCTTCTGTTTCGTCTCATCGATTCTCTTCTTGTCGTGCATATGCATCAGCGTCTTGCTGCGATGCTTTTGGTTGTAGTCCTGCAACCATTCCAGAGAGTCAGGGTGGAACTTGAACCAATAGGACTTGAATGCTCCCCAGCAACAGCAAATGGCCAGCTGGCCGCTGGAGCCCACAAAGAAGGGGAAACATGGAAAGGGGGGGGGGGATGGGCTGAAATGGGGGATGTGGGGGAGTCATAGGGAGCAAGGGGGACTAAGAAACCGGCAACAAGTAAATAAGAAAATGGTACAAGGGAGAGAAAAGTGGCGACAAAGCTCGAGAGAAATAGTATGTACTTTGCAGTGAGCACCCCCTCGGAGCAATTTTCATCTCGCCTATGTCTTGGTGCTTGCAGTGTGCAGTGAGGGTAGTGATAGGACCAGCTCAAGGTCATCTTCCCTCGTGGGATGGCAGTGTGGTTGAGAAGCACCGGAAAAGGGGGCTGTGTCATCTGCTAAGTCACAAATGACCTGACCGGGGCGCCAGTCAACAATGTCATCATGGTCTGTGTATCTGGACTCTGCATCTACACCTCTTGGGCGACTGGGCTAGGTTCTCTTTGGATCAATAGGCTGGCGGTGGAGACTCACGTCGTCGCCACACCCCAGACTGTCGCGCTTGCAGGCACATAAGCTCACTGAGTTTCGGTGAGAGGCCCTCTCGGAGAAATTTGTCTGGGAACAACACCCAAAATCTTTGAAATTTCCAAGCCACACCAACATGTGCGCAGTGTGCAGATCCAGGAGTATGCAAAGCGTTGGCACAGAGTCCCCTTATCCAAGCCCCTCGCAGTCGTGCTGGAACTCTTGCCAAGCCACTGACAGGGCGTGGCAGGGTGGTCGTGGGGAGGGCAAAAGGGTAGACAAACACATCTGAGTCCAAATGATCCCCTTGATGGGGGGAGTGGGGGTACTTCCAAATTCTATTCCCTTTGGCAAGGCACCTGGAAGCGAGACGAGAGAAGAGCCCTGGGCTAAATGGGCCTGGCGGCCACCACGTGGGTCCCCATTGGTGCTTGAGTACCCGAATTGTGACCAAATGATCACCTAAACGCATCCCAAGGGCGACAGAAGGGTTTTGGAAAAGTCGGAATTATTGAAATTTTCAAGTGCCAACAAGCTGCCTAAACGTCGGTAATTTCAGGGCTTTCCAGGGGCCCATGGCCCGGGCTACATTAGCCTAGCGGCCAGTATGTGGGTCCCCAAGGGTGCTTGAGTACCCGTATTGTCACCAAATGATCACCCAAATCCATCCTAAGAATTTCAAAAAAAAAGTCGAATTTTTGAAAACTCTATTGCCTTTGGCAAGTCCACCTCGGCGAGAATCAAACCCGAGCAATGCACACCCAAATGACTAGCAGGTCCATCGGGATCATCTCCCATACCTTTCATTGCTTAGAGGGTCCATATTGAAGAAACAAGTGGAATGGGACCAGGGTCTGAATCGACGCACAGTGGCAGCGAGAGGCAACCAAATGTTGTCCAATACAGTGCAAACAAGCCCAAAACAATACTTTTGGGGGCCCACAAACCCCACCAGGGCCTATTTGGTGCTACATGGCTCCCCATGGCTTTATACTTTTTACGTACTCCCATCGTCACCAAATGATCACCCAACGACAGCCCAGGTGTGGCTGAGGACTGTCAAGGGTCGCCGCAAAAAGTGCATTTTTCACCCAACACATGAAGGCCATTGTTAGTGGAAACCGTCATTTTGCGTCTTTCTCACCAACCGCAGGCAAGGCTACAGGCTGCAAAAAAAAGTCGTTTTGTATCCTAAGATGTGTGTACTGTCACAACATCCCCAGTTGCACCCCTCAAAGTGGGTATCACAGGGTCACTAAGGTTGCCAAAAACACCGACATAGTAAAAATGACTGAAAACTGCACAAACTGCGAAAACTGCGCTCGTCCCATTCCGCCCACACAAACCCTATGGAGTCGGGACCTGAAAACACTTTTTCGGCTCAAAATGGTAAAAACCAAAAGATTCGTGATTTTCAACCCAAAAGACGCGGGAGACATTTTTTCGACATTATTTGATCCCCCCCCCCCCCCGCCCTCCCCCCTGAAAAAAGTGGGTTTCAGGGGGGGGGACCAAACACCCATTGGGGGATGCATTTATTGAACAAAATAATGATTTTACAAGGGTTAAACCAACAATTCAACCCCTTGGGGCAGGGTACACGAATAGGCCCAAAAAGGGAGGGGGGGTATGTGGCATTTCCCCATACATGCAAGCCTGCCTGGCTTTGATCTAACAACCTCTGTGAGGTGATTCTCAGGTGCCACTAAACAACCTGAACAACGACAATTTTGGGGCTTTCGGGGGGCTTACGGCCCGGGCTACATGGGCCTATCAGCCACTACGTGGGTTCCCATGGGTGCTCAAGCACCTGCATTGTCACCAAATGATCATCCAAACCCATCCCAGGAGCGACAGAAGGGCTTCGGAAACAGTCGAATTTCGAAAATTTTTCAGCTGAGGCATGCCAACCTGCAACAGCTGTCCTCACCGGCAAGGGCCCATAGGGGGGGGGGGGGGACCGGGGGTACCCGGAAATCGAACCCAGGACCCCCGCCATCTGTTAGGAGGGGGTCAAAATACAAGAAAAAATCTCAGGACCCGGGTCCAAATCCACACACAGCAGCCCCAATACGCAAAGAAGTTTTGACCACCCCTCCCAAAAAAGGGAAACGTAGGGGTCAAAATCAAAAAATTCCTTCATTCGTTCAGTTTGTCTCCCAAAATGATGATTTTACAAGGTGTCAGACATCCGACACCATATCTTGTGGTATACTACACGAATGAACGCCAAAAGCGGGGGGATGTGGCGCACGCTTGGTCTAACAACCTCTCTTCGAGGTGATTTTTCCGTCTGATGTTGAGCCACTGCTGGTCCTCCAACAGGCCCACCGGAGGTCCAAATGGCACAGAGGCCCATCCCACCCCCAACGCCTCTGCGAAGCTTGCATGCGACCCGCTCGCTTGTGGAGCTGTATTTGAGACACCATACCTCTACAGTCTTCCTGGTTTCCTCGCTTTTCTTCAAATTGCGCTCCCGCCGCTTCTCCTCTATGGCCTCGTCCATTTTGCGTTTCTTTCGGGCAGCTTCGTCCTCATCTTCCGGCTCTGGCCTTTAGGAGAAGCCACAGACTAGGCGTGGACAGAGCATCCCAAGATGGCCATATGAGCCACCCCGACAGGCAGTACATGTTGCTTGGACCCTTCCTCTGCAGACCTCTGCTATGACCTCGGGACCAACCGGCAACTACCCAACCTCTTGCCCCAACCAATTTCCACTTAGGAACGGAGCTGGTGGGAGGGAAACTCTGCGCACTGCATCTTGACACC
Source organism: Eutreptiella sp. 'Long Island Sound 2002' (assembly GCA_964036045.1). NCBI lineage: Eukaryota > Euglenozoa > Euglenophyceae > Eutreptiales > Eutreptiaceae > Eutreptiella > Eutreptiella sp. 'Long Island Sound 2002'. The sequence continues at coordinate 7,210,954 of OZ038385.1, forward strand.
ACACATTGTACACTACGCATGGTACACTGCACACCACCCACTCTGCATTCAAGACACTGCACCTCCACGCACTGCACAGGATTCCCTTTGCAGTTCCCTTTGCAGACGGCAAACTGCAAAGTCTGCATGCTCTGCACACTTTGCACTCTGCACGCTGCTGACCCTGAAATCTGGAATCTTCACATTTGCACACTGTACACTGCACAGTCTGCACATCGCGCCCTACACCCTCTGCCCACTGTACAGTGCACACTCTGCATAACGTGAGCCCTGACCACTGCACACTCTGCACACGGCACATCCCACCACACACTTCAAACATGGCTCTGTGCACAGGAAAGCACGTTGTGAAAAGATGTGCTGCTGGTCCCATTGGTACACCACATTGCCGCACGAAGTAGCAACGTGTTTGGGTGTTGGTGCGTGTGGTGTTGCCCAGTCCAGCCGCTTCATGTAGTTGTGTCTTGCCATTGTTGATGACTACACCTCAGGTACTGCGTAGTTAAGTTGCTTCGTGTGGTTGCATGTTGCTGCTTTGTATAGCCAAATTCAGCTGTTTTCATGGCTACTAGTATTGGCGGCGGCATTATTGTGATACAGGTGCTCCTTACAAGCGTCTAGGGCAGTGACAACATCACGCACTAAATGCCCAGCGGTGTAAAGTAGGTAAAGGTCTGTAAACCGTAAAACAGGAACGGACACTACAAGGCTTTGCAAGCTAGAGGTTGGGCTTTGCTAGTTGGAGTGTTTGCCGAAGCCTGCCACTCCACAACGCAGTCAATTCCATGAGTGACAAGTTGAGTAGGCATATAACCTTCCCAAAATCGCCCTGCTGTAGTTGTCTCTGATCACAGGGGTCGCTGACCGGGTGCCATTGGTGGTGGAGGCAGCACTGCCACAACACAGATGGTGTGGTATGTTGCCCCTGCCTGGGGCTTCCAACCCTGCAAATATGTCATGCCCTCCCCTCCACCACCCACCCACAAACTTTCAAATGTTCCCCTGCCACAATGAAACACTCTCCACAAATAAAAAGTGCCCCTTCCCCCCACAAACATTAAATGTCCCTCTCATGCTCCTGCCATGCCACTGTGGATATAACCCCCTGCTCCCTTATGGTATGAAGTATGGTGTAGACCTTGGCATCCCTGCAACTGGAAATTGTCACCTCATGAAAATCTTCCACGACTTCCATTGCAACACAATTGTCGAGGTTAGGGCAAATCCTCCATACTCCGGACAGCACGTTTTGAGCAACACAGCAAACAGCCTGCTTGAAGAACAGCTGGAAGGGTTGGGGGAGGGCAGTGATGCCACGCCACAGCCATGTTTGTTTCGCTAAACCTTTCGCTTTGCCAATCAAATACAGGATCACCGGTTGCCTGGCTTTCTTCATCTCCCCCCCCCCCCCACACACACAGGCACACACAAAAGCACGCACGCATGCAGACACAGGCGCGCCGGCTATTTGTAGTTCTATGTCACCAGCTGTGTGCAGTGCTGCTCCGCATTTCGAAGTGTTGTTGCATTGCACCCTGAATGCAAACTCGGTGAATTGTGCAGAAAGCATCGCGTCCGCTCCCTAATGCAGACAAGCATACCATCCATACACCGCTTGTTTTACTAACAATGACACCGGACAATGCGGCAAATCTCACGTTTGCGCGCTGCGCCTCTTGCTTTCGCTTTCTCCCTCTGAACTCTTGTCCACACAAACACACAAATCCACAAACACAGACACACTGTGTGTGTTCGTGGTAGTTGGACCAAAACGTTGGGCTTCACTGTGGTACGGTCTCTCTACGGCTGCGTGCGTATGTGTGCGTGCGTGCGTGCGTGTGTCTGCATGTGTATGTGTGCGTGCGTGCCGGCGCGCGGATGGGTGGGTGTGCAGGCGCGCACGCACGTGTGCGTGTGCGCATGTGTGTGCTCGATGTGGTTCCAGAAGTGGCACCACGTGGTGCAGGAACACACGCTTATTGTGGGAAACACGACAGGAACAGATGTAGGTCTCAATAGCAGTCCAGCATGTGTCATACCATCAAGTGTGCACGCAGACAGCAACATACTTGGAAGCCCTGCTGCTGCGCTGCGTCATCATCTGAAATTTGCGGGACGACATATCTGGCAGCAGCTCCTTGTCCTCCGGGGGCACCAACATCCACTCCTCCCGTTTCCTGGGGCCTGCGGCACGGACACACGGTCAACAGGCACCAATCTGCCTTGCATGACCCGACATGCGGGCACCCTCCGTCTCAGGGTGCCTGCCTGACTGCGCTAAGCGTGACTTTGGAGACAGCTCCACGTGCGGACTGATGTATTCCAGTGGGCGAGCAAGTAGGCAGGCGTTGATATGGTCCAGGTCCCTCCTGGCGCTTTATCTGGCCATCCTGCGACGTGGCAGCCCAATTGGCAGCTGCACACCAAGCAACCAGACGCGGCGGATCCCCTGACACCAAGGTCCGTCGCCCCTACCGCCATTGACTTCTTCAACCTCCGGAAAGCTGGGCCCTTGCAGCCGTACACTCCTTTGACCTCAATAGAGCTGGACCCATGCAGCCACCGCCTCTTTCGTCCTGTTGGCCGGGCGGGTGTGTGCCTTGTCCTCGGCCTGTCGGCCACCAGAGATTTTTTTATTGGATGAGCCGATCCTGAGCCTTGGTGGACCTGTAAATAGGGCGAGTCTCTCCTCACCTCACCTCACCGAAGGATCGTCTAGGGCAGCCGGGCTTTGACTTCGAGCGGGAGAGCTGACATCCCCCTGAAAGAACCCACGGGCGGGAGCCCTAATCCGATCGAGACGGCCGCGGGGGTCATCCAGACCCAAATTTCAAGAAACGGGGCAATGGTATTGTTGAGATGGTGCTGCTCAAATCAGCGCGACGGCCGACCGACCGACCGATGTGTATGGTCCGGTCCAGTCCGGTTCGGTCGGATCAGGTCCGGTCGGGGTCGCAAGCAAATGATGACTTCAGTTGCATCCACCGACCGATCAACCGACGGACGGAGGGACGGCGGCAGGACGGCTACACGGACTGAATCACGGACACGGACAGACGGACAGACAGCGAAGCCAGCCTGCCTGGCAGGCATCACATTGGAGGGGGAAAGTTGGATACCCACCGCGAAAACAGAGCGTGACAACGGCACTTCCAGTCCCAAAGCGTGTTTTGGTGGACATACCCTCGTCCTCCTCTGCAGCAGCGTCCTCGGCATCGCTGTCACTGTCGACCTCTGGCATTTGGTCTCGCGAGAATCGAGGCCCCACGAAATCGGGGGCGTAAGGGTTGTTGTCGGGCCTGACGGGGTCTGCAGCGCCTGAGCGAGCGCGGGACAACAAACGGCGCACTGTTCTTGACGCAAAGCTTTGTCCTGGGAACAGAAAGCTCCCGATGCCCCATTCAATGACGTCAAACTGCACCACATGACTGTGCGCTCAAAGAGTGCATTCGACAAGGGCCCAGCGGGCAGCCCCCTTCACTGCCAACCCAGACTGGTGGAAAAGATCACAGCCCCCGAGTCTGTTGGTTTGGGGGGCAGTGGAGGCGGCCATCAGGTGGCCAACCAATTTCAGAGGGGGCCACACTATCACCAAATCACAATAGAGCCAGTGTGACTTGGCAAACCACCGGAAATGCGCAGATACTGAGCATCTTGGCCCACATCTACAAGTTGCGACCGAATCAAAATAGGCCCCAGATGAATACCGTCCGTAGCTTGGACAAGCCGTGTCCCAAGGGGGGGGGGGGGTCACACCCATCTTGGATATGCGAGACAGTGTTGGCACATATTTTCCACTGCCTGCCAAGGACTGCACTGATCAACGGCCTACAGGGCAGCGGGGGCGCCTCCCCCTCACTGCGGTCAGCAAGAGCCAATTGCACCATGTCCACCAGGTCCCATTGCCTCCCTGCCGGACTGCTCGGCCTAGGGAGGGATGAGTGCTACACACTCGCCCCACATTCAAGGCAATCACAGGGCTGAAGGAGACCTGGTCACTGCAGAGCCCGCCCCACATTCCTGCAGTGAGGGGCAGGCACTAATGAATTGTTGTGTATGTGAGGGCGGCCGGCGGACACACAGGCCGGGGGTAGAACACCTGCAGCGGCTGAGGGCGGAACTTCAACAGGGCCTTGTGCGGCCTTCCGCTGCGGCGATCGGGGCCTGGCGACGTCCACTGGCACGGCCTGTTGCAGAATGCATTTGCATGGGACTTCATGAACATCCGCCCGGGAGGGGGTGGGAGGGCGAGAGCGAGGCAACGAGGGATGGATGCAGGGACGTTGGTAGTTCGCGAGGACACGGGGGGTGTTTAGAGAGCAGAGGGAGGGAGGGAGGGAGGGAGGGAGGGAGGGAGGGAGGGAGGGAGGGAGGGAGGGAGGGAGGGAGGGAGGGAGGGAGGGAGGGAGGGAGGGAGGGAGGGAGGGAGGGAGGGAGGGAGGGAGGATCCGAAGGAGAGAGCAAAGGAGCGGGGGAGCGAGGGACGGGAGACATGCTTCCCTGACGAGGGCCCAGATAAACGACGGCAGGCAAACCTCGCCGTCGGCATTAATTGCAGTGCCGTTGTCTGTGGCCATGCGCTCCTTCTGCTTTGCAGCGCCCGCGGGCTCGGACTCAGAGTCAGAGGACGACGAAGAGGAAGAGTCCTTCTTTGAGCGTTTCTATGATCAGCACAAACGTTGCGACGCAATGTTCACACTGTTCACACATCCTCCCGCGCACACACCCGCGCGGGGGGGGGGGACTGTGCACTGCGCGTATACTGCGTGCAGGTACCCCAGTAGTGGAAGCGTGGATTGTGAGTCCGTAACCCCAACTCAAGGGGCCACACAACAAAGCGTGGATTGTGAGTCCCTAACCCCAACTCGAGGGGCCACACAACAAAGCGTGGATTGCGAGTCCCTAACTCCAACTCGGCAAGCGGTCCCACACGTTTGGGAATCGCACCCGAAATCTGAAATCCAACCTCCCAGACATCGTTGTGTGCATGAGGGAACGACCTGGTACTATTCCTCAATGAGCTAAATGGGCATTGGTGATCTCTATCACCTCAAAATAGAATGGGGAAGAGAATGTCCTTGGTACAAAGGGACTCTAGCATACGCATAGGCAGGTGTACATAGACTAGTTGGGGCACCACACCCATCATAGTGAACTAGAGTATGAGAATAGCTAGTCAGTAAACTAGTGGCAGCAAAACGAGAGTCCCCATAGTGGGGAGAAATCAACCTAAAAGGAGATCATGCGGCAAAAATGAGCAAAGAATGCGTGAAAAAGGGTGAAAATCGGTGAATATGGGTGAAATTGGGTGAAAACCCAAATATGCCATCCCCAATGCTGAAGAAGAGCCCAACATCTGTCGTCAAACAACAATGATGACCCTAGTATCACAAAGTATGGGCCCAAATAGTTGCAAAGCACCCCCATAACATTAATTACAACAGAAGACACTTGGTGCGAAACAACCCCAAACATCATTACCCTTGCTACCTACAATGCAATGTGAGTGCCACTCTCCTGCCTTTTAACAAAACAACTCGGGTGCCCCTTCATTTTATGGCTTCAACAGTAGAGCGTCCAATAATCAACTTGGACCCTTAAAACATAGATGGAGCGACAACCGCTCATCGTCCCACTTTGGGAACGCTTCCTGCGCGCCGCAGGCACCATAGGGAAAGGGTAATCAGCTTTAGTGTACATTGTCCAAGAAATTTACAATGGAACAAAAAAATTCCATGGAATTAGACAACTTGCATTGATGATATGTGAGCCCTTTGTTGTACCATGCCATAAAGTGGTCCACAACTTTCTTCCTTTCCACTGTACATTCCACATTGTCATTGACCCACACTATACCGTCCCGTACTCGGTGTGGACTAGGGGTGAAAGAGATGTTGCATGCCGCAGTTCTTTGCCAAATTTGCTTTTGGCGCCACGTGGGCTCATCCAAGAAGTAGTCACTGATGTGTCTTGAAGAGTGCTAGAAGGGGAAATTGGTACCCCCCAATGTCAATGGCCTAGGCCGTGTTTCTTCTTTCGAGAGGGGGGGGCCATTTCCAAAGGGGGCCATGTTTCTTCTTTCAAAGGGGGGGGGGGGTCCATTGACACGCGCACGGGGGGCCATGGACGCGAATTCTCATCAAAACTCAAAAAAAAAATATGTGTACACATTTTCTAGCTTGCGCCATCGGTGTAAACGTGGTGGGGACCAATGCTTGGTACCTCTTGCATCTTTGAGGTGGCTGTGGAGCTCATGCTGGCCACCTTTTGCAATATTTTTATGCTTTTACACCATTTTTGTTGTGGTGCTCAACATTCGTTTCCCATGCCTTTCCTTCTTCACACATACAAGCACACAATGGGGGAATGTTTGCCCGGCGCGCGCCCGGCGCGCTACTTTTGTATTAACTATCCCGACTTCAGCCCCAGATTTACCCTCCCATGGAGAAGCCCCCCAAGTAGACCACATTGCACTGCACACCTTCCCTACAAAGCACGTGGCAAAATAAAGCAATATCTGTGACTTCAACAACTCCAACTGTCATTTGTAGTGTAATTAACAAAAAACATTGGTCCCACAAGTGTGGGTGTCAATACATTCATTACAATAGTGCTCCTTACACTCATCACAAACTGCGACGGTGGAGCGCCTTTGGCAACACAAAACACACACTTCCGCCTCATCCTCTGCCTCATCTTGCGTGGCGGCCGAGTTGCTTTGGTCAGTCCAAACGTGAGGCGGGACATGCTCCCATGGTCCGTAGGGGGGGTGACGGACTTGCCTCCGGATGCAAAACTGAGTGAAATGCAACAAAATGCGGACTGACTGGTGCAACTCATTGGGGCCGCCACGCCAGATGTTCCTAACCAAACCCCAATGCCACAACCGAGCAAACAGTTGCTCAATGCGTGCCCTGTACCACCCATGGACATCATTGTACCCTTGTTGGCGGGCTGTCAAAGTGCCATTCTTTCTTCCAATGAATGGCACAATGACATGAATCCGGCCTTTATAAGCGCCATCATGGCCCCCAACAAAGGGAACAAAATCGGAAGTCAAAACCTATGCCGGGGGTCACCATGATGCACCACGCAACGAAGCGTGGATTCAAAGATTGTCCTAAGTGCGCCCCCTTAGCGCACCCCCTAAAAGGTCACCGGTGGGGCACGGGTCCAAAAAGATGCCCGGCGCGCGCCCGGCGCGCCAACGTTCCCCCAATAGCAAACACAAAGAAAACGCGCAACTGCAACTCCAGAAAAAATGATGGTTGAAACTGATGACCCGAGGCCTGCTTCAAAAGGTTTCAGCACCATATACTTCATGTGCGCAATACTGATGTTTTCAAATAGACATGAATCCCATGCAACTGCAATAGGCTGACCAACGGAATGAATCACGGCACTTTGACCTGAGCAAAACATGCTGAAATCTGTGGCCCCAGGTCTGCTTGAAAAAATTTCAGCACTGTGAACCTGGCTGGATCACGCTGCGTTGCAAAGCTCCCAGGAGTTGATCACTACGGCTGTAAAACACTGCAGCAAAGCACAGGCAGCTGGGTGGCACAATGCACTGCAGAAGAAATGAGCAGTAACAACATGGCTGGACCACTCTGCGTCTGAAAAGAGGTCCCCACTCAGCAACCAGGGCACACTGCTTGCCTGTCTACACATGCACTTACTGAGGGATCAATGGTCCGCTCTGATAGACTGAATATCCCTGCCATAGACACTTTCAGCCATTAGTTCGAAAGGGGTGCAGTTGGTGCATCACACCGTCAGGCATGGGTGTGAAAGGCAACAAAAGAAAGCGGGGCTGGGGGGTAGGAGTGAGACATTTGCTCCAGCTGCCATCATGTAGTCCCTTCCTCAAACTTGAGACCCTGGTTCCCCTGAAACATGCAATTGTGCACATCGGCTCTTGCCAACATGGCCGAGTTGCAATCGAGGCAAGACCAGACAATCTCAGGCTGCTCCATACGGGACTTGGAACATTGAGAAAACTACATCTACATTGAAAAGGCAAACACATGACACCAAGGATGGTGCCCATCACATGCCACTCAAGAAACTAGGCAAAAAAGGGCAATTTGTGTGCAATTTGGTGAAAAAAAACTCAGGGGGGGGGGGGGCTGTTTCTTCTTTCAAGAGGGGGGGGCCATTAGCAAGGGGGTCCATGTTTCTTCTTTCGAGAGGGGAGGGCCATTGGCATGGGAGGTCCATTGGCATGGGGGGGGGGGGGCATGTGGGTTGAAGTGGGCAAAGACTCACAACAAATGTGTCCATGGCTCCATGTAATTGGCAAATGCAGACCTCCTAAATCTCCGGCACCAAAGTCACCGGCCCATTCCACGACCTTGTAAAAAACTTTAAAAAACGTATAAAAAAAAACTGTAAAAGACTGTAAAAAAAAAAGTAACAAACTTGTAAACAACTGCACAAGGGGTTGTGGGATGCATCCCGTCATTGCCTGATCGTTGCTAAATGGTTTGTGATATTTCCTCCCGGCTTTTGTCAACTTTTTTTTGGGCCTTTCAATGGTTTGATATACCCAGTACATGACAAACCACACGCCAGCACAGCAGTAACGAGTAACACAGCCCCTGCATGCCCCTTGTTGTTTCACTTTTCTTATTGTAAATTGCCAGTCACCGCAGTCACCGAGTGAAAAAAACTCCCCAACCACCAATCACCGTCTTATTGTAAATTGCCAGTCACCGCAGTCACCGAGTGAAAAAAACTCCCCAACCACCAATCACCGAAGTTCACCAAAATCCCGGCTACTTAGGAGCCCTGCAAATGTGACGACAAACCCATGTCTTATGTGGCCGCACTACATTTCGTACGTAATTAAAATTACGTACACAAATATTAAGGTCCCTACGCCTACTGTGGCTTGGACAAGGGCGTAGCTTATCCATGAGCGGTGGAAAGTCCAGCGACAGGTCCCCACCGACAGACCCACGCTCTCAAAACCGTGCATAGTCATCGATACGGCGGCGAAGCCGCCGCCACAGATCGTTCACAAATACGGCGCCGGAGGCACCGCCACAGATAGTGCAGCTCTCCCTCCCAACGGTCAGGTTCACGTTCGGCCTCTGCGCCTCTTGGGGTTCGCGCTGACATCCGTACTGAAGCCTGACGACGAGCCTCCCCCCTCCGATCCCGCACTCGAAGTGGACGCAATCTCCATATCCTCCACCTCCGACACTGTAGGGCGTAGCTTATACAAGGGGGGGGGGGGGGTATATTGGGATGGGCGCAAAAGTGGCGCCAACATGGATGGGTGAGCAAAAAGGGCCCAATCCAGCACAGTGACCTGTGGGAGGTGCTGCTTAGCCTTACCAAAGCAGCGGGCTGCCAGGTGAAATGGCTACACACCCCATCGCATATTGACAATACGAGAGCGGACCACTTGGCCGATGTGGGGCGCAAGCAGTCCCCGCTCCTCTTTGGCCATATCTCAGCCCACCCCAGACGACAAGAGGTCCAGGAAGAGGTGGAGTTGGATGACGAAATGGACGCGGCGTGGGAGTGGGAGCCCAGTGAGGAAGAGAAGGACATTGACCCCGACCCCCTTTCAGGCAGAAGACCCCATGCAGAAAACCCCCGCGACCGGCGCCAGGAGAGGGGGCACAAGCAGGTCTCAAAGCGCTCTACACATGCACGTCCTGGTGTGCACATGCAGCAATGTTCGGCAGTTCGACAAGATCACAGATATGATACAAGTGTGCTACCATACAATTGCCTGCACCTGTTGGGCCTGTATTTTGTCAACACCTGGGTGTTTCCATCGTACAGTACAGATTGGGCGCCCTATGGCTGCCATCCTCTTCCTAGTCACTCCTCGGCTGAGCGACCAGGCGTAGGACTTCACCTCAGGGGAGGCGTTAGGAGTGTTGATGTAGTGTAGCCCCCCGCTTTGTAATAGTTACGCCAAAGTACGGAATTAATACGGTCCCTACGCCTACTGTAGCTTAGACAAGGGCGTGGCTTGCGCACGACACATACAACTACCAACACACACGTGAGTGAGTGCATGGTATGAGTGCACCTTAGCCTGCGCCCACGTTCCCAAAGGCATTGAAACACAAGAAAGCGTTTGAAACATGAATTTGTGCTGTTAAACAAGCAGTGGCCGAATGGTAATGCAGCAGTCTACGGACTTTTTGGGCGGTGGTTCAAACCCCGGACGGGTGAATATGCCACCGCCGCCGCCACCGCCGCAAAGAGTGGGCCGACGGGTTCAAATCGCCGACCATCATATCCGCGGTCTGCCCCCCCCCACCCCAAGGAATCCATTGGAGCGGAGGAGGGGGGGTGGGTGGGGGGTCTGAGGTGGAGATGGGGGCTCCTCCTTCCATTTTTTCCGTTCTAATGCGTGCCTGCCCCCCCATGTTGTATGTCCGTGACCCAAACCAAACGCCTGTACCCACTGGGTTTCTCAACCTAAGGACCACAAATCTGCCAGACCCAGGAGGGCCAAGAGGGAGCCAGCTACAAAAGCACCTGGGGAAGGAATGACCCTTGACCTGGATGTACGCCGAATTCTGTAGAGTCCTGACGGTCGCAACTTATCCATGAACCTGAGTGCGCTGGATGCGCTGAACTGGACAGTGGGCAGTGAAAGCTGTGTGGCAGGCACAGCTGGAGCCTGATGCGGACATTGCAACCTGACCAATTGATGCCCGCATGGGCCTGGGTTTGGGGCCTTGACTCAGGGGCCATACCACGAGGGCCATGAGCAACGGATACTGAGCTCGCATATACCCCCGTGTCACAGGCATATGGTCATGGCCACCATTCTCCATAGCCACCATACCGCGAGGGGGGTTGGGGGTTGGCACAAGGCCTTGGTGGTTGGCTCTGTTAGCCTGTGGCGGCGCCTATTGGCCTCTCGCCCTTGAACCTGCTGCTTGGTAATGGTGCTAGAGTTGACAGAGACTCGAGTCATTGATGTGCCTTAGCCTGTTTACCATGCCATGCTGCTCACTTGTCCATCTCACCTGCTTTGATCAGGGCCAGGTCGGAGTGCACCATCTCATGGCACAGCTGTTCCAGTGTTGTATTGGCTACCCAGCGCAGCTGGCGGCGCGCCTTAGATGCATCACCGAGCAGGATGTTGACCTCAGCTGGCCGGTAATATGCTTCATCAATTCGCACAAGCGTCCTCTTGCTTGGTTCGTTGGCAGCAAAACCCACCTCATGCGCGCCTTCCCCCTGCCAGCCAATTTCGGTACCAACAACGCGGAATGCAATCTCTACAAAGTGCCGCACAGTTGTGGTGCGTCCTGTTGCGAGCACGTAGTCATCAGGGACATCCTGCTGGAGCACGAGGTACATGCCATAGACATAGTCGCGTGCGTGGCCCCAGTCACGCTTTGCGTCAATGTTTCCCAAATACAGCACATCCTGCAGGCCAGCATGGATGCGCGCAACAGCGCGTGTCACCTTGCGTGTGATGAATGTTGGTCCGCGCCGTGGCGACTCGTGGTTGAAAAGGATGCCATTTGAAGCGTGCATGCCATATGCCTCACGGTAATTGACCACAATCCAATACCCATACAGCTTCGCCACGCCATATGGTGATCGTGGGTGGAAAGGCGTTTTCTCTGACTGGGGCACCTCCTGGACAAGTCCAAACAGCTCCGACGTTGACGCTTGGTAGAAACGTGTTTTGTTGCCAAGGCCATTCTGGAGGACTGCTTCCAGGAGGCGCAGCACTCCCAGCGCGTCAACGTCGCCGGTGTACAGAGATGTCTCAAAGGAAACCCTGACATGACTCTGCGCTGCCAGATTGTACACCTCGTCTGGTTGGACAGTAGCCACAATCCTGTGGAGGTTGTGTGCATCATTGAGGTCACCATAGTGGAGATGCAGCTTACTGGCAAATGAAGCAATCCGGGGCGCATTGAAGGATGATGAGCGGCGCACGATGCCATGGACCTCATAGCCCAGACTCAGCAGCAGTTCCGCTAGGTATGAGCCGTCCTGCCCAGTAATCCCGGTCACCAGGGCCACTTTGGGCCGGCTGCATGCCGTTTTGTTTGGATCAGATGAGTGCTGCGGTGTTGTGGTGTTGCAGTGCCTCACAGAGTGTCGCCCTCTTACTTTTCTCAGCGGCTGTAATCCTACAACTCGCCCCCCCCTTCGTCTTCCTCCTCCAACTTCCAGCAAGTCCACAGGAAAAAGCCATGTGCCGCATACCAACAACACAGTCAGCACCCCAAGAATAAGCCACTGTTGGTGAGCTCCATTCTGCGTAGACATCATCCTCATGTGTGGTCTGACAGGGTACAAAGATCTGAGAATTGTGGCAATAAGGGCTATGCGGCGGCTTGGGAACAAGTACCCCCCCGTGTCAATGGCCCGGGCCATGTTTCTTATTTCGAGAGAGGGGGGCCATTGGCAAGGGGGGCCATGTTTCTTCTTTCGAAGGGGGGGGTCCATTGACACGCGCACGGGGGGTCCATTGACTCGAGTTCTCGTAAAAAATCCAAAAAAAATTCTTTGTGTATGCATTTTCTAGCTTGTGCCATTGGTGTAAACGTGGTGGGGACCCATGCTTGGTACCTCTTGCATCTTTGTGGTGGTTGTGGAGCTCACGTAAGCCACCTTTTGCAATTTTTTCATGCTTTAACACCATTTTTCTTTTTTTTTTTGCAACAGGCCTGCGCTGAGTAGCGATAAGGCTCTCGGGTTCACAACCCGGTCTCTGCATCAGTGCTGCAGGGCGCAGTCACCCGATATATCGTGTGGCCGAAAAGGCAAACCTGGATCTGTGCCTGCAGAGGATACCAATGCATGGTAGTGAAACGATGATGGTTGAAACTGATGACCCCAGGCATGCTTCAAAAAGTTTCAGCACCATATATGAAGTGCTCAACAAGAATGTTTTCAAATAGACATGAATTACATGCAACTGCAATTGGCAGACTGACGGAATGAATCACGGCACTTTGACCTGAGCAACGCATGCTGAAATCTGTCTGTCTGTCTGTCTATCTGTCTGTGTTGTGTCTGTGTTGTGTTTGTGTGTGTGTCTGTATCTGTGTATTTAGGACTGCAACAATCAAAAGACCCGAACTAGCCCCTTTATCTGCTTTGGGGCACAGCACCAGGCAAATTCTAATATTTAGGACTGCAACAATCAAAAGACCCGAACAAGCCCCTTCATCTGCTTTGGGGCACAGCACCAAGCAAATTCTAATATTTAGGACTGCAACAATCAAAAGACCCGAACTAGCCCCTTTATCTGCTTTGGGGCACAGCAATAGTCAAATTCTGTGAGAGCAAAGCAAGGTGGAGAATTAGGCATGAGACACACAATGTCACACTCAGGAAACTAGGCAAAAAAGGGCAATTCGTGTGCGATTTGGTGAAAAAATCTGGGGGGGGGGCATGTTTCTTCTTTCGAGAGGGGGGGTCCATTAGCAAGGAGGGCCATGTTTCTTCTTTCGAGAGGGGGGGGCCATTGGCATGGGGGGTCCATTGGCATAGGGGGGGGGGGGGTAACTGAACCAACAAGAAGGGAAGGGAAATGTAACCATGATCTCCAAAGAGTGGGAGTCAATCACCCCAACTAGAGGGGCCACACCGAAAGGGTAGGGTTAGGGTATAGGGTTAGGGTTGACTCTGTCAATCCCCTACTGCAACCCTTCCAGTGTGCAGGTTCAAATCAGAAATTCATGGCTGGGTACACGGAGCTTGGACAATATCCTGCTCTGTTCCACCGATCATATACGCTGGTTGCTATGTGCCAGCAGCCAAGTCACACAGCAAATTCACCATGTGTTCAAAATCGGCTTCTTCCCGTGCTTGTAATTCTGGTCGTCTCAGTGTCTTGTTTTTCCATGAAAGGAAAACTTGGCGTAGAGACAGTGCCGGGCGTAAAGTCACATACAATCGCAAATTGGGAAGAATCGACCGCATCCGAGATTGAACGGTGCGTATAATAGATGAAAACGATATCGGGAATGCAGAGTGATGTGGTGCACGAATGATGTGTATGATGTCCTTTGTTTCTGGTCTTTCACATCGTTTCATATATCGATCTCGGTCATGCCATGCAACTGGTAATGGGGTGTATGCCGAAGCAGGATATCCCAACCTCTTCAGCGCCCCAACGAGATAATTCACACAAATGTGAAAATATTGTACATGTGAGCATATTCTGAGAAAACGGATCAGTTCGCCTTTGATCCATCCTAGTTTGATGGATCTAGGATGGTTTGATGTCCACGGGGGGGGCGACCCCTCGGTTCTGTACGCCAACTACCCCCCCAACTAACTGTTGGCCGGAGGCCCCTTGGGGGGGGGGGGATCTGAAGGGGGGGTTCAGGGAGGGCGAATGGGGGGGGTATAGGAGGGGCGGGGGGGGGGGGGCTCCGGGAGGGTCGGTTGGGGGGGGGTCCAAGTGGGGCAATTCGGGGTGGTGGTGGGGGGGGGGTCCAGGTGGGGCGATTTGGGGTGTTGGGGGGGGGGAGGGGCACAGGCTCCCCTTACCTCCCCTTGCCCTCCCTCTAACCATACCATCACCATAAACCTAACCCTAACCTTTGCAGCCACTTGGTTTGGCCATGCCAGCCATGTTGATTGGGTTGAACAAGATCCCCCCAATTAGGTTCATGGTTGCTTTTGCCACATTATTGCTCTCCATTTTGGACCCCAACACTCACTTTGACCCTAGCCTAGGGTGAGAGCCAGGGCTAGGGTTAGGGCTAGGGTCACCGAGCTGGTGGAACCAGTCTTGGTTTTATAACCCTTTTTAGTGTCTAGGGTGGACCTACTAGGTTTAGCAGCAGCAGCAGCAGCAGCAGCAAGCAAGCAGCAGCAGCAAGCAAGCAAGCAGCACGCGCGAAATGGGTAAAAATCAGAATTCTGTCGTGGTGCTTCAAATTCGGCTGAAATTTTGGTGGATGATACCTATGGGTGTGAAGTACAATCACACAAAGTTTGAGCCAGAAACTCAACGGTGGCGGCCGGGAACGGGATTCCCAAGTCGCGGACCTCAATTTCAAAAACTGTAGTTTAGGGCCAAAAATAGCCATTTTTGGGCCAAAAAAGCCCTGGAACACATTCAAAACGGCCAAACGAAGGGAAACGGCGGATACACTGCACGTGCGGCTTGACTTCCCCGTGTCAACGAGCTCTTTGCGGCCCTCTAACTCCATGATATGTCCCCGAAACGGCCCAAAAAGGCCCCAGAAGCTCCAAATGCCGACAGCCACAAACCAAGAATAGGCCATATCTTTGGCTACATGGCTCAAAATGCGATTCCGAGGGCACCTACTCCACCAACAACCCCCCACTTTTTGTAGTTTCCACCCCTCAGAATTACCCAAACGGACGCCTAGACCCCAATACCTAGGCCCACTAGGCTGCGGCAAGCTGCAAGCTCAAGCCCAAACAGGTGGGTGCCCAAATGGGTCAACAGGGTCCAGTAGGGGCAAAAAGATGACTTTTCTAAAAAATGGTCCTAGACCATGTGCAACGCTAAAACAAGTGTTTTTGGACCGTTTTGAGCTTGTGGCGGCCCAGTTTGGTCCTCCGAAAATCCCAAAATGCCTTGACAGTGGGCTGGCTGTGTTGTGACCAAAAATGGGTCAAAAATGGCTCAAAAACGCATTTTTCCAAACCTCATCCTAGACCATTTGGGGTGCACAAACGGGTGAAATGAGCCCATTTTGAGCCCATTTTGGGGCATTTTGGCCCCTTAGAAGTCCAAAAAGCCTTCAAAGTGGGCCTTGTGGTGATGGGGTTCACTTGCAGGCTGATTTCACTTTGTCAAGAGCCATCAATGTGTGAATCATTCTTGATGTCCCTCATTAGCCATAGCTGATGTTCCCTCCCCCACCAGCTCGGTCCCAATATTCAGTCTTGATTAGGGTTAGGGTTGGGTGTAGGGACAGGAGCAAGCTGAGGGTTGCGGGTGGGTGTTAGAGTCAAGGTTGGGTTTAAGGATAGTGTTGGGGTGCAAATTGGACAAAATTTTCCTTAGGGCACCTTTGGTGTTCATGGAGCATCGGGCGCCTTAGGCGCCCATGGAGGATTGAGGGCAACGACACCTTTGGCAACTAACTGTTGGCCGAAGGCCCCTAGGGGGGGGGGGGGGGGCAGGGGTAGTTGGCGTCCTAGGACCCGCGGAGTCGCCCCCCCCGGGGTGGGCCCATACCGCATTTGGTACAGAATCAAGTGCACCATTTGTGAAAGAAAGAGGCCCCAAAAAGAAAATGTAGCAATAGACAGGAGAAAAAGTGATGAACAGTACGTAGAAAATGTGTGTATGTATGTGGCTCTATTCCGCTTGTATTCTGGGATAAGTAGCCAAACTGCGCACCACAGGGCGCGACCTAGGGGGCGCCGCAAGGGAAACGTTCCCTTTGCTCATCGCCTCGTTTGGGCGGTTACGGAACAGGAACAGTGCGCCCATCCCCCAACTTTACATAGGTTTGGGCTTTCTAGTTACAACAGCAGAGGTGCAAATCTGGCGTGCAACATGCTCGTTGGATGGCAGGTTGGTGCGGCCAAGTTTGGTTGCCTTAGACCTGAGAGTGGTGAAGCATCAACCTGTCAACTGAAGGTCCTGAAAAAGGGTCGCAACTGCAAGTGAAAAAGGCCGGAGGGATGATTACGCACCTACCCGACCCCAAGATAGGCACAGGGCATGACACAATGTGCACAGCATCGTTTACACAAGCAGGTAGACAAACCCCGTGCAGGGGTTGCATCACATTGGGCAATTGGACAATGCCATGCAATCCATAGATGCAGTTGGTCAAAACAAAGACATCAGCGCGGTAGGCAATCCTGAGGCTCCACACAGGACATTGCAGGAAATCGGTGTGATCGGTGTGGCGCAGGTGATGCACTGTGGAGAATTGGGGTGCAAACTGGGTCTTTGACTCAGGACTGTCCCCTCACTGGTGGCAGCTATGTCATCTTGGCCTGGCCCTCTGCCTCACTACTCAGCATGTCCCTCTCTTCAGTAGCCCCACCCACCTCCTCCCCCACACCCTCACCGTCACTCTCACCAGCGCCTTCGCCAGTCGCCTCTCCTAACTCTTCACCACCCGCACCAAAGCTGCCGCCGCCGCTGCTGCTGCCATCACTGTCTTGATGAGCATCCAGCAAATCCTCGTAATGTGCAAACGGATCGGCGGGCACTGCTCCTGCACACTCCTGTGAGTGCATCAACGCCGCATCCGACAACCCCAACAAGTGCTGCGCCGGAAACAAGGCAGTCATGACATGCTGCATGACGTCATTCGACAGCAACCATAAGTTCGGGTTGTGGTCTGGCACAGAGTCACTCACATCTACAGAGACGCAGTCAACTGGGCATGGAGCCCTGACCCCCCAGCGCCCCATCGCCCGCGTCTTTCGTGCTAGGCTGGCCGCCTCGCCCCACGCAAACGGCCTCCCCAGGGTCGCGTCGTGGCGCGAGTGCAGTACCACAATCGACTCCGCTCGGATGCGCGCGCGTGCGAACTCTTCCCCATCGGCCAGCGACCCGTCAGGAACCGCAGCACCCAGGAGCACCATGGCGTCGACGCCCCCCGTGCTATCCTGGTCGCGCATGGCCAGCAGTGCGACGCGGCAGCCCATCGAGTGCCCAACTAGCGCAACCCGGAAGCCCCTCGCCCGCAGGGTCCGGACGACTGCCGCCAGGTGGGTCGCGGCGCGCTCGGTCTTGCTGCGAGCGCGCGCATACGCCGCTTTTTTGCAGTGCGACGGCCATGCGAAGCCCATGGCCACCCCGTCGAAGTCCGGACAGTATTGCCGGAGCCGGTGCTGGAGGTGCGACACGACACCCACAATGCGGAAGTAGCGCTGCCGGAAGCCATGTACCCACACAACCGCAAGTCTGCCGCGACCCTGGCATAAATCATCAGGTTGGTCAGCAGAGGCAGAGTCTGCAGGCGGGCTGAGATGCTCATCTGCCCAGGACTGGCAGTTGGGAACGTGGGGGATGGCCACGTCTCGCAATTCGGGAGCGTTCGTGACGAGGGTCGTCGCATTGGCAGCAGCAGCCGATCTTACGGCTGCATCAGTGGCGTGGATAAACAGGGCACAGTGGCCTGTGAGGCAGCCTCCTGGAGGTGACCCGCCGATGCCAGTTGCTGTAGCACAGTCACTGCCAGCACCACTGTTGGTTGTATGGCTAATGCCCGGACTGGTTTGCCGCTTGCATTCTCTGAGGAGTATTTTACAGTGCAGACCCTGGGAAAGTGACAGGGAGGCACAAAAGCTGCGAAAGGTAAAGAGCAAGAAATGGGAGACAACAGGAGGGAGGAACTGCAAGGAAAGTGGGAAACGAGTGGAGCGAGACACGGGGGAGAGAGAACTGGGAAGGGATTGGGATCAGTGGCACAAAAAGAAGAGGAAGGGAGGGCGAGAGGTGGGGGGCGAGTGGATGAGGCACCTCAGCACAACACCAAATAACCTCCTACTATGCACCAATGTCATCTAGGCCACACCCCTTCACCCGTAAGACGGGGGCGAAGGGTGGGATCGTGTTGCGTGAAGTGTTTATTGGGGTGCAGTTGCCTGCTCAAAAATATCCACCATTGATGCTTTGCGGAGGCCGCGTGGGCCACCCGTATCGTATGGTGCAAGTTGGCAGAGCCACACCCTTGAGGGCTTTCTTGCGACATTTGCGCATCTTCATCTGGAGAGCTGGTGTTGCATTGAGGACGGGTTGGCATTGCTGTGGGCAAGGGGAGCGGGACGCACGCGTGCGCTCCATCAGAATCCATTGCCAAGGTTTCGCCCACTCTACCACTCCTGGTAAACATCAGGGGCCATCATCTACGGCGAGGGCTCCAAAGGGGGGTTGTCATGCGACAGAGCAGTCAATCCCCAAGGCAACGGGGATTCAAATGGCTGTGTAACGTCAGCTGTATCGGGGCCCCCAAGTTGGGGAGGAGCTGAATGGCTACATAACCTCCACCGGAACGGGGATCCATCCAACATGTGCGTGGATGGTTGGCAATACAATCCCTATCGTATCAAGGCCCCGTGGGAAACATCGGAATAGGCTCGATCAAAGTAGAGAACATGAAGGACCATAAATTGGCATGTTGCAACAAGTTCGCCGCGCACACTCTGTGCACAGATGCTCCCTCTGGGCTGAGGCAGTTATCTCTGGGGCAAACCCTGACCTCAGACCTGGTTTGCCACCTTGAGGTTTTGCAGGTTACCTTGGTGGGCCCTGCTGCATGTGGAGTTAATTGTCAAACTGACCCTTTGTCAAACTGAATGCGAGCCCTTTGCATATCCTGTTGCGGGCACGTCGTGCTTGCTGTGTTGTGGATGATTTATGGTACCCAATGTGTCCCGCCAGGGTTGGCTGTTCGTGTGTTGTTTCCTGCATGTGTGCTGCCGACTTCCCTCTGCGTAGCATGTCTAGGCGGACAACCAGAAAGGAGGAGGGGGGTGGGAGCGCGGGATATGAACAGAGAGGGTGAGAGAGAGAGAGAGAGAGAGAGAGAGAGAGAGAGAGAGAGAGAGAGAGAGAGAGAGAGAGAGAGAGAGAGAGATAGAAATGGAGCTAGAGGCAGGGAACCTTTGCACAAAAGAGGCGTGCATCAGGCTGAAACACCAGTAAATGTCCAGAAAACTGTGACATGGAGCCCACTTTACGACAAGATGCCATCCATAGACCTTCTTGTTGCCGTGGCGGTGGTAAATCACGGGCATCCGAGATCAGGGGCGGTCCCTTTGAGGAGTTGTCAGTGCTGGAAGACAGTCCCATTCACACCACAATTTGCAGGAGTGAGAGTGGGAAAGAGTTTGGGCTTCCAGGCTGCAGAAGCAGATGCAGAAACTGGTCTGGACTTCAAATCTGCAGCATGGGCTTGGGCTCCCAGGCTTCAGACGCGAGCTTATGCTCCAAAAGGAATTGACAGTGCAGAGAGTAAGGGGTGGGCTTTGAGGCTGCAGGGGTGGGTTCGAGCTTCAGGTTCGAGGTTCGAGGCTCCAGCGATGGGCTTGTTCTAGGAGGCTGCAGGAATCGGTCTGGACGTCGAGACTGCAGACACAAGCTTCTGCTTCACGGAGGCAGAAATAGACACTGCAGAAAAGCCAACAGTGAGCAAAAAAGGCAGACAACCCCCACCTCATTATCAGTGCATGGCGGAGCACAATATTCGTTCACCTTCTGATGAAAATCACTTGGGGACATGATTGAGTGATGCAGGAAAAGTGGGCTGGGTGGGGTCTACATCTGAGTCAACAAAGACAGCACAAGAGCACGGCCTCACAGAGTGTCTTATTGAATGCTTCACCCTATCCACATCTTGTAAAACCCAGACCCAGGCCCAGACCCTTTCCACATGAAAACCATCACCTCCCAGGAGCACCAAATCTAGCAAAGCACAATTCAACTAAATCCCTGTACTGCTGATTCAATATTTCAACCCCACGGCACAATTATGAATGGGCATGCATGCCTCACACCTATGAATGTGCACTGCTTGCAAAATCATCCCCCTGGGCAGATCATGTGTCTTTAGCATTCAATATTGGTTGAGGGTTATGCAGGCTTCGGCGACACCAAAGTGTCAAAGGAGCCTAGAAGCCAGTAACTGGCCTTCCTGAGTACCACAAATCAGAAAACCAATGCTGCAAAAAACAAACAACCCAGGGGGACGAGACCATGAAGCACTGTCACCTTCAAAATCTTGTCCAGGTGCATTCCCTGGGGGTCTGGAGGTGGCGTCACAAGGGGTGATTGAGTACCTGACGACGTCGCATCCGGCAGCATGGGGCCCAGTTGTACAAAGATTGAAAAGGCACCCTAGGCGTGGGTCGTAGGCCTCCACAACAGGCTGAGCTACCAAACCCAACCCCCTTAGTAGAATATCCCTTCCATCAATGGCATTTGTTTGTGCGTTGTCACAGAGGTTTGTTCACGACAAACCGAAGCATGTGTGGCCAACATCCCCCAGGGTTCAACTAGAAGGTTCCATTGGCAGCACATTGCACGTGTGTGCACACCGTGCAAATTTCCCCACTGAGAACATCCAGACTAGCCTCTGCAACCGAAGGAACCTACCTTTTGAATACCTACCTTTTGGGGGACTGTTTGCCCTCCGTGCTACTTTTATGATGACTTTCCCAGATTCAGTCCCCAAGTTCACCATTACCCAATGAAGCCCCGGGCTGGGGATTGTGACGATAGCCGTGTTGGGGAGTGACCGCGGACGGGGCTTACATCAACAAGGGGGTCCAAAGGAACTTCCGGAGGGACGTCAATGGGACGTCAATTGCGGGAATTGGGATACCAAAGGAGATGGAGCATCCATGATTGACGACCCGCACACCGCCATGATCATACTCCAATTCCACATGCCCATCGTGCAAAAGGCCAGCCACCGTCGCAAGTACGCGATGCCCAGTAGACCCAGTGTAGAACACCTTGTCCCCAATGCTCAACTCCATAACAAATAGCAAAAGAGGTCCGAGGACATGAGGGGCAAAAACTGATGATACACGCTGAATGTATCACCATGTACCTAGCTCAGTGTGCCTGTTTCGCAATACACATAGATGCACCGTGTAGCCCTGAAACGCATCGGACTGGCCAAACTGGGGGACAGTAGGTGAGGGAAAGGGGCCGGTTCGTATCCCCAACCGGAAAAGGGCAAATCCATGAGGAGAAATCATCCCAAATTGCCCCATCCCACCCACCCACCCATCCGAGGGGTAGAATCCACCCAAAAAAAAACAAGGGTAGGAATCAAGAACCATTCGCATGCACCTTGCGCACTAACACTCTCTCTTTGTAGCATTGCACAGAACGCTTCATAATTGTGAGCGTCCTACCTTCTGGTGTTGCATGTTCTTGCTTTGTGATTGGGCAGTGTTTACCCAAGGCTAAATTGGTGTCAACACCTCCGTGGACACCCGGACACCCAAGATTGAAGGGTGTTGACGGCATGGAGTTATGTTGCAACCGATCCCCTTCATCATTATTTATTGCCACAAGCGAGGCCATATCAATGGCAATCAAAAACAGCACAAGAAGGTGGAATTTAAAAAAGCATGCAAAAAGGGTGCTTTTCCAGGCTGATTTTGCCCATTTTAATTCCCCATTTCAAGGCGTTCTGGGACTTGCATGGGAGAATATGGGTCAAAGGTGGCTTAAAATGACCTTAAACAACTTGTTTGAGCACTAGAAGTGGTCTACAAGCAACTTTGGGGAAAATCATTTTCGACCACGTTTGGGCCCATAGGTCCCCCCCCCCTCTAACCCTGCCCTAGCAATTGGGTTGTACACGCTCCACCACTCAGCAATGCCAAAATGGGGCAACAAAGGCGAGAAAATAGTGCCGTATTTTTTCAAAAAAAAAAACACGCCGTTCTTTTTTCGTTTTTGTGTTGGAAATGATGTTTTTTCATCACACTATGAGTTGTAATGCATTTTTAAAAGCAATTTAGTGGTTTTGGATGGTGCCACTCAACAGCTCAACCAATCCCAAAAACACAAAAGAGAAAAAAAGAACTGGCTGTCCGGATGCATGCTGCTATATCCCGGCGCTGTCCGGATGCATGCTGTCAACATATGATGCCTAAAAAAACAAAAAGCATCGCCTCCTTGGCACCCCAAGATGTGTTTCCACCAGAACCGACCAAACCAAACCACAAAATAAAAAAAAATATAAAATATATAACAACACTGACCCATGTGCACAATGGGGCAAAAACAGGGGGAAACAAAAAAAACAAAAAACGGTGTTTTTTTTCATTTGTCACCTGGTTCTGCGTCCCATTAGCTCATGTTTGTGCTTACTCCACTGCCAAAACCAATGGGAACCGTCGCATGCTCCCATAGAAAGGTGCCTCTCTGCTCTAATAGAAAACCTATGCAGATTATTCATTCCTGCACGAAACCACCACAGCGGACGGATGATTTTGATGGGCAGCAATATTGGTAGACAAAGTGCACCATCACAAAGCTGCTGCACGCCACCTGCAGGCACATAATGCGGCATATGCAAACAGGTTAACACACTGAAACACAGTCGGTCAGGACTGTGTATCAATGGACAGTGCACTGGTGTTGCCGAAAAGAAAGAATGGCCTTGAAGTCCTGAGCCGCTGTTGCTCGCTCCAAAGAAAGTAGCACCACGGTCACACAACAGGTAGTAACTGTGTGTAGGGCAGGTGTGCCAAAGATATATGCGAATGAGAACTTCTTGTTGCGCAGAGTGAATTTCTTCTCTCCCAAACCCTCACTCAAGTGTGCAGGAAATGGGCAGAATGCACCCAGGAGAACAATCTCCAATATCAACCCACCAATGCCATCGGTCGTTAACGAATGGTTAATGGAAGCTTTCCCAGTCAGAATATTGCTGATACTTGCGGAGTGGGTGGGTCAGGGGATGGGTTGGCAGGTCAAAGGCATTGTCGGGTGGTTTGGGGGAGACGTCCCCGACCCGTCCCACCCGGATTCTTTGTTAACTGGCCACTCAGGCAATCATCCACAGTTCACCAGTGACTAGGGCCAATGGCGTGTGTCCACCGGTGTCCCTCTTACCTGCCCTCACCAACACTACGACCCTTGTACAAAAGTTTTGGGCTGTGGAACGTCGCATTTGCACACGGAAGGGGTTGCATTTGCTGCTGCTCCAGCCTGCGACAGCCACAAGGCAGCACATTCCCTGATGCAAAATACCAAAACAAATTGCCAGATTTCAGAAGAGGTGGTGAGAGGAGGCCAAATATCATTTCGCGAGAACACATACGAACGCTGCGGAGAGGGAGCTGCTGAGATACTGGTGGGATTCGTATGGCATCAAATTTGTCGTGTTTTGGGACCTGAATACTGGTTGTGGTCAGCCGTGTGGTCAAAGCGGGAACGGGGGGGGAACCGAATTGAGGTGAGCTGAGCGAAGGTGTAGGCGGAACCTTTTGGTGGGGGGGGGGGGGGGGGCAATGCGTTCCATCTCCTGAAATCCGGCAAAACCGAACAAATCTTTTTGGACGTGCTGGGGGGGGGTGGGGGGTTGATACGTACAAGAATGTCGTCGATTAATGCCCAGGCAGCTGCGCATACAGCAGGGCCTTCTCTGGTGAGGGGCTTGTGTTCCAGGACCCCAAAGCCGGAAAAGTCCCCATAAGCAGTGTCGTCAAGCCCTCAGCCTCGCCACAGAAGCCCCACCACAACTCAGCAGCACGCGTCGATAGGGCTCCATGTGGGGCATGCACGGCACATGACCCACGGTTCCCAAGCACTCTCCACCGCAGCACGTCTTATATTTGATTTAGACCTGACTGCATGGGCGTTGAAGGCTTTGGGTGCTGGATTGGGTTGGGCTTGGAACCAAGACCGGTGAACTGATGCATGCGTCACGGAGGCTCGTTTGACCACGCTCTGTTTAGTGATTGGTTCACGTGTCACATCCATACAGACCTTTGCCTTCAATCACGACAGACGTCACGGCTCAGCCAAACACCATCAGTGCTTGCAACGCTGCTGATGTTCGTGTACCAGGAATGGGGGAAATTGCTGCGGGCATATTTTGGCAAGGCAAAATTCGGTGAGGGGAAAATTTGGCACAAAATCTTAAATACCATGGAAAAATGTGGTACAAAAGTTCCAAATCATGGGCAAACTGGGAATTGAAGCAGGGACTTTCAGTGCGGAAGTTAGTACTTCTACCACTCAGCTATCTGCTTTCCCTGCAACGCATCCGTGAAACAGGGTGAAACGTGAAAACATGATGTCACAAACAATTTTTTTTCCCATTCTAATGGATGTTCTAATGGTTCTGCACGTGGCTTCAGTCCTTGAATACCACGGCAAAATGTGGTACAATTTTGCTGTGCCACATTTCGCCGTTCCGAATTTCGCACCTCCCAAATTTTCCCCTCCCCGGTCCCTCGACACGCCACCTTCCCCTTCCAAGAGAAAACACTCACCCTCTGCATATCAGTATCTGCCAAGCACCGTCACAACCGACAGATGTATGCATCCAACACCGTCAAACCAAACCTCGTCCAGATATCACTTGTCACGTCGCTGGTCTACACATCAACACCAACATGACCCGGTCCAAAAATAAAATAATTAATCCTGTCATGCGAGACCTGTCCTACTCCGACGCCCTGCTGAAAATTCTTTCACTCCACCTTTCTGCATCCATGTCAAATCTGAAATCAACCAACCTCAAGATGAAGGTCAATGGGGCTTTCAAGCCGAGGGATAGGCTGGCAGCTCACGACCTGCACAGGGCGAGGGGAGAAAGCCGCCAGCCTCGGTAACATCCCAACCTCTGAACACTGTCTGTTGACCAGCAACTACCGCTGGTTCAGTGCCAATTGCTGGTAACCTGACCACCGTCGCACTCTGTCCATTGCGGACCAACTGGGGACAGTTCACCGTCCACCCAATGGCGACCAATCATCAGGCCCCTTCGCTTCACGTCTCTAGTGGACTGGGACGGACATTCGTCATTTCGCCGGGCTCCTCGATGATTTGCGTTCCCTCCTCCTACCGGGACTAGCTTGCAGGGGGATCTATTTGCACACACACACACACACACCCTCCCACAAAGGTCTATGCTATACCCAATCCGAGACCCTAATCCACGCCAAGCCCCATCCCCCCCACACCCCCGGTATCAACAGTCCCCCCCCTCCCCGCCCCAACATCCCGCCCCCACGTCCCCTCCCCACTAAACACATGACAAACGCGAAATGTTAACAGGGTCAACACTATTGAACAGGTTCATATTCAGGATGGGATCCAATGTGAAAGCGGTCTGCATACGGTCTGCAACCCCACAACCTATGCCCGGCATACCCTGGCACCCTAGTTCCCTTGATCCCTGCCCCCTTCATCCCACCGCATTGCACTTGGTCAGATCAGAGAAAGTGTTCTCCCGATGAGGCATGGCCAAACTTTTGTTTCAACTGATCGCCAGCGTTTGTGACACTTGCGAAAACCTTTTTGCTGTCTACAACACCATGCGACAAGAAGTCCCGCTCGTAATCCCAGATCTTGTCTTCGGACAGAGACTTCCCCTGCACCACAGGAGCGGGGAGGGACAATGCATCCCTTGCCCAGTGCCACAGACCACAAGTAGACTCATGCAGTAGTCCCAGCACCAGACTTCCTCCAATATTCCACCCAGTAGGCAAAAGGACTGCCCCTACCAACATTGTCCTGAATGGTGCATACAAAATAGGGCTGTTGCATTGAGAGGGGTTGGTTATCTGGAGTCCAACTGGTGTCCAGTGCTATGCCTTGGAGAACGCTAATCCTGCGCGCCTGCGGTGTACAATTTGGGTAATTATCATGGAACAGGACAAATTGTACCCTTTTGTCAACCATACTTTTGAATGGGGAGTGGTTATCACAACATTTTTGTCCGTTTTGAGTGTTGCCTCGCCATTGTGCCCGTTTGACCTACTCCCTTCACCCAAATTGAGGAAAATTTTTTCATGTGGCGCCAATCACCCCACAGCTAAGTACCCTTACCCTGCAGCACCAGCGGTGTGGCTGTGGCACGCCCCCAGTGCGCAAGAAGCATTCCCTTTTGTGTGACTTGCTTGTGGAGGGATTTTCCAATATGGGAGGGGGGGGGGGGGGGTAAAAGTAAGGAAATATGCCGGTTGGTAACTTCCCAGTGTACTCACTGGTTGGATTTTGTTTGAGGAAACGGTCTACATTACTTGCCCCAATCCACCGGGGAAAAGTATTTTTGGCGGGTGAAAGTGCGGCAGTTGCCCCTCTACTCACAAATTCTGCTTCTGCCACTTGGTGTCCGTCCCATGCCAGTGCTCGCAGTCCTCGCAGCCATCCTTATGACCGCAAAGTTTGGAGGGTGCCCACTACCACTCATGTGCGAAATGCAGCCCAAGGCAAATGGGACAGGGGGAATAATTCACAATGGCAGAATTTGGTAGGTTACTATGTGGTACAAATGGTTCAAAGTGCCATGTCTTCTCCTAACCAGCGCTTGTTGGCTCCACTCAGTTCTGGAGAGGAATGTGCGGGGGCAGTGTGGGGTTGAGGACATGAGCGGTGTGGCCTTGCAAGTGAGAGTAGAGTGCCTATCCCACTACTCGGAATGCACCCTTCTAAACGCATGGCACCAGGCTTCACATTCAGTCATTCCCAGACCATGAAGTTTGCATGTCGATGTCGAAAATTGGGTAAACCATTTGTGCAACCATACAGATCGAGAAAAGGAGCAGGTTCGTAGCTGCACCAACGCACACTAGCAAAAGGGGAAGCTGATATCACATGGATAAATACAAGCACCATCTTCACCAAGCTGATGTAACCAGTAAGGTTTTATTTATTTATTTGGGTCTTTTAGGGCCTAGGTTGGGGCCAACCTTCCTTGCAACACTAGCAAGCAGCAGCAAGCCTAGGAAATATCCATATTCACAGTATCTGAGTATCCAGCGGGCCGCAGAAAAATGGGGGGAATGTGATTGGAAGGAAACGGGGGGAAATGGGGGGAACTGGAAAGCTCCGCCACAGTTAATGGTTGTTGCACCTTCTTGAACCACTACGCATTGCCTTTTCATAGGTCAATGCTTGTAATTGTCTACATGGGTGTAGTGACTTCTTTGACCACTCTTTGTAACCCTTGGTGTTGCATCACAAGCATTAGATGTCTATAGTGGTTGTGTTCCTTCTTGAATATTGTGCCGTTTATCGGAATGAACGGGTTGTCAAACGGAAAACGGTCGCTCCACATTGCAAGAAGTGTGGGGAATTGCCAAAATGGAACGGGCAATCAGGTACATTGTGGGTAGGCGTGAAGCCATGGCCTCCCATCGTTGTAGCACATCAAATTGTGTGGTGGATGAAGAGCTTAATCAGAGGTAGAATGGTACAAAATAAGAAACAGCAGAAACAAAGAACACCAATACCAAATCCTATCCCAAGTGGTCTAGAGGCACCCAAGTCGCAAAAAATGCCGCTTCCCACTATTTTGGGAACCAGGATAAATTGTGGGGAAATCAGAAGGAAATGGGACCCACTTTTGTTCTTTCCCATTTTCCACATTTTTCTTATTAGGCACCATTTTCTGCGCACAGCCATTAATAAAAAAAACTTGGCATCCAAGTATCCGGTGAAAAAATGGGGGGAAATCAAGGTATCCAGAGGTATCTAGAAAATTGGATACTCCCTAGCCTTGGCTAGCTGCAAGCGGCAAACAGATGCCAAATGGGGAAAGAACAGAATTTGGTTGTCGTGGTTGGATTTCGCAAAAAAAAATTGGTGGATGATACCAAAATGTATGAAATACAATCACACAAAAGGTTGAGCAAGAGGCGCAACAGTGGCAGCCGAGATCGGGTGCCAAAGGTGGTAGACCAAGGTTTCAAAATCTGTGAAAAAACACCAGAAAAAGCCTTTTAAGCTGGTTGGGGGGTGTCTAGGATGTTTGTAGAGGGGCCATATGCATTGAAACCAATATCGATGATGAAGAAACACCTTAGTGCACCATTCAGCCCAGCTTTAGCACCCAAATGACGGCCCCAAGAACCCCATTTTGGGTTCAAAAATGGCCAAAACCAACCTTGCAAGTTATCTTTTACATCGACTTGTTAAAGCATCACCTACCTTCATTGTTTGCGGCTACCATTTATTGCCTAAGGCGCCCTTGTGATGATAAATGGTGATGAATGAGAACCCTTGCAAGCTATTTCCACACCGCCAACACCCTTCAATGTGTGGTCAGCACCAAGGAGTGGGCCACTGAGCACGTGCTTAGGGGGATTACCATGGGTCACCTGTGGGTCAAAAAGTGGTCAAAATCCTTTATTCCGCCGTTGTTCTTGGACCACTTGGGATGCCGAAAAAAAGGGTTTTAGCCCGTTTAGAGCCCATGGTGCCCCGTTTTGGCCCGTACAACATCTAAAAAGGCTGAAGAATGAGCCATTTTGGGTTGAAAACGGGTCCAGAAAGGGTCAAAATTGCATTTTTTCCAAAATCCCATACCCATTTGGATGCCCAAACAAGTGGTTTTAGGACGCCTTGGGCCTCTAGTTACCCATTTGGGCCCCAAAATTTTCAAAAAGGCTTGGAAAATGGGCCAGTTCAGAACCAAAATATGGTCCACCATGTGTCAATGCATGGACCAAACCTCTGAAATGGGCTCCAAATAGGCCGAAAATACTTCCATAATCCTAGTGGTCTAGGCCCACTTTTGCAAAAATGCGTTTTTCAACCCTTCTGGACCTTGATACTCAAATGGCTGATGTTCAAACCTTCTTGGGGATTTTTGGGGGGCAAATGGGTAACCAGGGCGTTAAAACAGGCTGAAACCACTTGTTTGAACATCCAAAAATGTCTAGGAACACTTTTTGACCAATGCTTTTTTGACTCCTTTTTGCACCAACATATTACAGCCGTCTCCAGGTTCCCAGGTGAGGATCCTGTGTGCAATGTTCCTGTCCTCACCAGCTTGGTCCCAATGTTCAGTCCTGGTAGGATTTAAGTTAGAAACGTGTGGGTCGCATGCAGACGCTGTGGACAGAACCACCAGAAGACTGGCTCACCAAATAAAGCCCTCCACTTAGAGCTCCAGAAACTGACTCATGCGGAGACATGCAAGTGCGGCACCTTGCTTTTTAGTTGCCTCTGGCACGCTCCACGGTGCCCCTTACTCAATTTGGGCGAGGCTGCATGCACTCCTACACCCGGAGCAAATTATGGCTTTTCGCCATACTTTGGGGAGAATGAGAACAAACAGGCACGGGAAATACTCCAGCAATGGTCCTCTGTCCCCATAGGCCCCAGCCCTCCGGTTCGGGGGCCTCGAGGCCCAGCGAATGCCAATGGGTCACTTGTCCTGGCAATGCGTCTTCCGGGATGCCATTTCCCTTCGAAAGGGCAGGTACTATCGCACCACGGCAAAACAGACAGTTGGGGAGGGCACAGACCTCTTTCAGCTTCTGTTTCGTCTCATCGATTCTCTTCTTGTCGTGCATGTGCATCAGCGTCTTGCTGCGATGCTTTTGGTTGTAGTCCTGCAACCATTCCAGAGAGTCAGGGTGGAACTTGAACCAATAGGACTTGAATGCTCCCCAGCAACAGCAAATGGCCAGCTGGCCGCTGGAGCCCACAAAGAAGGGGAAACATGGAAAGGGGGGGGGGGATGGGCTGAAATGGGGGATGTGGGGGAGTCATAGGGAGCAAGGGGGACTAAGAAACCGGCAACAAGTAAATAAGAAAATGGTACAAGGGAGAGAAAAGTGGCGACAAAGCTCGAGAGAAATAGTATGTACTTTGCAGTGAGCACCCCCTCGGAGCAATTTTCATCTCGCCTATGTCTTGGTGCTTGCAGTGTGCAGTGAGGGTAGTGATAGGACCAGCTCAAGGTCATCTTCCCTCGTGGGATGGCAGTGTGGTTGAGAAGCACCGGAAAAGGGGGCTGTGTCATCTGCTAAGTCACAAATGACCTGACCGGGGCGCCAGTCAACAATGTCATCATGGTCTGTGTATCTGGACTCTGCATCTACACCTCTTGGGCGACTGGGCTAGGTTCTCTTTGGATCAATAGGCTGGCGGTGGAGACTCACGTCGTCGCCACACCCCAGACTGTCGCGCTTGCAGGCACATAAGCTCACTGAGTTTCGGTGAGAGGCCCTCTCGGAGAAATTTGTCTGGGAACAACACCCAAAATCTTTGAAATTTCCAAGCCACACCAACATGTGCGCAGTGTGCAGATCCAGGAGTATGCAAAGCGTTGGCACAGAGTCCCCTTATCCAAGCCCCTCGCAGTCGTGCTGGAACTCTTGCCAAGCCACTGACAGGGCGTGGCAGGGTGGTCGTGGGGAGGGCAAAAGGGTAGACAAACACATCTGAGTCCAAATGATCCCCTTGATGGGGGGAGTGGGGGTACTTCCAAATTCTATTCCCTTTGGCAAGGCACCTGGAAGCGAGACGAGAGAAGAGCCCTGGGCTAAATGGGCCTGGCGGCCACCACGTGGGTCCCCATTGGTGCTTGAGTACCCGAATTGTGACCAAATGATCACCTAAACGCATCCCAAGGGCGACAGAAGGGTTTTGGAAAAGTCGGAATTATTGAAATTTTCAAGTGCCAACAAGCTGCCTAAACGTCGGTAATTTCAGGGCTTTCCAGGGGCCCATGGCCCGGGCTACATTAGCCTAGCGGCCAGTATGTGGGTCCCCAAGGGTGCTTGAGTACCCGTATTGTCACCAAATGATCACCCAAATCCATCCTAAGAATTTCAAAAAAAAAGTCGAATTTTTGAAAACTCTATTGCCTTTGGCAAGTCCACCTCGGCGAGAATCAAACCCGAGCAATGCACACCCAAATGACTAGCAGGTCCATCGGGATCATCTCCCATACCTTTCATTGCTTAGAGGGTCCATATTGAAGAAACAAGTGGAATGGGACCAGGGTCTGAATCGACGCACAGTGGCAGCGAGAGGCAACCAAATGTTGTCCAATACAGTGCAAACAAGCCCAAAACAATACTTTTGGGGGCCCACAAACCCCACCAGGGCCTATTTGGTGCTACATGGCTCCCCATGGCTTTATACTTTTTACGTACTCCCATCGTCACCAAATGATCACCCAACGACAGCCCAGGTGTGGCTGAGGACTGTCAAGGGTCGCCGCAAAAAGTGCATTTTTCACCCAACACATGAAGGCCATTGTTAGTGGAAACCGTCATTTTGCGTCTTTCTCACCAACCGCAGGCAAGGCTACAGGCTGCAAAAAAAAGTCGTTTTGTATCCTAAGATGTGTGTACTGTCACAACATCCCCAGTTGCACCCCTCAAAGTGGGTATCACAGGGTCACTAAGGTTGCCAAAAACACCGACATAGTAAAAATGACTGAAAACTGCACAAACTGCGAAAACTGCGCTCGTCCCATTCCGCCCACACAAACCCTATGGAGTCGGGACCTGAAAACACTTTTTCGGCTCAAAATGGTAAAAACCAAAAGATTCGTGATTTTCAACCCAAAAGACGCGGGAGACATTTTTTCGACATTATTTGATCCCCCCCCCCCCCGCCCTCCCCCCTGAAAAAAGTGGGTTTCAGGGGGGGGGACCAAACACCCATTGGGGGATGCATTTATTGAACAAAATAATGATTTTACAAGGGTTAAACCAACAATTCAACCCCTTGGGGCAGGGTACACGAATAGGCCCAAAAAGGGAGGGGGGGTATGTGGCATTTCCCCATACATGCAAGCCTGCCTGGCTTTGATCTAACAACCTCTGTGAGGTGATTCTCAGGTGCCACTAAACAACCTGAACAACGACAATTTTGGGGCTTTCGGGGGGCTTACGGCCCGGGCTACATGGGCCTATCAGCCACTACGTGGGTTCCCATGGGTGCTCAAGCACCTGCATTGTCACCAAATGATCATCCAAACCCATCCCAGGAGCGACAGAAGGGCTTCGGAAACAGTCGAATTTCGAAAATTTTTCAGCTGAGGCATGCCAACCTGCAACAGCTGTCCTCACCGGCAAGGGCCCATAGGGGGGGGGGGGGACCGGGGGTACCCGGAAATCGAACCCAGGACCCCCGCCATCTGTTAGGAGGGGGTCAAAATACAAGAAAAAATCTCAGGACCCGGGTCCAAATCCACACACAGCAGCCCCAATACGCAAAGAAGTTTTGACCACCCCTCCCAAAAAAGGGAAACGTAGGGGTCAAAATCAAAAAATTCCTTCATTCGTTCAGTTTGTCTCCCAAAATGATGATTTTACAAGGTGTCAGACATCCGACACCATATCTTGTGGTATACTACACGAATGAACGCCAAAAGCGGGGGGATGTGGCGCACGCTTGGTCTAACAACCTCTCTTCGAGGTGATTTTTCCGTCTGATGTTGAGCCACTGCTGGTCCTCCAACAGGCCCACCGGAGGTCCAAATGGCACAGAGGCCCATCCCACCCCCAACGCCTCTGCGAAGCTTGCATGCGACCCGCTCGCTTGTGGAGCTGTATTTGAGACACCATACCTCTACAGTCTTCCTGGTTTCCTCGCTTTTCTTCAAATTGCGCTCCCGCCGCTTCTCCTCTATGGCCTCGTCCATTTTGCGTTTCTTTCGGGCAGCTTCGTCCTCATCTTCCGGCTCTGGCCTTTAGGAGAAGCCACAGACTAGGCGTGGACAGAGCATCCCAAGATGGCCATATGAGCCACCCCGACAGGCAGTACATGTTGCTTGGACCCTTCCTCTGCAGACCTCTGCTATGACCTCGGGACCAACCGGCAACTACCCAACCTCTTGCCCCAACCAATTTCCACTTAGGAACGGAGCTGGTGGGAGGGAAACTCTGCGCACTGCATCTTGACACCACACATTGTACACTACGCATGGTACACTGCACACCACCCACTCTGCATTCAAGACACTGCACCTCCACGCACTGCACAGGATTCCCTTTGCAGTTCCCTTTGCAGACGGCAAACTGCAAAGTCTGCATGCTCTGCACACTTTGCACTCTGCACGCTGCTGACCCTGAAATCTGGAATCTTCACATTTGCACACTGTACACTGCACAGTCTGCACATCGCGCCCTACACCCTCTGCCCACTGTACAGTGCACACTCTGCATAACGTGAGCCCTGACCACTGCACACTCTGCACACGGCACATCCCACCACACACTTCAAACATGGCTCTGTGCACAGGAAAGCACGTTGTGAAAAGATGTGCTGCTGGTCCCATTGGTACACCACATTGCCGCACGAAGTAGCAACGTGTTTGGGTGTTGGTGCGTGTGGTGTTGCCCAGTCCAGCCGCTTCATGTAGTTGTGTCTTGCCATTGTTGATGACTACACCTCAGGTACTGCGTAGTTAAGTTGCTTCGTGTGGTTGCATGTTGCTGCTTTGTATAGCCAAATTCAGCTGTTTTCATGGCTACTAGTATTGGCGGCGGCATTATTGTGATACAGGTGCTCCTTACAAGCGTCTAGGGCAGTGACAACATCACGCACTAAATGCCCAGCGGTGTAAAGTAGGTAAAGGTCTGTAAACCGTAAAACAGGAACGGACACTACAAGGCTTTGCAAGCTAGAGGTTGGGCTTTGCTAGTTGGAGTGTTTGCCGAAGCCTGCCACTCCACAACGCAGTCAATTCCATGAGTGACAAGTTGAGTAGGCATATAACCTTCCCAAAATCGCCCTGCTGTAGTTGTCTCTGATCACAGGGGTCGCTGACCGGGTGCCATTGGTGGTGGAGGCAGCACTGCCACAACACAGATGGTGTGGTATGTTGCCCCTGCCTGGGGCTTCCAACCCTGCAAATATGTCATGCCCTCCCCTCCACCACCCACCCACAAACTTTCAAATGTTCCCCTGCCACAATGAAACACTCTCCACAAATAAAAAGTGCCCCTTCCCCCCACAAACATTAAATGTCCCTCTCATGCTCCTGCCATGCCACTGTGGATATAACCCCCTGCTCCCTTATGGTATGAAGTATGGTGTAGACCTTGGCATCCCTGCAACTGGAAATTGTCACCTCATGAAAATCTTCCACGACTTCCATTGCAACACAATTGTCGAGGTTAGGGCAAATCCTCCATACTCCGGACAGCACGTTTTGAGCAACACAGCAAACAGCCTGCTTGAAGAACAGCTGGAAGGGTTGGGGGAGGGCAGTGATGCCACGCCACAGCCATGTTTGTTTCGCTAAACCTTTCGCTTTGCCAATCAAATACAGGATCACCGGTTGCCTGGCTTTCTTCATCTCCCCCCCCCCCACACACACAGGCACACACAAAAGCACGCACGCATGCAGACACAGGCGCGCCGGCTATTTGTAGTTCTATGTCACCAGCTGTGTGCAGTGCTGCTCCGCATTTCGAAGTGTTGTTGCATTGCACCCTGAATGCAAACTCGGTGAATTGTGCAGAAAGCATCGCGTCCGCTCCCTAATGCAGACAAGCATACCATCCATACACCGCTTGTTTTACTAACAATGACACCGGACAATGCGGCAAATCTCAAGTTTGCGCGCTGCGCCTCTTGCTTTCGCTTTCTCCCTCTGAACTCTTGTCCACACAAACACACAAATCCACAAACACAGACACACTGTGTGTGTTCGTGGTAGTTGGACCAAAACGTTGGGCTTCACTGTGGTACGGTCTCTCTACGGCTGCGTGCGTATGTGTGCGTGCGTGCGTGCGTGTGTCTGCATGTGTATGTGTGCGTGCGTGCCGGCGCGCGGATGGGTGGGTGTGCAGGCGCGCACGCACGTGTGCGTGTGCGCATGTGTGTGCTCGATGTGGTTCCAGAAGTGGCACCACGTGGTGCAGGAACACACGCTTATTGTGGGAAACACGACAGGAACAGATGTAGGTCTCAATAGCAGTCCAGCATGTGTCATACCATCAAGTGTGCACGCAGACAGCAACATACTTGGAAGCCCTGCTGCTGCGCTGCGTCATCATCTGAAATTTGCGGGACGACATATCTGGCAGCAGCTCCTTGTCCTCCGGGGGCACCAACATCCACTCCTCCCGTTTCCTGGGGCCTGCGGCACGGACACACGGTCAACAGGCACCAATCTGCCTTGCATGACCCGACATGCGGGCACCCTCCGTCTCAGGGTGCCTGCCTGACTGCGCTAAGCGTGACTTTGGAGACAGCTCCACGTGCGGACTGATGTATTCCAGTGGGCGAGCAAGTAGGCAGGCGTTGATATGGTCCAGGTCCCTCCTGGCGCTTTATCTGGCCATCCTGCGACGTGGCAGCCCAATTGGCAGCTGCACACCAAGCAACCAGACGCGGCGGATCCCCTGACACCAAGGTCCGTCGCCCCTACCGCCATTGACTTCTTCAACCTCCGGAAAGCTGGGCCCTTGCAGCCGTACACTCCTTTGACCTCAATAGAGCTGGACCCATGCAGCCACCGCCTCTTTCGTCCTGTTGGCCGGGCGGGTGTGTGCCTTGTCCTCGGCCTGTCGGCCACCAGAGATTTTTTTATTGGATGAGCCGATCCTGAGCCTTGGTGGACCTGTAAATAGGGCGAGTCTCTCCTCACCTCACCTCACCGAAGGATCGTCTAGGGCAGCCGGGCTTTGACTTCGAGCGGGAGAGCTGACATCCCCCTGAAAGAACCCACGGGCGGGAGCCCTAATCCGATCGAGACGGCCGCGGGGGTCATCCAGACCCAAATTTCAAGAAACGGGGCAATGGTATTGTTGAGATGGTGCTGCTCAAATCAGCGCGACGGCCGACCGACCGACCGATGTGTATGGTCCGGTCCAGTCCGGTTCGGTCGGATCAGGTCCGGTCGGGGTCGCAAGCAAATGATGACTTCAGTTGCATCCACCGACCGATCAACCGACGGACGGAGGGACGGCGGCAGGACGGCTACACGGACTGAATCACGGACACGGACAGACGGACAGACAGCGAAGCCAGCCTGCCTGGCAGGCATCACATCGGAGGGGGAAAGTTGGATACCCACCGCGAAAACAGAGCGTGACAACGGCACTTCCAGTCCCAAAGCGTGTTTTGGTGGACATACCCTCGTCCTCCTCTGCAGCAGCGTCCTCGGCATCGCTGTCACTGTCGACCTCTGGCATTTGGTCTCGCGAGAATCGAGGCCCCACGAAATCGGGGGCGTAAGGGTTGTTGTCGGGCCTGACGGGGTCTGCAGCGCCTGAGCG
This sequence comes from Eutreptiella sp. 'Long Island Sound 2002', assembly GCA_964036045.1. NCBI lineage: Eukaryota > Euglenozoa > Euglenophyceae > Eutreptiales > Eutreptiaceae > Eutreptiella > Eutreptiella sp. 'Long Island Sound 2002'. The sequence goes on from OZ038385.1 coordinate 7,247,587, forward strand.
AGCGCGGGACAACAAACGGCGCACTGTTCTTGACGCAAAGCTTTGTCCTGGGAACAGAAAGCTCCCGATGCCCCATTCAATGACGTCAAACTGCACCACATGACTGTGCGCTCAAAGAGTGCATTCGACAAGGGCCCAGCGGGCAGCCCCCTTCACTGCCAACCCAGACTGGTGGAAAAGATCACAGCCCCCGGGTCTGTTGGTTTGGGGGGCAGTGGAGGCGGCCATCAGGTGGCCAACCAATTTCAGAGGGGGCCACACTATCACCAAATCACAATAGAGCCAGTGTGACTTGGCAAACCACCGGAAATGCGCAGATACTGAGCATCTTGGCCCACATCTACAAGTTGCGACCGAATCAAAATAGGCCCCAGATGAATACCGTCCGTAGCTTGGACAAGCCGTGTCCCAAGGGGGGGGGGGGTCACACCCATCTTGGATATGCGAGACAGTGTTGGCACATATTTTCCACTGCCTGCCAAGGACTGCACTGATCAACGGCCTACAGGGCAGCGGGGGCGCCTCCCCCTCACTGCGGTCAGCAAGAGCCAATTGCACCATGTCCACCAGGTCCCATTGCCTCCCTGCCGGACTGCTCGGCCTAGGGAGGGATGAGTGCTACACACTCGCCCCACATTCAAGGCAATCACAGGGCTGAAGGAGACCTGGTCACTGCAGAGCCCGCCCCACATTCCTGCAGTGAGGGGCAGGCACTAATGAATTGTTGTGTATGTGAGGGCGGCCGGCGGACAAGCGGACATACAATGTGAGAGATATGCCATGGAATCATGGCTGCCTTTCTTTGTACACAGTGCACATACCCCCTGCAAGCAGCCCCCTTGCGTCTTTCTAAGCTGAGGTAAAAAGCAGCCTAAACACATGGGTACAAGAGCCGGGTGGCCGAGGGCACCTTTCAGGGGTGGACCTTTGGTTGGGAGTCGTGGCCGGCAACCGGCCCGTCCGCCGGGGACCTGATAGTTGTGGGCTAACGCCCTCCCCCCCCGCCCCCCGTCCCCCGTCCCCCGCCCGTTCGTCCGCGCGTCGATTGGAGCATTACCGACGAGTACCGCCGTGTTTGTCGCCGCGCAGGACTCCTTCGCAGCTATCACTTTGTGGCAGTCGCAGTATTTGATAAAGACCCCTCGCTACACACCTCTGAAGAGGGGGTGGGGGGCGGCATCAGAAGAAGCTGAGAGGACCCCTTGCACGTAGGCGCAAAGTGTGCCGCAAGGAGGCCTTCTTCAATGCACCGTGTCGAATCCCGGCTGCATTTTAAAGGGACACAGTGTGCAGCCAGGAGGCCTCCTTTGGCAAGCCTGTTCCTTACTTCGCCCCGAAACAGACTAATGATGCACCGGAGGTCTAGACTTAGGCTGCGCTCCCAACGGGTGCCCCAGGGTGGCCGCATCTGCATTTTGAGTTCAGTCCGGGGCAGGCGTCGGTAGCATTGAAGAAGGTACCATCACTGCACACATCCATCCTTTTTCGGTGAGGCCTGTAATTGAAAAAGAGGGGAAATTCAAGAGGGGGGGGGGGGGTCAAGAGCACACCGCAAAAAAAGTCACTGGAGGCGTATGAGTTATGGGTCCTGGAATGGACCCTGTTGGCACAGCAAGCAGCCCCTGTCACCCCTCTAGAAGCAAAGGAAGCCTTCACGGACGCACTGCACCGTCACGGGGGGTACCAGGATGAGCTCGACGACAGACACAGTTTCTGTGGTCGTGAGCGCACTTTCGTGTACCAGAATGGTTGGGGCGCAAGTGACAGTCGCTTTTCAGGGTGCACGGTCGTCTCACTCCCAGTTTCAAGCACGGGCCTGGCACCTTCCTCTCATCGCCCTCTTGGCACCGCAAAAAGGTACGGGTCGGTGGGGGGATTGAGGCGGGCAGCAGCACAGGGCGTACAGTCGCAGTGAGGTATGCGTGAGTGCGCTTGCATGCGTCGTGTGCGCCGGTGTGGCGTGCGGCATCCCGGCGAACGCACAGGCCGGGGGTAGAACACCTGCAGCGGCTGAGGGCGGAACTTCAACAGGGCCTTGTGCGGCCTTCCGCTGCGGCGATCGGGGCCTGGCGACGTCCACTGGCACGGCCTGTTGCAGAATGCATTTGCATGGGACTTCATGAACATCCGCCCGGGAGGGGGTGGGAGGGCGAGAGCGAGGCAACGAGGGATGGATGCAGGGACGTTGGTAGTTCGCGAGGACACGGGGGGTGTTTAGAGAGCAGAGGGAGGGAGGGAGGGAGGGAGGGAGGGAGGGAGGGAGGGAGGGAGGGAGGGAGGGAGGGAGGGAGGGAGGGAGGGAGGGAGGGAGGGAGGGAGGGAGGGAGGATCCGAAGGAGAGAGCAAAGGAGCGGGGGAGCGAGGGACGGGAGACATGCTTCCCTGACGAGGGCCCAGATAAACGACGGCAGGCAAACCTCGCCGTCGGCATTAATTGCAGTGCCGTTGTCTGTGGCCATGCGCTCCTTCTGCTTTGCAGCGCCCGCGGGCTCGGACTCAGAGTCAGAGGACGACGAAGAGGAAGAGTCCTTCTTTGAGCGTTTCTATGATCAGCACAAACGTTGCGACGCAATGTTCACACTGTTCACACATCCTCCCGCGCACACACCCGCGCGGGGGGGGGGACTGTGCACTGCGCGTATACTGCGTGCGGGTACCCCAGTAGTGGAAGCGTGGATTGTGAGTCCGTAACCCCAACTCAAGGGGCCACACAACAAAGCGTGGATTGTGAGTCCCTAACCCCAACTCGAGGGGCCACACAACAAAGCGTGGATTGCGAGTCCCTAACTCCAACTCGGCAAGCGGTCCCACACGTTTGGGAATCGCACCCGAAATCTGAAATCCAACCAAACATCGCGATTTCTGAGCTGAAGTGAGACCCAGATGGGCAAGGGCATAAGGGATACTTTCTTCTTCGATTTGTGCTTCCTCTTGGAATGCTTTTTCTTCTTCTTGGAGCTCTTTTTCTTGTGTTGGCCTGCAGCAGAGAGGGATTTGAGAGCGTGGCGTCCCATACAGTCCCGCCCAACCCATGGGCCGGAGGTGCATGCCAGGGAAGGAAACGGGGTTGATTTGGGAGCCAGCTGCCCCACCACACAGCACTGCGTATCGTGTATTGGTCCAACACCCCTAGCAGGCATCCGTCGAAAAACGAGACGGGGCTGAGGGCTTGAAACGGGGCCTTAAATGTGCTCTTCCAGAAAAACGCAAATCATGTGCTGCTGATATCATTTTCACACGCGATGACCTTGACGGAGGGATGTGGATAGATCAAGGATGTGGCATCAAGAACTTCTAACCACCCAGGACAAGAAGACGCAAAATAAGACGGGCGCATTGACTTGTTGAGGGCTTCAAGCAAAAGACGCCAAACATCCAAGCAACTTCCACAAAATACAACATTGCACAGATTATGTGAGCCTGTTGCTCAACTCCATCTGGCGCGATCTTTTTTCCCGAATGTCATCGCATTTTGCGGATCTTTGATGTTCCGAAATGACTGGCTGCTCATGATGCCAATGAGGAGATTATCATCCCCAATGTAAATGGGCCGGGCCATGATTCTCACTCCCAAGAGGGGGGTCCATTGACGGGGGGGGGGGATCCTTGGGGGTCCATTGACATGCACACGGGGGGGGGGGGGGACAACTGGAAATATTGTCAATTTTTTAAAAGAAATTTTGGTGGAGGCATTTTCTGGTCTGTGCACCTGCTTGAGGCATCATTTGGATGTATGCTTTGTACCTCTTGCATGTTTGTGATGGGTGCACCTCACCTTGGCCACTTTTTTTGTAAGTTTCGACATTGGTGGTCATTCACGTGTATGTGTTTCTCAAACGGCACTGCTTGCCAATGTGGTGTTACCCATTGTGGGTTTTTGTGCCTACGCATTGCATGCATACACTGTGACCACAGTGTGTCCTCAAGGTGTTCCATTTCTTCTTTGCACACAAAAAGCACAACTCAAATTCAGCAAATCACTGCAAGTGCATGTTGAAATGATTTCAAGAAACACAATTTGGCCAGGCAGAGGGCTTTCTCCAAGTGGTGTGTAGAGGTGGGCACGACACTTTCACCTTCCTTTTGAGCCCACAGCTGCTCTAGTTATATATCCCTGCCTCTACATGCACACGTCATGAGGCAACAGGCAAAACTTCGCAACTTGAGGAATGACAATGTGTCCGCAATGACACGCAATGACCAAAGAAGTGGGCCAAAGAGCCCTGTATGAGCTCAATAATCTTGTATGCCCATCTGTTAACACTAGATGGCCAAAAAACAAGGCAAAATATGGACAACATCTGTGATTTTTGGTTAAAACCCCCGGGCGAGGGGCATGGTTCTTACTTCCAGGTGGGGGGTCTATTGATGGGGCATCAGTCTTCTTTCTAGAGGGAGGGGGAGGGCATTGAAAGGGGGGGGCGAGGTAGTATCATGGGGCACCTGGCAAAGCCAGTCCTGCCACCCACCTGCAAAGTACCTGACGAAACTTTGGGGGGGGGGGGGAGGGGGGGGGGGGGGCATAAAGGCTAAGAAAGTATGCCAGTTGGTACTTCTGAATGTGTGATACTTGAGAGGACCATGCTCTCCTGGGCTAACACCGAGGTTTTGTAGTCATAGCCGGTTCTCAGCCTCATCTCAGCCTTTCACCCTGTGACACTGCCCCCGCTTTCATCACACAGTGACCATCCTTGAAACATATTTTGTCTACTCCTATGGCGCTATCTTTCAAAGTTTGGCACTGCGAGGACAGCATGACCCCTGCCGAAGCACAGCAGGGCAGAGTTTCTCTGGCACCCACATGGAGCGTTCAACAATGTTGCACACAAAAGACAAATATGGCACCTTTCTTGCTTTTGTGCTTCGCATCACTGGAGCTGCTGTCGCTGGTGTCGCTGCTGCTCTCGCTACTGCTATCGCTGCTGCTGCACAAGAAGACCCACATCAATAGTAACCATTGCAGCACCTCCATTCAATCACCTCCGACGCCCTCCAGGAATGCAATTCCATTTTCTGCAGATCCCCTTCAACTTTGTTGTCTAATCAGACAGAGCCACCCCCAACTTGACGACTGCCTTAACTGTACCACGAATCCTTCCTGCACAGCCTGCCTCCCTTCCCTCAAGAATCACATGTCTTGTGTTTCCAATCCGATGAGGCTGGTAGACGGTGTTCGGTGTTTGATATTTGGACTGGACGAGGAACGATAGTTTGATCTTCAGACATGGTCACAGGCAATGTTGTATGTCAACCTCCCCAGGTGTGTCAGCATCGAATATCTGACTTGGTCCAGAAATCCAACACCGTTAGGTATGAGCTTACGTTTTGATGTCTTGACTTACACATGACTTGAACCAGTTCAGTCATGACAGTGCTTAAAGTATTGACGAGGTTAGGTCAAGCGTGAGTGTGTTTGATTTATAATCTACACTGTCACGCCCATCCTTGTCTGTATGTCAACACACCACCTGCGTAATGCTTGCTCTGCGTAATAAATCACCATCATGCCTCACCTGGTCTATTTCTTCACACGCCGTCGCCTCACCCAATCAACATACCAAACACTGTCAGGTCTTGCTCTACATATCAAACCACAACATAATCATAATCAAACACTGTCACGTGTGATCTGGTATCCATGTCAAACACCATCGTGCACATAGACCAAGTAGCACCACGCCAGTTCTGGTCCAAATGTCAAACGGCGTCACACATGATCTGGTCAATATATTGAACACTGCTATACCTGACCTGGTACACCTATCAACCTGTCATGCTTGCCGCCACACCAGGTCAAGATTTCAAACACAGTCAGGCATGGCGTGCTGTGTTCATCAAATACCTTAGCGCACGCCCCGACCTATTCATCAGTCACCGTCACGCCTGACCCAGTCTACACGCCAGATACTGTCACAACTAACCTGGACAATGCCAAACACTGTCACACACAGAGCGTAGTACATGTGGGACATCACGCCTTCATGCACGACGTGCTATCTACAAGGTGTCGTGGTTGACCTGCTGTCTGTCGCTGCCGCTTTCTTTTTGCTCTTCTTCTTCTTTTTGGAACTCTTGGACTTCTTCCTTGCGGACTTCTTCCCCTTCAGGAAAGGACAAGGCAAATAGAACACGTGATACTTCCAGCATTATGCACTTGTTTTGTGGGGAGAACCCTCTGAACTGTGTGGGAACCTTTGCACGGGTGCGTGTCTGAGGGTTTGGGGGTACGGAGGTATGTATGCGATAATAGCGCTTTCCCGTCTTTGCCGAGAAGAAAGCCTTAAGGGTCGCCGTGTTGCCCCCCCTCCCCCCTCCCCCCTCCCCCCTTCCCCCTCCCCCCTTGTTCCCCGGTACCACGTTCGCCCCTGAAAGAATTTGGCGCTGCACTTGGGCCGGGTTTTGCTCCGAATGCACGATCTTCACTTCGCAACAAACGACACTTTGCACGGGACTTCCCCGGGTACCTGTCCAGAGGAAACTCCTCACAAACGACCATGTGGCAGCCCTTCTATAAAAGGGGCATGCATGTGAACCTTTCAACATACATGTGAGCACACAAAGTACTCCTGTCGAAGAGCCAGCACGTATACCAATCAGGCCCAGCGTTACTCAAGGGTTGAGTGTGACTTACTTTGTTGGCCGAGCCGGCCTAGCGCAGGTGGGCCAAATTTCCGGGAGTGTCACACGAAGGTAGATCTCCTGCATTTGTCTGGTACTCTACAGAAGGAGCGATGCTATGTAGACAGTCAGCGCATGAGAGGGACGCCTCACTTTCCAGGGGGAAGTTGTCAACCGAAGAAAGACAGTGGCGATGACGAAGACCTTGAGGAGCGTTCCATGGACCTCAACCACCACTGCTCCTCCTGGATGGTTACCACTGGTCATGGGCGTAGATGGATACGGCAGAGGGTTAAATAGTTGCCCTGTGTGGTGGACGGCCAGGGCTGAGCAATGCAGCACGTGGGCTTCATTGCATTGTGCAGAAAACCTCAATTTAGTGCTTTGGCTCTTGTGCTGACATGAACTTGGGGGAAGATCATATGGTGCACCACAATTGCCCTGCTGTCTCGTAAGGGCCTGTGACTGAGCATGCAAGCTAGCAACCCCAGTCTTCTGGAAGGTTGCTGCAGAGAGGGGCTCAGACTTTCCTCGTCAATGGCCCCAAAACCTGAACCGCAATAGCCATACAGGAACGATGTGATGTCGCGTGTTGTTCACAGGTGCTGAATGTTCTTGCGGCGGTTGTGCTGACCTTCCCCTATTGGCCCCTGTCCCTTGGCGCCCCCGAGGAGGCAGCCCCTGCACCTGGGTGTGGTTTGCCTTGCCTGTGTGGTGGTGTCGGGCTTTGCTGTGGTGCTCTGCTAACTGCGGGAGATGGATGGTGGCACTAGTTACCTCAGCGGCTGTTCAAGTCGCAGATGCCCTTTTGCTTGTTTCCAGGCTTGTTTCAGACAGGGAGGCGCGCCTGCACTTAACTGCACAGGGACAACCTTTGCACGCACCGAATCAAGGCACTCCTTACAGGAGGGGAGCTGCGTGCCACCAGAGCATGGCGGCCCCCTTTACTCCCTCCCTGTAAAGGTGACCTGGTGCTGCCCCTGACGGGGTATCATTCCACGATTTGAACTGTTTTTGCTTCCCTTCTCGCCGCACATTATGAGTTGTGCGAAAGTGTCGCGTTGCGTGTTGGTGGAGCCAGGGGGCAGTGGATGCAGGGACAAGAGGATCCTGTCCAGCGTCCCACACCCTCTCAACCCAGGTTGTCCATGAGCCACATGCTGATCACCTCATGCCCCGCCATCACAATTCCTGGACTCTATCATCAGATACCTCTTCTGCACCGGAATCGTCGCTTGAAAGATTGTCAAACGGCAGAACTTTGGCGAACATCTTCTTCAGATGCTTCGGAGTGGCACTACACGGAACAGATGAAGCTCCGGCAATTGCTCTGGATGTGGGACTGCTGCTTGGAAGGGGGTGTGGGGATTAGGCGACAGATGTACCGGCCAAAATGTCGGGTGCTGTGTATTACTCTTCAAAGAGACACACTAGTGCATGATGTCTTACTAGTTTGCGAGCACACTACGCTTGTGACTGGGCCTGGGCCTGCTGAACGTGGAGGGACAGTTTTGTGGGTGAGAGCAGATTATGTGTCCCACTGCTCACAATTGCGACTTTCTGCCCCCGTGGCGTCCACTCCGCTGCCGTGTTGACAGGCTTAACATTCAGTCAGCCCCAGGCCGTGAAGTTTGGTGGGTGATGTCCACCAATGGTGCGGGAAGCTCCACCGCAGGGCGATAACCACCAAGTGTTGCATATCAGTGGTACACTGCACTTCCAGCCTTTTGCCTATGGTGTTGCTGGTAGAGTTAGCCCCACGTGCCATAGGTCAGGCGTATCCTGATGGTTCTGTGCTCGGGCTGAGGATCGTTGGACTGTGAGGCACAAGTGCAGAGCTGTGGGTGGTGGTATGGAGGGGATTTGAGAGCAGCCGAAATTGTCTGATCCGTTGTATGCAGGTGCTCATTCCCATTAGAGCCCCTGCTCTGCATCTCCTGTTCAGCAAGATGTGCATGCGGGTTCAGCTCTCCTCTGTTCTGGCCCGTACTAAGGCCGTGCTTCTGTGCGACCAGTTAAGGGCGTTGGGACGCATTAAACAAACGTTGGCTGAGCATCACATCGACACAAAAAAAAAAACCAGGTTGCCGTCTCAGCACGATGCTGTATGGGCAGCTGCTCACAACTCCACCTCTTCTTTCCCACTATAACTGCATTCTTGACCATGAAAACTGTAGTGAGGGAAAAAATGGTCAGATGGGGTCACCGCCGGCAAACATGGGCATGCTAGCAACAAGCGGGCTAGAAATGTCATTAAGCAGTATGCAGGCATCTTTTCCCTGTGTCTGCTGCTCTGGTTTATGACGAGGTGGTTTGATTTGACGAGGCAAGGGCAAACAAGACATGTGTCAGAGCCCCATCAGACTTCGTTTATAAGGGGCTGGGGGGTTTTGGGATTTTGAGGCACCCACCCACCCAAGACCAAGCCACCCACCCAGACCCCCCCGACCCTTATAAACATTTGAGGGGGGGGTTGAGGCGCTCTCCCGGGGCTGAACGGCTCCCCAGCCCCACCTGAGCTGCTGCTGCTGCTGCTGGCATTGTTGTTGCTGCCACCACTGCTGCAGTTGATATTGCTGCTGCTGCTGTTGGTGTTGTAGTTGTTGCTGGTGTTTGTAATGCTACTGCTGCTGCTGCTGCTGCCCACAGGCTTCTGCTCCTTCACAAAAAACGCTGAAAGAGTCTTTGTAGTCTGCTGGCTCTTCACCCATTTTTGGTGTCGATCACTTTTGAAGTGCTCACGCTCAGCCTCTCCCACATTGGATATGAGTACTCCACAACCGCAGCGGTACTTCCCAGGCTGCTGCATAGCAAAGCAAACAATGGGGGTCTGCAGAAACACACAAAGCGACCCCAATGGCAAGACAAAAAATGTCACTGTAGCTCCGAACCTTGCAAAAAAAGCGAAAAAAAGGCGGAGCTCAAAACAAATAACCTCACCGGGAATTGAACCACAGACCTTAAAATTCTCACACAGCTGCACTACCGTTCAACTACAGTCTAGTTCTGCTGTAAATACCTCCCATTCAGGTTGTTGAACACATTCGAAATCGAAAAAAAAGCGCCACTCGCCTGCACACTAACATTAAACGGGGGGGTCCTAGACTACAGACCCACCCACCCAGAGTACAATTCTAACAGGGAGGGGGGTCCCAGACTTTTGACCCACCCACCCAGGCTGGGGCACCCACCCAGACCCCCCCCCCCCAGTTAACTTAATTCCTTATAAACGAAGCCTGAGCCCCATGAGGCCTCCGTTAAGCGAACAAAATGGTGAGAAGCGCCGAGCCTGGGGCTGGGGGTTGCTGGTGCGAGACTCCTGACTGGCGCCATACCTGGTGGCCAAGGTGCAGCAGGGAGGGGGGGGTGAGAGCTTTTTGCCAGAGCCGATCAAAGCTGAAGAACAGCCACGGGGAAAAAAAACAAGTAACGACACGCATTACTGGTCATTACTGACCGCCAGGTCGGTCTGGGTCTTCAAGGAAAAACTGAGGCAACAGCACCCATACCCTCCAACCGGTGTGTCAGTCCCCACAGAAACTGACAGCGTGCACGCTTTTGCAAACCACCTGTTTTCTTGATGGGCCAGAGAATGGGCCGATTCCGGGCTGCAATTTTATTAAAAGTGGCCCAGTTTGGCCTATTGCGGGCTGCTTTTTTATTATGCTGGCCTATTTCAGGCTGCATTTTTGTTATTTGGCTATTTTGGTAGATTTCAGGCTGCATTTTTTTCATTTTTGCACATTTTGGCTGATTTCAGGTGGGATTTGTGTTATTTCGGGCCATTTTGGCTAATTTTGGGCTGCATTTTTGTTATTTGGCACATGTTGGCCAATTTTGGGCTGCATTTTACTTTTTGGCCCATTTTGGCTGATTCTGGGCTGCAGTGATAATATTCTGACCAACTTCAGGCTGCTTTTTTTTTTGCCCATTTTGGCCGATTCCAGGCTGCAACTTTATTATTTTGGCCCATTTTCGGCCGATTTCCGGCTGCAGTTCCATTATTTTGACCCATTATGGCTGATTCCGGGCGGCACTTTTCTTTTGTTTCTGCTAATTTCATGCATTTTATCGTTTCTGGCCCACTTTGGCCGATTTCGGGCTGCAGTATGGCTGTTTTGGCCCATTTGGGCTGATTTTGGGCTGCGTTATCATTGTTTTGGCCCATCTGGGCCAACTCTGGGTTTTTGCTTTTTTGGCCCATTTTGGCCAATTTTCGGCTCACTTTTTATTTTTTTGGGCCATTTCAGCCAATTCCAGGCTGCACTTAAATCTTTTTTGCCCATTTTGACCCATTCTGGGCTTCATTTTTGTTATTTTTGCCCATTTTTGCTATTTCGGGCTGCATTTCTATTATTTTGGCCCATTTCCGGGGCTCGTTTGTAAGAGGGGGGGTGGGGGCATTTTGGATGCGACCCACCCACGTGACTTGGTGAAAAATGCAACTGGTGTACAAAAAAATCGTCAAGTCGTGTAATTCGTTTTCTGCGGTAAAATCATGTAATTTTTTTTTGCAGCAAGTCGTGCAGTATTAAAAAAAAATCCAACCAATTAAAAAAAAATCGTCAGTGTGTGTAATTTTTTTTCCTCATACTCTCTGTGCCTCGTAAGTGCTTGGTCAAGACCGGATCAAGCTGACAGTCTAAGTACAACATATTTCGTTCTGTGTGAGCCACGCTTCACCTGGCGCCCGTGGCGGTGGGACGTGTATTTGGAATCTGGTTTTCTGTCACATGTACTTGCAGCAAAACACCCTGGGGGCATTTCAAAAAAATGTAGAAAAGCAATCGATCAAGCAAAACTCAGTCTGCACTATCGTAGCTGACCTCTCCTGGTGATATGTAAAGAGAAATCTCTATGGGGTATTCCACGTACAGTGAGTGCCTCAGGGACTCACCCTTTTTCCATCGTTGGTGCAGGTAATTTTTTTCGCGGTAGGTCGTGTAATTATGGGGGGGAAATTGGAAATTAAAAAAAATGCAACTTTTGCAATACGCACGCAATGTATACAATTGCCGGTTCCGTGCAACACCCCATGGCGACCTTAACGATGGGACGCTGAGTCCACAAAGCACCAAGTACTCTATGTGGACACCAATTAGTTTGGGACTTGGCCAATATAGCATAGTATCGCGTGGTGTACTTGGCATTGGAAACAAATCCAAGCTCAAGAAAAGACTCCTAACAGGCTCAAGAAAATATTCCTAACAAGAAAAGAGTCCAAAAAGGGCCATAGCCAACGTTTGTGCCACCATTTAATTGGGATAGGGGCAGAAAGGATATCCACTGAGATGCCCTCAAGGCCCGAGGGCTCCTGCATGCTGCCGTCTGGGGGGTCCCAATGCTTCACAGCGGGGGATAAAATCAGTAGTGGCCCACAAGTGGCTGCATCACCCAAGTTGTGTAATTTTTTTTCCGGTAATGTGGGTGCAAAAAAAAATGTCATGCCGTGTAATTTTTTGTGGTAAACGCGAGTATAGCTTCCTCACAATTACCGCAAAAAAAAATACACAACACACCGATTTTTTTTCCATTGTACACATTTACCGCAAAAACAAATTACATGCATTACAACATACACACCCACCTGCACCCCCCACTCTTATAATTCTGTGGGGCACATTTTTTGTACGTCAAATTCACTGTTCAAACCACTCAAGGTGGACCACAACATGGAGGCTCATTTGGCTCTGAGAGGGGGTGCAGGCTTGTGGGTAACAAACATTTTTGGATTGGGAATCAAATCCTTCATAGAACGTCTCACACATCATCACCAGCCCATGCAACGAATGGCACAGCATGACCCTGCCACACCTCCCACGCACATATCCAGGGGTGTTTGTGTGGACCGAGTGCTTGGCGCACAAGTTCAGCATCTTGAAGAGTCGTGTAAGGTGGTACTTCACAGTCACATCGGTAATTCCGTCGAGGGACAATGTCTCCCCCTGGGGTGAGAAATTTGTTGGCATCAAGCAACAACAGCCCGGAAGAGCCATGGGGCCCCACGAACAACATGAGACAGCAATGGCAAAATATCCGGAAGAATCGCAGGGCTCCACTGATAAAAAGCACAACAACAAGAACAGACAACAAGCACCAGATTACCGGCATCGAGACGACCCTGAGTGCCAAATACTTCTATGGTTGCTCCATTTCGTCCCATGTGCCCCCATTCGTTCCAGATTCCCCCCTAATTCCCTCCATTTCCCCGCATTTCCCCCATATGTGCAAAGAATGCAAGGAATTGATGAGTCAGGATTCGGAACTCCTCACTCTCGTTGATGCCCCCCTCCCCCGAAGTTTACGGTTCTGGTGGCCAGCATACCAGAACGGTAGTATTCGAACGGCGACAACCACAGGAGGAGGGTCACACTGGACACCGGTTGTCCTACACGGTAACCAACCTTCATGCACCCCACCCCAATTGCTGCCAATTGGACATATCTCACCAGACTTGAAAATGTGCTTGTACTTGTCCTAGGTGTAGACACCAGCTCGCCTGTACGCCCTTCTGGATTCCCTCCCCCCTTGCTTGTGCAGACAACGAGTTGTCAGGACAACAATCAACGTGGTTTCTGCAACTTTTCGAGCCATGACATTTGGAGACCCATTTTTGGTGGAAGGGTATTTGCTGTTGTGGCATGATGTTGTGGCTGGGAATGGAATGAGTTAGCTTTGTGGCACATTTGGCTGTTTGAACGGCTGCAGTACGCTGCGGCTGGCCCTCTCATTGCAGCACAGAGTTGCCTTAGCGCGATTCCGTTTTTGCAGTTTCCCCTTCCCCATTCAACTACATGCACACTTCCATTTCCAAGGAGGGGTTCACAGAATTTTGCAGGACCCATTTCCCCCTTGGCCCAGGGGTGTCATGACCCCGTTGAAAAAAAAAAGACAAGATGACATTTGTTATTTAAGCAGAGAAGCAACACACCTTGTCGAGCTCTTCAATAAGAAACTTCAGGTGACTCTCAGAGCCTGGGAACAAACCTTTGATGCACTTGATGATGGCGACTGGAGTGTCTGGGTCCTGCATCCTCAGTGACTTGGCGACCTTGTGCCAGGCATTGTAAAATGCATCCGCCCTGAGAAGTGAAATAGCAATACTAGCAAGGCGGGAATGTCTGTATCCAAAAGTCGCATTGAGAAACACATGGATCCGAGGCGCCAATTTGTCTCCGTCTTGCCCTTTCCGGCACCTCCCAAGGTGAAAATAGATAAGATGGCCCCTTGAGAGCAACCACCACCCTAGTTTGGGGTCTCCCTGTTGAATTGGCAGTTTTTCCTACCCTTGTCCAAATAGCAGAGGGAAATTATTGCTCTTCCGGCCTAGCCACCAGTTAATCTACGGTTGCTTGGTCTGGCCGGACGGCTAAATCTCTGTGCTGCACGCCGCGTCAAGTGCCCCCCCTTTGTGCTACTCCTTCTGGCCCATTCACGGCCACTGGCACCCATGCCCCAAGCCCGTCTCCCTAAGGGAAGGGTGCCTGCCCCACCAATTCTAGCTGTGAGAATGAAGGAGCATTCACCCATGAGTCCCCCAAAGGAGAACAGAGCGCCCGATTTCCACCTAGTGTGGACACAAGCAAGAAAGCCCCTACCCCAGGCCACTACCCTAGGGGCTGTGCTATCTGTCCATTGCAAGGGGGACTACGCGCGTTGCTTGGTCTTGTGGCCGATGGATTTGCTCTCCATTTGGGGGGGGGGGGGAACGGTGTGTTGTGGGTGTACTCGCCACAAAAATGGCACTTGTGGAAGCACCCCTCCTTCCCACAAACATTGCGCAATCAAGAGGGCAATATAATCAACACTCTGCTGCTTGTGCACAACGTGAAGCAGGCCTACCCATGTGATGTGTGTGCCAATGGGCATGATTACTAGCAACGTTTTGGCTGCAGCAACATCATGTTTAGATGGGCAACAAACGGTACAAAGAGCGCCACATCTTGCCCTATTTGGCGCCTCCCAAGATGCAAATACATAAGGTGGCCCTTGGGAGCAATCAGCATTGTGGTTTGGGGTCCAAGTATCCTGGCCTCCCTACTAGATTGTCGAACCTTGAAAGGGAAGCATCTGACCTTCTTGGGGTTCTATTCGCTTCGTTGCCAACCACATCTCTTCCCTTGTCGGATGCAAGGTGTGCTTTGGTGGACAAGATGAATTCTCCGAATTGCATGGTTGGCAAGGAAAGCGGTATGTCCTCTTTTTTTGTGTTCACCTTGTCCTACTAGTGGAGCGGACTACAGCTTGTCTTGCCTAGCTACCGGCTGGACTACAAGTGCTTGGTCTAGCCAAACGGCTACATCTTGGCATCGCACACGCACCATGTTAGGTGGTCCCGCGAGACGTGAGCATTCTCTACCAGCCTTTGCCGCACACATTCTTGCCCCCACCACTTTTAATGCTTGCTTGGGGGCTGTGCACTCCCATTCCCCCTTGAGCATCTTAACCCCCGCCCCCATGCGCAAGCACAGCCGCGGTCCCAAAATTCCAAGCAAAACAGCAGTTCAACACCCACCCCGTGCTTACACAAGCCCGTGCTTGCGGACAACGAACACGACAGCAAAGCACGGTACGTGACAGCCATGCCACGAATAGCAATGCTGACCATGGCCGAAAATCACATCAAAGCAAAGAGCATGGGGTTGCAATGTGTGGTCCAATGTTGTTATGAACAGAATGCACACTCACCAACATGAATGAGCCCCACTTTCCCTCTACAAGTGCGTCACAAACTCCCAATCCTGCATTCAGGACCACAAAAAACAGCGGTCCCAAAAAATCCTGAAAATAGCTGTCAACGCCCAGTCCGTGGTTGGACAGGCCTGTGCTTGCGCAAGGCCATGAGCAACGGATACTGAGCTCGCTCGTATCCGTTGCTCCTCGTGCTTGCGCAAGGGGAGGGGGGGGGGGGTACCTTTGGCATGGTGGGGGGCGTTGGGTCAGGTTGGGTCAAGGCCTCATCCAGACACCCGGGCCCACAATTTGTGCCCTTACCCATGCATCACAAGTGGCCGGGTGATTCACAGTTTTCCGGTCTCAAGGCCTACGTGTGGGGGGCAGTGTGTTGCTTGGTGCTTCGGGCCCTGCAAGGGCAGCTGAGGGAGCCTAACTCTAAGCCCATAGGGGAGTTGCCGGCGTGGACACGCAGCCCCCAAGTCAACTAACATGCTACCAGCCGCCCCACAGCTGCTATGGGCACCAGAGCAGTTGCCCTGCACGCCATTGGGGGTGTTCACTGCGATGGCCACAGGTGGTGTTGCTCCAGATTGGACGTACCACCCACAACACCGGGGCATGGCAGTTGGAGGCGCCCAAGGGTGCACTTGGCGTAGCCATGCTTTGTGGCCTGCCCGGGCTGTGTGCCCGGGTGGCGGTGCTACTTTCAGAGTACATGGGGGGGGGGGGGGGCGTCAATTTACCATGCGCTGAAGTACCCAAAAACAACTTGCAGCAGAGCAATGTTCAACTTGCATGCCAAGCCTGCTTTCAGCAGTTCAAGGAAAACCGAAACTGTGAACTTGTCGCGGGCACAAAACTGAAATTGGTAAGTAAGGCCTCAACACGAGATCACCCCTTCTACTGCTTGGCGACTGATAGAATTCAATGACCATGTGTACACTACAAGAGTATTGTGCGCACAAGGCAGGAACTCCTTTGGCCATACCCATTTACCTATACCCTTACTTGACGTAACACGGAGGCTAGCAAACCTAGCTGCAAGAACACACGCGCCGGGCCGCTATCTGAGTTCTAAGTACAAAAGAGGCAGTCAAGAGGCTGTACTACAATCCCAATAGGGCAGTGTCCGCTTAACCTAATAAAATGGAGACCAAAAGGGCAAAGTTTTTTTTTATTGAGCACATCTCGGCTGGAAACCCCAAAACTGGCCAAATAAAGCAGGTGGGGCCTCATAGAACGAGGACTCCATTAAACAAAGGGAGGCCGCAAAGGAACTAGAGGTGTAACCACACCCTAAGCTAGGGCAAGGGCCGATTAGAGTCCTCGACGCTGTGCGACGGGTTAAGCGAAGGGGTTATGGGTTAGGGACTGGCTGCGCCAGCCCCCCCTACCCCTAGCCCATCCCTGGTGTCGCGGCGCGACAGAAGGACTGGGCACTCTGGGTCAGGCATCTGCCCCCTCCGCCCTCCCATGGCCCCGTCGCGGGCTCCCCGAGCGCCGTGTGGGTGCCAGCGCGGCGCCCGAGCCCTGCATGGCCCCCTCCCCATGGTCGCTGTCGCCGCCCCCCCCTAGGGCCATGAGGCAACGGAAACTGGGCTCGCATAGGGTGTCACAGGCGCATGGTCATAACCACATTGTTCAGTGTTTTGCTTGCTGCACTGCAGCGTAGACCAGACCCTAGGGGGGGGGGGGGCAGGGCGCACACCGTCCCCCCATCCCGGTTAGCGTGCGCTCACGCGCACCTCCCGCCGCTAGCACCAGTCAAGGGTGCCCCTCGTGGTGCCTGCTGACTGGTTCCGCGAGGTGACTTCTGCCCAGTGCTCTGATTGTCAATGCAAAGAGATTTAGCCAAGCGCGGGTAAACGGCGGGAGTAACTATGACTCTCTTAAGGTAGCCAAATGCCTCGTCGACTGATTATTGACGCGCATGAATGGATCAACGAGATTCCTGCTGTCCCTAGATGCTGGCTGGTGAACCAACCGCCAAGGGAGCAGCAGTGCCGCACCCCCCAGTGCCCTCTGCACGACTTGCACGCGGGGGCCCTGTGCGCGTCGCACAGGGTCTGCATGGGGCGTCCCTGCCCCACCCTCCTCGTCCCGGCCCGGTGCGCCGTTGGTGGCAGGGGCGGCTGGGGGTCATTGTTGCTGGTCGCCTGTGGCGCGGCTCCGTTCGGCGCCGAAGCACCCACGCCCGCGTCTCGCGTTGGCTGCACCTCCGCGACCTCCTGTGGGGGCAAAGGTGAGGGTAGGGGGGGGCGGAGGCTGGTGCCTCCCCCATCGTGCCGGCTGCTCCCCCTCCCCCCCCTTCTCCCGCTCGGCGCAGTGGGGGTGGAGGGCCATGAGGCAACGGATACTGGGCTCGCATACGCCCCCGTGTCACAGGCGCATGGTCATCACCACACAGTTCAGTGTTGTGCCTTGCTGCACTGCAGCGCTACCACTCCAGGTGGCTGCCGATTGTGCTTTGGCCTTGGCCATCTGTACACTTGGGTCAGCTCGCACCCACCACCCTCCCACAGTGCCGGTTAGTCTCGAACCCTTGCTCTGCGGGTCTCTCTCTCTCTCTCTCTCTGGCCTTTCGCTCTGTGGGCTTCGCTCTCTTTCTCTGTGCCTCGCCCACTCCCTCTACCTCTGTGTCTCGCCCTCCCTCTCTCTGTGTGTCTCCCTCTCTTTCTCTCTGTGTCTCGCTCTCTCTCTCCCTCCTCGCCCTTCCTGTTTCTCCCTCTCCCCACCCTCCCCAGGGGTTTTTCTTGTGTTTTTGTCTCATCTTACACCCCCCTGCTTGCCGTCCCCTGTCAGGCCTATCGCCGTTCGCATGGCGGTGTGCTCAGCAGCATGTAGAGGAACCGTACAGCGTCTCCGGATACCGGGTCTGTTTGCCTGAAGAGCGTTCTTTGGAACAGCCTTAAGAGATCAGCTCGGCCCGTCAGCCACACATGCAGGCAGTCTCCATTTCTGCCCAGAGAGGAAGGCACCGCTCTGTGTCCTTGTGCCGTCGGACAGTGGAGGATCGCCTCCCACTGGAACGGATGCTACTTGCCTGCACTCTTGGGTCGCCACTGAACCTGCATGTTCGTCAGAGCCTGGGTCTTCAGAGTCCGGTTGATTTGGACCATCACCGAGTAGAGTTCTTGGTTGTTCATCAGCAATGGCTCTCCATGATTGTCCACAATTTCACAGTGCATCCTGGTGCTGTGTGGTTGGTCCAGTCGGAGCCAGATCTGCTGATTGCGGGCCCAGGCCATAGTGGTCAGCTCGGCATTGACAGCTCTCAACCCTTTGTCCGCTATGGCGTCTAGCTGGCTGAGTGCTTGCACCTTGAAACGCTGGTGTTCTTGTTGGGGCTTGGCCTTCTTTGGGGCTAGATTAATTTGTGTGTAGGGGCCATGTCGATGTTGATGTGGCCCTCGCTTCTTCCATGGCTTTCCCGGCTGCATCACGCCAGGGAGCTCTTCCGCGACAGGACGCGGGGTTTGTGTTTGTGTTCAGCCGTTGCCGTTGCCAAGCCTTTTTGCTGCCGTACTTCGTGACAGAACGCGGAGCTCACCTCAAAATTCCCCTGCGTCAGAACGCAGATTTCGGGCGTTCAGGCAATTGCAGGTATGATACCTGTGGAAATACCGCAGTCAGGATGCGGGGATCGCGGGCACAGGTGTTAGTGACCTTGTCCAGGGTTTTTGCTTTTCCTGAACTTTCGCCTCTTATGCTGTCGCCTTGTGTCACTCACATCCGTGCTGAAGGACAGTGATTCAGCTGCAGACATTTCTTCCCCCCATCCTCCCATCCGCATGTACCCTGCCCCTATTTCCTCACTGCCCGAACTGCACGAGTTGCATGATTCTGTTCCGCGTGGTGCTGGTTCCCCGGAGGCTTCCCCTGTCAGTTCATCACTGTCCATGGGTACCATGCCCAGGGACGACCAGAGCGCTTTGGTGTCCTCTGATTCGGACCCAGACCCTCCTCTCAATCCCACCGTGGATTCTGACCCGGATGACAATTGTTGTGTGACTTGTTGGGACCACAGCGGGCTGGAGCACATGCCTTCCATCGCCAATCCATTCGCCACCTCATTTCCCTGCACGTTGACATGTGCTGGGACGTGTTCCCACCTGACTTCTCTCCTTGGCTTTGCCATTTCCTGGAGCAGCATTTCCCAGACGGGCATGTGGACTTGCAGTTTGCCGGATGTTGTTGTCCACCCTTTTGACTTCCAGTGTTGTGCCCTGCCGGTCGCTCCTAGTTGCAGATACTGTGAGTCGGTGAGGATTGCCAATTTTGGCACCCAGAACCCCTGTAGGGCTTCCAGTGCTGCCCAGAGCTCTGCACCGTTGTTTGTTTGCCTGTGGCGCGTCGGTACATAGCCGCAGAAACGCACTTCTGGCCCTTGCTCATCTTCTGTTGCGAATACGCCGAAGCCACCTGCCCTGCGCATGTCTTTGTGGCTCAATCTTTTTGAAGACCCGTCTGTGTATACACTCCTGTACCCTTTCGCTACCAGCTCTGCAATCAGGTCTTGTACACCTTGAAGCACTCCCGGGCCTGCCTGCCTCGGGCGCTTGGGGCGTGATTCAGCTTCCCTTTGCCAGTTGTGTGTGTCGGCGTTCCGATCTTGCGTGAAACACTCCGTGTGCGTTTGCCACCACGCACTTAATCCCCCGTTTATACGTACTTCCCCTTGTCGTGGCTGCACTCCCGTATCCCGAAGTTGCTCCAGCGATTGCTTGAAACCTCTCCACTGTTCCCTGCGTTCTCCTGAGTAAAACCCAATCCATTCACACAGCTCCCGGAGCCAAGTTGTCAGATATGACGTGAACACTGGTGACGCTCCTGCCTTAACTTCACATCGGTATCGCCATTGGGCACTTCTTGCCGACCACATTGCCCAGCCTTGGTCCGTGCTCAGCAACCACTCCTGTTGGTCGGACTCCATCATATCCCGGACTGGGGACTACCCGTCCCCGGGGGTGGAGGGGGGGGGGGGGGCGGGCGGTGCCCGGGACGCCGTCAGCGCGCGCGATATCGCGGAAAAAACGTCGCTCATTGGGCGCACGGCCCCGGGCTCTGCCGTCGAGGGTAGCGCTACCACCGGAGGAGCCAGAGCTGGCGGAAGGGAGGGGGGACGGTGTAGCTGCCCACCCGGCCCCATCAATCCCGAGCCACTGAGGCTCTCCGCCCGCACTCCCCCCCCCCCCCCCTATCGGGGTGCCTGCTGGATCCCGGGGGGGCGGGGGGCGTTCCGCACCTAGGGCACGGTACTCTGCACCCGGCCGCGCGGAGTCGGTGGGCTGGGCGAGCGGCAGTCCGGCCGCTGGCAGCGGTCCAAGCGGTCCACACAGGGGCGCTTGGCTGGCGGTTTTGGCGGCGCCAACCACGCCTGTAGGGCCCTTGACGAGGCCGCTGTCACTCTAAGCTAGGGTCCCGCTACAAGGCAAGCCACTCATCTGAGTTTGTGGAAAACCTTGAAGTGGGAGAGACGGCGTCAACATCTGGCGTCGACATCTGTGGGGATGTCTGACAGGTCAGCATCCGATGGGTCGTCCATGGGAACAAGCCCAAAGGAAAAAAGGATGTGTGTTACTTTCCGTCCACGAAAAATGAAACTCACTGTGGACATCATGTAAACAAGCTGAGATGAGACACTTCAACTCAGTGGACAAGGAAACCTTTCCCTGTCCAATCTTGGCCGGAGGTGCATCGAAATGTGCAGGCGATTTTTGTGGAGCTTTGGGGTTCAACAAGCTGTGCAGGCGTCCCAGATTAGCAAGAGAAGCGGCCCGAATATTCCCATACAGATTTACGTGTGAGGGAACTCTCGGAACGCGGACTGTCCTTCCTAGTTGATCCAATTCATCTTGGAGTTTTTTCCGAAGGGGCATAGGGGAATTCGTCCATTGGATCCTACCAACCCCTTGCATTTCCAACACCGGCTCCAAGGTACACATATTGCGAGTCGGAACATAATAACATAAACTTCAGCCACAGCCAAACATTTCTAATGCCCGTACCGATGCATGCAACTCTGCTGCATGCAACTCTGCTGTGTTGCACGATTAATGCAGTTGTGTCTGCAAGGGAAGGTGAACGCCAACCCCTTACTCTGAAAAGATGCCAAAACCGGCAACCATGGTGTTTGTCCATTCTGAAGGTTGTGCAAACCCGTCTGTCTAGAGGGGCTTGAAACCTTGAGCAATTAAAAGATGAGAGTTGGTCTTCCACTTGAATAGCGAATTCGAGCTTTCTTGCCTTCCTGCGCACGGCCTTAAGTTGCTCCTTTGATTGCAGTGGCGTTGGGGGAGTGGGATTTAGGGTTGGGTTGACCAACTTCCAAGAGTCCCGAACAGCAACAAGGGCATCATAAAATGTTTTCAAGTCACTTGGGCTGAGTGGAAGGGCTGGCCCAATGAGCTAGCTTTTCAGCAAAGAGAGCCACGCAAAGAAGAAACTGGCCCATGCGGGGCGATAAGCAAGTACATACTTTTGGAACATGTAAGTTTCCAATTGATTAAAACAGCTGATCAGGCAAGAATGCCCGGGGGTGAGGGGGAAGGAGTCGCAATGTCAACTCCAAATGATAATGCTCGGCTGCAATGCTTTGTGTGTTGAGAAGAACTTGCTCCATTTGCCGATGATTATCAGCAGCGCCGAGAATTGGAGAAACACATTGCTTGTACTTAGTATTAAGTTGTTCCCAACGGTGGAAGGATTCCTTGAGTTGGTCCTCAGCCAACAGACCTTTGTTTCATTCTGCACATACAAGTTGTTCATGCGTTCCAATCTGCTCATAGAACTTCCTTGATTGTCCTTGCAAGATGCCCTATTTATGGCAACATTTTTCTCGTATGCGGCATTGTGTCGTTTAGCAAAACCTGACTTTTGCCGCTTCATATCGGAAGACTTGGTAGCAACAGGGTTAGCAATATCTCTCACGGATAGCAACATTGATACCAACACGGAGCGTTCTACGGCGTCCATTGCTGCCTCATTTGTGCCGCCGAGTGTCCTGTACGGGGGGTATGTGGGGCATATTCAGAAAGGTCTTGAAAAGGGCTACTTGAAACACTCAGGTCTGCATGCTAAACTGACAACATGTTTCATATTTTCATCGGTTTTGGACGGTGCCCATGTTGCTTGCTACCTTTTGTTGTCAACAGGCAGCCACAATGTCCACATACAAATTCACGCAACGTGCTAATGCTTGCCCACATGCACCGCGAAAACCTTTGATGTGGAAAAGAGCACACTGCGAGCACACTGTGCGGGCACACAATGGGTGCGTTTTTGCCGGCGTACATCCACCACCACAATAAAAAACCCTTGTGCATGTGCCTCGCAGCAACCTGCCTGCGACCACACCGAACACAGGATTCTATCCGCTTCGGAGGTCGCTGCTTTTGCAGTGCAGCTTTGGGATAAGAAGACTTACCCACCAAGGCTTCCCAGCATGGCGTTTTCCCATAGGTTTGAAAAAGTGTACACATACCCCCCCCCCCCCCCCACGGAACGAAATTTTGGTGCACAAAAAAATTGAGAAAGCCCCGAAAAACTGCAAACTTGCTCCGTGTTGGCAGGTTTTGAATGTCCCCAAGAGATATACTGCTCATGAATTTCCCTCTGTGGACTCTGTCCCTACAAGCAGCAAACAAACTCAGACATGTGCTCCATCACTAACCACGTAGTGATCACCCAAAAACAAAAATAATTTCAAAGCCAAAATGGAGAATTGAACGGGAATTCCCGTGATTTCCTACCGTGAATTTTTGAAATCTGACGTACTCCTTCCTCGAGGCAATTTGTTTCACGTTCAGGCCTTTGAGGCCTTCTTGAGAGCCTTGGAGCGGTAGATTTTGCGGTTGTGTCTCCGGTTCATTGGCCGAGTAGGGAGGATTCGGTGGTCACTCTTTAATGGCTTCCATGATGGCCGGTAGCAAATCGCGCCCAGAGGATCATCGATGGCCGGGAAGGGATATGTAATAACGACCAAGGACAGAACAGTGTGTCGAGTGGGACCGACACCGGGAGTGCAGTCTTGTTGGCCAATGGACCCATTAGAGAATGTTGTTCTGGCAAGTGTGAAACTCCGGGAAACGGGTGACCACAATTAGCACATACTCTGGGGAGTACTTTGGACCCGCGATGAACTCAACAATGAGTATAGGTGGCTCAAAGTCGCCAAACTAGGTGCGCTTGGATCAAAAGTCCATGACAATTGGCTTGCTTGATGACTCGTCGGACAAAACAGGGTTGGTATTGCACAAGGTTAGTATTGCGCAGGACTTGGATAAAGCGAGCTCCCTCTCTTCACAAAGTAGATCGCCTACGCCCCCCACCAAAGGAGCAATCACTCGGGTGGTGTGCCCCCCCCCCCCCCCCCGCCGCCCCCATTTACACTTTGTGGGTGTCTATTTTTTTCAAGTGCTTATTTTTTTTGGCACCAATTGTTCGCCATGCACAGCTCACATGTGGGAGTTGTGCATTGATGAGCGACACGTCGAATACTTAGAGGGTGACACCTCCGGCAGAACTATCCGCTACGAACCTGTCATTGCCTCCTCCATGGGAATTTCTTCTATGGCATCAAGAGATTGATGCAAAGCTTGGCGCGTCCTAGCCATGGCCTATTTGGAATCACCATCCTGCTCATCACCACCCCTAACACCTAGAGATACAACCCGTGTCTTGAGGCTATCGCGTGAAGCTTTTATCACTACCTAGCGAACAGCCGATTTCATTGACATCACCCACCTCGTGTACCAAACAAGCACTTTAGCTAGCCCCGGAACTCCCGTTTCCAAACGCAGGCGTGTAGATCTCACAGACACTATTCTAGCCTCCTTTGTGTCAAACGACGACTCGACACTTGACAAGGCCTCCTCCAAACTGATTGTCCACTAATGTGCCCTGGGAAGGGGGAAAGGGTGGGAAGGGGGAAGAGGATGGTGGCACCCCGTGCCAATGGCTCAAAGAAGAACCCCCCTCCCTCTCTTTCGGAGTTGCGGAGAGTGTGATGTCTTTTTAGCAAGGCTCACAAGTCTCAACACCTACCAACAAGGTGATTTGATGCATCACTTCCCGGTGCCCCACTCGGTGAGATGGGGTGGCTTGATGCACGGACAAGGGGGTTACAAATAGGGCCTTTGTTGTTGCACAAAGTTCCCCATGTCATTGCTACAACCGTCACCCCGTTGGTTTCCTGTATTTAGGGGCCATTGGGTGCAAGCGGCGGCTGTGCATTTGGCTGCATGCTTGATGGAGATTATTTCACTTCCAAGCTTCTCTGTGGAGCTCTCATCAAGGGTTTTGTGTCCCTAGTGCTTCCTAAATTGAGTCAGAGCGGTCAAAGCTTTTTTACTGCTCTCTAAGCTATTCAAATCATGGGTCACCCTCCTTCTTCACTTTGTGTGCATTCCACTTGTTGCCCCTCTATATTGGCGTGTTCCAACGTCCGCCCTTTTTGGAGCTTGTTCCTTGGTAGCCATTGACTGGACCCACAGTGTCACAGTGTGGATACATGTCCCCTTGCTCTTAGGGGGGTATTCGACCATGGAGGTTGCACTTGGCTCGCTACCCTGCGCCAGTCTCTTTTGCCATTCATTGTGAACCCATGGAGGTGCAAGGAGTGACACTATCAAAATATCAAACAGCCCCTTCAACAAACGGGCCATTTGTATCATGACTTCACAACCTGATAAAATGTGTGCCCCCACCCACCAACGCAACCACTCTCTCCCACTCAAACGCAACATGCTTAGAGTTGGCAGACATTGTGGTCCTACACGAGCGTTGGAATAGCCAAACAGATGCAAGTGTTGGCGCCATTGATTGCTAAAGGTGGGCAATTGCAAAAAAAAAATGCACCCCAACATGGCAAAAATCTACTTGGGGGGAGCGTTGAAGGCGTTTTCACCACTTTTTGCCCATTTAGCAATCCTTTACAGCTGCGGCACATGCTTACCATAGGTTTACATCACAAGTTTAGCATGAGGGAGGGGAGGGGGAGCTGAGGGGGGGCAAAAAGAGAGAGAGAGAGAGAGAGAGAGAGAGAATGAATGATTGACTCAACCCCCCTTCACTATCCCCATAACCTCATTTGTCGGGTGTGACTGACTTTTGGAAATCCCTCCGGGTTATACAACAATATTCGTTTGGAGGTCCATGGGTGGTGAAGAAATACTGCAATCTTGTCGCCTATCCACTGTCATCATGCAAAGGGAGCATAAAGCTAAGGTGCATTCTCGCGCATTTGACCCCCCTACTGTCCACTATAAAAAGCCTACACCTTGTCTAGATGAAATTTGGGGTAAAGATGCCAATAGCAGTGCACTCGGGTCCCTAGTTACCCCGCGAAAAAACACAACTGAGTCTGGAAGGCCCAACGGGCAACTTAGCATTGTCTAAAGACCTTATCGTACATGCACACATATCAATCATGCATGCTTTTGCAGGCAGGATGAATTCAAAGCAGCATACTGGGACCCGTGGCAAGCATCAAACAAAAACAAATCCCTAGTGTACCAGCAGGGGCTGTAGGGTGCAGAATTCAAGGCCCTCGGTCTAATGGCTACCGGTGGCGGAAAACAGCCGACTTTTCGCACATTGCCGGCCGAACGTACACTGCACCCCCTTTGCACTGCGTGCTAGTTTTAGACTAGATTCCCCTGTGCAGAGCCCCCATACCGACCCCTTCCAACCCTCAAAGTTAGGCCATCCCAACTACCCTAGCTCAAGACGCTGACAAGTGTGAACTGCAATATTGTACGGATTGCATTGACACACACACACACACACATGTGGCAACGTGACATTTCTTTAATTTTGCAACCGTGTCATGTTGTGCACACAAATTGCGTATTCTCAATGCGTACTTAGTTGACATTGGAACAGAAAGACAGTTGTGTGTTTTTGAGGGTGGCGACCAATGCGTTGTTCATGGCTTTTCCAGTTGTGCATGATGTGTGTTATGTGAAGGGAAGGTAGTTTGCAACTTCCTTGAGCTGGGGCAGTTTGGGTCTCCTAATTCTAAGGGCGTTTCCAAGGGGTTTGCTTGGGGGCTCTTCGGGGCGAACATAGTCTAAAAGAGGCGCACAGTGCTCGCACAGTGGAAGGATTCCCCCCAGAAGGAGCGCCACTTGGCGGCAGAGGCCAACGTTGTCCGCCGTCCTCTGCCGAAGCGGAAACGCACCCACTGCCTAGAGGGTATGCGTGGAAAGCGGGTGCGCTCTTACGAAAGTGAGGACTCGTGTGCGGTCCAACTCACAAGTTCTCCAGTTTGGTGTACCCTGCCCCCCACAGACACCATCCAGCTTACAGGGTCACTTGTCCGCCGGGACGGAGCTGATCTGGGGGACGGCTAGTCCCACACCACAAGCTGGTCGAGGGGCTTGTTTTTTGGCGCGCCTCCAGTCTGCCTCCTTCCACACCTCTGTGCCGCCTTTGCACATTTGTCATTTGTATCTTACCACATACTCCATAACAGGTGGGCTCCTTGGAGCCGTGGCAACAAACACCACTGCATGGAATGTACAGTAGCCCCCCCGACAACGTGCCTATATAGGGAGATGCCTCACCCGCATGAAGCTCTAAGTTCACCAATTCATACATATGAACTGGGTCGGATGCCCATGCACACCAATGGCGTGACGGCTTGAGCTCGGTTTGGTGTCATCATCAAAAAAATATGGGAAGGTAAGGCACACATGGACATCTTTTCAGGGTCAAACTTGGTGCAACAAAAGGCACACACATCCCCATCGTCACCCACAACATCCTCATCATCATTGTCCTCGTGTATAGGTGCGGTCCATACATGTGCAGGTACGTGTTCCACGACCCATAAGGAGGGTACCGCGGCTGTTTTCGAATCAAAAAATTGTTGCAAATGCAAGAGTACACGCGCGCACTCATGCAACTCCGTACCGGATCCCCTCCACATGTTCCTTACGATGCCCCCGTGCCACATGCATGCAAACAAGTGCTCAATACGTGCCCTATAGAAACCATGAACATCATTGTACTCCTTTTGTCGCTCCGTCAACGTCTTTCGACCGATAAATGGCCATGCCACATGGAGGCGCCCCTTGTATGCACCATCCGGAGCCAATCTCATAATCCATATAATGCCCCTTGCTCCTTTTCGGCCCTTCGCGATCCCATAGGGGTAGGGGTCCGAAATAGCCAAAAAACATGCCCTGCGTGCGCGTAACGCTCCCTCCTGGAACAGAGTGGATGTGGTGGAGATGAGCAAAAAAGTGTGCAAAAGGGTGGAAATGGGTGAAATTGGGTGAAAATCCAAAAATGCCATATCCCCAATGTGGAAAAAGCATCAAAACCTACGCCACGGGGCAACAATGATGCCCCTAGTATCTCAAAGCATGGGTCTCCAGTACGGCCAGATGCCCAAATAGTTGCACTGCGCGAGCACAGCGCTTAACGCGCCCCCTAGGACTAGGCGTCGGTAAGCTAGTGGTCGGAGGTCGTGGTCCACCGGGGCGGCTTGGATCGCTTGGCGGTGTTGAGTGCTGAGAGAGGCAGTTTGGGAGAAAAGAGGCCACTTGTCCCCGCCCGCCCTTGCGTAGCTGTGACGGCACCAGTCCCGCATCTTAGCGTCATACGCCCCTGAGAACTCCTTGGAGGCCTTGCGAAAGGATGCGAGGTACACCTGTTCTACCCCATTATAGGCCATCCGCAACCATTGATTGTGCTTGCGCATGTAGTGTGCCACCATGGCCGCCCAATTCAAGTACCTTTGGTGGGCCATCCCCAGATGGCCCCACTGATGGTCCGTACTTGTCAGAAATGGACATCGCAAAGCTACCCATGCAGAGATCAGGTGGGGACGTACGAGTGAGTGTAGGAGTGGGGTTGTACGAGGGAGGCAACCAATTGCTCTCTCATCATCAAGGAGGCGTGTGCTACTCAAAGCCGAAACTAGAAGCGAGGGCTAAGCATGGTGGCGTGCCTTGTACTAAGGACCCTCTTGATCCACTGTGCAATCTGGCATGTGTCCATGGTGAGATGACAGTGTGCCTAGACGTGAGCGGCCAAGTCTTGTCAGGGCAATGTCCAGATCTGGTGGGGTGGGCTATCCCCCGGATGGTGTACAGGGGCCCCGGGACGCGAATTTGGTTCGGCAGTGGAGCAGGTGGGGGCCATGAGGCAACGGAAACTGGGTTCGCATACGCCCCCGTGTCACAGGCGCATGGTCATAACCACATTGGAGCAGGTGGGGGGGGGGGGGTTGGAAAGGGAGTAGACACTTTTGGCTCAATGGGCGGGGGAGGTGCGGTGGCAGCCGCAAAAGCGCATTGGTGGTGTCTATGGTGAGGGCTTTCCCCCGTAGCGTGTGTGCCCTTGTCTCTGGACCGGGTCCCACCCGTCGTGGCCCGTGTTTGCCTTCGTCCCACCGTTGTGGCTTGTAGGGCAACGTCTGTTTGCGAGGGTCCCCCCCCCCCCGTGCGAAAGGACGAAGGTTCACTGTGAGCTTTGCCACGACACACATTGTGGCACATCGCACGCCCGCTTGATCCACTGCACTCCCTGGCGCCAGGTGTTCATGCAAGCACTGGTGCGCATGGGGGCCATAGGCCGACCAGGCCCAGCAGCGGCTTACGTCCGCATCCCCCGAGGACGTGACGCATATTTCCAAGCCGCATGTCTTGCAATCATTCGTTGACGAAATCCGCCCCTCCCCAAGAAAGATTTGTGGCACCGGGTACCAATATCATATGATGCATGCCACTACCCCATGCCCCAGGTGGCGCCGGGCGCACGCAGAGCAACCACGACTAGCACACCAAGGTGGTACCCGTCAGTGCGCCGGAAAGCAGTCCATCAACACCCCACCGATGACACCCTCCACACCCAGGTGAACCCACAACCACTGTGCCCACGCCCGGCACCGTTGTGCACACCGTGGGAGCCTATCTTCCCTTCCCATATGACACCATGAAATAATGTCCCTTGGATCTTTGAAGCCCTTTGGGATCCCAAAGAATCATTTGCCAACGTCACCAATTTGCATGCTTGTCATCTGCATGTTGATCTTCACCTTGATAGCTGCATCCCATGCAAGATGTGAATCAACAAAAGCTGATGCGGAGTGCCCACATTTGAGGGTTGCCATAGTGGGGAGAAATCAACAAGTGAAAATAGGTGAAAATGGAAAAAATTGGGTGAAAAGACAAAAATACCATATGGAATTCAAAAAGGAGCACCAAAATACTTGTTATCAAACAACAACGATGCCCCAAGTACCACAAAGTGTGGGTTTCTAGTACGGCCAGATGCCCCAATAGTCGCACCGCGCGCACACTATGCGCGCAGCACATAGAGCTGGAACGCACAGCATAGAAGGTAAAAGTGGCAGGACAATGCTGGGCATATTGCTTAGGATTTTAGAGAATGCTCGGCACTTATGTTTAGCAAATGGGACTCGTATCGCAATGTAGATTTGAGAAATTGGCACCAACATTTCTTCCGAGCTGCCCAGGAACGGCTGGCCGGAAGGTCCATGGAACATTCCTAGCGATATCGGTTGCATTTTGGGGCCCAATTTGGTTGCCAAAACTTCCGAACCTTTTGCCTAGCAATTTCAAAAATGGCATGCAGTTTCCCACCGAACCTTCCCAGTGATATTAGTTAATAGATATCACTTAGCAAATGGGACACGTATCGCAACGTAGATTTGAGAAATCGGCACCAAAATTTCTTCCGGACTGCCCGGGGATAGTTGGCCGGAAGGTCCGTGGAAGATTCCCGGCGATATCGGTTGCATTTTGGGGCCCAACTTGGCAGCCAAAACCTCCCAGCCTTTTTCCTAGCGATTTTCAAACCTGGCAGGCAGCTTCACATTGAGCCTTCCTAGCGATATCAATTGCGACTTGCGGCCGCATTTTGGTGCCAAAACTTCCGAGCGTTTTTCCAAGCTGGTTGGCCATCTTCTTCCTTGTTCGTTGTCGTCTTCGCTCGGAGGAGATGGGCCCACAGGGGTTGGTGGAAGGGGGCAGCAAAAAGCCAAACGAAGGTAACCTTGAGGGGCTGGTGAAACTGGGCACTGTTTGGGGCAACAAGGAGCCCAAGTGGGGTGGCCGCGGTAGGCCGGTGGAAGTGGGCATCGCTAGAGGTAGCAAAGAGCCAAATTGGGGTAACCCCGGGGGGCTGGTGGAGCTGGGCACTGCTGGGGCAGCAAAGAGCCAAATTGGGGAGACGGAGAGCGGGGGCAATGGGGCAGAAGGTCGAAGCAGGCACGCTTGGGACACGGGGCAAACTGGGGGAGCAGGGAGCAGCGGCGATGCCTCTACATTTGGATCAGGGTGGGATGCCCTTCTGCTGGGGTGGGGAGGGATCAAGTGGGAGGGATGTGGGGATTAGGTCTGTGCTCCTGGGTAACTCTGGGGGCACCCTGAAGGGTCCCAAGGCATCCCCCCCCAACCAGAATCCCTTGAGGGACCGGGCTGCCTACAACATTGCCTTCACATGTCCCTCAAACGCAAAGCGTAGAATTTTTATTTTGGGACCGAGAATCTTGGCATGATTCCCAGTGTTGCTGACGATTAACCTGTACATTTTCCAGCTGACATGCCAGGCAATCGCTCCTGGAATCCCTAGGGATGCGAAAATATCGGAAGCGTTTTTCCGACCGAAACCCCAACCGAATCCCCGACCGAAACCCCGACCGAAACCCCGGCCGAAGCCGGGAGGGAGCCCTAGGGATGAAAAAATATAGGAAGCGTTTTCGGGGGCGATTTCCGACCAAAACGCCAAGGATGAAGAAACAATCGACCCCACCCCCCCACACACGTATTTGGGCCCCATCAGGGCCAACTCATCTTCCCTTACCTTCCGGCAACAAATCCCAATTCACAAAAACACAAAATTTGCACAAAAAAAAACATGAAAATATACCAAAACTGACTTCGGGCCCTTTCCATGGGCAGTCGACATGCCCTGGGCCACTGTACCTAACCTAGGAACACTCGCATGCTCATACACACACTACTCACATACACTGCATGCTCAAATTACTCACAGAAATTCAAAATAAAGATGGGGCACATTTGAAAACAAGTGCCCATGTTAGGTTTCAAAACCCTACAAAAACACACACACTGCATGCAAGCAGCACACGTGCATGCTTGCAACACTCTACTGCACTCAAACACACTGAAAATAGACGTAGATGATCACAAAAACATAAAACAAACTGATCCAAACAACTAAAAAAAATTAAAAAAAAACTGAAAAAATGTTGACCTTAGCGGGGTTTGAAATGGGTAATGATACCCGTAACCCCAATATCTCCACATTGACATCGTCGCCACTCGCCGGCGACGCGCCGCTGCGTTCGCAACGCGTCCACGAACGCACACACACAAAAACCGCTAACAAACGACACGACAAACTCGAAAAAACTGTAACACACGAACGACCCACACTCGGGTTCGAAACCCGATCAAAAACAACACCGGCGAGCGCCGCGAACACACATACACTGGTGCACGCACTCGACGCACGCAAACGCACTCAAACCGCACGAAAACGGCTCACCTACATCTAAAAAACTCGAAAACACAAAGCAGGAAACCCAACCGGTACTCAAAAAAAATTACCCGTACCGGGGTTCGAACCAGGGTACCCCGGGGTTCGAACCTAGGGGGTTAACCACTTCGCTACAACCGGCGCCTGCCAGATCGGCGGCACCGGTTCCATACCAACTAAAGTCAATTAAAAAAAAAACACATGAACACACACTAAAAACACTACGAAAAATTTTCCTCGTGGGCTACACAAACGCGTAAGGGCTGCACGCTCGACCACCACACACACGCGCATGCCCACGCACCCGACAACACACACGAACGCTTACAAAACTCGAATTTACACCTACTTCTAAGACGAAACGAACCCATAAGTAATTGTCTCAAAATTCAAATGGGTGTATCAACACCCACCAACTTCAAGAATGATTCCTAAAATTAATCTCTCCTCCCACACCCAATTAAATGGGGTTCTTGGGTCCCCGTCCCATGAATTAAAATGAATTACGGAGTGTGGGTGCCACCCTTGGGGCCTCTCTCCCACACTCAATCAAATTGGTAGAAGTCATTGTAAGTTTAAAGACCCCAAGAGGAAGGTCTACCCACGGGGGGGCGACTACAACCGGTCCTGATGCGACATACCCCCCAGCTATTTGTCAAAACTTGGCGGGGGGGGGGGGGGGGGGGGGGGGGGGGGGGGGGCAGCTGGGGGGGGGGGTCCAGCCAGGGGTCGGGGGGGGGGTCAAGCTGGGGGTCGGGGGGGGGGGGTCAAGCTGGGGGTCGGGTGGGGGGTCAAGCTGGGGGTCGGGGGGGGGGTCAAGCTGGGGGGGTCGGGGGGGGGTCCTGCCGGGGGTCGGGGGGGGGTCCTGCCGGGGGTCAGGGGGGCGTCCAGCCAGGGGTGAGGGGGGGGGGGGTTAGGGTTAGCCCTAGGGTTAGGGTTAGGGTTAGCCCTAGGGTCAGGGTTAGGGTTAGGGTTAGGGCTAGGGTTGCTGTTAGGGCCTGCAGCCCTCCTGTAGCCCTTCTTCAGGTCAAAATTTTTTTCTTGTTGTTTTAACACAAATATGAATTCTCTACAAAATTTTGAGTATTTTGAGTATAAATACATCGTATGAAAAAAAAAAATTGGCGCCTTCGGCGCCGGACAGTTTTCTCTAGAGACACTTGTTGGTGGCCGCTCCGCCACCACTATCTCTCAAAACCCGGGGGGGGGGGGGGGGGGGAGGGGGGGGGGGGGGCTGGGGGGTGTCGCATACAAGGGCCGGGCCTAGCCGCCCCCCCGTGGGTCTACCTCAAATAAAACACGGAGACGAGCAATGCATATGAAAATGCACACATGCCCATGAAACATGAATTCATAACTCAATCACACAAATTGACATGCCATGTGAAAGTTAAAACACGTTTAGACGAGGAGGTAAAAATGGTCCATCACAGTCATCGTCTCAAGGCCCTATGTGCCAGCCACATCAGCCAAACCAGGGTCCTTTGGGGGGAAATGTTCAATGTGTATAGTTGGTCGGATGGTGACTTTTTTTTCAAAAACCCTTGGAATTTCCTTGGGATTTAGCAAGCAATTGGGGATGCAAAGCTCCTGACAATTCCAAGCAATGTGCCAGAGCATTTTGGAAGCAATGCTCCTAGTCTGTGCTTGGGTGAACTCCGACCGATCGTCGGAAGCGATCACCCCGACCAATTTTGGCAGCCTGGCTTCCGAAATCCCTAGGGATGGAAAAATATCGGAAGCGTTTTTGGGAGGAATATTCCCAGCAGCGCTTACAATTAACCTGTAAAGATCAGAGGGCACGTGCTAGGCAACGCTGACAAACATGCCCCGGTTCTCAGCATTCTATGCTGTGCCCGTAGGATACATGTGTGGCTGCCTTGCCAAGAGGCAGTCATGTCAGCTATGGCACCACCCCCATCGCCTCCTCGACCCTCGAAGCTTGTGCCCAAAGAAGACCCCACCCGACCAAACCCACGGTCCGTGGCCCCTACAGCGCAAAGCCCCTGCGGCTAGTTAGGGACAACCATGGGGACGGGACCCATTTTTTTGGAGGCGGCCTTTGGGCGGCGAGCCATGCACATGTCTGCCCTAGTGAACCCCAATAGGAACCCCCTGTTGTTGTGGCAGCAAGGGCTCTCTGTTAGCCGCTCCTATTTCCTCCCCAGGGATGTGGAGCACGCGGTAGTCATACCGGACACCGGTGCCTAGGGAGGATGGTGATGATGGTGGTCGTGGGGGATGGGTCAGCTCTGGGGGGGACTATCCCTTAACTTGGGGAGGAGGACACTGTGATGGGGCTTTGAGGGACCACTTCCTCCGCCTTGTGTTGGCTTAGTGACATGGTAACATCAACTGAGAGCGGAAGAAGCGCCTTTTACACGTGCAAACATGGCGTAAGAATTAGCACAGCCTACGACTAAAAAAAAAAAGAAAGGGGTTGAAGACAAGCAATCACAACAAATACCACCAGCTGCCCTTGGTTTTTCACCTGACCATCTCATAGCTCGCGGCTATAAGTATGTGTTAGTGCATGAACCATTTTGACAAAATACAACAGGGATTGCTCCCAATGTAACATCCGGTTTCCATGGAATGTTGCAAAAATTTTGCCTTCCCCCAAGCACACCAAATTCCTTCCGAGCTACCCGGGGACGGTTGGCTGGAAGGTCCATGAAACATTCCTTGAGATATCGGTTGTGCTTTGGGGCCCGATTTTGGTGCCAAAACATCCAAGCGTTTTCCAAGCGTCGGTTGGTACCCGTATCCAAATCGGTGGAACCAACCCCACCGAAGCATATCGCACACACCTCCCGAGGTATATCAAAAAATTGCCCCCGGTGAGGTGCTCTCCCATCCAATGTCCTATGCTGGGCACGGGAGGAACATGTGCTGCACTTAAGTCCCCCCCTAAAGATCTTTGCTTGACTTGCTTGAAGGAGAGACACGTTCCCGGTGCCCTTCCCCACCCACTTCGCCCCTCCTTGTCTCCCCCCACTTGCTCATCACCTGCAGCATGTTGGTTGAATAATCATGCCAAAACAGAAAAAATGTAGCGGTGCAAACACTTCAGGGATTCCCATGTAAATCATACACTTTCCTTGTTGAAATGGTGTGTCATCCTTGAGTCCTCTCTTTGCTTTACAAATGGTGCACATGATCCCTAGAAGTACTCTTTGGATTTTCGCCATTGGTGCTATTCCCCTTTGGCAAGGCTATCAAGTCCGCGCCAACAAAGCAGCCCGTTGGATGTGTTGGAGCTGGAGGGTCGCCAGTATCAGCTGCCGGCTGTGGCAGGTCCGGGATGCTCCCCCTTTTTTGCACATTTGGCGACTGACTAATGGCTTTTCTCAAGCCACCACCTCTGTCATAGAGGGCCGAAGGGCACTATAATGTTCCAACATCCTTCTGAATTTTACACTGGCTGTACAACATAGGACATACTGACTGGCTGCACACAATCACCATATTACCATCTTGGACAGGCGTTGGGCATTAGCTGTGTGACATTTCCCTCGTACCCATAAGGGAACCAGAGCCATGTGACCTCATCTCTGCAAGGAATGATCAAGGGCACACAATACACAGCGAGACATGCAAAGAGTAGAGGTGCAGAATGCACGGAGGGCAGAACACAATGCGCCAATACTGGCTTGGAGACTCAATAAACACAGAATACAACCTGAAGTGTCACCATTTTTGTTCAATCAAGAAAATTCAAGGGAGCAGTTCCCTCGCCCCCTGAGGGATCTTCAAGGGTAACACATTGCCAAAAGAGGGAATCCTGTTGATTGTACAATAACACGCACAAAGCAGAGCCCCCGTGACAGAATTTCAACAATCACATGGCACGGTTGCCTCGCCCCAAGGGAAAATCAACGCTGTTTGACAAGCGGGAGGGGGGGGGGGGTACTTTTCAAAGGGGAGAGGTGTAGAACATACACTTCAACACAATTGATATTTTTGGCTGGCTATTGTCCTGCTTGACCACAGCATGCAACGCCCACTGTGAAGCCATTTCAATATGCCAGCAGCTTCCGACAAAGACCTGACAAACACAGCACCGGATAAATCTAAACCTCGAGGCTTTTACAGCACATTTTGTAAGAAGCGCAAAGAGAACAGGACAGGGGGCTCTTCAAATTCCATGTCTGGGTCTTATAGTCTGCAAAGGGCCTCACAGTGGAAACCAACAGGGTTCATCACAGATTCAGAATTTTGCTTTGCAACAGTTATGTCTGATGACGGCCCCGTGTGTGCCCAGCACACTACTTTTGTACACCCCCCCCTTGTTCTCTGCCTGACGGACTAACAGTTTGTTGGTTGGTCAGGGGCTGCACTAGCTGGCATGCATTTGTGAGGGGGTCTGCGGTGTTGACCCTTCCCCTGCAACAGGCATCTGCCCAGGACATTCCTTGTCTTCTGTCTTGCGGGGTGTCCCAGGGCGCCATTACTTTAGAGTCACCCGTTCCCCACCCCAGGGAAGACGGTCCCCACCACCCCCTGGGGGACGGTCACCAAGTGACGGTCCCCCACAGTTTTGGCCTTCTTGGTAGGAGGCTTGGCAGGCGCAAGCAGATTTTTGGGAACCCATTTCCCTTCGGGAATGTCCCTTGTAAAATACAACTTGTTCCCAAAATGGTGTCCCATACCCCATGCACCACGGGCACTCTTCACCCACACAACCTCCGTGTCAGAATTCAGGTCATTATCATCATCCATCTCAGGGGGAAACCATTTCAGCGAAAGTAAGCAAAATGTCCCGCCATGAGTGCAAGGGATACAAGTGGCAGTGCCCCACATAGTCAGCCACACAACAACACAATGAGCCGCAACGAAAAATTTTGGGTTGATCAAGTGACGGTCCCCCACCCCCCCCTGGGGAACGACAAGGGGTGGGGAACGACAAGGGGGGGGGGGGGACCAAATATCCCAACTTTGGCCAATTTTACACTCCACAAGAGAAGTCCCCCAAGCAGGGGAACATACCTGCCTCAGAAAATGCAACAAAATCTGCGACTAATTCGGATTGCCACACCAAATATTCCTTACTAGACCCCAATGGTACAAATGAGCATCATTACGATCATTCTATGATTGTAGTTGGGATGTCAAGGTGCCATTCTTTCTTCCACCCGGCCCTTGTGCGCCCCATCATGGCCCCCAACCTCAACATCAAAGAATACATATAATATTAAGCGTCATAGGTTCACTGGGGGTCTGAGGCCCCTGGTCTTGTGAAATGAGACAAAAAGAGCACCAGGACATGGGAACATGCCTGCGTGGTGCAGCTAATGTGTGTTGCCACCTTTCTCTTGAGAGCACACCTTGACACAGGTATGTGTTCAAACCAGGACCGGTCACTAGGCCCAACAAAAACCTGTTCATTGCTGTCAAGTGAAAAACACATGCCTGAAGGTAGAGAGAAACAGCAATACCCCCCCTCCCCCTTGCACAAGCACGGCCGCGGTCCCAAAAGTCAGGTCAAAACGGCGGTTCAACGCCCACCCCGTGCTTAGACAAGGCCATGCTTGCGCGCGACACACGTGACAGCAAACGTGTGGGGAAGCCCTTAGATGGGGATGGCGAGGGGCTGCGAATGGGGAAGAGCACTTTATCAAAAGCGGCATTATGCTCAATCTCCTTCCCATGCCGCATGTCCTTCAAATGGATGTAGTTGTCTCCATGACAAGAGGGACCAAAAATATTGGCAAGCACATGTTCCCTAGTGCTTCGAACATACATGACAGCCATGCCGGGAATAAAATTGTTAGCCATGGCTGAAAATCACATCAGAACAAACAGCATGGGGTTGCAATGTACCCCGCCCCCCCCATGTCCAGCCCCCCCCCAGGGTACACGGTTCCCCCCCACCCCGGGGGGAACCGTCACCAAGTGACGGTTCCCCCCCTGGGGGGGGGGAACCGTACACCACTCCCGACCAGCCAATTCTAGTATAACCCAACTAAAAATTTTCTTTGGCGCCTTCGGCGCCTGTGATTTCCTATTGATTTCTTATTGTTCATGGGCCAAGTGACGGTTCCCCCCCTGGGGGGGGGGGGATGGACACGGGGGGGGGATGGACATGGGGGGGGGGGGTACAATGTTGTTATGAACACAATGCACTATCACAAACACGACTGAGCCCCTCTTTCTTTTTTGTTTTAACTCGTGACCGAAGTTCCACCAAGTGTCCATTGAGAGTACACATAGCAGGTCATGGGTCAGTGACAGGGCCAACTTTGGGTATGGGTTTGGTATAACCTACCCTCACCAAGACGGCTGCGGCGGGGTGGCGGGAGGAATGAGTCCTGCGCCTTGCCCCACCCCTGTCGCCCCGTTTGCACGGGTATGCGCGTCCTCCCGGACCTCTCGGGGGTGTTACAATCCAGTCAAGACAATGACGTCGCCCATGTCCTCCAGCGGGATTTCCATATCCTGGAGATCACTAGGAACCTCCAGCGCCTCTGTCCTCCGTTTCTTGTGTGTCTCGGGTGGGTTCTCGTCCCGCAAGCGCTTCATGCGCTGTGCAGTGGCCCCTCGGATGTCCCATCGGGGGTCCGACAAAGTCGTCCGCCGTAAGGCCGTAAGGGTCACTACGTGCACTTGGGACATATGTCGCCATTCGGACGCTTCTTCCGCTTGGATGCTGGTGGACAGCGTACAATGTTGTTATGAACACAATGCACTATCACAAACACGACCGAGCCCCTCTTTCCCTACAAACACCCAATCCTCCATTCTGGACCACAAAAATAGCGGTCCCAAAATTTCCTCAAAACAGCGGTTCAACACCCACCCTGTGCTTAGACAAGGCCATGCATGTGCAAGGGGGGGCCGCAAGCAGGTCAACAAAGCGCTCCACACATGCACGTCCTGGTATGCATATGCAAGGGGGGGGGGGGTACCATTGGTGCCAACACTCTGCACACATGGGAATGCCAGCAATTTACCTCGGGAGAAAGGGAGGGAAGGAGGGAGGGAGGGGAGGGAAAGAGGGGGGGCAAGGGGAAGGAGGGGAGGAGGTGGAGGAGCTGCAATTGTTTGTTTTTTGTGTTCCGGTGCTAGGCGTGTGCAGCAGCCCGTCAGAGGGTCCAAAGCCAGGAGCGCACATGGACATTGGGTCCACAACCATGTACAGCCTCCATCTTGGAACCTACAGTTTCACACGGGTGAGGTGTGTCCTCAAGAATGACACCACAGGGGGCAACACTTGGGCGTAGACTGTTCATCTATGTAGCCGCGGCTACCACGATCCTGGTTGAAGAACTTGGATCAACACTAATTGATGTCATGAGAGTCCTTTGCCTACTTGAAACTGTTGTGTGCCATCGCTGTTGTCAGCACGAAGCCAGTGGAGGAGCTACAATTCTGCGTCATTTGGCCAGGGGAGCTACACGCTGTAAAAGCAATCTGAACTCGCAACACAGAACCCTGCAGCACTTGGAGAGCCCCCTGATAACAGGAAAATTGGACAATTTGACACCTGCCTCCAAGAGGTGATGGACACTTCTGACACTCATGCATGGAATTGCAGAAAGAGCTTCCACGCCTAGGCAAAGTAAAGAAGAATATCACGTGAGTGGAAGTCTCATGGGCAGGAAACTCAGGCAGTCTGAAATGCAGGGGAGTTGCAAACAGTTACACAAACGGGGACCTCGCAAATTGGTTCTCCTGAAAAGCCTACGCGGCTGACAGGCCCATTGACAAAGCAACTTCAATGAACAGAATCTCCAAACCAAACGCCCCATTGAGAAAGTGGGAGATAGTGGTGCGTGGGTGTAGAGAGCTTATAGGTGTGTGTGTGTGTGTGTGTGTGTGTGTGTGTTTTTCTGGAGAGAGAGCAATGGTCGGTTCTGATTGACTGAATGCCCCCGCCATAGGCACTTCCAGCCTTTAGTCCAATGTTTGTTCTTCACAATAAAACTGCAAAACACTATGTACAGTGTGTCTCGCACCAAAATTAGAAGAGTCACGCATATCTACAGACCAAGGGCATACATGCATATTATGTGTTTTTCTTGGGGGGGGGGGGCACACACACCTTGCAGGTATGGCCGAGACAGGTCAACAAGCGGTCCACCTTCATACGTCTGGTGTGCATTTGCAGCAATGTTCGGCAGTTATCTAACCTCCCATTGTTCATCTCCACCGCGCACTGATGTACCCCGCCCCCCCCATGTCCAGCCCCCCCCCAGGGTACACGGTTCCCCCCCACCCCGGGGGGAACCGTCACCAAGTGACGGTTCCCCCCCTGGGGGGGGGGAACCGTACACCACTCCCGACCAGCCAATTCTAGTATAACCCAACTAAAAATTTTCTTTGGCGCCTTCGGCGCCTGTGATTTCCTATTGATTTCTTATTGTTCATGGGCCAAGTGACGGTTCCCCCCCTGGGGGGGGGGATGGACACGGGGGGGGGATGGACATGGGGGGGGGGGGGGTACACTGGGTAGTCTGCTCGTGTGTTCTTGTGGCTGCCATGTTTTGTCGACCAGGTCCGAAGTGGATTGCGTTGGGCGGTACACGGGGTGGTGCTGCAAGGTTTCATGTGCAACGACCAGGTCCTGCACTCTGTTTGTGGTTTATAGAAACTGTCTACTACAGTACTGCCATCAACCTGGGGGTGGATTATTACACTAACATTACACTAAATGAACTTAAAAGTACAATAACAAATCGTAAAGCTGAAACACTCTGGCGAAATCACAAGGCTGAAACATCTTATGGCACGTCAGGACACAGGTGTCGCCGACAGTCAAAAACGTGTGATTCCAACCACAGAACACCGTCACATATTCGCTTGTGTCCAGCAACCCTAACAGATGGTCCACGTTCTCCAGAAGGGTCACATTGGCCTGTGCCAATGTGTAATCCCTTCTCATCTGTGTCAAATGCTGCCCATTCATATTGGTTTCCAAAGGGGCAAAGCGCAGCAAAGGGGGGCTTCGTGGTATCGGATTGCCAGCATACCACAGCTATAAAACCAGAATCCTGTGGTAGGGTTGAAAAGGATGTTCGCCGACTGATGGTCGTTTCGCAAAGGTGTACACAGGGAGAGAGTCCCACCCGAACAATGCGGGCTCCATTTGCAGAAGCGCCCAGTCCCGCAACTCGAGGCCCTGGGGGTGGACGAGACGTTGTTGACAGATGCACAGCAGACAGCCTCAGACTGTGCGGAGGATGGCGGATCGTCACTGTCCTCGCGGTCGAGTGACGAGCACCGACGTCAGTGAAACGAGAAGGCAGAAGTAGAGGAAGATGGGGGGGATGCCCCGGATGTGTGTGACTGAGGGAGGTGTGTGAGGGGTGGAGGGGAGGGAGGAGGGCTATGATGGCATGTCTCTAAGCGCAAAAATGGACAGGGGTGTCGCATAGACAGCTTGAAGTGTAAGGCTGGGCACGGGGGGCGCTGCAGTCCAGTTCTAGACACCAACCCCCGCAGCGTGGGCGGGGGGGTCCGGAGGGGGGGGGGGGTCGAAAATATTTTATGCCATTTTGGGGGTATTTTTGAATTCCCCGTTTCATTCTGAACATTTTGAATATACACAAGTGGGGTGAGTTTTGGTGTCACCACTCATGACAAATGAAAAACAGTGCCGTATTCCAACAGATGTACCTCTGAATCAGCAAAGGCATCCTGGCCAGCAGAAGATGACACGTGGCACAGCATTCCCTAACTCATTGTGAGCATTTTGAATGAAGTGGGGGGAAATCAAGTGTGTTGCAAAATATCTGGGCTCAAAAAAATTTCCGGGCGCCACTAGCACCCAAGTTGCCAGTTCTAACCGGGTGCTAACTAGTATGTCCGGGGGGGTCCAGAGTGGAGGGGGGGGGGGGGTCAACCCTCACAGGTAAGCGCCCCCCATGAGGCTGGGGTTAACAGAGAGTGACCCTGTACTGGTTGGACGGCAGTGGGCTCCCTCAGAAAGCACCCGATCGAAGTGGTGGAGGTACCCTACAGGTACATGTGCTTGACAGAACCCATCCGACTCAGGCTCAATGCCATGGTTTGCCCTGTGCCCCTCATGGATGCACAGGTGCATTTGTTCTGCTAGTCCCAGAATTCATCTTCGTCAGACTGGCCATCAGAAGTACCCGGTGACCTGAAGCCCACTGGGCCTTGGCCAACACGACACCATTTCCCAGCTACCCAGTGCAGTCAGAGGCATGCTACACTTCCGACACTGGTGTGTCCGACACTGGTGTAGCCCTGGCACTGCTGCTGTGCAGTCTGGATAGAGAAATGAAATGCAAAACTATTTCTGGGAAAGCTACGCCGTTCGAGACGTTGCACTACCCACATTAGGCTGGACAGCCTGTGTGATGTTACCTGCTTTGTCAATTCTGACCACCATGTTACAGCCTGAAACGTCCACCTTCAGATGGCTGGGCATGACGGCAACCTGGCATTCCTGCTCCAGCTGTCTTCCAGTGCAGATCTCACAAGCGATATTCACTTGGAGGGTACTGTTTATCATATCTGCCAAAGGGCCTGCAAAGCCAGGCGCATCGACAAAAACAGCCATCGTAATGCCGGTGCTCCACTGAACGTCCTTTACATACTTCAAGAACATGGCGAGCTGGGCCTGGAAGTGCTGGTGCTGGGTGTGCTGGTGCTGCGGCTGCTGGTGCTGGGTGTACTGGTGCTGGTGCTGGTGCTGGTGCTGGTGCTGGTGCTGGTGCTGGTGACAGGCTTGGTGCTGGTGCTGCTGCTGGTGCTGATGCAGAGTCTGCTGGCGCTGTCGTTGGTGCTTCTGCTTGTGTTGTTGCTTGTGCTGGTGCTGTTGCTTGTGCTGGTGCTGGTGCTTGTGCTGGTGATGGTGACGGTGCTGGAGCTGGTGCTGGTGCTGGTGATGGTGCTGGTGCTTCAAGTCGTGGGGCTCCGCACGGGGGGGCTCTGCACGGGGGGGATCCACGCGGGGGGGCTCTGCGCGGGGGGGATCCGCACGGGGGGGCTCTGCACGGGGGGGCTCCGCGCGGGGAGAGAGCTCCGAAGCAGGAATATTCACCCGGGGAGGTGGTCGCTGCCCAGCAGAAGAGAGGTCGACAAACGCGGGCCTCATTTTCTCCGGGAGGAAGCTCCACTGTATGCAGATCAGCAAGACGGAAGAATACAGCTCGTCTTCCTTCAAAGGGTGGTCCAAAAGCATCAAGCCAAACGATTCTAGATGGAGTTGGGTCCTGGTAACGGCATCTGCAAGCGCGCTGATGGTCGTAATCATCACATTCGGGTCTGGGACAGGGGATTCCGCCTCCCGGGCTCGCAACCGATGACTCAGCATCTGTTGGACTCGCACCGATACTCCGCTGATCTGCTGCAGGCGCTGGACATACTCCTTCACGTCCCCGTTCGATCTCAGGACCACAAGGAGTCTGCTCTTTGGGCTATGACCGAAAAAGTCAATCACAGTCGTGATGGTGAACATCAGTTTTTGCGTCCGTGTTAGAAATGCCATCGGGGAACTGCCACGTCGGTCAACGTGAGCAACAGTTGGTTCCGCTTGCACCTCTGCAGTTGGGAATGCTGCGCCAGGCATTGTGACACCTGGAATCGCTGCACTTGGTGTTGATGTCGCTGGCATTGTTGCAGGAGGCATTGTTGTACTTGGCATTGCGGGAGGCATTGCTGGGGAAGGCAGCCAGGCACTGTGTGGAA
Source organism: Eutreptiella sp. 'Long Island Sound 2002' (assembly GCA_964036045.1). Taxonomy (NCBI): domain Eukaryota; phylum Euglenozoa; class Euglenophyceae; order Eutreptiales; family Eutreptiaceae; genus Eutreptiella; species Eutreptiella sp. 'Long Island Sound 2002'. The sequence goes on from OZ038385.1 coordinate 7,291,075, forward strand.
CGGTGTGTCCGGAATCTGTCAGCGTGGGTGGCATGTGCTGTGGGGCTTCAGCAGTACCTGGGAATGCTACGCCAGGCATTGTGACATCTGGAATCGCTGCACTTGGTGTTGATGTCGCTGGCATTGTTGCAGGAGGCATTGTTGTGCTTGGCATTGCGGGAGGCATTGCTGGGGAAGGCTGCCAGGCACTGTGTGGAACGGTGTGTCCGGAATCTATCATTGTGGGTGGCATGTGCTGTGGGGCTTCAGCAGCACCTGGGAATGCTACACCAGGCATTGTGACACCTGGAATCGCTGCACTTGGTGTTGATGTCGCTGGCATTGTTGCAGGAGGCATTGTTGTACTTGGCATTGCGGGAGGCATTGCCGGCGTATGCAGCCAGGCACCGTGTGGAACCGTGTGCCCGGAATCTGTCATCGTGGGTGGCATGTGCTGCGAAGCTTCAGCGGCACCTGGGAATGCTACACCAGGCATTGGAATCTCTGCACTCGGTGTTGCTGTAGCTAGCATTGCTGTAGGAGGCATTGTTGTACTTCCCATTGCTGGGGCAAGCACCGCCTGCCCTGAATCTGTCATCCTGGGTGGCATATGCATTGGCGCTTCAGCAGCAAACATAGCAAGAAAAAAATCCCACCGGGAGACACACCTTGAAAGCAGCACGAAGGGAGTAGCATGTAGGGCCCGCTGACTCAAAGGGCGGGACGGGCTCTGCAAATTGTGCTAACAATGCAGAAATGATCCCTCCGTCATTGAACTTTGCTGTCAATGGGGCAGGACGTTCCCTGTCTGTGGAAAAAAAAATGAAATGGGGTGTTACACCCAAAACCCCAAAACGGTTGTTCCAGCTGGGTGTTGCCACTCTTCTCCCTTGGGTACCGTGGACTCTGGGATTGCAGTCCATGGCACAAACATGCAGACCAACAAGGAACCGTTTCGGATTACTCACGCCCACAAGGTTTTCAATCAACCAATTCCAAGAGTTGTGTACAATAATAGTAGTAACAATGCACAATACTTACTTGGTTGCAACGTGGTTGACAACAAGCGCCAACACATCTGCCTTGTTCCCCTGAACAGACAGACCATACCTTTGGCAAACAGCCCTGAGTTCACACAGCACCCACTCATGCATGGTGCCATCTTGCATAGATGCAGCAAGCGCTGCATCCACGTCATACTGAAACCCTCCTGAAGGAATGGGGGGATCCTTCTTGGGTTGTTGCATAGCTTTTAAAACTGTTGCGGGCTGGATAAGGTCTTCCTCAACTTCTGAGTCTGCATCCCCCTCCCTACCATATAGCTCTTCCATTTCTGAAAGTTCAGGGTCCTGTGTGCAAAATGGCATCATCTCTTCGGTGGGTTCAAAATCCTCCACACCACAGGGGACTGAAAAATCTTTGAATGCTTCAAAGTAGAGGAACGTGTTATCCTCTATGTCTACAGTGTGCCCTCACACACAACGTCTTGGCCTAAATTGCGTGCCACGCAGCTCAGCAAACACTTCACCTAGACACCACTCCTCAACACATGGCCCATTACACCGAATCCACAGGTTCTCGCACATACGTTGTGTGCTTTGGCCATGGTCAAGGGATGTCACAAAGGGAAAAACACGCTCACATGAGCAAGATGATGCCTCAATCCAATCTTGTAGCCCCCCTTGCTGCGCCCCCCCCCAAGCGAAGCGCTCCTGTAAGCCTGAAATGAGGGAAGTAAGAAAAGCAAGCACCTTGAATGGGAGAGACAACAGGACTATACCCAAGATGCTACTCCCAGCCACTATCAACCGGTTTGCGCTTCATGTACATCAATTGGGAGCACAAAGCATTGACCATTCCACGGACAACGTCCACTTTCAGGCCGTGTCTGTGCTGAGCGTTCTTTGAAGTGACACAGACAACTTGAAAAACATCCGCCAAAAAAGCGGCTGAAACAGAAAAAAATCTCATGACGCACAGCTTCCAACAAATCTTCTGCTTTCTGTTTGCGACCTGTGTCTGTCTGTGATGGGATGTATTCTGGCACATGCTTTTGCACAGCTTGCAAATTAGCTAGCACGTCCAATTTCCGGGACATGGCCTCCACCCACCGCAACCCAGTCCTTCTATGAAATGTCTGTGTCCCTCCATGTCGAGCTAAAGGACGCATACTCTTATATGACATTCGGTAGAAGATCGCCAGAAGAGAGACCACGTGATCAATTGCTTTATACTAGCCCTTGCAACCATTTTTGGCTATTGCAATGGAGCGCATCAATAAATGCGCAGTATTCCAAACCCAAAAGAATAGGATCACACCTACACTTACGGTTCAACAGGTCCAAGAGGGCGCTCATTATGGATGCCCCGTCAGAAATCGGGGCCTTGATCTTGGGCTCCACAATGTCCCACGGTATATCCACGTTGCCAAACGCATCCTTGAGTGCTGTGAAATATGCCTCCGCGTTGGCCTTGTCGGCATCATCGCCCTCCTCAGTTTCATTCTCGACGGCGGATTTCATGTCCACCAAGCCCACAAAAATATCCGTTTTGGGAGTCCTCACAAAAATAGCAACGGGCTCAAATTTGGCAGCCCGACAAGTCCCGGCATCAAGAATCACACCCATTTCCGGGGTTTCCAATACAAAGCAACAACGCAACAAAACAGAGAAACATAACAAAGACTGGCCTGGTTTCCTTAATAGCACCGGAAGGTTGAATGTTCTTGGGGGCCCAAAAGAGCGTGGAATTGCTCCGTAACCCTTGCATTCTCGGGCATCCCCGGCAAAGGGGAACAAAATCAGAAGTGGCTGCCTCACCCCTGCCTTCTCGGGGGCCCAAAAGAGGGCAGAATTGCTCCGTAACCCCTGCATTCTCGGGCGTCCCCAACAAAGGGGACAAAATCAGAAGTGGCTACCTCACCCCTGCCTTCTCGGGGGCCCAAAAGAGGGCGAATCGTTACATAACTCCTGCGTTCTCGGGCTTCCCCAACAAAGGGGTCGAAATCAGAAGTGGCTGCCTCACCCCTGCCTTCTTGGGGCCCCACAAGTGGGCGGAAGTGCTATGTAACCCCTACATTCTCGGGCGTCCCCAACAAAGGGGGACGAAATCAGAAGTGGCTACCTCACCCCTACCTTCTAAGTGGCCTAAAAGAGGGCAGAATTGCTACGTAACCCTTGCATTCTCGGGCGTCCCCAACAAAAGGGAAAGAAATCAGAAGTGGCTGCCTCAGCCTTGCCTTCTCAGGGACCCAAAAGAGGGCGGAGTTGCTCCGTAACCCCTGCATTCTCGGGCGTCCCCAGCAAAGGGGAACAAAGTCAGAAGTGGCTGCCCCACCCATGTCTTCTCGGGGGCCCAAAAGAGGGCGGAATTGCTACATAACCCCTGCATTCTCAGGCGTCCCCAACAAAGGGGAACAAAGTCAGAAGTGGCTGCCCCACCCATGTCTTCTCGGGGGCCCAAAAGAGGGCGGAATTGCTACACAACCCCTGCATTCTCGGGGGTCCCCAACAATGGGGAACAAAATTAGAAGTGGCTACCTCACCCTTGCCTTCTCGGTGGCCCAAAAGATGGCAGAATTGCTACATAACCCTTGCATTCTCGGGAGTCCCAAAAAAGGGGTTCGAAAAGGGCCCTCACCGGGAGTGGAAAACAGCCCCTCAGGGGGGTCCTTAAGGGCAATCCTTAAGCGAAAAAAAAATTTTGGTTCCTTGAGGACCGCCTTTGCATAGATAGTTCAGGGCAACCCTACAACCAACATTCCTTAACAGAAAAAAAAGAAGAAAGTCTGAGGAAACATCGTGTAATGGGGATACCGAATTAAAATGAAACATTTTAAAGCAACGTGTCACAATGCACACTCGCACTGCATGAACAAATCTGGTGCATATCAACACAAATGCCTCATTTGAACATTTTTACACTCATTTGATAGATGCAGTGAGGAAAAGCATTAAAACTAGCCTACATTTTGCACTTTTTTGGTGCAAAGATCCCAAAAGGAGCTCCACCTACTGCGCTAGGAATTCTCACCTGTTTTTACCCGATTTGCAACCCTTGATTTCTGTTGGACAACAAATGTTTCACCCAAATATAAATCACATGATATCACATTAATTTCACCAATTGCAGCACATTGCAGCACTCGAACAATTTGGGGGCACAATTTCCGGTATTGCAGCTACGAGTTGAAGGTTGCAGTTAAAAGCTTGGCTACACAAAGCTTGTATGTGGTCCTTGAACATTCGCAATCTTTCGCAATATGTGAACTTACGTGGCACAGGAACCAAAAAAGAATATAGGTGGAGCAGCATGCAAGTGGCATTGTACAACGTTAGTGGCCAACCAAACTCATTGATTTGTGGTGTGTTTCCATTTGTCACAAGGGTGGTGGAAAATTGGCTTGCACCCACGGGGGGTCACGGATGTCCATTTCCCAACCCCCCCCCCCTTTTGGCCCGCCGTGACGGGGCAATGACAACCGGTATACACAGCACCCAAGCCCCCCCCCCTACCCCCAACGGTGGTGGTATTTATGTCCGGTCTATTCCGGTTGCATCCCATAGCACGGGGGAGGGGGGGATGCAACGCCCCACCTGTTCCACATGGGCACCGGTCAAAAACAGGGAGTCCGGAAGTCTACAGGCAATGGCAGGGGGAATGGTTCAGGGGTTCAGGGATGCAAGTGCAGGCACAGTGCAGCAGCCGGTATGCCACCTCGTCGGTTGTAGTCAATTGTTCAGGGGTGCACCCAGCCATCAGACAGCACCTGTTTAACTTAGAAAGGATGGTTCGCCAAAAAAGAAAAAATAAAATTTGCAAAGAGGGCTGTCAACGGCCCCCTGTGTTTAACTGACTTTTGTTTGTTTCCTTGTCAGGGGCTGGTTGCTTCGGGGAAGGGGTCGAGAGCAGGGGGGAGGGGTTTAAGGGGTATGTGTGCCTGTGACTGATTGAAAGGGTCCCCCCTGATGGGGGGACCTGTAGCAAAATGTCTTGGGGGGGCATGTACATGCAAACATGCAAAGATGAAGACATAAAAAAGACCAAAAAAGCGAAGGTAAAAATATTGTGGGCAACAGGGTTTGAACCCAGGACCTTTGGAATTAGAATCTAGTACTACTACCAACTAAGCTATGTCAGGATCTGACGCGATTGAAACATCAGAGAGTTTATACCATAGTAAAAAAAAAAAAGGCTGAGCAAAGCAGACAATGAGGACCATACATAGGTCCTGTCACAGGTGTCCATTTCCCAAACCCCCCTCCCTCCTTCAGGCGACAGCCGTGACCCCCCCGGGGCGCAAGCCAATTTTCCATATCCCCAAGGCTAGGACACATGGTTTGAAGTTTGACAGGGTGGCAACCATCGCCATTGACTTGCTAGAGTGTAGAGGTCCCTCATGCATTTTGCGTGTGCTTTTGCTTATTGATTGTATAATCTGTCCTAAGGCCCAAACTCTAGAGTGCATGCATGTTTCGAGACAGGGGAAAGGGGCACAGCCCCTTCTAGATGGTCAGGTGCCCACGGTGCATGAGACCTTCCGGGCACGATGGAACTAGACTAAAAATCCAAATGTGTTTGAGGCCTACATGACACACTAGCGATCGTCCCGAAATGTTCAGGACAATGGTCCTAAAAACTTGCTGGAAAACGGCTCATTTTCGCCTCAAAATGGACCACCACAGGGCACCACGGCGTGAGAGGCGCCTCATTAGACACCCATTGACAATCATTTGACAGCCAATCACTGTGGAAGAAGAATAGCCCTTTGGGTGCAGTAGCGTGGCACACCACTGCCACACTACCCAACACAGCCTAACTACCAAGGGTTCGATAGGGCACGTAGAGAGCTCATCAGAATGGAACGGCGCTGAGGCTCGGTGGCACTATCGGCTCGGCGGAAATTGTAGTTGCGGCACTATTGGCCGGCGAAGCGTTAGGCAGTGCTTCGGCCGCCAATTTGGCCGGCCGAGACCGCCGGCCTACCTCTTGTTCCGAAAATCTGGCCGATAGCACCGTGTGCTGCTTCGGCCAACCGAAGTGCTGGGCGGTGTTCGGCCGGCCGTCCAAAATGCCGGGTGGCGCTAATACAGCCCCTACCTCCATGTGCTCATTGCGGAAGCCAAACCGACCTACCTCTTTACCCCCCTCTGTGAAACATTTAACACATGAGACACTTGTTTACCCCCCTCCGTGAAACATTTGACACAATAGACACTTGTTTACCCCCTTGCGTGAAACATTTAAAACATTAGACACTTGTTTACCCCCTCCGTGGGACATTTAAAACATTAGACACCTATGTACCCCCCTCCGTGAAACATTTGACACAGTAGGCTCTGCTTGCTCAAGGGGCATCCTAAGCATGACTCCAACCCTAACCCTGCTTGCTGCTTGCTAAACCTGTTAGGTCCACCCTAGACACTAAAGAGGGTTATAAAACCAAGACTGGTTCCACCAGCTTGGTGACCCTAACCAGGATTGAATATTGGGACCGAGCTGGTGGGGGAAAGAACATCGTCTAGGAGACTTCAACGACAAATGAGGTGAACTAGAAATGGGATGAGAGCGGCTCAAAAGAGGCTCAGAATGAGCTGTATTCATCCGTTTGTGCAACACAGCTAGACTGGGATCAGTTTTGGAAAACTATGGTTTTGACCCGTTTTTGAGCCATTTGTGGTCCCAAATTGGCCCATTTCCAAGGCCCTTTCAGCCTTGAGAGGGGCCAACTTTGCTCAACATGGGCTCAAAATGGGCTCATTCCACTTGTTTGTGCAACCCAAATAGTCCAACGGTATCTTTGGAAAAACACATTTTTGATCCATTTTTGATTGATTTTTGGTCCCAAAACAGCCCATTTTCAAGGCACTTTGTGACTTTGGAGTGGCCAAAATGGCTTGCTATGGGCGCTAAATGGGCTCATTTCACTTATTTAGGCACCCCAAATGGTCTAGGATCGTTTTTGGAAAAACACATTTTTGACCCATTTTTTGTCGCAAAACAGCCCAATTTCAAGGCATTTTGGGAGTTAGGAGGGCCAATACAGGCCACCACGAGCTCAAAACGCGCCAAAAACACTTGTGTTGGCATTTCATGTGGTCTTGGGTCATTTTTGAAAAAAGTCGTTTTTTCGCACCCGGTGGACCCTGTTGACCCATTTTGGCACCCACTCGTTTGGGCTACCACTTGCAACTTGCTGCAGCCCACTGGGCCTAGGTAGGGGGGTCTAGGCGTCGGCTCGGGCAATTTTGGGGGGATGGAAACCACCAAAAGTGGGTGGTTGCGGGTGCGATCGAAATCGCGTTTTGAGCCACGTAACCTAAGATATGGTCTGTTTTTGGTTTGGGGCTGTTGGCGGCCAATGTGCACCTACAAAAAATTTATAACCCTCTAGTGTCTAGGGTGGACATAACAGGTTTGGCAAGCAAGCAAGCAGCAAGCAGCAAGAAAGCAGCAAGCACGCGCGAAATGGGGGGAAATCACAGCTCCGTCGTGGTGCTTCGGATTCGGCCAAAATTTTGGTGGATGCTACCTATGGTTGCGAGGGACAACCACACAAAGTATGAGCCAAAAAGTCAACAGTGGCGGCCGGGAACGGGCGTCGCAAGTGCCGGACCTCCAGTTCAAAATCTGCAATTTAGGGCCAAAATCAGCCTTTTTTTGCCCAAAACCGCCCTAGAACCTGCCGAAGACGGCCAAATGAAGGGAAATAGTGGCTACTCTATACATGCAGCTACACTTCCCCGTGCCGAAGGTCCCTCTAGGGCCCTCTAACTACACAATATGTCCGCAAACCGCCCCCAAAAGGCCCCCGAAAACCCCAGAATTTGTGCACATTGGCCGCCGACAGCCCCAAACCAAAAACAGACCATATCTTGGGCTACGTGGCTCGAAATGTGATTTTGAGCGCACCTAATCCACCCGCAACCACCCACTTTTGGTGGTTTCCACCCCTCAAAATTGCCCTAACCGACGCCTCGACCAAGTGTTTTTGGCACGTTTAGAGCTCGTGGTGGCCCGTTTTGGCCCTCCTAAAATCCCAAAATACCTGGAAAATGAAATGTTTTGCGACCAAAAATGGGTCAAAAATGTGTTTGTCCAAGAATGATCCTAGACCATTTGGGGTGCCTAAACAAGTGAAATGAGCCCTTTTTGAGCCCATTGCAAGCCATTTTGGCCACTCCAAAGTCACAAAGTGCCTTGAAAATGGGCTGTTTTGGGACCAAAAATCAATCAAAAATGGATCAAAAATGTGTTTTCCACAGATACTTTTGGATTATTTGGGGTCCACAAACAAGTGGAATGAGCCCATTTTGAGCCCATGTTGAGCAAAGTTGCCCCCTCTCAAGGCTGAAAGGGCCTGGAAAATGGGCCAATTTGGGACCACAAATGGCTCAAAAACGGGTCAAAACCATGGTTTTCCAAAACTGATCCCAGTCTAGCTGTGTTGCACAAACGGATGAATACAGCTCATTCTGAGCCTCTTTTGAGCCGCTCTCATCCACTTTCCAGTGTGTACTTCAGTTTTCGTTGAAGTCTCCTAGATGATGTTCCTTCCCCCACCAGCTCGGTCCCAATGTTCAATCCTGGTTAGGGTTCGGCTTCAAGTTAGGGCTAGGGCTAGGCTTAGGGCTAGGGGTAGGGGGAGGGTTAGGACTAGGCTGAGGGTTGGGGGTGGGTGTTAGGGTCAAGTAGGGTTTAAGGATAGTCCTAGGGTGCAAAGTGGACAAAATTTTCCTTTGGGCGGCTTTGGTGCCCATGGACTCCTAAGGGCGGCTCCTTTGGCAACTAACTGTTGGTTGGAGGCCCCTAGGGGAGGGTTAGTTGGTGTCCTAGGACCGGCGGAGTCCCCCCCCCCCCGAGCCCTATAGCTCACATTGCCTACATGAACTTTCAACTTCTATCGCTATCGGTGAGTCATGTAAGAAACACAACATGCTGGACTCCTTTGGCAGCATGCCATAACATGCTTGGTTCCTGACCACCAAAACATATGTCTCCTACCACCCTCCCTTTTTTTGATAGGATTTGATAGGGGTTTTGGATTGGCATCCATTATTAGCCACGTTTACCGCGTCAACTCAGCCCCATCCTCGTCCAGTTCACTGATTCCAACCCATCTGTAGGCATGTTTGTGGCATAATCTCGTTTCTCTGCATGCCTTCCCTTCTTGTTTTGTTGGATTGCAACCTTGTTACACTTACATCCAATCACAATCCCTTGAGCAGAGCACCACTTCCACATCTCCTAAACCCACCCGCTCCTTTGTCCGTTTGTCCTCCCTCCACTACTTGACTCCCTCGGACCTTGTGCCATGGCACTGTCTTGAATGAGGGACTGGCAGGGGAGGAGGAGGAACCACACTCCTTCTGCTACCCAAGGCCCGAACGAAACAGCCACGCCCTCAAAACCAGCCAATACCCCAACAAACGAGCTCACACCCTCACATACTAGCCAAGGTCCCAATAAACCAGACAAGACACGAACAAACCAGCCAAGGCCCCAACATCCCACCCAAATCTTGCGCCATCTACACTGCAACCTTGGTCATCTTTTGGAGGAGAGGACAAAGAAACCGAAGGTGATGACGGCGTGAACGTGATTCAGTGTAAAACACCTGGCACATGCATGCATTTGACATACAGAAATTGTGGGGGAGATGCCTTTCACAGCGGTCCTAGTCGAGGGACAGGGCCCTTCTAAACACGATGGGTGATCACAGTGATTAGAATATCATGCACAGGAAACCTTGTTTAATGTCCACTACTTTTCACGGCATAGAACATGTGATAACATTCTTTGTAAGGGTGGCTTCATGTCGGCCAGGCATTATGCCACCAGGCCAGCGACCAGGAGGCTGTGGGGGTTCCATTTGCCCACTCCCCCAATCAGGGAGAGGGGTTTGACAGTCTGCTTCTATCAACTAATTGGGGGTTTCTATATGTAGAGGATGGCTGCCCAACATCCCTAACCCGCATGCATCATGTTCCATGAGCCATTGCCAGGGACTAAGACAGTTGTACATACATCATTTGCTTTTCTTTGCTTTTACCCATATTGATTCACCCACCTCTTGTTTCTTCGCTCGCACATAAAACTGACTTTGCGGTTGTCCCACACCGCCAACCAAAAGCGAAGCAGGGTCTCTCTCACAGGGGTCCCTGAAACCGAAACCTGTCCCCACATTGCGGCATGACAAAATCCCTATCACCGTATTCCAATATCTGTTGCGGCAAAGTAAACTCGTGGACGCTGCGGTTCCCCAGGCCAAAGGCGGGGGGTCCAATGCCAGAGGGCAGAGTGTCCGGCCATTGTAAACAATGTACACATAAAATTGACAATGAAGCAGCAACATACAAATTCCAAATCAATGACCACCGGAAACCCGACCTTGTTTAACAGAGCCGTCCCCCAAGCCGCATGAGCTCGGAGGCAGATAGCTGGGGGAAATTGGAGGGGAGGTGGACCATAAAAGGCAAGGAAAATGGACCAATGGATACTCCCAGTAGTATGCACTTGTCCAAACTATGTGAGAGGGAAAGCATGGGGGGCGGAGCAATGCAGCGTGTGGGCTATTTGCTGTGCTGCATTGTGTTTCTTTCCCGTGGGTCTCATTCTGTGGCTTGTGGGCAGACACAGGTGAGGCATTGTTGCCTGATGTCAGGCATATAGCATAAAGATGACATCAAAAAGCAGTCTCAACATTCATACCTTTTGACAGAGGTCAATGACGTTCGTTGTACGTCCAGCGGATTACCAACATACCGGTGGAGGGCGAGGGTAGCAGACAGAGAAAAAACACTTTGCACTACTACAGCACACATATGCGGCACATACACCGCTGGGGTAGGGACAGAGCACCACAGCACCACAGCACACATCACACACAGATACACACCAATATACACACGCGAACACAAAAGTATTTGCTGAGAAGACAGATTAACTAAGCAATCTGAGCATTTTACCTCGTCAGGTCAGACACAGAACAAATACGACCAGGCGCCTTTCTGCAAACGCTTGGAAAAGGGCACTGCACTGTTTCACTGGTTGCAAACGTTGTGCATCAGGCTAATCACATACACAGCTCATGTTAGGCAAGAAACAGAGTAACAAAGCGCTACATGCATTGGCATGGCCAAAAAGGCACAGTTCAATTGTAGCCTTGACAGAGAATCTGCCCCCCCCCAACAACACTGTGTGCGTGTGTGTGTGTGTGTGTGTGTGTGTGACTGGTACCACTGTGGGCGTCCCAGCTGTCCTGCCCTTGTCATGGGTAGTTGAACTGGGGGGCGTTGTTACACAGTGGTTTACCGTCAGCCCACCCCCGAGTAGCTCCAGGACGTGGTGGGGCAGCCCCTGGTAGCGCCTTGTTGATGGGCTGCCGGTTTTGGGGGGTGTGTGTCTGGTGCTTGTGGCGCCTGAAACTGCAGGTGAGCTACGGTGGTGGAGGGGGTTTCTTTTGATTTCTGGTGACGGTTCGTTGGTTCTCGGGGGTGAGCAAGGGGAGCGGCTGCGTTACTTGTGTGGCGCATCGCACTTTTATGCTTATCGGGCTCCTGGTATTCCGCCGGGAGCCATTCGGTGGAAGGAGGCGGCACTTCGAGGCTCCCGGAGCCGGGGGCCGTGGGGCGCGTAGCGCAGCTTCCAATCCATAGGCAGTAGAACCCTGGTAAGACCTGTGCAGGGCTTTGGGGCAGAGAGCAGGGAGTGGTGAGCGGGGAAGTGGAACTGTTGGCTTGCCGTGGGTGCTGTGGGCAGCACGGGACCGGTGGTGTGCCATGGAGTCCGCAGCATGGGCAAAGCAAGGGGCGGCGATGATGCAGGGGGAAATGGGTGCACGGCAGGGCAACAGTGTGGACAATCACGATGGCAGAGGTTAACAAAGATGGGACTGGAGGTGCGTGTGGGATGATCCCGTGAGTAGTCGTGTGGACTGAGTAGGGCACGGAAAGTGGGTGTAAGCGGGCCTGTTGCGCAGGTACTAACTGAGACGGGGTCATTGGGCACCGCGCTTGTGCACTGTTCTTTTGCTCTGTAGGCTCCCGGGGCCGGGGGCTGTGGGGCGGACAGCGTGTTACTTCATTTCGGGCGTTCCTGCGTATTGAGTACTGTGCGTGTTTGATGGTGGTCGACCACATCCAGAGCGCCGCAGAGCTGGAGGGTGCTGGTAGCGGTCCACTCGGGAGCCGTGGCGCCCGGCCTCGCGGGATCTCTCCAGCGCTCTGGTCTTTGTGACTGTTGAGCGTCAGGGGATCCGGGGGCAGTGCTGCGAGCATTCGCCTGACCTGGGCTATCAGGGATATCTGGTGGGGCCCGGTTCTGTTATCCTAGTCCAGCTGCACCTCATGCCACGCTATTTTGGTTTCAGATTTTGTCGGTGGCTCTTGCTTTTATTACTGGTATGTGTGCGATTGTGCTACTGTTGAGAACTCTGCTAGTGGGGGCGACTGGAGCTGGGTCAACAAAGAGGCTCACATGGTTAAAGGGCGGTGCTCTGTGGATCCCTGAGCGGGGGCGCAGGATATTCGGCTCCTGGTTAAAGGGAGTGCCAGTGCTGAGGTTGGGCCTCACTGGATGCTGCGCGTCAAGTCTCGTGCCTGGTTAAAGGGCGGCGCCGAAGGGATAGCTAGGACACACACGGGACCTGTAGATATGGTCTGCACGCCTGGTTAAAAGGGTTGTTGCGGTGATGAAATTTGAGGGGTTCACCAGCTAGCATCCTCGGACTGAAATAATGGCAGAGGCAATGGTGTCTTCAATGTTTCAGGCGGGAGTCTTGTTCAAGGGCCTTTGAAGCAACACAACAGCGGAGCACGCCTGCATTGTACCTGGTTAAAGGGTACTAGCAGCGGGAGAGAACCAGTGGTGGAGCATAGCGAACCAGGGCACTTCTGCACAGTTCCTGGTCAAAGGGAGCTTCCTGACGTCCTTGGACAGCGACAGCCACTGGGACTCTTGGGTGGGTAAATTGTTGTCTCACCTTGATCTTAGGGTGCGCGAGCATTCGAGGGGTTCACCTCATGGCATCCTCGATCAGCAATAAGAGTGGGGGCGCTTGGAAAGCGTTGGATCTTGCCTCACCTGGATTTAAGGGTGCGAGGGCATTCGAGGGGTTCGGATGGAGAGCTCTTCTGCGCAGTTCCTGGTTAAAGGGAAGTTTGCTGCAGGGTGGTGCTGATGTCGGGCAGTCTCAGATCCAAGGTGATGCCATCCGTCGGAGCTTGGTTTTAGGAGCCTACGATGGGCAAAAGACAGGGAAGAAGGATGCGGTTGAGTCCCAGGGCACCCTTACAGCCGGGTCCAGCCACCAGCTGGCTCCTGCCCAATAGTGGGGTGCAAGTCCCTCTGTGCACACATGGCCAATTACATTGTCGCCCTGCGTAATAGGTGCACGTGTTGTGCTCCCATGACCAAAGCACATGTATTTTTACAAGTACTCCTATTTCACCCGCCTCTGTCAACTAAAGTTACGTGATTGCGGGCTCCCGATTCACAGAAGAACCCGCCTTTCATCCACGCATCGTTGCCCCTCACAAATGCCGGCAGTTCCCGCGACAGAGTTCAAGAAACTGTCCGCGGCCAACAAGCGACTGCAGCTGGATGGGGCTGATATGTGACCTGTGGAGACCGTGGCCCAGGGAAAGGAGCGGGAGGTCCTGATGTCGGCAGTTCATCGACCATCAGGTGAAACGGTCACTGGAGGAGAAGCAGCTTCATTCAGCAGCGCTTTGGTGGTATTTCATGACGGGCGAGGGCACAGATGTGCAGAGGACGTATCTCATGGAGAAGTATCCAAATACATTGATTTGGTCTATATTCGCGCTCATGGACGACCTTCAACATCAACTCGATGATGTATCATCTACTGACGAGGCGGGAAAATGGCAAGCGGGTATCATACGCCATGTCGACGACATGGAGTTCCAGGCCTCTTTATCCAACCTCGCATTTGAGGATTTCATTGGGACTTTAGATGGTTCCGTCATCAAAGTCACGCCGGCTATCGACGTGATCAGTTGTGGTATGCAGCGAGTTGTAAACTGGCTGAGGACAGCAAAAAGCACATGCTGATCAAGCTGAAGTCAGACGCTAGTGGCGACAAGGGCATGGGGAAGGTACTACCACCGAGTCCCCTAAGCCAGAATGACATGCTCAGTTACTTGCGAACCATGAGTAGAAAACATGGAAGCAACCGAAATTGCCTGAGGCTGTGATAGTTTCAGCAGGGCCTACGGTATCGTGGAAATCGTTGATGAAAGAATCCAAAGCAGCAGGGCAAGAGAAAGATAAGCCAGTCACAGAGCGCCTGCAGGTTCTACTAGCGGTACCCAACAAGGTGGCAGTGCAAAGGGCAGTGGCGTCACTGCAGCTGTTGATGGGGAAACGTGTGGATTGTCAATTTGATGCCCTGCTCTCGAAGTGTACAGACGCGTCAGGGCTCTCCATCATGAGCAAATTCTCGCGCATTTGTATCCACAGGCCGTCCGGCAATCCATCAATACATCGCCACTCCTCGCCCGATGCCCGGAATGAGTCGTGCAGCACCTCCTCTTGCAACAGATTTCCTCGATACTTGTTGTTCTCTCGCGCCTATTCACTTATCTCTTGCAGCATCTCCGCCAAGCCTAGAATTTGGTCATCCTCATGCGCTTTGATACCCCCGAACATCACCAAGGACGCCTTGCTATTTTCAGGCTGGTCCTCGTGGCCACTGTAATTCCCACGTTCATGTCCTCCGCTTCCTTGCACTCCCAAACTCCGTGTTCTTGAAGCTCCGCTCTCATAGCCAGCATTCGCCGTGTGGCGACTATGCCCACCGTGTCTTCTTCCTCCCGCTAACGCTTGACCAATTGATCGCGAATTCTCTGAGGATTGCGGTAAATAACCTGATCCGCCACATGATGATACATGCCCATTCTCCTTCACGCAGCCAGCTCTCCACCCCTCGTCTCCAATTGCCCCAGATCTTCCCCACCAGATCGTGAGGGCTGACAAAGAATTTCTCCAGGTGCCTGAGTAGCTCCACCACTGGCCCGGACACAACCCCTGTGAGGGCTGACAAAGAATTTCTCCAGGTGCCTGAGTAGCTCCACCACTGGCCCGGACACAACCCCTGTGGGCGGCACGTGGGCGGAGAGTCAAAATCGACCGCGCAATCCCTTCCCTTTGACAGCCGGTGACCTGTCGATACGAAGGAAGGTATGATCATTAGGTCGGTCCTAGCAGGCACATCTGTCAGCAAAGCTTGACACCAGCCGTGCAAGTCGTGGGTTGCCTCCCTTCCCTTGTTTGTCCATTTTGGGCCTCTTCACCTGGACCCCTACTAGTAAATCGGCCGCCAAGCGCTTCCGAATCACGTCACCCTCCCCAGCCGCCAAGTTGGTCCAATGCCCGGCTTCGAGGAAATGTGGTTCCTTGGACCCCTCGTTGCGCACTCGGACTTCTATCTCCACCTTCTTGTCATCGGAAAGAAAAGCCCTCGCGCCGGAGCTCCCCAGCAGCTTGTCCAACTGAACCTTCGGTATCCTTGCTAGGCCCCAAGCCAACCTCTGGAGCTTGTCACTAAGCGCCACTGAAAACCCCAGCAACTTACTTGCCAAACCTTCGACATCCTACTTGGTAGCATCATCGGCGGTGCTCCACATCAACTTGACCACTTTCCTCACATCTTGAGTGGCCACCTTGACACTCCCACTAGGCAGCTCTACAATCCCTACCGGCGCACCCACTCTGTTCGATAAAAAGCTCTGTGCCACTTTCTTGGACTCCGCTACACTACCCACGACTCTGTCGAACGCGTCCACAAGCTCCTTTCTGCGCTCTCCTAATGTGCACTTGCTCACTACTTTGACTATCAGTGTCCTCAGTGCTGTCTCCTGCGCCTCGGAACCACGCGCAGACTTGCCTTCCTTGAAGTCCAACAATAAATCCATTTGCTGCCCGAACTCGTCGTCATCATGGCATACGAGCTCCATGGCCCCTTTTGGAGTAAAGTCGGCTCAATTTAGATCCTTGCCTGCAGCCCACTGCAGCTCAACAAATTTTTGCATGGCCTTCTCTATGCGCTCTAGGGTCTCCCTGCGGCATTTTACGGCATCAGTGTCCCCCCACGTGTCGCGCACTGCCATGATCCACTGCGTCAGATCCTCCTCTACCTCTGCTTCACCTCCCTGTGCAAACATGAGCAGCACACGCATGGGAACGCCCCCAGGGGGAGGGGTTTAATACACCACAAAAGCAGAAGACAGAGCCAGTATACATACCCAGCAGCACTACCAGCAGTTGCTCAAGTCAGGTCACATGTGCCCGGATACTGACAAATTATCATTGGCGAGGGCTATCGTCGCAAGGGGACATAAAGTCATGCGGCGGATCAGTCAGGCTTTGGCACGGCACGTCGCTTCCGCATTTCTATTTCAAGAGGAGCGGTTGGAGGAACTGCAGAAGGTAGTTGACAAGTCGTCTTGTGATGTGCATGGGCTCTCTATGAGAACAGCGAAGCTATTTCTGTATTTGCCTTTGTCGTCCGGAGGAGGGGGAGCTGACGCGCGCGTATGGTATTGAGGTATCTGACAGCAGGAGTGACAGATTGGACCACATGAGGCCAAGGACGGGATCGGAGGATGAGCCCTGGTTATTGGTTAGTGATGGTGGACTTCGAGGAGGGCGCGTAGGAGTGGGGTTGGTGCTGGCGTGCGGGGGACAGATTGTGGCAGTTGGGGGGTATGGGCTAATGGTGCACGAGGCGGGCTCCACGGTGATGGAATGGATAGCAAAATCAGTGCTGATTCTGGTGACGGCGCATCCGCGGGGAGAGCGCGTTCTCGTGGCGGATTCGGCCGCGGGAGCCTTCACGGGGGCTTCTTTGCCCCATTACGACACATGGGTAAACTGGGTGGTGTGAACGGCCCTGGAGGGAATCGACTTGACCACATACTTGAGGGCTGGATCGAGGCCCAACACAACAGTGGTATGCGGGAGTTTCCGGCGATTTGCAACAAGCATGCCGATAGTGCAGCCACGACATCTCTGGAGGAGGCAGCAGATGGGGTGTTTTTCTTGCCGAGGGAGTTTGTGCCGGGGACCGTCTATCACGTAGCAGGAAAGTATGTGGTGGACCTGTACTTGACATTGGACAGTCTGTACGATGAGCACATGATCCATCGTGCCGGTCTGGGACTGGGGGGGTGGACGGAGGACTAGTCGTGTTACGACCAGCAGAAGGCGCTAGAAGCAAGCGAAGCGGATAGGAAATCTCATCGGCTGTTGATGCTCCTGAGGGTTCTTGGTGCCCAACTGGAGCGAGAACGTCAAGAACAGAACTGTCCGTGGTGCGGCCGTGGGGATGCTCTCAGGGCGTCGCATCCCAGGGCCGCCCCCGGATTTTTACCTACGCTGGGTACGAGTACGGCGGATGCTGGTGAACCATTTGGAGGCGGAACTGGACTGGGAGCTCGTTGGGGTCGCTAGCCCAGTGGCCATATTCAAGAAAAGAGCGCGCATAATGTGGGTGGCGGTGTTGTCTGACGGGGAGCTGCACAACTTTATCAAGCGAAGAGGAGGGGACGACGTGATGGCATTCAGCTGGTCTGGACGTTTCTTCACATCGGGGCCATGCCGCAACACCTGCGGTGGCAGTCCAGTGAAGATGTGTGACCTGTTTAGTGGGTGGCGTAGTTCAAGGCCAGTGAGACTACCAATAGTTCAACGGCTTTTATCTGGGGTCAAACCAGTCTGGGATCACGGTTCTCAACCTCGGGTGACCGCGTCAGAGGGGCAGCCTTTATCTCTGCCTGAAGGACTAAACAGTTTGTTGGTTGGTCAGGGGCTGCACTAGCTGGCATGCATTTGTGAGGGGGTCTGCGGTGTTGACCCTTCCCCTGCAAGAGGCATCTGCAGAGAGGCCATGAGACCGCAGAACCACAATGATTGGGCTTGAGACCAGGGGTTCCGTGCCCAGGAGACCAAAAAGAAAAGTAGAATCATTGGGCCAATGGATGAACAACCGGGAGATCAGTGAGTAGAGGACCAGAGACTAGGGACCGGTGACCCAAAGACCAGCGGGTAAGTAGCTCAAGGAGCCTAGGAAGCAAGTGACAAGTTACGTACAGAGACCGATGCCGGAAATAAAGGGGCATACAGTGGAGGAGAAGGGGTGTCTAGTGGCGTATGTGTGTGTTTGTGTGGGTGTACATGTTGCATGTTCAGTTGTGCATTAATTTAAGAGGTGGAGCCCCCCCCCCCCCCCTACTCGGTCCTCCTCCTTAGTAAGCTGCACTGGTCGGAATCAAATTCGTAGTAAGCACTAGCTGTGTCACATTTATGCGTGCTGAGAAAGACTACTCGCAAGTCAACCAATGCTCTGAAATCAAAATAAATCAAAATAGATAGAAAAAATTTAAGATCGGTAGGAGAGAGAATGGGCGGCACTAATTCTGGTTCTGGCACAGGTTGTGCTCCTGGAGCACTCACGCGTGGCACAGGCAATGCACACCTGCGTCGATCATGAGCATGGGCTGCTTCGCGTTGAAGAGCTCGAACCGCCGCCCTGCCGCACCTCTACAATAAAATATCGGCCAATATAGCGCCGGCTGCCGAAGAGGGGCCCCAAGGCAGTCCCACTATCATCTGAAAAGGGCAGCTGGACCCACAATAATTGAATTTGGGATCCCGCACATGCCCTGCAGCCTCTACGTGAATTATATATGGTGACTCTAAAGTAATGGCGCTCTGGGACACCCCGCAAGACAGAAGACAACGAATGTCCTGGGTTTCCGTGGTCTCTGACCCACTAGAATAACCAGAACTTGCTTCTCTGATAATGCAGGAAATCATGCCCTCTGTCCTGCTAGCTGTAGCTGGTAAAAAGCGCTCTGCCCCCCCGCCCATGGTGGAGGCCTGCACGGAGGTCCTCGCCGTCTCTATTGCCTGCTCGACGCGAGAGGGGGATCCTTGGGGCGGGTGGTGGGGCAAACGGGGGCAGACATGATAATGGCCTGCCTCTTGGAAACAATGACCTACCGGGACGTCTCGAGGTAGGGTTAGGCTAGAGCCTGGTACGTGCCGACGCATGAAGCATGAAGCGTGTGTGTGTGTGTGTGTGTGTGTGTGTGTGTGTGTGTGTGTGTGTGTGTGTGTGTGTGTGTGTGTGTGTGTGCGCGCGCGTGTGTGTGTGTGTGTGTGTGTGCGATGGCGTGTGTGTGTGTGCACGCAATGTAGTCGCACAATCATTTTGTTGGTTGTGGGCTGACAAGGTAAACACAAGGTACATACACTTAGATGGCTATTAGGCTGCAATGCAACCCGTCTTCAGGGGTTTTCATTGCCAGCTTTGTGCATAAGTAATGCAGAGAAACACATTTTAGGTGACTTTTTCTAGTGCAAGCACCTTTCCACACATGGCATGCAGATCCTGGGGGAACCCTTGCACTATGTATAGTCTGCGTGCTACATTTCCGCCATATTGTCCCAGAAACCTTTCAAATTAACCTCCCCTAAACTAGCCTGTGAGGAACCCAATTGTGCCCTGTTGTACGTCTTGTGAGGCCAAAGAAATATACAAGATGGACAACATGAGAAGCAGCTTGCGCACCACCAGTGTTAAGGTACATTATGGGACCCAATCCTGAAAGAACATGGCAGAAAACACCTTAGGGACAACTCGGTGCAAATCAGTTGTGGAAACCCAGGCGTGACTTGCCTCGAAACAACGACGGGCGCCAAAGTCGCCGCCCACGCGCCTCTTGAAGGCAGGTTACGCGCATACCCGCACCAACATTCTGCTACAACAGTTACCTCAACAGCCACTGGATATCCAAGAAATTGTACAAATACCTTTATACAAGGCCAAGGGATCGCCTACCTACGGGACCGACACCTAATGTTTTGGTGTCACGTGCACACGAACCACCGATACCTGCCCTGCTAATGAGTCTTGACACCGAGCAGTCGTGGGACGACATGTAATCATGAAACTTTGTACTACATGTTCCTCTTAGATGGCCCGATTGATGTGTTTCTTCGGAAAATGAAGAGCACAACCGATGCAATTTCCCCTTGAGACACATGTTTGATGGGATATCTCATACGAGCCAAAAATCAAGCCGGAAAAAGGGAATGTTTCTTATGACATGTAAAATTGCCCTGTAGGCACAAAAAGAGGCACTTTGGGTGTGTGCGGTGATATTCTAATGTCGTCAAGAAATGGGGTGCATGGTGATTTCCAACATGATTTTACACTCTCTGCCTTCTATGACACAATTCCACCACTAGTACATGCAACTGTATCAAGCATTAGAAGCTAGTTGCATATTACACAACCACCGGGAATGGGCATGGCTACACCACTCGGTCCCCCAAGGGGTGCTACATATGCAGCCTTGGTGCGGCAGTTGTTGTAGGCACACTAGGGATGGTGCGCCCCAGCTGACCTCTTCACTACTCATTGCCACACTCCCTCTGTGCTATTGAACGCTGACCGCACACGCCATTTCAACATTGTGATCACGATGGTTGGTGTGGGCCTACATGGTCTCGCACACTATAGGTCGTAGGTCATAGGTCCGCAAACCCATGGCCACCTGCACTACCTGTGCCTATTTTTTGTTCGATGGGTACAACATGCATCAAGCCAATGCAACACACATAGTCGGTAGGTCATATCCCTCAGCAACTCAGCCTTGCACCACCTTCGGGTAGAGTTCCAGGCTTTGAGACGTGGGCGGCAATGTTGTGCTACTACCTCTGTTGCAAGGACTCATGGCTGACTGCCTCCATGCTTGCAAGGACTCATGGCTGACTGCCTCCATGCAGGAGGCATCACAAGTATACTGGCAAACCATCCGCTTTTTCCTACGCACCAAGTGGCACACTACCTACTACCATATTATGTCCTTTACCGATGAGCTCCTGCGGCAGTAGTGGGTGACGGCAAAGATTGTATTGGGGGTGGCTCATCAAGCGGTCCGCCTTCTGTCAAGAAAGGGAAAATGGCCCCAAAGCCCGTCCCTGAGAAGGGTGTGGCACCGCATTGCTTCGCCGGAATCACCATGCTACATCCAACTAACGGGGCATAGCCCCACCCACAGTACCTTAAAATTGGAAATTATTGCGTACAAGTTCAACCAAGAGGTGTTTTGTTGTTGCGAAGTTCAACACCACAGTACGTGGTCTATTTTGAATTTGGACAAATGCTGGGGATCACCACCGACCCCACTTCATCAAACACCACGGACTTGAAATAGTAAGGATGGTTGGAGATGATGACCACTTCATTGTCACCAATTGTTTGAACGGTTGATGATGACTGAGTGTGACCTCCTTGTCCACTCTATCTAGCACAATCTTCCGAACCCAAGATTCTCGCCTCATGTATGGAAGAAGGATCCACTTCTTCCTTGGGTACACCTACAGTTTGATTTTGCAACCTTCCCCCATTTTCACCGATGCACCAATAGCATTATTCATAATTGCGGCAGTGGCATGTGCAGTTATTCCATGTTTTCATCAAATATTTTGTGGTCCTATTGTGCAGCCACTGCTACTAGCAGAATTTCCATTGAGGGCGTTTCTTGTTTTCTATTATTACTTTTTTTGGGGGGGTGCAATAATTATTTCAATGGGCCTCACCCCCATCAGACACTTAAGCACAGTGTAGTAGTAACGCAAGGGGGCAACCCACAAGGGTTTGATATAGAAACCTCCCAACCAACAACTCATGCATCAATTCATCAATGCATGCAGATCATAACCCCTTGGGGGCCTAATCTATTTGAACCCCATGTGAACTCTGGCCAATTGCCAAAACTGTGCTGGATAGAAAGTAAGGGCAAGAGTATGGAACCCAATGTTAACAATTTACCCTTACAAGCAGGGCAGGCGAGGGGAGGTGGAAGTAGCAGGTAGACCCTGCTATTTCCTGGAGGCTAGGGTGGTTTTGTGAAAATCCATTTGCATCTGAAATCACACCTGTGCAGCGAAGAGGCAACACATACACACACACGCACACTTATACATATGCATGCAGACACACATTCACACACATGCAATGTTACAGTTTCTGCTGTCATTCCTTGGTCTGCGGTTGGATCTGGTGGTGATCATTCCCTGACCCATGACCCCTCCCTTCCGCCTGATTGCTCCCACAAGATGTACAGCAGCACGCCAAACCCGCCACGGACTGGGCATGTGCAATGGGTGAATAGGTGTGCATGCACATGGAGGAAAATATTTTGTGAGGAATTGTGTGTGTTTACCATATTTCGACAGCCTCTCAAACCACACTCACACCCAAGCGCTCACACATGAGCACACCAGCAAACGTACACACAAGAGCAAGGGAGATGCGTCACACTGCCACTTCACCAGATGTGTTGCAAGCCTCCAGCCATCCCTGACAGGGGCATCGCACAGGTGCTGCGAGGACTGTGCTCACCTTTTGAGTTACTGCTCCCCATTTCATCCCATCTAACTAAGGGCCGAATAACCCAGTCATCAGATCTGCAGGCCCTCCCCTACAACCCATATCGCGTGTCCCATGGGCGCCAACAGCCCTTTGGCTCAGCCTCAGGCGGCCTCGCCCAGAATGCAGTCAACCCAGATGCCCGCAGGGCAGCACAGTCGGAACTCTTAATTGGCGCTTGGTCGGTCTGCTTTCCAAATGGTGAACAGCGTCTCCAGCTTCTGCAATGCAGGACGCGGGATGCGCAGCACAGACACAACAGAATGGGTGATGTTGCTACAGTGCCTAAAGGCAGGGCTGAGATTGATCTTCACTAAAGGACCAGAGTCCTCTAGAGAGGGCTGGGTGGCCAGCCTGAGCCGGATTGAGGGGAGCCTTCAAAGCTAGCAGAACCCGAAATTGGAGTATACAAGGCAACCTCCATTGGGTGGCGAATCCTGATGTGCTGCTGCAGACCTCCACATTAGACTTGGGAGCAAATGAATGTGACATTTGCTCGCTAGCAGGTTTTGTGAGTCAGAAGGTATGAGTCGATAGGTTCAACCCACCCCCCTCCTGCTCACGTGGTGGGATTGGGGTCCGATCCGAGAAAGGCGTCGACATGTCCACCCTGCGATGTCCTTCCTGGCCCCTTTGCTTCAATACGTTAGACGCTGAGACCGACCGCTTTCAGTTGCACTGCATTCTCTTTACACCGCATATTCCATAGCTCCATGGCGCACCCACTGATGGGATCCTGGAAGCCTCCCCTGTTCATCCGCCCGCTTGGTTGGAGACGATGTGTGTCGCCTCTTTGTTAAAGCACAGAGCAGGCTTTACAAATCGAGTCCTTGCAAAACATTGATGGCATCAGGAGCACGAGGTGGTACTGCACTAGGGGCGGAGGTATTAGGAGTGTGCCAAATACTTATAAAGGCCACATTTGGTGTGCGCTCTGTGCGCCGTGCACCTTGCATGTTGTCGCTTCTGGTCGTGCCTCTAGGGGTCGCAGCCCTTCGTTTTCCCCTCGTTTCCTGCGTTCCGCACATTTTGCGTGTTCTACACAATTCTGGCATTAAACATCGGTCCCCAAAATTGGCACTGGTCCATGAACCACTGGAAAATTCTGGCAGACGTTTCTGGCGCCAAATTTCGCCATTCAACATTTCCTCTCCACATTTTTGTTGTTGGGCCCCCTGGCAGTGTAGCTAAAGCCAGGCTATTGCAGCCGCAGCTACAGCCACAGTCCCCACTTTTCAAGAGGGAGCTTCATGTGACCAGTGTTTTTCCGTCTGTGGCCATTCCAAAATTTGGAGGCAAATCGTTGAGGACCATTATTGAGTGGGTTTTACCCTATTTGTTAAACGGCAATTCAAAAATGTAACCCCCCAAAAAACAAAACCGCTGACACCCAGGCCCTGCAACAGACTACAACTACAACTACTATAACTACAGCTACAACTACAACAGACTCAGCAACAGTTCGGACGGCCTAAATCTTCCAGGAAGGCTGGTGTTCCTTAAGAAGCTGGTGGCTTGATTTTGCAGGCATTCCATCGTTCGATCGAAACTTTCCAAGCACGAAGCACATCGTTCAGACGCTGTTTTAGCATCCGCACCGTGGACTGCACATGCACACACAATGCAATACAATGCAAACCATTTTGCACAGTCCAAAGGCCTTTCATGGTAACCTCTGGAGACACATGTGCATTCACAGCCTAGCCCCCAACCCAGCCCCAGCTCGAGCCCAAGCCCCAAATTAGAGGGTGCAAGACCTTCAATGCCTCAGGGCTGATGTCAGCGTTCGCCAAGCAGATGCGCTCTATCGTACAGCCTGGGCAACCTGTCTCCCCCACTCCGTGTAGCGGCCACTCTGCCAATGGGATCTCATTCAGTCCAGAAGAGCCGGCCCTGATTCAAAGCGACGGAAAGCGTCACCCATAGAGAACCAGAAAGAGGGCAGGGTACTTGCATTTTTGTCAGGGTATACCAACATGAGCCAGTAACACTACATCTCCAGGGCGCCATGCCCCAGGAACACTGTGCCCCCAGAACACTATACCCCCGGAATACTTTGGCCAGACAATACTATGCTCTGGGAATAGGACGCCCCCAGGAGCAATGTGCCCCTTGGGCACAGAGCACAATTTCCTAACGAAGATGTTAACTGAAAAGCAAGTGAGCTGCAGCAGAATATAAAATCTTTACAAATACAGTGGAACCGTCGGGGATCACTTCATTACAATTTGCTAACAAGATGCCTAAGCCCCAGCTGTTCATGCATGGCACTATAAAGAGCCGTAACCGTTGCCCCACATAAATTTCAACGACCCTCAACCCTCAACAACCTTAATGGTCTCTGCTCTGGGGGGAGTGCATTACCTCTGGTTTGCATTTGTCTGTTTTTTGATTAGGTCTCACCCCCCCATGTGCGTGCTCTACATCTGCATTCCTGCACAGCCGCATGCCCTTACACCTAATCAATCATTTGCATGACTCTCTGGGCTCTTACACCTTGTCCCCAACCCGCAGTCCACTGCATTTTCCCAACAACCAAGCTTATCCCCTCCGCTTCTCCCTGTCCAATGGTGTGTGTCACCTGTGGTGACCGTCAAACAACCACCCCTCTTCCTGTTACCCCACCCCCCCCGATCACCGTTCAATCACCTCCCGATCAGCTTCCTATGATCGCCAGAACACTTCTGATCCTCAGACTAGATTCCGCGGTTCTCTCATGATACTCATGAAGAATCTGCACGTGGTTTCAATCTTGCTGGTGAGGACAGGTGGGAAGATGTTGTTATAATTGGGACCCAGAATCTCAGAGCATCCCCGAAAAGGATGGGGCGGCATAACCTGTCGTGTATTTTGTGAGTAGATGATGTGTTGTATGAGGCACGTTGTATCCCTCAGGGTTGAGGTTTGGCAGTCAGCAGTCCAGACGAGGTCTTTGGTTTGCAAATCGTCCCGGAATTATAACTGCTGAGGGTTATGCCAAACCTGGCTAAACCTCAAGACACACGCTGTGTCTGAAACAGAAAACAGAACATCACGTCTGACAACGGTTAGTCAGACAATCACAGTCAGCAGCTGTCAGTCAGGCACCAGCAATCAGTGTCGGACATTGAAGCCATGCATTACCGCCATGGCCGAAAAGAGCTTGCCGCCGTTTGCCGGCTGGAAAAGACTCCTAGGGGATTAGACGCACAATGAGGGGGGGGGGGGGGGATGGGCACACAGGTTTATGGGCATGTTGATGTGGGGACACACGTGCAAGGGAACATAGATGTACGGAAGTGTAAGGCATGGATGGCACACAGATGCACATGGGTGTAAGCACATGAGGCAAGAGCACGCGGATATTCAAAGTGCAAAGCATACCCACCATCGTCCTCTGCCTTGGCTGCAGCACCTTTGCCTTCTTTGCCGCCCTGTGCAAGAGAAAGCAAGTGGTGGGGTGCATACAGTGCCTGTGGTTGAGGATCTTAATGGCACGGTATCTGTCAGGGGGTTGTGAGCTGCAATCAGTTGCGGAAAGGCCCAGTTCCCAGCCGTTGGCGGTTTAACAAACAGCATTGTCATTGCTGTCGCATTACCTCAGGGTGGCGGGTGCTAAAATGGCATTTCTTGTACGCGCACTGGTTGGTCCTCTGGCGCCGGAGGGCTGGGCGGCCGCGGGCCCAGTCGCCGCGGCGCCGCGCAGCGTGGCCGTCGCTCCAGCCTGACCGGGGGGGGCAGCGCTTCTGAGGCCGGCTGGGCCTAGCCCAGCCAGGCCGACAACGCCGCTGCTCCCACTTTGTGCGCTTGCGGGAGCAGCAGCTGATACCCCGGGCTGTGGCGCGGCTGGGCAGGCGGCTGGTCGTGCCGGCCGTGCCCCTCGTGGCCCGCCCTGCAGCAGGAGCTGATGCCCTAACTCAGCTGCCCGCAGCGGCTCCCTCAGGGCGCGTTGTGCTCCAAGCACGGCGCCCCGACCGTCCTATGCCCCTCTCTGGGGCATCGTGGCCGCTGCTTCACCGCCCGGCACACCCCTTGTCGCGGCCGGCGGGCGTAACCGGTGAGCGCCAGCCCCCGGTTCGCAAAGTCCAGGGCCAACTCGGCCCAGGACATGTCTCCTGGGCCCTGCCCCCAGGTGAGGGCACTCGCCCAGCGCACCAAGTCGTGTGCGAACGCTGGTTTCCCCAAGCCAGCCCAGGGGGACGCCCCACCTCAAGCAGCCCTTGTCCGTACAACACCCCAGCCCCCAATGGCCAGATATGGTGAAACACACCAAAAGAATATCTCAAACATGCTTGAAAAGTTATTCTTGAGCATTGTGAGTGGTCACGATATGAAAAAAGAATTGGTTTCGGAATTTCAAATTTTTGAGCGGTGGAGACCGAAAAGTACAATTGGTGCAGCTTCTGCAGTCTTGGTCCTGTTTTCAGTGGCCCCCCAAAACCCCTGTCCCCGGCGAATATCCCTTGCCTCTGCCCACGCCTTGCAGATTCCAAAACCAAACCCCTGCCCTGTCTTCTGCCGTTCCTGCTCACCCAGTGCTTTTCCCCTCTCTGCCGCCATGCCCTACCGCTCCCCTTTGCCCTGTACGACGGTGCCACCATTCTGTGGACTAGGGCCCCAGATAGTCACCCGTTTGATTCTCGGGGTCGTCCCACTCCCCATGATCTCGTCCTCAGTATGCTTATAGCTGTTCCGCTGTTGGGTCAGTGCAAGCGAGGGCTGCTGCGTTCCCCTACCCCTTCAGCCTTGATCGTCCCACTTCAGAGTTAAGGTGAGGGGAACTGGCCCAAAACTACAGCACATCGCAGTATGGATTACAGCATACTCAACCGTGGAAAATGCAGGTGAAATGCAGCCGCCACTGCACTGCTACTTCGCAAGTTCCACAAAGCAGAAGAGTTGTGCCAGTGCGGGGCTGCATGTTGAATGGAGCACATTGCACAGAGAGGCCTACAACTCTTGGTGCCACGCGGAAGCCGAAATGCATGCCAAACGAATGTGACAAAAATGGTGCCCCGGGCGCGGCTGTACTTCCACCGTGTGTCGCCTGCGAGCGGAACCGTGGGACGCACTGCCACTGCACTGGGCACGAGCAGCCGCAGCGCGCAGGCGTCCGGCGAGATCCCGGGCAGCCATTTCCTTGTGCGTCATGGCCGCGGTCAAAGCACGGGGGGGCCTGCAGGGACACGGCTGGCGGCAGTGTCACTGCCGCCTGTGCGTACCAACGCCGTGCCGTGACCCCGAACACCACGCGCAACTGCACCGCAGCAGCAGCGTTGAAAGTGAAAGCGTAGGCCTGCACTGTACAAACCTTTTTCCCGCCCCCCGCCCCGGGCGGGCTCTTGGCCTTCACTTTGGCATCCTTGGGATCCGCATGGGCCTCAGCCTCAGCCTCCTCCGGGTCGACCACTTCCGGCACGACCGGCTGGAAACCCACAGCGTCCTCGATATGGTACTGCGTGGGATCGAAGAGGCTGCAGAAGGCGTCGACTGCCTGGTCCGTCATTTGCTGCGGAGGAAAAGGCGAGCACCGGGTGCCTCCTTGGCTGAGGGGCCAAGTGATGTGGGTGGCCTCGGGAATTCAGGTGTTCAGGCCACAGTCGAGGAAAGCCTGAATCCCATCGGAAACCACAGCACATTGGCAGCCCGGGATCCAGGGCAGCAGACCGCCCCATGTTCTTTTTTTCCCCCAGTCAAGTACCGGCCCTCTCGGTGACGGTCAGGGCTTTTCCCAGGGAACCTCGGCCCCCAGGCACCCCAGTTTTGGCCCCCTGCAACACATTTCATTGATCAACAGGGCCTTGCACAGTCCCCAGCTATGTTTGTTGGCCGGAGTCGATCCTTTCGCTGTTGCTTCCCAGTGTTGCGTGTTTGGGCCCCCGGCGCCCAATAGGTCGCCTCAGGAAAGGAAAGTCCGAAGAACGATTTTCTGACGGCACCGGGGAACATCGGACCTTGCCAGCCCTTCCCCTCAGACCTCCTTGAACTTGAAGATCGAGGTCATTTGAGGGCGGGGCGGGGGGGGGGCTTGGAAGTGTAGAATTGTGGGGGCCTGTCCCGCTCTCTCATTTGCAGAGTACTGCCTCCGTGGCGTCCGCTGCCCTGCCAGCACTGGGAGGCTTCACAGTTAGTCACTTCCAGACCATCAACTTTGGAGTTTGGCGCGGGGGGGGGGGGGGGCGTCCCGGACGAGGCACTCACTCAAACACCCCGACACACACACCCGGGACCGGCAACACACGCGCGCGCGTAACTCGAGGCGACGCCTTGCTGCCAACTGCAGACACCAGCAGGCGGCATGTCTATGCCCGACGCGTTACACAATCTCAAAATGTACGAGCACACCCACACGGCGGCGTGACCCACAGGGCACCCGCGCGCCGAAATGGTCGCGGCACAGAAAGGCGCCTTGCACACGACCAGAACCCAATCCAGGAGATTGTGCACCGATACCCGCAATGAGGCCGCATGCCTCCTCCCGGGGGGCCCCTCGCTGGCTCTCAAGGGTCCGCAACACCACCGAAGAATCAGCAACCGCAGTCCTGACCCCAGACTTGCAGCAATCTCCAGCAGCCCACCACAACCCATGACAATCCTCCGCAACACCCCTGATTGACCAGCGAACATGCATGGCACCCCTTGAAAGCCGTCGATGACCCTCCAGGCCTTCGGCAAAAGTCCTCAAAGGGAACCTTGGCGGCCCTTGTTGACCTTCGACGAGGGTGACCTCCTCATTCAACAGCAAACAAAATTCTCGGACCGCAACAGAGCGGGCGCCGAACAGCAACTGCCGTCGGTTGAGGGGCAACCGGCGTCGGCTGACGATCGACCCCCGTCAATTGACGGTTGACCGGCGTGGGCCATCCACAAAATCCTGTTCCCGGAAACCTTAGGCTGTCCCGCAAGTGAAGACGTTGGGGCAGGGGTGAGGGGGGCACTCAACCAACAACCAAAAGGCCTCCTAAATATCCCCCACTGCCCTCCTTAATACGGTACTGCCCCTGCCCTTGCGTTGGTCCGCGAAGAACCTTGTTGTTGGAAAGGTTCAGGCTCCACAACGACTGGTTTCCAGGGATGATGTACAGATTGCCGGTCATCTTGAACACATCACAATCCCAATACGCCGGGACGCGCTGCCCAGGTTCTCCCTGCGAGAGTGAGCGAGGCGTGCATCGGCGTCCCATTCTGGACCATGCTGGCCAAGCCCTGCTGTGTCTCCTCTCTCCACCCACACGTTTCCGAATTGGAACACGCAGGATGCGATCACATGTACATATGAGTCAAAGGTTAAAGAGTGGCGTCCGCAGCAGCCCTGCATTCATCAGGCTGGCGTCGGAGGTGTGATCACAGGATGGGACCGAGGCTGGTGGGGATGAAAGGTCGTGAGGAGGGAGAGCTGTTGACCCCTGCCGAAGGAGGTGAGGGAGCGAAGGTTTTCCAGCTTGCAATGGCTACCTGCTGCCGAACACCAGCTGTTAACGAAATCAGCGTTGATCGCGCTACCGCCGTCTCTAACTCCACAAGCTGTCCGTCGGCTTCCGACCGCCGCAGGTCATTCGACGCCACCAGCTGTGCTCCAACTGCCGTGGGCCACCCGACAACCGCCGTCAGTTGATTTGCAATCGTCGATCACTATCCGACCGCTGTCCGGAGATTCATATGTGTTCCTTAACTCACAGCACTATGCCCATCTCCTTGGGCATACATTTTCTCATGCATCCGTTGCCCCTCCAACGCATGCCTCCTGCTTTGCTCACTCTTCCTCCACATTTCCACGGCACTTGCCCGCAACCGGTGAGCTCTGGCCTAAACTGTGTATGGCCTTCGGCTATGGGAGCAAAGGAGGCAGGGGGCAAGCCAAGGCGACATACCACGCCACCCTTTTTGGCCCCTCCCTTGGGCTTCTCCTCCTTGCCCTTTTTGCCCTTCTCGTCCTTCCCTCCTTTTGCGGGAGCCACCAATGCGTCCGCGCTCTTTTGCCGGTCCAGCTCCTAGGCACAAGTGAATGGGCGCATCGGTAGGCAGACGGAGCGGAAACCAAGCACACGCGTGCGCATCACACCAACACAGTCATTCCTTCATTCATTCGGACCCCGGCTTGGACTCAGTCCGCTGTTGATTCCGGGAAACGCCGCACGAAGACACGACGGTAACAAGAAACTTGCGGGGCGGCTCAATCCAGAGTGCGACGATATCTGTCCATCCTGCAGCCCCGTACCCACACCTTACCACACGTCCCATACAGCCCGCACCTCATAAGTAGGGTATGCTGGAAGCTCGTCCGACATGTACTGGGCATGGAACCCCCGCACCTTCTGACGGGCCTCCTGCAGCATGTCAGTGTCCACGAGCATACTTTTAAAACACTTGGCCAGGGCCTGATACGCAAAGCAGAGAGGCATGAAATACGTAAGGCTGTCACTCTATCAGAGAGGGCCCCACCAGACTTCTGGTCAAGGAAAGGGACGTAGTGACAGGGGCAAAGGCAGGGGCGGAGGCAGGGGCGGCAGGATAATGGCAAGTCAGGAGCGGCAGCAGCACTACGTGCGGGGGGAGCGCAGGGTGAAAGGCGGCAGCAGCGGCAAGGACACGGGCAGTGTACGGGATAGGTGGAGGTAGACGCTGAGTACCCGGGTGATTCACAGGCACCGTTGCTATTGTTACAGGGCGGGGGGGGCATTTTGTACGGGGATTATTTCGCCGGGAAAATTTTCGGGGGGGGGATTTCGCCACCCTTGGGAATCCCCAAGCTCCAACTGCCTCACGCACACCCAAACACTGCACTACACTGCCGACACCCCCGAAACTTCGCCAGGGGAAAATGTCGCCACCTTCCTTAAACACGAAATTTTACCACGAAAATATCCCTCGACGAACCCCCCCCCCCCCCCCTGTACTCTATCTCGGCTTGCGGGGACACCCTGGCGCCCAGAACGGCTTAGGTACGCCCCACCCGGGACTCAACTCGGTCCCTCCTGGTCAGGCAGCATGTGCTATGACGGCTGAGCCACGGGACCCGTTCTGTATGGGGCAGGGGCAGTGAAAGGAGCAGGGCCATGGGTCCTTTCTGTTGACAAACATGCAACGGCGTCCCAAGCGGTCCAGGCCGGTGAGGCTGCTGCAAAATACAAAGGGCTGCCAACTGTCTCAAGGAGTTCGGCAGTTGCCACGTGAGTCCCCCACAAGTGCGTGCACAATCGGTGCACAAGCCCTGCACCATGCGGCCCTCGAAGTCCAGCTGCTTTTGTGGCGTACCCTCTAACGCACGGACCTGGGCGCCTTCGTCGCCGATGTGGTTGTCTCCCAGGTTCAGGGCAGTCAACTTGCGGTTGATTCGCAGCACCTCCGCCAACTTCTTGGCCCCGACATCTGCAAACCGGGCGTGCAAAGCCTTGCAACATCCTGATCGAGGTCCCTGGTTGTGCACCCCCTTGACCTGTGTACCTTCCTGCCATGGCTGATTCCCAGACAGAGCACCAAAATCAGCAGAAATAGGATCATATCCGACAGGGGCTGCAACCCCCACAGTGAAATGCAGAACAGTTCGAATTGAAATCTATGTCGATCAGTACCTGACATGAAGCGAACATGGCTGTTGCGACCGGCCTATGGTGTGAGTTGTCGTTGTTACCTTCAATTGCAGTTGTAGGAAACAGCCGACCCCTATGTTGTCGAGTAGGGTCTCAGACCAGGAGTATCACTGGGTCTAACTTCTTTGAACATACTAGATCTCTGCATCGAACTTTTTTGGGGTCCCAGTCATATTTGTAGTACCCGGCAGAATGTTGCTTATCGTCAAGCAAAAACTTGCAGCATATTTTCACCAAAGCCATTTCCCCTGGCAAACCCTTTACGCCCCTCTGAAACCCTCAAAATCCGACCAAACGCCCTGCACAACCCTCGACCACTCCAGCATCATCTTTCACAACAGTCCAGAAACACTGGACAACCCTCTACAGCCCTCAACAACTTTTGCAATCTTCAACAACCTTCACCAACCCTGATCAATCCTCGCCAACTGTTCACCCATCCTCAACAACTTTCCGTGAACCTTCGTAACCATTGAACGCTTTCACAACTCACAATCTTTCAAGTCCCCAACAACCTTCACAAACCCCCACACTTCACAACTGTTTGCACAACAAAACTTCAATAAGGTCAGCTGCACTGAAATACAAAGCGCAGTGTTTTGCAAATTTTTCTGCCCCCCTTTTCCAAACCTAGTTGAAGGGTGTTTTTCAATAGCGGGTGATACTCATGACTATGCAGCACAATCCTATAAAATTTGAGGAAGAAACTCAACGTGGCCGCCGGAAATGGGTACCTAAGTGCAGGTGGCAATTTCCAAAAACTGCCAAAAAATGGCCAAAACTGCCAATACTTTGGCAGTTTATTGCACATCGGATGTATGTGGTAGGGGACATTTGCACCGGAACCAACCTCGATGATGAGCAAATACCTCGGGGCACTGTCTGGTTGCTTTTCGCAACCAGTTGGTGTCAAACACCACTTTTTTGGGTCAAAAAATGGCCAAAGCAGCCTTCAAAGTGACCTTGTATGCCTCATTTGTCAGTTCCCATCTTCCTTCGATGCCATGTATCGCCTTTGGCACCCTTGTAATGATGAATATTGATGAATAGGAACAATTGCATGTTGCGTCCACAGATTCCCATTGACACCAGTGGGCACCAGGGAGTGTGGTGTTCAAAAAGGGATTTTTGCCTATTTGCATCCCTAAAACATCCCCAAAAAGCAAGGTCCAAAAGGCATTTTTCCAGGCATGATCCTAGACCGCTTGAGATGCCTGGGCAATTTTTTTTTGGGCCTTTTTGGAACCCACATTCACCCTTTTCAGCCTTTTAGCCCATGCATTGACACAAATAAGGTGCACCAATATATTGCAGCTGTCTCCATGTTTCCGTGTGGGGATAGAAACATGGGCACAGACAAAGACCACGGCACTAACAAAAACTAAAAAAAAAAAATGCACGGTTTGCTATCTGGGGGGGTGCATGGTTTGTCAAGGAAATAAACACCGGAACACAAAAAGTCTGCGCAAAAATTTCGCGTGATGCAAGAATAAGTTGAGTCAGACCCAAATATCTTCCCAAACAAGATGATCACATCAGCGGGCATGGGTCTGCCATGGCGCATTGTTGAAGCTGGAGATGTAGAGGAACCAGAAAAGGGCCTTGCGCAGGTTTGGGTTCAGGTACTATGTTGGCTGTCAATTTTTTGCAACAAAGGGGAACCGCCCCTTGCACTGCGGGTTGTGGCTCCATATCCCGAGGCCAAGGGGCCAAGGACTCAAAATGGTGACATAAACACTGCCTTCTTGGGGCCTCCGAAACGGAGGGGACTCAAATTGGCTGCATAACTCCTGCCCTCTTGGGGTCTCCGAAGCGGAGAGGACGCACAGTGGATGCATAGCCCGTACCACATTGGGGACCGGCAACAAATGCACCATTTTGTGAATGAAAGAGGCCCAAAAGGGAGAATGCAGTAAATAACTATAAAAAAAATGGTCCCTAGGGTATGCATGTAGGCACCATTTTTTGTCCTCTGTTCTGGGATAATTACCTGAACTGCGTCCTGCAGGTGCCACAAGCGCTGCAAAAGAAGCAGTCCCAATGGTCTTGTAGGCACCAACTCGGTCAGAGTATTCTGTCCTGGCCTGGGTACTCTGTACGTACATCTGTACGAAATTTTTGCTTGGTGCTGAGTGTGCAAATCGGCTTTGCTTGTTTTGCCTTTGGGGCCGATCCAACGGACAGGGGCACTGCTCTGCCCACAAATGACAGGCAGGGGAAATCCAGTGTCAACAGCCATACCGGTGATGCAGTTGCCCCACAGATTGAGGCTAAGAAGGTCTCGATGCTCTGTTAGACCTGCCGCAAAAAGTGCCACTTGGTCATCGTCTATGTGGTTGCCCCGCAGGCTCAGCTCCTGAGAACCCAAAGGCGGTGAGGCTCAGCATGTAAAAAGAAAGCTCCAGGTGAAAGGGAAATGCGGTGCAACACTTGAGGGACATTGCAGAACCAATGCAGAAAACGTTGGACGGCGCCCACAAAGAGTGAGAAAGAAGCTGCAGAAATGAATATTCATTGTGCAGTGACATTTGACGCACACACGACCCATATTCCAGGGAATAGGCGACCGACACGCGACCACCCACACACAACCCATATACAACCGGCATGCGACCAACGCACAAAGCACATGCGCCCCGGGTTGTGAAGGGATCAGGGCACTCAACTTTCGCAAAACTCTGCAACGTTCAACCCCCTTGCCTGACTCTGTACGAATGTACGTGTTGTAATAGTGTACACCTAACACTGTCCACTCCTGTTTCCTCTACACCATCTATCCTCTATCTTCAACGTTCACAAATCGTAAACAAGGTTGTGGAGAGCTATGATCAGTAATCTGAAACCGTCCACAGTGAGCTGCGAACACAACCTGATCCAACCCAGCACTTTCATCAATAAGAGACGCACTCTTCAACATTTTTGCACCTTTCGCAACCCTGTACAGCCCTCATCACCCATGGGTTGTCAAGGATTCCAAGTTTGGTAGCTGGGGTAGGCGAGCTGTCGAAAGGTGATGAAGCTTACAATAACCGACGGCAACCCTAACGACGGAGGGTCGCAGGATTTAGAAAGGCCATATTGTCATGCGTGGTTGACAGCTGCAGCGGCTGTCGGGCGTCGATGAGAGGAGGAATACAAAAGTGGAGAATCGCAGGGGATTGCGAGGACAGGTAGCAGTACAGTGGTCGTGTAAGGGGGGGAGGGCTGGGCGTTAAGAGTGGATGAAAGAAGTGGTATTGATGCGAATGCCGTGGCAGAACCGAGAGAGCACCAGGGGAGGATAAGAACACCACCTGGATGTGCGTCATCAGCATGGCATGGAAGCCATCAGGGATCGGGACCGGCCGGGGGTCTGACCCAGCCTCATCACTGGGGCCTTTACCCCCTTTCTTGCCTCCACCCGGGGCTGGTTTTGCCGCGCCTTTGGCCTGCGATCAGAGAGGCATGGGAGCGGGCACTTGTTGATGGGGCATCCTCGGTATTCCTGCTCACCGCAAGTGCCATTTCTGGGAACCTTCTCCCCACACAACATGCTGCGGAAGCCGGACTTTTTTTTTTTTTTTCCACTGTAGGAGGGGGGCTTCAATAGAGCCCCCGAACCGAAACCGAGGAGCCGTGGGGTCTGGTAAACAGGCTGAATTACAGGGGCCATATTTCCATTGATGCCGAACGCGCTGGAAGAAAATCTTGTTGACACTGGCACATCACATGTTGCTGGAATGATAGAATGCAAGTTCCTCCCTGGGATATGCGCATACAAGCCTGACATCGAACCCTTGTTGCCCATGTCACCCTTAGGGTTAGGGTCAGAGTTAGGAATAGACCGATCCCTACCCTCACCTTAAGTGGCCCCTCCCCGTCCAACCTTCTGAACCCCCTGCCCCCTTGCCCTCTGGGACTCTCCTCCCCCCCACCTTCCTCCCCCCTTCAATTGAGACCACGGAGCTCCCCACGGGAGTGGTTTGGTGCCCTGTATGCAGTATTCCATGAGGTGGAGGATCGCACGCTGGTATGTATCGTTTGTCCGCTGGAGGTGGCAAGAACAAAGAGGACGCCTCCCGCGGGCAAATGAAGAATGTGCAACCTCCCCGCTGTACCACCTCCCATAGACAAATGCGACAGCAACGCAGCGGGTCCAATGCAGCAGGTTCCATTCCGAACAGTGGGCCGTTGGCGGCCGGCCCGCGGTCGGTGAGCCCGATGAGGCTGGAGGAACTAACTCCGAGAAGCTAACACGGCGGAAACCACAGAACCGTCAGGTGCAGCACGGAGCCTGCAAGGGCGGAAGGCCCAAGACCATGCTGCCCGAGCAAGAAGGCTACGGCCGACGCACAAACGACATATACCTCCCTCCTATCCCCCATGTATGGTCACCAAGCACTAGTAATCCGAATACTTGTAATTGCAAATCTGCTGAATTTTTATTGAATGCTTACTGTGGGGAAAGCACCTGCAGTGCATGCTGATGTTGTCACCGTTGCTTCTCTTAGCGAAGAGGGCTCAGTTGACAGGAGACCGCAAAACCCACCCAAAGAACTCTGCTTGATGGCGGGCCATGATCGGGCACTGCAACTGAAACTTCCGTCGTTCCTTACCAACACCTGCGGCCCACATTAAATACCAAGACCCGACCGCCCGAACGGAATACGTCACTGATATTCCCCATCCCCCAAAGACAACCCTCATGGTCCTCCTGTGTGAGACCACTGCAAATGGGCTGCAACCACGGGCATTGGGCCGTAGAATCCACATTGGCACCAAACTGTTGGCGCACAGGGGAGGGAAGGGGGGGGGGACTGTTGGCGCAACAGGCCGTATGCAGCCACGGTTTGTAGACAGCGATGGTTGGCAGTCGCGAAGAGGTTGATTTAGGGCATTTCGTCAGCTGACTCCCGACCAGGTTTCGCTCGGGCATGCGGAAGTAGCACCTGAGCAGCCGCCGCTGCCTTCTTCGCCTCGGCATCGGCATCCCCCATGGGAGACGCGTAGCCACCGCTGGCAGCCTCGGCAGGCACCAAATAATAGACCCCGGGCTGCATCTGCGAGGCGACGACATATAAATGCTGGGGGCCAAGGCTCAGAGGCTGTTGACGCCCACAGACCCCCCGGCCCTCTCCATAAAAGTATTCCGAGGGCTGCCTCCCAGCCTTCCCCCGTCGCAAAACAGACAAAACACTGCGGTGCACGTTCCGCAGAAGCAGGGCCGCAACCCTCTCCTCTCAACCCCGCCGCAGTTGGTCGTGCACGATCCTTGCTATTTGGTGAATGGGGTGCGACCATTGGGTGGGGAAGAACCGGGAGGCACATGAAATTGGGGGCGGTTTTATGCGGTGCTCATCCACGGTTGGCCGCAGGATGCGCCTGTCGAATTGAAGGTGAGGCGCTGTATCTCGTTGTAATGAGCTCGCCCGCAATCATTTTGTGCGTCCGTTGACTTTTCCTGCTTTTGGCTTTTTCTGCAAAAACTGTTGGACATCTCGTAGCACCCACAAGACTGATCACAAAATGCCTTCATCCACAGTGCAAACGACAGCAGCGGTGAGAGTACTTGGCGACGATCAATGCTATGAAACAATCGCAGGTGCACGCTCCTCGCGTTGCCCGTGGGTTGCTACTATCATATAGTGTAACCGTCGTTTTCCCTTGTACCAAGTCCGCACACAAAACAGACAGCGACGAAGCGTGGGAGCGGTCCCAGTGCAGAAATCGGGACGGAGGGAGAAGCACCTCTCTGGAACCATCACTTGTTTCCTTGTGGGCCACCGACGGCGTGTAGGGGTCGGCAAAGAGGCCCTCGGTGTATTTGTTGAAATCCACCCAAACCGAGACAATAGAGGTACTCTTCCAAACAGCCTGCAACGGGATGCGACCAACGCATGATGCAACGACACTTCTGTACATCTCGACCTTATCTAGCCTGCTAGCCCCCTTTCAAACTCCGACACACATGCGGATCGCTTGCCAAATGGCAGACGGCATGCGGAAGTGTATGTGAGTGGATGCGGAAGTATCACACCAAAGTCTAGTGGACCTCCAAGAGTGGCGAGAGGCCGAATGGTGCCGACGGTTGTCGGCATTACTTGAGCTTCATGCTCAACCCCCCCCCAAAAGCCCCAGGGCCCAAGGAACATTGCAAGCCCGCTGACCCCACCCTCCGAAGGCAATCGATAACGATTGTACGATGCCTTTCCACAAAGGCTTGTAGGAAGGTCCTTGGGTTGTGGGCAAATACAATCTCTCTACATAATTGCCCCCCCCGAATTGGCAAGCCGCCGATTTGGTGTGGTGCCAAAAGCAAGCCAATTGTTCTCAACCCGTTCCGCGCTTGAAACGGGCACAGCGGTGACTTGCGTGCTAAAGACGGGATTCTGGACGCAGTCCCACGACCCGATCCCGAACGAAGTCCCATCGCTTTGCTCCAACACCTATGCGCTTATGCCGGATCCTCACGTTCCACACACCTGGATCAACAATTTGTAGGAGATGTTGGTCATGCCAGCGGAGCTAAACCGCACCGTGTTGAGGGTGTAGCAAAAAGGGATGGCCGAGGCGAGAGGGGCCATATCCTTGCTATGAAGACACCATTCTAGGCTGCGAACGAATAGCCTAATTTTCGTCTGCGACATCACAAAGGAAGACAAAGGGCACACCGAGGGTACAAGCAAGGCTACTCACAAATGCAATTGAGGTTGAGCGCCGACAAAACTGAGTATCATATTTGTCCAGGAAACAAACATCTGCCCTTGCCCTCCCCACCGGAGAGCCAAAATTCTGAGCGTTCGCGGGTGTGAAGATTTACGTCAAGCGAATGAAAGACCCGTTCAAGGTTGTGCGCACAAGTGCCGGTATGCCACAAGGATCTCCCGTTCGTCGCACATGACACACCCTATCGCTGGTTTCAAGGTATGGAATTATTCCCACACCCCACCGAATCGCATGAGAGGGCATACCAAGCCCTTGTGGGTGTCTTGCAAGTCCGTCGTCTTGTTGTCACAAATGGCGTTCAAAATCTCATCCCTTTCCACGCAGTCTTGGATTTCGCAATACGCCAAATAGTCCTAAAAGGCGACGAGGGAAGTTCAATCGCTAGGCTCCATGTCTCATCTCGTCCCGCAAGTGACAAAAGTGACCGTGTCTTCGGGAACGAACAAGAATGCACCTTTTCAAGATCTCCCGTGGGTTCAAACATGACTTGCGCCATTTCGTGAGCACCTAGCACACGCAAAAGGCGATTGCAAATCGGAAATGACGACGTCGCATGCATGCCACAAACTCAATGCCGTCGAGTGCTTGGCACTTCCACAACCTCCGTGGACTTCTTTCCGATGGTGTTCAACATAAGCATCCCGTCCCCGTGCAAAGAGCTACCGAGTGAACGGACCGAGCCTAATCACTGCAATAGTTTGCAACAAACCGGCCGCAACACACCTCTCAACTACTTTTCACACGTGTAAATCTCTCACTCACATCTTCCCTTGGACATGTTGAACGCCTACAAAAGGGTGACATGGATGCGCACAAGCTCCACAACCGCGGTGGGCTCCAAAATACACGGCCATGGTCGCTAAGTCGTCAGTGCAAAGCGGTGCCTTCTCCACGAAGTGTATCGGGAAAACCGCCAACGGGGGCTTTGCAATCGCGCCAAATGCATTTTCTTGGGATTATCTTCGTGGACAATGGATTGGAATTCGAAACATGAACCAAGTCCCAACCTTTCGGGCACAATTTCGCGATTGCCGCATTCACTTGGCGCCTTCGTTTTTGTAGGCACCGTTCGAGCATACTTTCCCTTTGCTGTCACCATGAGGCGCGATAAGAATTGATGTTTTCAAAGACATGGAAAAGTTTGGTCGAGAGGGCGTTTGCACTTCATGGAACCCGAATTAAGCTAACACATGAGCACAACAGAGCCCTTATGAGCCCGCCTGCGGACGCGCCAAAGGCTAAGGTTATCCGTGGGGGTATCGTATCGGATCGGTGTGCCAAGAAAGTGGCCTACGGTGGGTGCGGTCTCACACAACGACACGGGGTTATTAGGTCTTGCTGCTAGTGGCTGTGGATGGGGGCCCAATGTGCATTTTTTCACGCTCATTGAGAACAGTAAGTTGATAACCTCATCTCTTTTTCTTCGGGATTTGAGCCTCATGGCAAGTGCTACAATGGACCAACTCCAATCATGATTGATTGTTGATCACTGTGAGTAGGATTCGCCCACAGACTATTGAACTTGTGTTTTTTCTGAAAAAGAAATTGATTCTGGATCCGGATTCGTGCCATCTATTTGAGTGATCATAACAGTGCACTAACTTTTTGCGTTACAGTACAGTAACTCTATACAGTAAAATGTCCAATAATGTCCCGGACATTACGAGACTTCGGTGCCGGCCATTTGGGACATTATGAGATTTTCCTATATGGGCACCGTTTGGGACCATTCGGGACATTACGAGACTTTTTCCTGGGACATTACAAGACTTTGTGGAAAATTTTTCTTCGGGCGCTTCGCGCCCCCCCCCCCCCTTGAAACTTCCAAAAATTTTCTTCGGGCGCTTCGCCGCCCCCCCCCCTACTTGAAAGCTCGAAAAATTTTCTTCCGGGCGCGTTGCGCCCGTCCCCCCCCCCCCCCCTGGTGGCCCCACGCTTGGAGCGACCGCGGTGACGTGAAAGGAAAATGGAGCAGAAAGCAAAATGGAGCACAAAGCAAAATAGAGCACAAAGCAAAATCGGCAGCACGCAGGTAACTGAAATTGTGTTTTCGTTGTAGAAAATGTTCTATGCGGTGCAGTCAGTATGAGAATTTAATTTTTCCGTTGAACCCACGGTGCGCAGAACTGTGCTCAGCGATCGCTCGGGTCGCTCGCCATCGCTGCTGAAAATCGCTGCTGAGAATTGGCATCGGTATAACTCCCCATCTTCCCGTGCGATGACCAGAATCGGGCCCAGATGTGCCAAGTCGTGCCCCAGCGCGCTCGCCGCTAGGGCACTCCCTCTCAACAGAACGCACGAAAACCAACAGTTCAAAATTCATTTGGGACATTAGAAGACTTGTCCCAAGACTTCAAAATCGTAAATCTTGGGACATTATCAGGACCATTTGGGACATTACAGTAAATTTACCCAAATTTACTGTAAGAGACTTTTTTCTGGCTGCGACGCGCGCGAGAGCATATCGCGACCAGGCGTTTGCTTAATGAGTTTTGAAAATCCAAACTCGATTTCTGTGATTCTGGATTTACGAAACTGTGGTTTTCTGTATTTTATGAACTATAATGACAATTGTGCCTTGTTATGGTGCAGTGCCGATTTTCTGGTCTGGTCCACCCTAATCGAGGCCGCTGCTCTAATTTAGGGCCACTTTGGGCTGATATTGAATTTTTATGGGAAAAGCTTTGAAACTTGGTAACAATGGCCATAGCAATGTCCCAATTGTCCCTCGTGGCAAGGAAACACATGAAAGACCATGGATTGACTTGGAAATGAGGCACATACTTCATTCGGCGGACCACCAAACCCAAGCATGCCATGTGAAGTGAAATATGTTGTGGTGTTGAAAAACACCGTTGTGGGGTCCTTGTGTCTTCTTATCTTTCTTCTTCCATATCCTTCTCACATTGCACGCACATCCATTCTTCATCTTCTTGGGCATCTCCTTCAAGCCGGAACACCTAAGGTGGTACCAAGCGGTGCAATCATCACACCCAACCCGATCTTGCTTCATGGACCAGTCTATGTGTTGACACAGGCCGGTTTCTTCATCACCCGTGGCACAAAAAACCATAGGTCCATCCTCGTCTTCGACATACTCTTCTTCTTCTTCTCCTTCTTCCTTTCTTTCTTCCTCTTCCTCACTATCCTCCCTATATGACATCACCTCGTAAAAATCTTCACTCTCCTCATCATGTCTACCTCCTCCTCCTCCTCCTCCTCCTCCTCCTCCTCCTCCTCCTCCCTTTCCACCCTTCTTCTTCATCACTCGTTACCGTTGCACCCAACCGCAAGTTCAAAGGGTCATGTTTCGTTTCGCTGTTAATGGCTTTGCCAGTGACTTGGCACCGCCCATCCATTCGAGGTATCTCCAGAAACAAATTTCTTGCTTTCAACAATTTCAAACATTTTTCTGGCATGTTTTAACCTAGCAATGTAGAATATGCAAAGAAATCTGGAAAAAATTCAAAGCGCTAGTAAAAATCCTACAATGCAGGGTGGCCTCGATAGGAGCAGGGGGTTCTGGCGCGCCTAAAAAAGGGCGATTTCTATTTAAATTGTTCCCCACGGTCTTGCAACCAACAACGGTTGTGTAAACGGCAATCAGGGGCCCCAGCCGGCATCTGTTACCTGAAAAATACTGGCCCTCCAGATCTGCAGCAATCGGCAAGATTTTGCCGGACCAAAAGTGGCCCTCGATAGGGGCGTTTTACCTTAGAGGTCCAACACACACGAATGTTTGTCGCCGTCACATCACTTGTGTTGTATAGTGCTCAATTGCTTGTTTGGCAGTTGGGGAAAACTGATTGTCTGTTTGTTGTGCTCTTGTCTGTGTGTTTACAATTTACTAATGTTTACTGTGATGTCTATTGATCAATTCCATAGACAGGTTAAAGATGACATAATGCACAGGCAAATATTTGTCAATCACCATGGGACAGAATGGGAATGAAGCATTGGTTTCGAAAACTTATTGGATTTTGAACCTTGAATTCCGTATTTACTTGGTCACCCGCCCATGATTATTTGACTATTGGAGAAAAGCCTTACGACGAGGGGCTTTTGCATGTAACAGTAGAGTTTGCACGTTCCACGGTGGAATAAATAACCGCCCCGTTGCCCGACTTCACTTGGAAACAATTGTGTGCGTGCCCTCGATTTTGCCCGTGGCGCCATGATGTGCTTTTTGCGCTTGGCTTTGCCTTGCGAGTTGTTGTCGACAGCAGTGTGTACAACATGGTGGTACATGTTCAATCCCATGGGCCCCATAAACCCGCAGCGGTAATTACAACCGATGTTGCCAAGTCACGAAACACGCCTTGTGGGATTTTAGCAATGTCTTGGAGACTAGCGATGCACAACCATTCAACACAAGGATTCCGTCTGCCACCAAGAACTTATCGTCAAGACCAACTGCGGAAATGTGGTTTCAAGCCATGAGCCACACAAGGCCGAGATAGGACAGGTAACATGAAAGGCAACGGACTTCTCAGTCTTGTGGATCACCATCTTTGCACGAACTTTGCATGAAGTCCCAAAAATGGTCGACCAATTGTGGCTTGTTCCGCGTTCACCATGCCTTCGGGCATATTGTGAGCCAATGTTGAATCCACCTTTGCCTTCATTCTGGAGAAGCCTCACCTTCATGATTCTTCGCTTTTTGTTGCAAGCCCTCTTTGTTTTCAGGAACCAAGATTGCGGCAATCACTTCTCCTCCCGCGATTTGACCTCGTCGGATGAGTGACATTTTCTATGGCAGAGCCCACCTTGGAGGTGATCGACTTTGCAGCGTTTGGAAGAAGCTTGGTTTCACGGAAACCTTTCGAGGTGGGCCAAGTCGTCTTGAAGGAGTCTCCCCTTGTTGAATGGGACCCCAGGCAAATCTCCGAGGATGTAAAGGCCCTTGCGAAGAAGCATGGCATTGAACCCCACCTCCCTTCTATTTTAACGCATTACTCGGCATTAGATCCGGATCTTCAAGGATTTATCTTCGAGTTGTCAACAACGTCGCTCCCAATCGAGGAAGCAACCACGAGCATCTACGCATTTGCGTGGGATTTGCAATCGTTATCCGAAGCGATGCCCCCCGCGGCGTTATGCGTTCGAGTCATGATGTCCACATGGCAAAATGCGCACAAACAACCCAACGGCAATCTAGCATTATACCGTCAAGGTTCAAAAATTGCACATAGCTGCGCGCCCAATGTGATGTTTAATGGCACGGAATTCGTATGTATTCAGCCAATCAATGTGGGGGATTTGGTCACCTTTGCATATTTCGGTCTAATGAATTTAACGAAGTCATCACTCGAAAGGCAGGTGCAATTGAAGCAAACACATTGGTTCGTGTGCAATTGTGCCCGTTGCTTGGATGTGGACTACGGGAGGCAACTCCCTTGTTTGGCTTGTCATAGGGGTCGCATGCTGCGGCTCGGCACTCCATTTTCGTGCGCACCGGATGACGCTTTGTGGTTTGCGAGAAAGTATGTGCAATGGCGCAACCCATGTGGTGAAGTCAATGACTGCAAGATGGACGTTTGGCAATGCGAAGTGTGTGGAGTGATGAAAAGTGACTTGGACTTGGAGGCAACTCTCTCTGTGGAATGCGATGTTGGCAAGCAATTGCGAGATGTTTCGGACTCTAACACGGTGCATGACCAACGGTATGAGACGCTGCGGGACCTCATGTCCCGAGTAATTTCTCATTTAGGGAGACATCATTGGATGTATGCACGGCTCACCTTTCTACTAGCGGTGTACTACCGCGATTTTGGACACTTTCAAAGTGA
Organism: Eutreptiella sp. 'Long Island Sound 2002'; assembly: GCA_964036045.1. Lineage (NCBI taxonomy): Eukaryota > Euglenozoa > Euglenophyceae > Eutreptiales > Eutreptiaceae > Eutreptiella > Eutreptiella sp. 'Long Island Sound 2002'. Next base: position 7,335,579 of record OZ038385.1, read on the forward strand.
AGACATCGCTTGGCAATTTGCATTGTCATGGGGGGCATTGTACTTGCAAGCTTTGAAGAATATAAAGTGTGACACCGGCACTCCATATTGCCATGTCACTGTGGCAGCTTTTCAGATGAGCATGGTCTCCCATTTGTGCAAGAGTTCTCGATTACGAACCCAACTCCGCGCCTTTGCGGAAACTGCGCACCCACTAATGCTAGCTATCTACGGCCCCGACGATGCGGATGTGGAAGCTCTCAATTTATGTCTTCACCATGAGGATTCTTGTGAAAGCAGGCAAGAAGATTCACAAATGTTGCAATCGTTCATGGCGGAGGTGCGGAACGCGGCTCATGAAGACGAATTGTTTGCTTTGTGGGAAAAGATCCGCCAAGCTTTATGTCGTCACAAAGCCACAAATAGTTGAGACAAAACCGCGACGACATCGAGCATGAGACGCTTGTGTGTAGCACATTCTTTCACTCATTCATTCATTGTGTGGCAGCTTGACCTGTGCCTCGTGCGTAGCATAGTGGCCCATTTCCGTGATACGAACGGTTGCAATTATCTTTTCAAGGCAATGGTTGCCATAGAAGAGCCGGGCAAAAGGAGATGGAAGGACGCCATTCACACGGTTTCTTGGGCCGTGATGTGGCACACGGAAGCTGGGCGAACTTTGCCGCTTTTCAGGTGCATTACTCACGTTTGGGTGCCGCCGACGCTAGTTGTTGCTCTTTAGAGCGCATTGCATGTAAATTATCCGCAAGAGAGTTCCATGCACAGTATCGGACAAAGCCAGGCGAACCATCACAAGCGAACCATCACAATAGCGGTCATCCTCAGCACTCCTGTGGCCTTAGAGGTTGTCCACAGGGCCTTTGTGTGTATGCGATGTGGGAGCCGTGTAGATAGGCATCCATGACCCCAAAGGGACAGTGTCAAATGAGCAGAAAGGCGAAAATCATAGTGCAAAAAAAAAAATAGTGAACCTTACGCATCCGTTTGAATTGGTCCAGCACCTTGTTATGTGTGTGCACAGAAATTTCATGATAGTGGTCTTTCAGCCTTCTTTGTTGCCGTTGCTTTGTGCTACGTGCTTTTGTCATAGGCTGGGCCCGACCACCTGACGATGTGCATGCATAAGGTCTTAGATAAGATTTAGTCCTTATGGGGCATGTGGGTACTGCGGCCATTGGAGGGGCGCGAAGTTGGAGGGGCCCCTCCAATAGCCGTAGTGCCTTTTTCCGCATGTCTGGCTAGGATTTACTCCATCATTAGAGGGAATAGGGTTGGGGTTGCTGACCATATTTCGCCAACCCTGTCAATATAAATACTGTCTGCAAATCCTAGTCCGCGGGCTTAGAGGCGCCGATTTAACCCTTATGGGATCGGGCAGTTTTTCGGATTTGCACACACTGTTTTACATGCGGAATTGGTGAGGAATTCCGTGACGTTCTGCCCCTTCCAATGACCAGTACACCGGCACATGGAACGCCTGTGAGACAGATTGCACACAAAAAGATTGCATTTCATGTTCAAGGTAGTGTGGTGGTGGCATGCCGGCACCAAGGATTCTGAGGGGGGAGCACCACAAATTATCACCGCACAAGTGGCCAGCTGTAATTTGCAGATGGTGCTTGGGCGGAGAAATGTTGGGCTGCACACCACGCAGATACCCAAACAATTTCCTGCTTTGCTTGCAAGGAACTTGACGGCAAATAGGCAATATTGGTTGTACGCTTTTGTGATGTGGATCCCAGTGGCACCAAATGGAAGGATGACGTCTGCGACACATCACATTCACAAGAGGGCACAGTACCATGACTGCCCATACATGATGCACCAGGGAAAAGACATTGTTCACGATGGGAGTGGAATGAACATGAAGGAAAGCATGTGGGCTGCAAATCCCGTGAGGGATTTGGAATGCCCATTCAGTCTTCCTTTCACATCATGGTGACACACGGTCATTTCCTGGTCATTGGGCAACCCCCTTCCTCCATTGCATCTCATGTGGCCAAATGTGCCCCTTAATTTCTTAACTGCTCAGGCACATCAAGAGCGAGCAAACAAAGACAGTGCAAAACACAAGAATAGCTGCTCACTCATGGGGCGCAAAAAAACGGACACTCCGAATGACCTTTTCGAGACCCTAGTACAAGGCACCAACAACAAAGGGTGCCAAGAAGTACAAATTGCCTTTTCGCAGTCTTTTTGGGGAGGTTGGTGTGATTTTCAAGTTTTCAAGTGTAGGAAACCATATCTCTCGGGGATATTCACAACATGCCAACTTTGTGGGTTTTGCCACTTTTTGGCATTTTCTACAAGTTTTGCTTCCATGCGGAAACATGTTGTCACCTTGGGGGGGGGGGGTGGGGGGTATGTGTATACTTTTTGAAATCTGCAAGAAAACGCCATTTCAGAAATGTATGGGTTGGGGGGGGTTCACATTTTTCAGCGTAGCACAACACATCGGACGGTGCACACAAACATGGCACTGCACCATTCACCTCCATTTTTATTCTGAATCACTGTCATCGTCAGCATTCCCTTTTTCAGGCAGGGCTGGGACCCCATTAGGGCAGACATCCCCCTGTTTGTGGACAGGGACATATTTCTTCAATTTTTGCCAATCCTGCAACCTCTGTGCTTTCACTGGCACCCAACCTTCAATAAGGGGCATGGCCCACAGGCCATCGGTTGTGAGGTCCACGTTTCGTTGTTTGGTCAACCCCACCTTGCGCCAGGGAATAGCCTCACTGTATCCTGATTTCAACAATACATAACCCTCCAGGTTTCACCCCCAGAGCGTGCCCTTTTGCGAACCAAAGGCTTTTGTGGTGCATCGGGGGAAACAACAGCCCGTGGATCGAATTTGTATGTAGACATGGTGGCTGCCTGTTGACAAAAAGAGGCAGCAAGCAACACAGGCACCGTCCAAAACGGACGAAAATCTCAAACATGTCGTCAGTACAGCATGCAGACCCGGGGTGTTCCAAATAGCCCGTTTCAAGGGCTTTCTGAATATACCCCACATACCCCTACCTCCGGAACACCCAGTGGGCACAAATAAGGCAAGAATGACGGTGACCAGCAAAAACCACAAAGTTGGCATGAAACCCGCCGTCCCTGAGAGATATGTGCCCAAGCTCTGCTACCGAGCACTTCCTCCTGCCTTCCAATTTGCTGGTCCATGGAAAGGGCAGGTTTCATGGACCACTGCCACGATGGCACCATTGCCTCCTCTGGCACGCGCGCGGCCAAATTCGCAGAGCTGCGCCAAGCCCCTCCCACTCCCCACCCCATGCTACCCTCCAGGGCTATCCCACCCATCTTTGCGTGCACAAGTTGCAGGCAGTTTCTACAATAAGCAGACTGAGTCTGCTGTAAGCGGACAATGTCAACTGGACGACTGGATAGTTTTTTGAACCACCCTTCGGGGGAGTAAACCGCCGTCATTGGTCTTCTGCAGACACTCTAGACGTGGTTTGCAAAGGTAGCGCTCGACGCGGAGATGTTGATGGCCCCTTGAATATTGAGCGGTCCGCTGACGATCTGCCAAGAAACCCCGCAGCACTTTTGTGTTCCTACCACACAGACCGCCAAATCTCTTTGCCATGGCACATGCCGACCACACCACCGTCCACCTCCTTTCACAAGGCACTGCGGCCGCCCTCTCCAGGGACACGCGGCTGAAGGCCGCCCTCGCCTGTGGCTTCGTGGTGGCGGTCCTGGGCCTGACCAGCGCTGCCGCGTTGCCAGCTTCACAGCACTTCACGATGACGGCGATGCCCCGCGTTCCCGTCGCCGCGCTGCGACCTCGGTATTCATTGGCCCGCGCTGCCCCCGCTGCCATGGTCCCGCAACGGTATCCAACTGCTTTGGGCGATACTACTTATGAGGCCGCGGCTGATACCGCTACGACTGAGGCTGTGAAACAGGCGACTGCGGCTGTGGAACATGCGGCTGAGACTGTGGAGCACGCGACTGAGGTTGTAGAACAGGCCGCTGAGACTGTGGGCCGTGCAGTTGAGGCTGCGGAAGATGCGGCTGCAGCCGCGAGCCAGGCCGCAGACGCTGCGGCCGCGGCAGCGAAGGCCGCGGAAGCCGGCGATGCGGCCGAGGCTGCGAGTGATGCAGCAGCGGCTGCGAATCAGGCAGCTGACGCTGCGGCCAAGGCGATGGAGGCTGCAGCTGTGGACGATGCGGCTGTGCTGCAGGCGGCTGAAGCGGCGTCCGAAGCGGTTGAAGCGGCTGAAGCGGCGTCCGACGCGGTTGAAGCGGCTGAAGCGGCTGCGGTGGTGAGTGAGGCGCCGGAGGCTGTCAAGCATACAGCTGAAGCTGTAGAACATGCGGCTGAGGCTGTGACAGAAGCGGCTGCAGCTGCGGAAGATGCGGCTGAGGCTGCCAGCCATGCGGCTGAGGAGGTGGCCGAGGCTGCTGCGGCTGCAGCTGCGGGCGATGCGTCTGGGGCTGCAAGCCATGCGGCTGAAGCTGCGAGTTATGCCGCTGAAGCTGCAGCTTCGGCCGATGTGGCTGCGGCCGATGTGGCTGCGGCCGCGGCCGATATGACCCCGGCCGCAGTTTGGGCTGCGATTGTTCCAACTTGGCAGGCGTTGACAAAGGCCATGAGCACCGCCACGCCCCTAACAGTCTGGCAGTCGTTGGTGACAGCCGTGACCTCCGCCACACCGGTCATGAAGGTCACTTATTTGGCGGCCGGGGTGCTGTTATTGTCCGTGGCCGTGCGCCTTGTTGCCGGCCTATGCAAACGCAAGCCTCCCGCCAACGACCCTAAACCTGCTGCTGACGACCCCAAACCTGCTGCCGACGGCCCAACTCCCGCTGAAGCCTAAGATTACAGCTGAGACTCAGACCTACTAAAGATACCGAGTCTGGTGTTTGTCCTCCTTGCGTACTTGAAGAGTTTCATCGCTGCAGCGCAATTCTCGTGTCCCTGAGGCGCAACGTTTCGGTGTGGGGGTGGGGTGGGGGGATGTATTTGCTAAATATTCTGCCAAGTTAAAATGTCCATTCAAAGGATGTGGTCACAATTGAATGGGCCATTGTTCGCAGTTTGGAAGAGTTTTCCAGCACGTTCCCCATTTCTTCAGAGGGTATTTCCAACGGTGTACATACAATTCTCAAAGATTTGGAGATCTCTTTTGGCGCCAGATGCACTGGTCCCCCGAGGCTCCCCCCCTTCCCTAGAGCCATAGCTCAACCGTTGTTTTCGTCGTCCAAGGTCTTGACAGTTGCTGATTGTTGGATAGCAATGGACGCAGATGTATACCCTGTATATTATCCTCATCGCACACATAGCTGTGTCATGGGCGTACATGTGCACGGCATGTGCTGCTGTGCAGTGTGCAGATAAGAAACCGCCAACTCCATGCCTGTGTTGTGCAGCAATCCGTGTGGGAGGTAGGTCATGGTGGACGGGATTTCGTTCTGTCCTTCTTGCAATTCTGTTTTGGTGTGCACCGCCTTGCACAAGCGCCACTTTGTGGGACCGTCAAGTGCGGAACCTTGAATTTGACGGTTCCAAACGCGTTATGCTATGGGTTACAGTGATTGTTTTCAATGCTGAAGTGTCCAAGTCTGCCTCTCTTTTGCTTGGGATTGTGCAAGACAACAGTGGTGATCCAATGGGCTGCCTCGCGATGCCCACGGACAAAGAGGGGTTTGCACTTTTGTGCTCTGGGTACCGGATGCGCCATCCTTGCACAAGTGCCACCAGGTGGTGAAACCGTTATTCGTTTCTGGAAATTTCAGTGCCTGAGATGGTGCTTACGCATCCCATGGTACCTTGTGACATATATTCGTTGCCACTGAGGCAAATTTTTACGCGTGTAATGCACAACTTCTTGTGAGCCCAATATTGAATGCTACTCTTTATTTTTAATTTCTATAGCCTGCTATCTTGTGGTCAGCTGGTTATCTATGAGGCCTTTGTGTTTGCATCACAGAAACCTGGTCTCTTACCCACGCACCTGTACTTCCTCGTCTCCCCTTGGAAGTGCTGTCACCTTGGGCTGCAAAGCAGCCAAAAAAAAAGGAACTCAGAACGGAGTAATTTTGTCAATTTTGTTGTCCCAGGGGGTGCACTTAGCGCGGTGCACGTACGGTGCAAAATCTGGGTATGGGAGTATTGTACGCAGTGCGCGCCTACCCACCCAATCGACAGGGAAGTTCATTTGTTTCCAAGGTGTAAAAGGTATGACCATTGCACACACTGCACTGTGTCCCCTTACAGTGTCAACCATGTCCCTTTCATGGCTTCCTGCTTGCATCACTGTTATTTGCACCCAATCAAATGGTGATAGTGTGCTTGCCACCGTCATCTCCGTGTCCGAGTGTTGGCAATACCTGAGCATTGAGTATGATGCTGAATGTCACTGTCTTTCACACCCCGCGGCGCCTGCTGGAATGACCCGCAACCACGCAAAAGCCAACAAGAGTTAGCAGCAACCATGTAACCTAAAGTTCGAGCATTCTCCGAGTCACAGTCAGGGTCCTGTAGGGGTGTACCATTGCTGTTGCCCTGCTGCCGCAAGCAAGTGAGCTTGCTCACGGCTGGTAGCCGTGCTAGTCGAACGTCTCTGCTGCCGCCACTTCCAAGAGGCTTCTGCATGGTTGATGTTACTTCCTACAACGTTCTTCCTTTCATAGGGTTCAACCGTAACCTCTGGCGCATATTCATGTGTTGTTTCTCTGGTAGATAGGGGTGCTCTAGGGGATAATGATAACGGGCTGCGGACTACAAACAACATACTTGTAGCAAATGGGCACAAAAAGCCATTGTTTACCCGCTGCTGAATGACTGCTACTAGAGGTGGTGGCTCCAAGACATAGGGGGATTACCTGCAACACACATGCACCGCGTGTGCACCGCATGACATGTTGGAGCTTGGTCAATCCTTGGAACCCCGAAAAATGGTGTACCTTGGAGGCTTCTTGGCTCCTTGTTGTTACTTTCTACAGGCTTGTGGATGCTTTTTGAAGATGTTGGGAGGCTCCTGGATGCTTGTTGTTTATTCTTGGTCCTTTGTGGATGGTTACCACTAATTCATCGTGGTTTCTTGATGGTTGTTGCTAATTGTTGATGCCTTTCGGATGGTTGCTGCTCATTCCTAGTGGCCTTTGAATGTTTGCTACCAAATCTTGGTGGCTTCTGCATGGCTTCTGGTGTCTTCTGTCTTCTAGATGGTTGCTGGTTATTCTTAGTTGCTTCTAGCCCAGCAATTCACATGGCATGGTTGGGAACGATACGCTCACCATGACACCTTTTTACGCCAGCAATTGAAAACGTGTGTACTCCGCTCTTCTTTTTTGTTCGCCTTTTTGGGACTTTCGGTCAAGGAAATGTGGTGGTTCAACTCTTGTGTCTTCAAGATGGAATGGCTGAACGACAGCACTACCTCGTGCAACAGTGCATGGATCCACCTCTGCTTGATCATGGAGGGAGCCCCATATGGGGATAGCTCTAGTCTGAATTCGGACCTGCGTGTTGCTGGCAAGCAGAGCCCGACCTAAAAATTCTCTGGGCCACTGGAATCTCTGGGGCCAAAAGGTTCCCTGTCACATGCCAAGGGAACGTCACTTGCTTCCTGGGTATGGAACGGTCCCGGCAGACCTAGCGCTGATTCCATGTGGAGCTTGTGGCCATGGATAAGAAACCCTGCATGCCAATCCATACCAAATTAACAGCAACCATATGCCTCTGTATAAAACACCTAAGGTTTTGTGCTGGGCTATGGGCTTTTGTTAGAGGGTGCTTCTTGGGATGGTTTACTGGTGTTTGGCCCCTGGTAGTTAGCACAGTGCGCGTGCAGTGCAACACAGCCCCCCCCCCCCCCAACAGCTTTATCGCCAAATAATCAGTTTGGTGATGATTTTGAGGATTGTATTGTGGGTTCCCCAAGACCCCCCAAACTCCACCTCCCAGGCACCTCCCCCTGGCCCCCCTGAATCAGTTTCCCACAAGAGACTGCGAGAGACCAGCTTCCTGTGGCTTTGCATCTCCTGCTATCTGAAGAGGGTAGACATTATAAGTGTGCACAAACGGGTTATATGCTCGCACTAAGGCAACGCGGAAACTCCATTGGGTTCTGCAATAAGACCTCTGACTTTGTTTGTGTTTGATTGCTCTTTGTGTTGATTGTGGGGGTTTGAGGGGTTTGCACAAGAAGGATTTCACGCTGTTCTCGAAACCACGCAAGGATCCGTGTTGTGTGTGTCGCTGCTTTTCTTGGTGGATGGATTAGGAGATTGTTGTAGAGGAGCATGGACTGGCCAGTTTGGTTGTAGCGTTGCATTGTTGCAGATGTGCCGAGTGATATGGCTGCTTGGTGTTGGTGATCCACTGCATTCAGGAAGATCTACAACGAACCACACAACCGTTGGGTCTCCGCCGGGTAGGCACATTTTCGTAGTGCAACACCAAGTGATCATGCCGCTCTATATGAATCCCCCAGAATGCAGTGTGCTATGAATGCATTTTGCTACTGGCACACTAATTTACGGGAGGGTTTGTGCAGAGTAACACGGATGCTTGTTTGGCTATTTGTAGGGTTGCACATCAATAACCTGTAAATGGCATTTCTCCAAGAAGGGGTATCAGAGCAAAGATGCCTGCATGTTTTACAACCCCTCATAATCCTAGTCAATCAAGTGGTCACAAATCCCAAGTTGTTCACAAGGCAAGTGGAGTTCCAATGCCTGACGGCTAGGTATCAGCAGCAGGATTTTCGATCCTTTTTCATGTCAGGGGTGTCTCGGGGATTGTCACACAAGGTGGAGACGGTGGCAGCCGTGGGTGTGTAGCAGCCTGCAGCAGGGCAAGCACCTGGAGGTTACTCTGGCCGTCGGGTTGCCAAACCAATACTCAGAAGTGCCGGATGGGGGGTCGTTGGATGGGTGAGAGTTGGAAGCTAGCTTGTACCCTGCTATAAACGACCCATACAACCCATTGTTCGTAGACCCCATCATACCCCTTAAACCCCTCCCCCCTGCTCCCGACCCCTCCCCAAACCTCTGTTAAACAACCAGCCCCAGTCAATGAAACAAACAAAAGTCAGTTAAACACAGGGAGCCATGGGCAGCACCACTTGCAAAAAAAATTTTCCTTTTGGAAGCACCTCTTCTTTAGCGATGGTCTAGATATTGTGGTCAGAAAATTTTTTTGCCAAAAAATCCCCAGGGCAGGAGAGAAACTTATAGGTTTTTTTCTTTTTACAACCCACCCTGCTCTCAGACCCCTTGGGTGCCTGGGCGTCCTCCCAGACCCCCCTGTAGGGCAGAAGGTGAACCCTGCCTGCCCAGGCACCCAGCCATCAGACAGCACTCGTTTAACAAAGCTAAGTGATTTGTCAGAGACTGTCAGTACCCCAGTGGTAGATCACTGGACATTCAATTCCTCTGGAGCTTGTTCAATTCCTGGCACTGTCACCAAAGAGCCTGACAGGATCCTACACAGAGTGAAAATTTTTTTTCAATTTTTTCACAGCTCATCATGAAAGCTCAGGGGGGGGGGAACTTCGCAGTGGGAATTTTTTGCTGCGGGATATTTCGTGTTTCAAATTCATGCAAAATTTCCCACACAATTTTCAGGCTGCTGTGCAAAATACATCCACTTCGAAATTTAGCAAAATTTCTTGTCTGGCAGTTGCCTGAGCATTTGGAGATGGCGTACAGTGGAATCTGTGGGACGCGTGGTTGTCTACGATGAGGGAGCTGATATGAAGTGCCACAGCAGGATTCATCTTTAGGTGGCATAAGTCTGCTGTGCCCTTCCACAAGAGCTGAAACAGAAAAATGTTGCCACCAGGTAACAGCAGCGCATCAGAAAATAACAGCAACCACCCGGAAGTAACAACAGCCACCAGCAATCAAGAGCAAGCCACCAGGGATTAACAGCAGCCCTCCAGGAATCATTTTTGCAGAAAGCCACCAAGAAGGAACAGCAACCCTCCACGACTCACCAGCACCTCATCAAGAAGGGATAACAACCCTGTAAGACTCAGCGGCAAAGCATCAGCAAATAACAGCAACCACCACTAACCAAAGGCTGGCTCACAGCATGTGGGTGCAAAATTTCCTACAGCAGATTCAGGACTGCATGCGAAATAAACCCGCTTCGAAATATCCCATGGCGAAAATTTCCTGCTGAGAAGCCCCCCCCCCCCTGTACTGAAAGTACTGGGACACCCTAGCAGGAGCCCCCCCCCCCCCCCCCACCTTCAGACCCCCCCCCCTCTTCTAATACATCCCTGCCCGAGACCCTTGCCAATGCCATTCCGTCAGCCCCAGTTCTGCCCACAACCCCTGACCACGAGTCTGTTATCACTATCTGAGAACGAGCTGTTCAACCTGGCTGATCGGATTCTGTGGGAGGAGGATGAGATGACCCCACACAGCCCAAGAAGCATCCAATAGCCGCAGAAGTGCGGTGACCTCAAGGCAAAACATTTGGTGCTGGACTAGTTCAGCAAGGCAAAACATTCAACAACGGTGAGCAGGTGAGAACTACTTGAGTCTGGCATGAGGATAGGATCATGCTGGCTATTCCAAAACCTGACATCATGGCCCTCATCCTTCTACTCATTGATAGGGTACGCAAGCACAACTGTTCGCCAGATAGGTAGAGGAGAGGCCAGCCGGAGCATGTGCACAACTAGACTGAGATTGAGTGCCATATGCCGAACTCCTTGATTTGCCATTCTTGTGTGCACTCACAATTCTTAGCTTTTAGCGGACAACTCAAGTATGCCTATTGCAAAAGGGAAACAATATTTGACCCCCCATTATTTGTATGTCCATAGTAACACTCCCATGTGGGGAAGGGGGTCGCGGATCCCAAAAAATGGGGAGGAATCAGAAGGCTCATGACGTGTGCTGTCTTGGGCTCCCCAAAGTCCTCAAACCGCTTTCTCATGGTCCCCAAAGCACGGAGGAGCTAAAATGGCTTAATAACCGCTGCTGTCTAGGGGTCCTCAAAGTAGGGAGGACTCACAAGGGCTCCATAACCATCAAGGAAAGCCGTATCGATTGTTGTTTAAAGATTGATTTGGGTGCCACTGGTGCTTTCGAACATGGTGAACAATTCATTGCCCTCCAACAACATCAACCAAAGCTATGTTGTTGAAGTGTATTATCAAGAAGCCTCGGTGATGCAAGGGTGCTTGGAAGGGGTGTGCTTGGGGGCTCTTCAGGGGGAATCTAGTCTAAAAAGTAGCGCATAGTATGCGCGCAGTGCGCACACAGTGCAAGGGTGCCCCCTCTACCCTGAAATATGCGCAAGATATTCGTGGTGAACAAACGGAGTTGACGAAAGCTAGACAAAATAATAATGGTGGCAACGCATTCGTGTAACCTTGTATGAAGGAGTGAGGGAAGTCAGTGAATCCTGTGGGGGCGTACTTAGCGCAGTGCAAGCACAGTGCAACTATTTGGGCGTGTGGCCGTACTAGAGACCCATAATTTGTGATACTAGGGGCATCATTGTTGTTTGAGAGTAGGTTTTGATGCTTCTTCCACATTGGGGATATGGCATTTTTCTTTTTCACCTAGTTTCACCCATTTCCACCTTTTTACACATTTTTTACTCATTTCCACCACATCCACTTTTTTCAAGGTTGATTTCTCCCCACCATGGGAGAAGGGAGAGGTGATGTATCCATGTTGGTTTCTCCCCATCTTGGGGACCCAAGCACTTAGACGAACCAAGTGTCCACCCAAAATGGACCCCTGTCACCGGAAAGTGGACCAAAAAAGGGACGTGTCACACGGTGCGAAAAACACGGTTAAAGAACATGAAGCCAATCCCGGGAAAGAAGAAATGTCCTAAAAAGACAGTGGTTGTGCAAGTACATGAGCAGTTGTGTACCACGGTGTTACCACGCGCATGCATATATGCACTTCAGTGTGTTTCATTTGAATTGCTGCATGTTGTTTGTTGTTCGAATAGCACAGAGACGCAGGGAAGTTCACAATGTAGGCAGGAAGTCTCATGTATCGAAACTTCGGTTGCACGATTAGCTACATCAAACTGTTTGTCCACCCGACTCCTGATAGTCTGTGTAGATGAAAATTAGAATGAAAAAGCAATGATGCTATCGAAATTTCGATTGTCGAAGCTACGTGACAATTTGCCTTGCATGGATCAATCGAAATTTCGATTGGAAGTCTTTAACGACAATCAGAGAGCAAACCATCAAAATCCTTCACGAAGGTTTACCGGAACATAGTTGTACTACAGTAGTATATGAATTTTAAATTACAACGTTGTAGAAAAAAAAGGTAAAATAAATAAGAGGTAAAATAAATCAAACACATATGAATGTTTTATCCGATGGAGATGTCTACACAATCGATTTATTTCTAAAACCAATCGAAATTTCGATAGGAGCATCTGGAATCAAAATTTTGATAGGAGCATTCGACAGAAAAGGAATTCAATTCCTATCGAAATTTCGATAGGAACGTCCAATCGAAATTTAGATAGCCGCTAAAGGAATAACTACGCTGTAAAGCATAGGCTGTTTAAACTGCAATCGAATTTTCGATAGTGACAGTCTGACAGATTTCAAAGATTTTAAATGCTACACTATTTGTTGTCTTCTATTTCATGTACGAGTTCCATGTACGCCAAAGATGGATGGCCATTTCATTGCCTACGTGCGAGGATTCCTCGCTTCGCACTCTTGGGAGAATGGACGCCAAATTATTGAAGATGCTTGCGAAGGCGGTACGTCAAGGCGATTTGTTGAATTTGTCCTTGGAATAAGGATAACCAAACGCCGCCGCCAGACATTTGAGCAGGTGGTTGCTAACAGAAACTGTACACCTTTGCCCAGATGGCTCAGCGTACTCCAGCAGGAGATCTTCAACATCTGGCGTGTGCTGCACCTGCGTGCGGCACCCCTCGCTTTTCGCCCGGCTATGGACATTACTGTTTCGCAGCGCGAACGGAAGTTACTCGCAAGGTTTGGCATAGTTCCACCTCGAATACCGACTCTGCAGGAATCTGGTGTTGCAGCAGCGATGGACCTCTGGAATGCAATGAGCATTGCTTTTGTTGGCATTTGGATGGACAATTTTTTCAGAAAACGATTCCTGCAGAACCCGGATGGACCGCCCGGACATCTTGACTGTTCTGCCGTAGCCGTGCTCTTTACAATCTTGCTGCCCCGATTTCCTGGACATCTCACATTGCGCCGCATAGTTTTCAGACTGCCAGGTGTCATGAGATGCATTCGGACCTCCATCAGGGGTCTACTGAACAGTATTGCAGCTGTTACGGATGGGACGTTACAGGCACATTTCATCCGTGCGCCACTCGACATCGCCAGAGGTATCGTGCATCCACAAATTTGGAAACCTATGCTGCTGGACGAGTGTCGAACAAGCACAAACACTGAGCTGCTGCAGTTAATTGAGATGATGCGTCGCATACAGATTCATACAGGCCGGGATTTGCCTTTGCTGGTGAACATGAAAATACATGCATCGGTTTTGCGTTTCATGTACGGTGCGAAGCTCAGAAGTCTTGACTACCGGTCACATTTGGAACGCATTCCACTGCTTTATGGCATTTGGCATCCGTACAAATACTGTGTACACATTACTTTCAGGCGTTTCTTTCCCGTTATTTCTTGGCTGCTCAAACCGTTTATCACGGTGCGGACTAAGATTCCTTGTCATCGGAAGCTCATATACATGGAAAAGGTTTTTGCCGGTCTTTTGTTAGCGAGCAACGTGTTGAAAGGTCTTATCACCGAAGCTAGAGATAGATTGTCGACCCTCCGACGACCAATGAATCTTGAAAACACTGTGGCATATCAAAAGATTCAATCCCTGTACAGTCTGTTGTTTGTTTTCACACCTGCACTCTGGGCCATTGGGTATGGGGTTCGAGAATGTACTTGGGCCGGGGCTGCTCTGGATTCTGGGAAGACCGCACGCACTGTTCTTGAACATTGTCTGCTTATACTGGTCTCCCTTACACAAAAGCATGCTCCCAAGATAGAGTATGTTCGGACCTTATGCACTGCACTCGGTACATGGCAGTTATGGTATGACATGGTTCCTGGTTGTCTGTTCGTTGAGGAAAGTTGTGAAGCCTCTTTGTCACGTTTGGGACATGCTCTCACTCTACCGCCACACGTCACAGATCTTTCTCGCGCAAGTGATGTTTACTGCACCCTTCCCCCCTTGCAGAAAGAACGGGTTCTCAGATCTTCGGTCCAGCCACATCTGGTTACACATTTTGTTATTACGATACGTTCATTTGTTCAACGGGTTGCGGATATCAACACGCCGTTCACACGGTTCCAGACCAAACACAGGACAGTTACACCTGATCCTGTATGGGATCCCAGTTACCTTCCTCCACTTGACTTAACTGTTGATTCCCCCTTACTTGATATGTGCATGATTCGGGCTCTCAAGTTAATGTGCAAACACAGAGATGTCACAGAGGGAATCCATGAATATATGACCCACATTCCTAGAACACCTCTTCCTGATCGTGTTTCCTATGTGAAAGCTTGGAAAAAATTACAGACAAAACGGTCGCTTGAAGCACATCCCCCTCCGGACAGATACCAGGGACGCCTTCGTAGACAGCCACGAGGCCCGCCTCCTGCCCTCTTTGACCCGCCATCCAGCGAGAGCGAACCTGATGAGGACGACGAACATATAGTTGATGAGGCCGAAGGTCCGCGGCTTCTTGCCGCTGAACATTGAGATTTGAGTCGCTTATCGAAATTTCGATTGCGCGTTTGTTTGTTGCAATTTCAGTGCCTAAGTACTCGATCGAATCGTTTCATCATGTAATAATTGTTCCAATAATTGGTCCAATGCTCCTTCGATCTATTTTATGCATATCGGATGTATTTCATCTCCTGCGAAGTCTATGTAAACCTGATCAGACAACGTTTCTCGGTACCTCGTCTGCAGTCTAACGAAATTTCGATAGACCACTGCCTCAATCGAAATTTCGATTGCATTTACGAGATTTGGACTCTAAGTTGGACGTAACCGATGAATCTGATTTTATCGCTTCACATTTAGAGGTACTGAAAAACCTTCACAGAAATATCCGGTCTCACAAGCAAAGTAGCACTTTCGTCGCCCCTATCGTCCATTTGCGAGTTCCTCAGCTCGTTTGCGCACAGGTTTTACCTCGTTAATCACCCTCAGTCCATTTGCCCAATGTCCGGTGAGTCCCATTTGTCACCGAAGAAGCGGATCAAGAAGAAGAAGCGGTCGCAGCCGGCAGGGGACTCCGATGAGCCTCCATCTCAAACGTATTCGCAGTCAACGGACACTGCAAGCCCCCGAACGGATACTTCCGAGGCCGCGCTTTTCTCACAGTCCCCTCCACCGAAGAAGAAGAAGAAGATCGTTGCAGAGCAGAGCAGACCAGCGACATCCGCAGAGGTTGAGGAATGGCACGATACTTCTCAGGTCTATCTGGACGATTGGGTTGAGTCCCGAGAACTTGTTCATTACTCGAAGATCGAACTGGACCGCGACATGAGCTTCGGCCAAACAAGAACGGTTACTACCAAGAAGAAAGCGTTGGTTGGTGATGACATATGTGCTGCTCCACCACCGAAGGACAAATACATCGAGTGTTTACTCTTTCCAACAGGTATACCTTGCTATCGAAATTTCGATTGATTACCGTGCTGTGTTACGGACGATTACATCGTACCTTCTATCGAAATTTCGATTGTACGATTCCTCGTCAGGCGCTACATTCAAGTGTCTCGGTGGACAACATGCTTTCGAATGGACCCAGGATGTACGAAAGAAGTACGAAGAAGAAGGCAAGACACCGCCTCATTGGACAAGGATGTACGACGGTTTGATTTTGAGTGCGGACACACCGTTTTGGATTCGACAAACCCTCGCTGGGCATCACAACCGGGCATCCCATGGCGGATCTGAGCATACGTTTGAGCAACGACTCCATCGCCTCTTCACCGAGTGTCACCTCAAAGGTCTTTATCGAAATTTCGATAGCGGGTCCACTTCGATTAACATTACGTCACAAATTCTTTCCTTATTATCTATGCAGGAGTACCTACCCCAAAGGCCGCAACGCTGACAATGATGCACAAGACCGGATACACTGCAGTGCACGGCACAGACGAAGAAGTTGCAAAGCGATGGACGGTTCTTGCAAGTTTCGTTTCCCAAGTTGAGGACAAAGCGATTATTCCGAAACTCGTCGAGCTTCAGGGGAAGGACGAGTTGAATCCGGTGTTCAACAACTACAAGCCGCTTGAGGGATTGTATCCGCCGGAGATTGCGCAGGTAGTTACTTTCTTTGCGTCATTGTTATTTATTTAAAACAACAAAGTCATCTTCGAACATATCTTTTACAGGTTTGTGAAAGGATGCTGGAAGGAGGTCTGACGCCACCATTGCTTAAGACCTTCGTTCGGAGACTTCGGGAGCAGCGAACTTGTTCTTGGCATTTGGAACATCCGGACAACCCCTTCGTGCACGAGTCTCGGAAAAACTTTGCGGAGTGGAAGAGAATAACGTCATCACTGTCTCCCCAGGATTTCAAGGTGCATATCCCGCGCTGGAAGTGGACCGAACAGCATCCTTTGCCGCCTTGGACGACCATCAGCAAGGCCCCCATCTGGTCTGATGAGGATTTCAAGACCCTCCGCGAATCCCTCAGTCAACCGAAGGTGAAGCCTGTGATCAAAAGTACGTCGGCAGAATGTCTGACAGTAACGCTTGGTGAATCCAAACCCGGAGAGGCAGTCTGTGAAGTCCGCATCGGGCCAGCTGTCGGTGCAACCCCTGCTGCAATCTCTGGACTGAAACCGAGGATTCTCGTCTATCAGATTCCGAAGGGTACCGCTGCGGGACGCCCCCTGTGTCCAATGATGTTGTCTTACGTCCTTGATGAGGAGTTGATGCCCGTTCTGCTTTTGGTTGGAGATCGTCCTGACGTCCGCGTTGTTCTGAACGCCATCTCTGCGTCAACGGATGATGAGTTCTATACCAGGGACATCGCGTTGTACAATAAGGGGATTTTGACCAGCAATTACACCATGGCAACTTCCCAGCTCGTTGTCTTGACATTGCGCCATATCAAAGAATGGAAGGTGTGTTCTATCGAAATTTCGATAGCGTCGATTTGCGTACTTCCTCCTATCGAAATTTCGATTGTTTGTCTTTTAGCCCCCGAGGTACATTACCTTCGAAGACGAGCGGTACAACAATCCGGCCGAAGATGACAATCGACTCCCTCCAGAGATTCTGGGTTGCATCATGCATCAACTCAAATTGGATGTTATCGAAGAAAGCGTCAACGAGATCTGGGTTGCGGTTCAGACTACATCTCCCGTTCTGGTGAGCAACATCCGGCTTCGTCTCCGTTGTCACGTTAACGTTGCCGTTCTTCTTGGTTTGTCAACGGCTCCAAGCAAAGAACAATTGACGAAGTTTGCTGATGCTGGTATGTTTCAAGGCCTCCCTTCCTCCGCTAGTTCAATCAACTCCTCAACTCAATTTTTCTGCTTTTTCTTACAGTTTCAGCTGGCCTTCAAAGGGTACAGGCCCTACCACCGATCCAATGGGATCTTGTTCTCGACCGAATGAAGCGGGGTTATCCCCTTGAGGCTCCTGACACTGACGAAGGTATGCATTGAAAGACACCTCATCAAATTTGTCTTGTTCCTCTCCTTCACTATTTGTTCTGCCACAGATTCTTCGGACGATGACGAAGACAAGGACATAGTCAAGGGTCAAGCGAAGGCAGCGAAGGACGCTGAGAAAAAAGTCAGCCAGGCCCCGACGAAAGAAGAGAAAAAAGCGGCTGCTCAGGAGAAAGTATGTCTGTTTATATCTACATATCTGCCTCGATGTTTTATTTTCTTTAATCATTCTTTCACCCTTCCTCTGCAGAAGGAATCCGAAAAGGCGGCGAAGGAATCAGCAAAGCAGGCGGCAAAAGAATCGGCGAAAGGGAAGAAAGAAGGAACACAGAAGGAAAAAGAGAAGAAGAAGTCTGCTTTTGCTGATTTTCAGGCCAAGTTGTCGAAGGCTGCTACGGATCAGCCCAAGAAGAAGGGCTCGCCCCACGAGGATTCTCATCCGAGTCGGGCTACCACCAAGAAGTAATCGAGCATATGTCATATTTTTATTCTCCGTTTTTTATTTATGCTGGTGATATGTTGTTGCTTTCTCTATCGAAATTTCGATAGAAACCCCGTTTCGATGACCACCGATTTTCGTCAATCAAAATGTCGATTGGCCCCCGCCCGTCCGATTTTTATGTTTTAATCCTATCGAGATTTCGATAGGCATCGACGACAGATTCCTTTCTATATTATGCTATCGAAATTTCGATAGCATCTTGCCCGGAGTAATATGTCTTTCACTACTGAAAGGCTCATCGTTACTTGAAGTGAGCACTCCTTGAGCTGCTCGGCACAATCACCGAGTACACAGATGGCATCATTTGAAAGAGATCATCAGAAATTGTCCTTATTCGTTTTGGCCCTATGCTCTGCGTGCCTGTTTTGCGTTTGACGTTTATGCGCTGTCAATAACTGTCAGGTTTCCACGAGGTTTTTAAAATGTTTTCAATTGTCCATCTCAATTTTCCCCTCTACCCTACCCCCTACAAATCAGCTATGTCGCCTACCCCCGATTTCGAGGTTCTCCCACCACATTTCTTCCCTTCCCATAGTAAATACCCCACTTTTGACTATTGTTTTTCGGCTACGTTTTTCCTCAGTTTGTGTCTCACGGACCAGAAATCGAGGTAAAATTTTTTGTTACTTCAAATTTCGGTGCTGTAGCTCGACTTTTTTCGGTTCGCCTGTTACGATTTAGATAGCCGGAGGCAGGTTTTCCGGGTGGACACTTGGTTCGACTAAGAAGCAGGCACAGTTGATGCCGGACCTCAGGGTCATGATCAAGGCTGAGGGACAATCCGGCATCCTCTCCAAGTGCTGTATCACATCCAAGTACTATAATCGAAGGTAACCTCACGGGCTTGATCAATGCCAAGGATCCTTCGTGCTAGCTAAGACGTACCATGCCGTCATCCCGAGATGGTTGGCAGCGGGGCTATGCTGGACGGCCATACCCAGCACCCCTGGGTCCATCCTCCCACCGCCATTCGTGGAAGATGGACCACCTCCCGTCCCCACTGAAGGAGGTCTCCCAGGGTCTACAATGGGACCTAGATCACTATGTGCAAAGTGCACAGGATCACCACACAATTTTGCCATGAGGGGTGCCACCCCACCACCCTCAAGGCAGTGGTGCTATAGGGCATTCAAGGTTTAGCAGAGGCCGCAATGGTAGTGCAGTTGAGATGTGTGGGGTAGGCTTTGTTCCAAAAAGAAAGCTGCTTGTACATACTGTACCCATCTAAGCACACCATGTGAACATCCCCCGGTATTCCCGCTCCCTTTGTCCAACAGGGCAGTGAAGATATTAGTTTGCAAAGCTCCAGTGGGATGCCGACCAATTGGGCTGACCCGAAGGAGGGCAGGCGGGGGGGGGAGGTCGATCATTGGCCATGAGGATTTACTAGACCAGATCTTAGTGCAGCCCCCTTCAAATGGGAATGCCGCACGTATCTGCCTAACTTTTTGGAGGCCATTGAGAGGCCATACGTACCGGTGCAGTGCCCTCCCCCGAAGGTGGGAAAGCCCAGAGCCATGTATTGTAGGCTGTCCCAGATCCTGTGGGTGGCCCCAACCACAGTCCCACGGCTCCCAGCCGAGTAAACGCTCCGCTTGAATATGGGGTGCCAACTCCTCCCCCCTACACCCACCCTCCCCTCTGTGGACCCCCCCAAAATTTTCAGCATGGCTTATGCGAAGCAAATGCAGTATAATTCTGAATGATGCCCCTGCCCCCTGCCCCTTCCTGTGGATATCATCAACCCAGAAAGGAGTGGATGCGGTGGAAATGAGCAAAAAGTGTGTGAAAAAGGGTGAAAATGGATGAAATTCGGTGAAAATACAAAAGTGCCACATTCCCAATGTGGAAGCAGCATCAAAATCTGTGGTCAAACAACAATGATGCCCAGAGTATCACAAAATATGGGTTTCCAGTGCGGCGACACGCCCAAATAGTGGATACCCAATTTTTCGCACTGTGCTTAAATCCCCCCCTTTGTTTGATTTTGTTGCTTGGTGTGTAGCAAGCATTCATTCATGTCCAATACAAACCACACATTACTAACCTAAGAACAACACGGTTCATATACAAGCAACTTTCAAAACAAAAAAGAGGAAAAACTGCTCACTTGAAAATTCCATTGGCATTGTGAAACTCCATGCCTTCCAGCCATTTCATCCCTTGACTTGTTCTCACCCCACAAAGTGATGCACACTACCCCAAAGAGGAACATGGGTTTCCCGCACCACAAAATTGAGCATTCACATCAGAAAAATTGCTCAAAATCTGAGGGCGCTGTCCCGGGCTGCGAGCAACGAGACACCGCAACGGGCGCGAGGTTTCGTGACCCCCAAAGTGGTGGGGCCAGCGCACCAAACATTTCGCACACCAATCAGGGCGACGGCCTCCATGAATCCTCTCGATGTGTTGAGGCTCGTCCCTATGGACGACTCGCCCCCGCTCCCCCCCCGTCCGCTAGACTTCAGTATGAGCGAAAACTCTGACGACAGCTGAGTGTAGTGGACACGGCGTCCACAATATCCTGTGATACTGAAGGTTACTGAAGGTTCGCGTTCATCCATCCCCCCACGAACCCCAATGCACTGAATGGTTGTGTGTACTTGACCTTAACCGGACCGGTGGCCACTGGGGTTTTCAACCTAAGGACCTCGCACGACGTCCTCAGGGGCACTGGCCAAATGGGGCCAGCAACATGCCGGTGCACTGCGGGACTGACCCCTGACCAGCATGTACGCCACTCACCCGGTAGAGCCTGAGCCACGAACTCCAGTGTGAACGGCATGTCAATGGACCAGGGTACATCAGGAAGGACGGCACAAGAACAAGGGCGGAAGCACCGGGACAGTCGCCCAGCAAACACCTGGACGCATTGCGAAGCTCCTGAGAACTTGCTGAGAACAATGGCTGGAATTGTCTATGGGGGGGGACATCCAGTTCAGCTGACCGACCATTTGATGCCCCTCCTGCGGATGCAGGGACGCTCACTGGCACTCTTAAGGGCATGCATGCTGCTGGGGCGCCGCTTTTGGATGTAATTTGGGCTCAGGACATGGTGTTGATGTCACAACATTGACCAAGGGAACAGCATGGAGTTGACATGGAGCAGGCAGCAGGCAATCACCAAGCAGCATGCATGCACACAGAGCAAGGGGCATTCAGACAGTTGTTGTTGGGGCATGTTTCCGAGTATGATTTGATATTACTGATGACACCGTGTTCATGTGTATGGGGACAGGAAGGCCCTCTGAAAAATTAGACCTCTTGCACATGGCTGCAAAAATGTTACACAGACAAAGACTATGTTTCCAGAACGCTGTACAAAAGACTGCATTTTTTGTTGCACATGTCCGTGCACCCCTTGCAGTTTGCTGCAGTTTGTTTGCATTTTTTCTGTTGCTGGGCAATGGCATGATCCCCCCCCTCCCCGTCAGTATCAAGCAAGCAGGCAGGCGCCCACCTGTGCACTGCAAATGGTGCTGGGCAGGTTCAAGGCCACCCGCTGGAGGACGAGAGTTGCCTTGCTGCTTATATTTCCGAGTGAATCCATTGGAATGTGCTGTCCCCTGGCACTTGCAGAACATGTCAATTTTGTTGGAAACGCAGCTGGGGAACATTGCCCTGAAGCTGCGACCTGATCTGGCCCCTCAGACATGCCAATACATCAGCAAGATCGTCAGTGACGGGTTATACAATGGTGTGTGTGTGTGTGCGCGCGCGCGCGCGCTCGTGAGTGCGTGTGTGCGTGCGTGTGTGCCATGTGCTTGGGCGGGATGTTGGCGTGTTCCTGATTTCCCTCTTTATCTGTGGGCCTGGGATGTGCTTTCCTGAGCACACGCGTGTTCCTCGGCGGCACCAACATGCTGTTCTCTGGTGAGGCTCGCCCTGATATTGGACACCTCTGCAAGTTCTGTCTTTCCTCCCAGAGAAACACACCTGTTCTATGGTCACATGCTTTTGACTGTTTGGTCTGATGAGATTTTGATGAGAACCACATGTTGCTCTTGACATCACTATGAAAGATTTCCAAAGGAAATTTCCCATGGAAAGGAAAGATTGCCCATG
Source organism: Eutreptiella sp. 'Long Island Sound 2002' (assembly GCA_964036045.1). Taxonomy (NCBI): domain Eukaryota; phylum Euglenozoa; class Euglenophyceae; order Eutreptiales; family Eutreptiaceae; genus Eutreptiella; species Eutreptiella sp. 'Long Island Sound 2002'. The sequence continues at coordinate 7,357,815 of OZ038385.1, forward strand.
GGAAAGCGCTACAATTATCAAAAATCTGGGTGTTTTGCATGTGGTTTGCATCCAAGGTCCTGGAACTTTGCATCCACCAGATTTGGTCTGCCCGGAGTTCTTCCAGCATGGAACACCTCCAGAAAGTGCTTGAAAGCTTGAAAGGCGATCCAAGCCGGAAAAGAGGTCACAAACTTTCATGTGATGTTTAATCCTCACTTTCATAAAACGTCCATAGAAGGTCCTTTGGGGCCATTGAGGATTCCGATGTGCCATTGAGGTTTCCTCTAGCCCATTGCGGATTCCCTACAGGTCACCGAGGATTGCTCTAGGCCCTTGAGGATTCCGCTTGACCATTGAGGATTCCTCCTAGCCTCCGCGGATTCCTCTAGGCCATTGAGCATTCGTGCGGACCATTGAGGATTCTTCTGGGCCATTGAGGATTCCTCTAGGCCCTTGAGGATACCTCTAGACCATTGAGGATTGCTCCAAGTCATTGAGGATTCCTCTAGGTCATCGAGGATTCCACAAGGCCATTGAGCATTCGTGCATGCCATTGAGGATTCTTTTGGGCCGTCCAGGATTGCTCTGGGCTATTGAGGGTTTCTTTAGGCCTTAGAGGATTCCACAAGGCCATTGAAGTTTCTACTACGCCATTCAGGATTCCTTCACGCCATTGAGGATTCCTTCGGTCCCTTGAGAATTCGTTTCTCTAGGTCATTGAGGATTTCCCTGGGCCACTGAGGATTCCTTCGGTCCCTTGAGGATTCATTCCTCTAGGTCATTGAGGATTCCTCTGGGCCATTGAGGATTCATTCCTCTCGGTCATTGAGGATTCCTGTAGACCATTGAGGATTCCTTTGGGCCATTGAGGATTCCTCTGGGCCATTGAGGATTCCTCTGGGCCATTGAGGATTCCTCTCGGCCATTGAGGATTCCTGTAGACCATTGAGGATTCCTCTCGGCCATTGAGGATTCCTCTAGGTCATTGAGGATTCCTGTAGACCATTGAGGATTCCTGTAGACCATTGAGGATTCCTTTGGGCCATTGAGGATTCCTCTTGGCCATTGAGGATTCCTCTAGGCCATTGAGGATTCCTCTAGGCCATTGAGGATTCCTGTAGACCATTGAGGATTCCTTTGGGCCATTGAGGATTCCTCTAGGCCATTGAGGATTCCTGTAGACCATTGAGGATTCTTTTGGGCCATTGAGGATTCCTGTAGACCATTGAGGATTCCTTTGGGCCATTGAGGATTCCTCTAGGCCATTGAGGATTCCTGTAGACCATTGAGGATTCCTTTGGGCCATTGAGGATTCCTGTAGACCATTGAGGATTCCTGTAGACCATTGAAGATTTCTCTAGGCCCATGAGGAGTGCTCTAGGCCATTGAGGATTCCTCTTGGCCATTGAGGATTCCTCTAGGCCATTGAGGATTCCTCTAGGCCATTGAGGATTCCTGTAGACCATTGAGGATTCCTTTGGGCCATTGAGGATTCCTCTAGGCCATTGAGGATTCCTGTAGACCATTGAAGATTCCTCTAGGCCCATGAGGAGTGCTCTAGGCCATTGAGGATTCCTCTTGGCCATTGAGGATTCCTCTAGGCAATTGAGGATTCTTGAGCTGGGCCCGAAAACGCTGCAACCCCATTTTCACCCAAAATGTGCCGTGAGTTTGCAAGCCTATGTGGGCTGGAAAAGTTGCTTGGACATTGCATTTCAACTACTCTTCACTCTGGGGACCTTGGGATTGCATTGGTGAAGAAGCCATTGTTTGTCTCCCCACTTCCACGACCTTGAGACGGCGAGGGTCATGTCACCACCCACTGTGGGACCCCGAGACAGCAGGGGCTATGTGGCCATTTTGACTTGCAATAACGAGAAGTCAATATGCGTGTATTACCTACTTGCTTTAGGGTCTCAAAAATGTGGAGGATATGAAATGGCTACAACGCCTACCGTCTCAAGATCCCCTGGGATGGAGTCGGATATGGGGCTACAGAACCAATGTAGAGATGTGTCAAAATGGTGACGTCCTTGACAAATAGTGGCTGCTGAAACCCTGCGATGTTGGGCCCCAGAGAGGGGAGGCAGGACCCTAAGATTGCAGGGTTATATGTAGCCGCCGTCACTCCTTCCCATTTTGGGGGACCCTGAGATTAGGTGATGCAACCATATTGACTCCCTCCCCCTTGACAGCGAGCGTTTCCTAGCTCAAAAGTTATGAACATGGAGCCGGAACTGATGCTGTTTTGAGTTTCTCTTGCAGGGCACGAGTACTGTGAACAATTGTTTGCTGCAATTTGTTATGAACCTCACAGACTCATGGCCTCTTGCATGGTCCCCCCAAGGGCGGGGGTGCACCATCACCTACACCTTTTTCCCGAACAACAAGCAACCGAAAGGGAACGCTTTCCCTGTGGTGCCTGCATTTGTTGGGGTAATTACCCCGGAATACAAGCAGAATAGTGCCGCATACATACACACATTTTCTACGTCCTGTTTACCCCACCACACATCACTTTTTCTCCTGTCTATTGCTAAATTTTCTTTTCCGGGCCTCTTTCTTTCACAAATGGTGCACTTGATTCCATACCCAAGCGGTATGGGCCCACGAGATGGTAGTGGTCAAGTAGTGATGGGCTCCCACGTTTCGGTGTGGCCCCTCCAGTTGGGGTGATGGACTTCCACACTTTGGAGAGTAGGGTTACATTTCCCTTCCCTTCTTGTTGGTCAGTTACCAGTTCCCCCTTCTAGCACTCTTTAACACGAGTGAATACTCCTTGTGCAAGCCTGCGTGGCGCCAAAAGCAAATCCGGAAGAACCGTGGCACGCAACATCTCTTTCACCCCTAGTCCACACCAAGTATAGGAAGCTATAGCGTGGGTCAATGGCAATGCGGGATGGTACAGCGGGATGGAAGAAAGTTGTGGACCACTTCATGGCATGGCACAGCAGAGGGCTCACATATCATCAATGCAAGTTGTTTGAATCCAGGGAACTTTTCTGCCACTGAAAAAACCCAAACTGTGTGTTTCTGTCTGCCTTGCCTGCTTGCCCGACTGATTGTCTGAATGAATGCTTGCCTGACTAACTGACTGATTGGCTGACTATCAGCCTCTCTTCGAGGTGCACTGCTGAAGGCAATAGAATTTCTTGGACAGAGTACACTAAAGCTAATTACCCTTTCCTTGCAGCGCCTGTGGGGCGCAGAAAACCTTCCCAAAGCCTCCAGACAATAACCGCAAGCATCCAGAAGTATGGTGCGGGTACCCCACGGGGGGCATAACCCCGGCAGGGGGGGGCACTGTTGCACATTGTGGGGGGAATATTCAAAGGGGCAGGTGGGGGGGGGGGGTACATGAGAAACCATGCACATGGGCCGCCTATGAGCAATGTATGTGCGGCCCATGTGTGATACAATTATTCCCACTGTTGCTATCCCACACAGGTTTAGGGTAGCATTGGCTTGGGTATCACTGGCATAGGTACTGGTGCCCTCATGGGAAATGGTGGAAAAGACCCTAAGGCAGTACAGGGTTGAAAGCATAGTCATGGGGTGCTGTCAGCAGGGAAGAAGGGCAGTACAACCTCATGCGCTCAGGTTTGCATGCCCACTCAAGGCTGTTGGTGAGGCACCAGGCCTGTTTGGGAATGTAGGGTCTTAACAGTTCGACCAAGCCATTTTCAATCCTCCGCCTTGGGGACCTCAAGGTGGTATGGGTTGTGCCGCCATTCACTCCATGCCACTTTGACCTATTGGGACCCTATGTCCCCAAACAGGCTCAGTGCCTCACCAAGTGCTTTGTCTGGCTCTTCAGACCGGATGTCCCCAACTGGGCTGTTTGCCTCACCAGGGTGGTCCTATTGTTCAGGCCCTTTATCCCCAGCCAGGCCCATTGCTTCACCACATGCTCTTGGTTTTGAAGTTGAAGGGGTCTTGGATGAGTTTCGGTCCCACATGGAATCGCTGTGATGCTACTCTGGAACCATGGGCCAAGACTCACCCTGTGGCTGCCTCTGCCCACACAATATCCATACAGTGATCATCAGCAGCATGGGACTGCTCAAGCCTGGGCAAAACCCAAGCCGAAACGCAAAACACCGCCAAAGTTCAAGGGCAAGGCAGCCGCTGAGCCCCAGGCGAAGCCCAGCACCCCAGCCTGTCCCACAAAGCAGTGCAACCAAGAGTTCAGGATGGGGCATCTGGCACCTGTGCATGTTCATTTCAGGCTGCAGCGCTGACCTTGTGGTGAGGTATTTTGTTGGGTCAATGAAATCATCAGAGGGCAGGGTGTACTGTATTGCTTTGGCGCCACGTAATTTTCCGGGCGTCAGAACCGTCCACAGTTTTGTCCAGCGACCTGCCCGTATATCAACACTTGGAAGCTCACAATCATGTTACTTGTTGCGCTTGTTATTGATGTTTTGGGTCACTGGCCGTACGTAAGCAAGGTTCACCAAAAATGGTATGCATTCTTGCGCCCCCTTTTTACCAATACGCTGTATCCCCAAGACCGGTTCCGGCGATACAAGGGCACGTCCCAAGGCCGTGCTTCAAGGAGCACCCTGTGGGTGGAGCCCGTGGCACGAGCAGCGCGCTGGAAACGTTCTCTCCGATCTCTAGACCCGGTCCTGCCACCTCTTTGCCCGGTATGTATTTATTCGTAGGGTGTTGTTTCTACCGAGCGGATTTCGTGATTCAAGCCGGACTCACGAAGGCCACGGGGGGAAACGTTGCCAACCCCTATGGGCGACTGACTGTGAATGAAAGCAAGGGCCACAACGGAAGAGGCTCTGTGGCCATTGCGCACTGGGACTGTGTTGAAGGCTGCGGGACTTCATGTACGAAACATGCTCCGGACTGTGGGGGCTCGGAATGGTTCATCAATCTCAAGGTTGTTCACTTGGTTGTGCACGGAGTCTCCCGAGGGAAATGGCATGACGTCGGCTGAGGGTTCTTCTTGTTCGCATGTCGGTCCATCTGCCACAGGGGCGCAGGGCGAGGACAGGGGGCTCAAGTGCCTGGAAGGGCTGCTTAATCAAGGAGATCGTTGATAAGGCTTCCATCCCCCCTATTAATGCAGAACAAAAACATTCACTTTTGATCATGACGGCCGACCATGACAGCCATCACATTGGTGATCATGATGGTCAACAAGATAAATCAACAACGTTAATCATAATGCTTGATGATGTTGGGCATCACGATGGTGATCATGATGTTGGTGATGGCTGAAATGATGGTGACCATGATTGATCTTGATGGTGATCGTGTTGATGATCATAGCATCCTCGTCATGAGTTCATAGGTTGATCATTGTGTGGTTATGTGCGTGCAGTGCCGCGAAAGCTGTAATAGGGCGAGGGTCCCTAGGGGTGTGAGCGAGCTCCTACACTGTGCGTCTGTGCGAGGCTAGCTGGTCATGGACTCAGCAAACGCAATTGTGAACGAACTCTCGTGGCATTGCACCCCGTCAACAGCAACAACATCACTGGCATTTAGTTGACGATGCAAGTTGTCACAATTTTGTAGCTTTTTGCTTTGTTATGCCACGGAATGATTCACAATGGTGTGTCATCGTATTCACCTGCTCAGTCTCTGCATTCTTCAGCTCCGCATGTGTGCACAGGACAACGCGCACCTGGACACCACGTGGGGAGGCTATTGCGTATTTGCGGAGGTCGCGGACGGGAACAGCATGCAGGTGGTGGACGCCATTGAGAAGGCCAAGAAGAGCAATGGCCAGAACATTCCTATCAACCGGGCAGTACTGCAGTAGTGCATTGGTGCGCTCTGGCATGGCGGCCGAAGGGACTCTGTAAATCCACAAGTCAGTGCTGTAGTACTAAGGCTTGCAGCCTAATGAGCCTGAAACGGGATATGGCAGGGCCAGAAAGACTAGTGCGCGAAGATGAAGCAGAAGAAATGCTGCGAGCACCGCTGCAGACCTTGTGCGGTAGCACACGAAACACCGGGACCAGCGAAACACCGGGACCAGCTCCAGGTGTGGGTAAAACTCAAAAAAGTCCACAAGTCGCCATCGTGGGACTTCAGCTCGACTCGAAGGGTCCTTGAACACGAGTATCTTGCCAAGGGGAGGCAATTTTGTGCCGACATGTGTGATGACAGGGGGCGGTTGAGATGCACGCGGTGGGTAAACCTGGGACAGAGGGACCCCAAGGCCGAGGGAGCCGGAGCCCCGCGGTGCGCCAGGTGCGGCTTGGCTCCTAGGCTCTGCTGACCTTAAAACGGCAGCACAGAAACAAGCGGAGTGGACTCGAGGTCGTCTGGACGGTGAAGGGAGAGGCTCCGTGGCAAACTAACGACTGGCACAGAGCCCGCATTTTGAAGTTGAACAGCTGTAGATGTTGGCACAAAACCCGCACTTGGAAGACAGACTGTTGTAGACGTTGGCAGAAATGTCACCGAGGGAGGGGTGCAGAGCGCGTGGTGGGTCATGGTGACAATGCTGAGGTTTTCCCCAAACAGTGCATGATCCATCATTGATCTGAGCGTCCGCTTGTGGGGCTCCCTCCAGACCTCGGTGCCGCCGGAGCCGAGGAGCCTCTCGCTGCTGTCCATCTCCATGTGCTTGCACCTCTGTGCGCGTGCGGTGTTCAACGACTGGAGCAACGAAGTAGAGAAGGAATCATTTGTGTGAAGGCCCGGCGCTTGCTGCAGAAGCCACTGTGTGAAAGCCCGGCGCTTGCTGCAGAAGTCATGCGAATGATTTCATGGAACACCGCTGTCTTCTGCCTTCAGTGGCATTTCCGTTCGACGGTTGCATTCGCTACGACAGGGTGGGTATTTTTCGTTTGGTTTGGCTGAGTTTGTTTGACTTCGGTCGAGTGTGGTTTGCGGCGTGTTGGTTCTTGGTTTCCATCCACGCGCCCGCCCCCGAGCCGACAGCAGGCCCACTGGTACAGAAATGAGCAGGTGTGTAGCAGGCATCAGTAAGCAGCTCTACAAAAACCTCTGGGATATCGATGCGATGCAGAGACCGTAGGCCGCCGCCCAGGGAATCTGTACTACAGTACTTCTAAAAGGGTTTCAGGCACGCACACCGATTTCACTCATTGTCAGTGCCCAACGGGGGGCTGCATTGTAGCACGTTTCGTTTCTCACCTTTGTCGTCTTCTTCTTCTCGTGGCCGTCAGAGGCATGACCTCACCCGAAGGTCTGCGTGACGTTGTGTATGGACGCAAGCTATTCCTGCATGATTGCATCGCATGTACTGAAAGCATGAAAAGCATGAAATGCAGGTGAAAACAACGAGCGAATCCCTTTACCATCGTTCGGTGGGGTCTACAGTCAGCAAGTCCGTGCAATACTGGAACCTAGACCGTGGGCGCAGACAGCGTGCAGAAATACATGAATGAAGTGCCGCAAATATGAATGAACCAAAGCCCATGTCAGTCAGGCCTCAAACCAGACACACAGGACGTGCTGTGGTAGAGGGTCAATCATGTAGCATCCGGTCAGCTTTGTGCACTTACGGTCGATCATTGCCAGGATTGAACTCGTTTGTGCAGACACGGCCCGCATGGAGCCCTAGCGACGCGCCGTTTGAGTTGTGGTGGGGCTCTTGTGCGGCTTCGCGAGGCTGAGGGCTTGACAACATTGCTTTTGGGGACTTTTTCGGCTTTGGGGTCCTGGAACACAAGCCCCTCACCAGGGAAAGCCCTCCTGGATGCACAAACGCCTGGGTATTAATGGACGATATTCTTGTAGGCATCACCATCCTGGCCTTTTGTACCACACCAAGTGTTCAGGCCGCAAAACACCACAAACACGCAATGCCATACAAACAGTAGGCTTCTGGCGCAATGGGAATTTCTAGTTTTTTTGGCTTTCTTTAACCACGTCTGCGAACCCAGGCAATTTGGTTCTGTCATTCTGCATGAGGGGATGTGCTGCCATGTGGCTGTCGCAGGTTGGAGCAGCGGCAAATCCAGCCCATTTTGCGTGCAAATGCGATGTTCAATAACACAAATCCTTCATTCTGGACAAACAGGAGGTGGATGATAGGGTTCTCAATAAGAATCGCGTCATTTGGGAGGTCGGGCTCGGGGGCGGGGGGATGGCTACCTGTGACAATGTCACAGTTGGATGTCACACTTGGCTTTTTTGAGGCTGATGGTGACAGTGAAGTGGGTTTCAGCTGCTACTGCTGCAACTGCTGCCGCCCTGACTGCCGTTGTGCTCACTGTTGCTGGTACCTTGCTGCCGGTACCATTGCCAGTGCTGTGCAGCCCATGATCCCTGGCACCCCTGCCAAACCTGCTCTCTTGCTGCGGCCCAAGATACGGGAGCAATGCAGTCCCCCACAAGCAGTCCATCTCATTTAATTGATGAGTCTGGTTTTCTCCGTTACAGGGTACAAGTAGTTCAGATTCCCTGTCTTCCATCTCAAGCAGCGATGACAGTTCCAGCGACACTGACAGTTCCGACAATAGTGCCTGATCAACCTGCCGTACAGTGGTTTGAGTTGTGCCGTGCCCTGCCCTGGACCTGGACCTGTGACATGCGGCATGTGATGGGGGGGGGGACTGGCAAGAGGGACCCCTGCCCCCCATTGAATGTTGTGTGTTGTGTGTGCGCTAACTTTAACCGGACCTGTACCCACTGGGTTTTTCAACCTAAGGCCCCCACAACGCCCGACCAAGTGTGGCCAGATGGGGCCAGCTACTATAGCAGCACGGGGAGGGAGTGACCCCTGACCAGCATGTACGCCTAACCCACTAGAGCCCGGACAGCTAAAGTGGCCAGCGGAGGTAGGGTCGAGGGATGAACACCAGATCGCCGGACACTCAACGGACGCGCCACGAGTTGGCAAGATGGACTGAAGGCGATGACAGTCGCGGGGCAGGCGCGGCCAGAGCCTAATGCGGACACTGCAACCTGACCATATTGAGGCCCCCATTGAGAACCTTGGTGGGTGAGCACAGCCGGTGGAGTTGGTGATACTGCAGACACATGCCTGAGCGATCAGTTAAGGAGACTACTACACCTTTAAGGAGTCACTTATACCGAGCTGGGCTTACCTTGTCGAGGTTTTACAACCCCTCTTAGGGCCCAAGGTGAGCAACACATTTTAGTAGCAGCAGCAGCAGCAAGTAGACGATAAAAACTCTTTATGCGGACACCGTGGCTCAAAACCGGCATCCAAGTAGCTCAAAACGACTGCAGAGCAAATGCGCATCACCCGCAACAAGTTTTGTGCCATTTCGAGCCGTCTAGCCCGTTCTATGGCCGATGTACTGTCCAAAAATGGCGGTTTTGGGGCTGTTTTCAGGACGATCTTCGTGAAAGTTCACGACGATGGCCAATGTGTCAAGCGGGCATTTTCAATGAGGGCTGTTCTTCTTCCATAGCGATTGGGCTATGAAATGATTGCAAATGAGTGTTCAATAAGGCGTGCGCCACACCGTGGTGCCACGCGGTGGTCCATTTTGATGTGAAAATGAGCCATTTTTGAGCCGTTTTTCACGATGATCGTCCTGCACGTGCAGGGCCATCTCCAAACCAGTAGTTTTCCTTCCTCGCGGATTTCCAATGCATTGAGCAAGACTAGGACCCAGCTTGGTCCTAGTCGCAAGTCTTGATTTTGGTGAGCATGGATTTCTATCTCTTGTGTTGCAGACAGATAAACAAACGCAAGAAGTGATTGTTATCATTGGTTGTGGTTGTGTGTTTATATGTATCAACCTTTGCTGTGCCTGCTCCAGATAGGGCCAGTGGTGCCCTGCAGCCCAAGACGCCCTGGTGGATCATACTGTCTGGAGAGGCTGTGGGCGCTGCATCATGTCAGGGCCAATGCGCCCATCCCATCCCCCGTGTCTTAAACAGCGAATGCCAGGAAGCAACAAAATTTTTTTGAAACTTTAGCAAAAAGCCGGGTCCGTCTAGCATTTTTGGCACGGAACCTCAGCCCAGGGATGTGAAAGGGATGCCGGACCACTGCCCACCCCTGATTTGCCATGCCGTTTTAATGGTGGTTTCCTGACATAATTTGCAAATGGACCCGACGTACAAAGAGGACAGAGCGTGCAACAAAGGGGGTGGGATATCCGCTTTGAAAGGGGAGCTAGCTGGTCTGTGACCCTGTCGAACTGCTTTTCTTAGTGAACATTTCTTTGAAGTATTCATGCCAAGGGACATCAGTCCAAGCGCTGTTGGTGGGCCCATAAAGGACATCGTTTGGCCAACAGCCGCCATCACTTGGCGTCAAACCGCCAATGGTTAGCCCAAAATTGCCGGTTCAGTCGGAATTGCCCTTGCTACTAAAACATGCAATTTTAGAAAATCACCAAGTTCCATTCTTGAGCCCACATAGTGAGCCAGCTAGCGGAAAACCTTTGTCTGGTTATTACACGGCCTGTGGATGAGGCCTTTTTGGAGAATGGTCAGGCGGCAAAGAGAGTCGGTCGCCTGAGGCCACTTTTTTGGTCATGCAATCAGCGGTCCACTCAAACACCCATTCAAGGCTGTGATCAAGTCCAACCAACACGAAGCCACACTACAGGGACAAGTACAGATTACGATCGTAATATTTCGTAATTTTCGTAATTTTCGTAATTTTCGTAATTTTTCCGTAATTTTTGCAATTTTTGCCATATTTTGGGTGGAATTCTTTACGCACAAAAGGGCAGTTTGCCCCTTATTTGCCATTTGTATATGTGGATATAAAAGGAAAGCTGGCCTGTGGTATCAATTGCACAAGAAAGGGTAGGAAAAGGACCAACGCCACCATATCTTCCATCCACATTGCTTGTGTTGTCACAGTCATTTTCCCGTGTTTGTTGTCTTTCTTTGTTCCCGATGGGCAAACCAGCAAACAAGAAGAACACCAAGAAGCGGAAATTGGATGACAAAGCCCACTATTGCTGCATGAGTGCTTCCCAGAGGGCCGCACAGTACCCTGGTGTGATGGAAGCACGTGGTGATACAATGTGGTGCATACATTGTGAAGTACCCGTGCAACACTCTCATCCCAACTTTGCCAACACACATATAAAATCTGGGAAACACCAACGGAAGTCAAACTCGCCATCCAAACCTGATTTTGGGGCAGCCGAGGGAACACCACCTTCATCGGATGCTACAATCGAGGAGCCGGTACATACTTCTGCCTCAACGAGCGATCGGACGGTGATCATTGATGCAATCAATGAGGATGTGATGGCTGCTCTTCTTGGCGCGGGTATCCCGCTCGAGAAGATTGATCATCCATCTTTCCGTGGGTTTTTGAGGAAGTACACCACGGTGGAAGGGTGCATCCGTGAGGCGTCAAATTTGCGGAAGAAGGCAAACTTGCAGCCTTTGTACGATACTCATTTGGCTGCAATCCGGCGTCGCCTGCACCGTCCACGGTTGAAGTATGTCCCCCACGCGTGGCTATCGTTTGACGAGTGGACGGACGATTTTGGCAACGCAATCGTCGACGTTATTCTCGGTGTTGGTCGTGAGTGTTTTGTCATCGAGACGGCCACACACCGAAATGGGTAATCACACGCTGGACAGTATGGCGCGTGTGCGCAGAATATTGGTGCGAACATATCCAGGTGCCTGAAATGTCATGCCTGAGTGGGATGCAGGGGCTGCAGGGTGCAGAATTCAGCACTGTGGGTCACGTGGGATGCATCAGACTAAAAATTAAAAATTCTTGGTGTGCCAGCAGGGGCTGCAGGGTGCAGAATTCAGCACTGTGGGTCACGTGGGATGCATCAGACTAAAGATTAAAAATTCTTGGAGTGCCAGCAGGGGCTGCAGGGTGCAGAATTCAGCACTGTGGGTCACGTGGGATGCATCAGACTAAAAATTAAAAATTCTTGGTGTGCCAGCAGGGGCTGCAGGGTGCAGAATTCAGCACTGTGAGTCACTGAAATGTCATGCCAGAGACCTGAATTTCTGTTGCGCAGGTGTGGTCCGAGTTCGTTGAATGGGAATGGGGCCGGCTGTCACCCAAAGAGAGGGAGAAGAGCATCCAAACAAAGAGTATGCTTGAGCTGATGCTGTCCCACAAGCAGGAGCTAATTGTGCGCATGGCCTTTGCTGCTGACCATCTACAAGAGTTTGCCGCTGTCATCAACACTCTGCAATCGCGAATGAAACCGGTGGCTGCGACAGCCGCACTGAAGTGGGCGCAACTCACCCGCAGCATGAAGCAGTTTTCTGATGCACCACAATGGTCCCCTCGTGTGCTTGAGGCGTTGAAAGGCATGCCTGCATCGGAGCTGCAAGCACTGAAGGAGGCTGTGCGTCTCATTGTTAAAGAGATGGATGTGCAAACTGTGAAGCATGCCACCACTTTGAAGGCTTTCCAAAGATTGGAGGTATTGGATCCGAAACTATTGACGATGGTGAATACGGACTGGCTGCACATCAAGGAGCTCTTCCATCTACCCGATGAAATGCAAGATGAGTGGGAACAATATGTCCGCATGGATCCAACGAAGGTATGCCTCCAGTTTGAAGGAATCTGTCAAGTGCTGAATTGTTGACAACTCCCATATGAAAAGGATGCATTTGAGGACCACAGTCACCACAATTCACCTATTGTGCATCAGGCCAAAAGTGTTGAAGACCCAATAGACTTTTGGGAGCAACACGCTGGTCCCCTTGGTGAGTTGGCTGTGGCTCTATTGACTATGCCGGCAACAAGTGCGGATGTGGAGAGATCATTTAGTTTGGCGGGTTTATTGGACGATCCGAACCGTGGTGCAACTGGTCCTGAACTACGACGATGTGCAGTAATGTTGTACGTAAATGGGGACGTGGAGAAGCGCTTCTAGGCCAAGCCATTGCTGCCCAGGGACCCGCCTTAAACAACCCTGGGCAGCACCATATGCAAATGTTCACCACCGCCGACATTCCATCGACGACCGTTGACGACGAACCGTGCCGAGAAAATCATCAAAAAAATAAAAAAAAGCAAAAAAACCAAAAATAAAAAAAAAGGCGGGGCCCCATTGGACGGCACATGGGGTAGCATCACCAAAATGGTGAGGCTGGGAGCCGCGACAACCCTTTTGGTTGTGTAAACCCGGGAGAGCGCCATCGAAATTTCACCGAAATTTGTCGTAATTTTCCGTAATAATTTTTGTAATTTTTATCGTAATTTTCGTAATTACGAGAATCGTAATCTGTACTTGTCCCTGCACACTAGTACTGCAAAACGGCACATCCTTCTACACAGCTATCCCTCTTCGAGCGTGTCGGACCGTGGGATGCAAGACTCGCGCCGTGCACACCCACACAAGGTTTTTTAGAATTGGGCGCAGGGATGGATGAAAAATGTGTAATTAACTTGGTGAGGGAGGGGTTGGGGGGCTCCAGAAGGGCAGAATTGATGACTTGCGATTTATGAAATGGGCTTTCAGTCATTGTAAACACCAAATTTCTTTTTCGGAGGCTTTTCAGTGTCAAAGTCATTTGTGCCAAAAGTTGGGGTCCAGGTCCCCTTCACTGCCGTGTCGGTTCGGGTCGGTTAGATTCCGGCATTTCGTACATCGTAAATCACCAACGGATGGGCCGGATGTTTTGGGGGGGGGGGGGGCAGGGTGTTGCTTTAATTTTCATTCCGGCGGGGGGGGGGGGGGGGGCTCCCCCTTGGACCACCTCCCTCCCTCCCTTGGACCCCCTCCCCCCCCTCCCCCCTCCACTCTAATTCACCTGAGAATCAGGGTTTTGGGAACGTTTTTTCGCTTGGGCCAATTTTGCCCTCCCGCGCCTTCGGCGCACTTATAGCAGGGTTCTTTGGTCACTCCACTGTATCGTTTCTTCCCTCTGTTGCAGACACCATGTCCCAGCGTCCCATAAGTGCGTTGTTTGGCACCCCGGTCCAACCGTGTCCCCGTGTAAAACGCGACGACGTTGTAAATGCGATCCTCTATTTTCGTTTCCAAGATAGATGGACTGGGAAGAAAAGGCAAGAGGCGTATAATGTGGCACAGAAAGCATGTTCCACGCCGTTTCCGAACACTCCAATGGCAACTCTGCGTGAGTTTATAACACAAGCAGCCATAATGGCACGCCAAGTCGTGGTTCCTCTTCCAGTTCAGAGGAGGATGATATTGGTGAGTCCAGCTCAGGTGAGTCCAACTCTGATTGATCTTCGGCAAACAATTTGATAACAATGAGCATTCAGCTGTGTTTCTTGTTTGTGTTGCCTGGTGGTGTTTAGGTGAGGGCACAATGTATGGACCCAAAAAGATGATTTGATTACCTGTGTTCAGACATTATGACAAATGTATATGTTGAATGGGTCAATGTGGTGCATTTTTGCAATTCCTGGTCGATATGGTTCAGTCCAGCAGGGGAGGGCCGGGGCTCCCCCCCTGGACCCCCTCCCCCCCCTCCCCCCTCCGCTCAAGCAACGCCCTGGGGGGGGGGGGTTATAAAATGAATACATACTTTCTGAGTGTCTTTTTTTCCCCTGACCTGTTTGCGCAAGGTGCCCAGTCCACACGTCAGTCACCATACCCCCCCCCTGTTTTTCTACTTTTCAATCCTCTTAATTTAATTGGGTCTTACCCCCCCCCCCCCCCCGCTTATCACCATCCCTGATTGGGCGGCTTTCTTTGTGGGAGGAAAGGGGGTCCAATGTTTTCACCTCAACACTGACGGGTAGCGGCCTGGCCTAGTGGATTCAAGTGTCCAGGTCACAGAACAGGACAGCTTAAATCCCCATCAGGGCAGCAGACTGCGCTGTAGATGACTATCGGGCACTGCGAACCAAGACACGTAACAATGGAAAGCAAGAGCGGGACCATCAACAGGATCGATGAGGCACATGCACCAGCAAATATTCTTCTGCGTCTACCTGCACAACAGATTCATGGAGGGAGCTGGCCCTACCGCGAAGTCCAATTGGGCCGTGCCACAGAAGATTTTGTGTGGGGCATTGCCCTCTGCAGCGGACATCGACGTGCTGATTACACATGGGGTCGACTTTTTTGTGTGCCTGCAGGCTGAGGTTCCCTGTCACGCTTCCGCCGAGGTCCTATCAATCTATGTGCACCCAAAGCGGAATAAACCAAGTGTACCCCCGTACTTTGATGATGCTCTCCGTATTGGTCTGTGCTTCGTGCCTGCGAACATGCACTCGGAAGTTCAATACTGTGCCTTGTGCAAAGTGCGCATTGTGCAGTACCCCAAAGCTGCCCAGGTTGGGTAGATCCACCAGGCATGGCAGTGAGAAGTGGAGAAAGGGGCAGGATTCAGGGGATGAAGCATGAAAGTAGTGTGGGGAAGTCTGAATACCGTGCTAATGGCAACTCTGCCCCCCCATTTCCATGCATCAGAGCCCTGGGGCATTGTGTATGTATGCACAGTTAAACGCCATTAGCGGCCCGTTTTTTTGGGAAGGGGCCCGAATATTGGCATTTCGAGTCTACAACATGCAGACAGTATGTACGATCAGCAGACAGTGTCTACTTGGAGCGGACAGTATCCACAGACTCCAGGCCGCCATGCCAGTGTGCACGAGTAAACGACGGTAGCGGGACGTTTTGGAGGAAGGGGGCCTTTGGCTCCCTTCCCAAATATTGGCACTTCGGGTCTACAACACGCTGACGGTGTCTACGATTAGCAGACAGTGTCCACTTGGGGTAGACACTACAGACCACAATTCCTGTGGTCCACAGGTAAACGGGCAGGGTGCACAGGTAAACAGAGTGGCATTCGGTGTGAAATATACACATTCTTGCATATTTGGGGCCTTTGGACTCTGAAGGGTGAGGGTGGGCAGAGTTGTCATGTACCAAATACTGGGGGGGATACACAGGGGGAAATGGATTGACGATGCATGTATTGGGGGCCAAAGGGGGTGGAATGGATATATTCTAACATTTCAAAAAGTTGATGTTGACGCGTTTTGGTTCCGCACTTTATGTGAAGATGGGTTCACGCAGGACAAAAGTGCTGTTTGCAACTACGCACATCCATTTCATGTTGTCAAGGCTGATACTTGTGAGCTGTTTGCGTGCGAATTGTCAACCTGCTGTGCAAACAAAGAGCCTTGCCCCAGTCGTTGCTGCCACACACATGGGGTGAATACGTCTCTGGCCTATCCTGCAGCTTCGGACAAGAAAACCACCGTCAATTTCCTTCATTGTCTATGGTTGGACGGCGAGGTGGGAGATGCAGGTTGTAGTTGCGCACAGTGGGTGGGTCTTGTTGCGTAATGCCTGCACTTTGAGGCTGTCTCAATCCTTATCCTACAACCTATTTGGCCGCGGCGCCATGGGGGCACACTTCTGCAATGAGAGCTTTACACGCCACTGTGGTGACTGCCGGGGGAAGACAGGGGGGGGGGGGGGGGGCTGGGTGGCCAACAAGTGTTCCTGCAACGCCCCAATATGCGTATGCTTCGCCTGCGTGCCCGCTTGAATGGTTCACCCCCCCACAAAAAAAAAGAAACAACAAAACAAAGGCTGTGGAAGGCAAGTTTGGCCGGAGCCAAGTGCGTGGCCGCACACCTGACCTCTTTCCGGCCCCAATAACACAGCATGGCTTTGTGGGTCAGAGTGAAATATTAGGCCTACGGCTCACAGTTGCAGCGTCGTCGCCCCTGTGGTGTCATTTCCGTGACCCCGAAGCTCCCATGGTGCTTCCCGCCACCGAAGGGAAATGTAGCACAGGGCGTGGGGAGCGTCGGGTGGGTGGTGCAGGAGCGGAGGCGCGGAAAACAAACCATTTCCCCCAAAAAATAAATTCCTCCCTCACCCCACCATCGGATGATCGCGGCCCCCCGTTAGCAATTCCCCGAAAGTTTCCGCCCTGCCATGATGGAATACACCCCGACCCCCCTTTATGCCTCTGGAAAGGTTCATTTCCGGCAGCTGTGATGTGATTTACGTCCCACAGATACACGTCAAATTGGCACAGCTTACTGAGCATAGGGTCTGGCAGGTTTCGAGGCTGGTCCAGACCCCCCCGCAAGCCAGCGGGTCCCGCAGCTGACTGCCCCTTGTTGGAAATGCACACCAAAACGCCGTAGCAGCACAGCGTCCCAAGGTCTCAGTTTGCTGTATTTGTGTGGGTTCTGGTGCTGTGCAGCAATGTTTCGGTGACTTTTGGTCCTCGCCCCATCGCAATTAGTTCGCTTTGTTCGCACTTCTATTGGGTGGGGTACACTCCAAGCCCCCGCGCACACCCTCACCCCCACTTCCCTCCGTGCCCAGAACCGCCCTCACGCAACATTCACACCCTCGCGAATCACTGCTTAGGGGTGGGGCTTTTCGGTTTCTCTTCCCGGCGAAGGATAGGGTTAGCAGTTTACCTCCCGGATTTGCGGGCAGGGGCTGGTCCGAGGAGAGAGGCGACACTGGGCACCCTTCCTTTTGGGAATTTGCCAAATCCTCCGCACGGTGACGTTGCAGGAGTTCCCAAACAGTATTGTCGAGTTCCGTAGAGTCCTGTTGCTCCATGTCTTTTGCACTCAGGTGCTCTCCTCTGCATCCCCCTGCCCTTTCTCTCAGGCTGCACAGTCAAACTGTTAGAACGCCTGCTGCACCGCTACCAACACGAGAGTGGGGTCATGTACATCCACTGTCTGGAGGGCTGGGGCCGCACGGGGGTGGTGGTGTCGTTGCTGCACGTGCTACTGCGGGGCCTGGAGCCGCTTCCCGCCATGCAGCTTGCGAGTGCGGGCTACAGACAAAGGCGTGAGCATCGGGGGACGGACGTCCCCAAGACCCACGAACAGCGGATGTTTGTGCACACTGTGGCGAAGTCCCCAGCGTTTGCAGCGCTCAGGCAGAGAGCACAGTCGCCAAGCTGATTGCCAGATCGTTGCTGAATGACACTCACCGCTGTTACCCATGGAACGGTCGTCTCCCGGAACAAGATTTCTTTTCCTTCCACATTGTTTTTGATTTAACAGCGCAAGGGCTGTAACTGAGAGCGGTTGGCTTTACTGACGGCGGCTCGGCTGGCAGTTACCAGTAGGTCAGGGCTGTGTTGGGGTCCATGCATCCAGGAGTCTATCGGTGTTTCTTTCCTTTTTTTTGCCAAGGACAGCCCTGTTCGGATCAGGCAGGTACTGCTTCGGCTGGCGCGCAATTACTGGTTTGGTGCATAACCGAGCGTGGCCACTGCGGCCGGCGCAGAACAACACCTAGCGAGAGGGTTGTGACGCGAATTGACTCGACAGCCGAGGTCCTTCCATCTGCATTAGACACCGTCCTGCCGGTTGCCAGCACCCTTCGGCACCTTATGAAGGTATAATAAGCACCAGTCATAAGCATCAGTGGCTGCAAAAGGACGACGGACGACGTTGCTCCTCGAGAAACAGAGCCTGGGCAACAGCAAAGACATGAAGACCGGGCCTCTGCTGTGGTGGGAAGGCTTCGTCAGATGCAGGAACAACAAACAGCAAAGTCGGCTGGGAGACATGGGATCACGGTCTCACTGCCGACAAACGCCGCCCCTTGGGGGCATACAACAAGGGCAATTGTGTGCCTTCCTCTCCGGCTCTGTGTGGAAAGCCGGCGATTTGACCGTCTGGCATTTCCAGCTGGTGCCATGCACTTCATTGAGGTGTGTGGGACAAGGCTTGCATGTCGAAGGATCTGTCTGGCCCTCAGATCTTGGCTGATGAGCACTCGCACTGAAAATCCATGTCACGATGCAGCCGAAAGCTAGTACAGCAGCCCCCCAGCCCCCCACTCCGCATGTAATGATCCCATAAGTTGATGCTCTTTCGATCGCAGCAGAATTATCAAGGAGCAGTTTGTTTGGTCACAGCTGCGGGGGGATAATGCCGACATGTGCGCACCTGCACATGTGCACATCTTCTGGCATTGTTGCACAGGTGTTGCTGTGTTACCACAACTTAAGTCCCTGTATGTAGGTTCCCATTCTATCGGCAAGTGGCCCAGGGCAGGCAGGGAAACTGGAGTTTTGTTGTATCTTTCTACAGAGGATGGAGGGTAGGCTGCGGATGCTCATTGTAGTTTGAACCAGTGGTGATGGTATCAGACATTTTCACTGTATCTCATCGTCACCGGACCGGAATAGAACCAAAACATCTTTTCGGGCAACACAATCTTGCCACCTAACACTATGGATGCTGAAGGGAACCTGCTTCTAGGAACCTGGTTCAAAGGTTCTGTTATGTACAGAATTTAATACCAGGTAGGATTAAACAAGTCGTGGGGAGGGGGGGGGGTGCATGCATTTTCCAGCCCCTGCTGCTGCTCTTGGTGCCCCCTCCCCTCATGATCGAGGCGCGGGTGCGCCATAGCAGGGGGTTGGCAACCTGATGTGCCCAGGCAATGGGCATGGGGGGTGGGTGCTGCCGCGGGTACTCCAACCACGTGACGTACACCACACTGGTGGGCAGTTCTTGCAAACAGGATTGCAAAAATCATGGGCATTTTAGGTGAAACTGGAAGATTATGGTGACATTGGCAAAATGGATTGACATTTTTTGAGGGTCTCTCCTTGGTGGCATGTTTCTTGCAAAAACAAGTCCCAAAGTCATAGGCATTTCAGGTGAAATAGGAAAAATGAATCGCAAATAGTTTCAAATTGTCTCTCCTTGTGGTGGCATGTTTGCTGCAAAAGAGGGTCGTTTGTTGCACAAGAGAGTGCTAAAATGGAAAGTGGAACAGGCATTCTTGGTGACATTGGCAAGATAGCTTGATTACAGTTTCTGCGTGTCTCTCTTTGGTGGCATGTTTCTTGCAAAAAGGGGTTCAAAAATCACAGGCATTTTCGGTGAAGCTTGAAAAATGACTTGAATACACGTTCTGGGTGTCCCTGTACAGTACAGTGGCATGTTTCTTGCAAAAGGGGAGTGCAAAAATAACGGTCTCCGGTGTTAAGCAATTGAGTGTCCACAGTGCAATCTGGTTAGGTCAGCTTATGTATGGCTGAAATTGGTAGACGGATAGTCGTGTGCCGCCGGCATGGGTTTCTATACTGCCTGAATCAACTTTCTTGCAAAAGAGAGTGCAAGAATCATTGTAGAATGCCTATTATCGGTGAAATTGGCAGAATGGAGTTTTGACTAAACGTTCCGAGTGTCTCTCCTTGTGGGCATGTTTCTGGCGAAAGGAGGTGCAAGAATCACTTTGGAATGGGCATATGAGGTAAAATCGGCCAAATGGATTGAATGCATTTTCTCGTTGGCACACTCCGCACCCTCCGCCCCCCCTGTACCCTTGCCATCTCCAATGGATGGGTCTCCCTCAAACCCTCGCAACATCTGTCCCTGTGGCCATGCGGGGCACGAAAAAAGGGATGGTAGGGTGCCAGAGCCAAAAAGTAACACAAGAGTGCTCCCTCGACATGGGAAAGAAGCCTCGGAAAGGGCGATGAGACAAAGTACAAAAAGACCAATGTCCAAGGTGTAGGCATGCCGTGCTAGCGCAAAAGGATACCGTCTCAGTGATGTAACAACATAGAGGAACGAAAACATGAAAGCCGTCGTCATGCCTTCGAGTTGTATTTGGATCCAAAATCTACTATGTTTCCGTGCAAGAATGTCGGATCACGTTAGTTGGCATGCGGCATTGCTCGTCCCGCACCCTCCAAGACCAAACCATTGTGTCAATGAGTGTCTCACCCGGTCCAACCGGGCCATGCTGCGTCACTGGTGCACGGTGCGGGACGTTGCACCAGAGGACTACTACGAGGAAGAAGTCGCCAAGTTGTCCGATTTTGCACAGATTATGCAGCGCATGAGGCGTTGTGCAGCAGCCCACCACAACAAAGGCATTTCGTGGTCCTGATCTTGTTTCATGCGGACTTGCGGCACTGGTGTGCGGATACCATGGCGGACACGGTCAGTGGCATCTCTGTGCCGTGCCACCTGTACTATCGCACACTCCGTGACCTGCCCGCGACACCCCACCCATCCCATGCCGGACGAATGGGTCTCCCTCAAATGTACATCATGTACCCCACCCCACACCCAAAAGGCATAGTCAATCCATTTTGCCAATTTCACCAGTACTGCATATTCCACAGTGAGTTGTCAACTCTCTTTTGCAACAACCATGCCACCTAGCAGCTTTCATCAAAGGGAACCCGTCACCGGGGATGCAGTTCACGCTCTTGTGCACTCCGCTCTGCGTTAGGCGGTATGCATGATTGCGAGACAAGGAAGTGTCGTGGGGGGGGGGGTGGAATCGATATACTGGGACAAATGAGCAGCAATTCAGAACACTGCGTGCTTTTTCCGTATGATATGCAACAGTGAAGGTATGAATATGTGCTGTACATAGCATGATCACGTTTGAACCAACACAGTAGGAACTGATTTGCAGACTGGCGAAAGCCAGAGGGTGACGACCGTCGTCATGAATGGCCACCCAGCAAAGACACCTAGAAGGTGCATTCCATCTGTTTTGCCAATTTCACCAAGAATGCCTATTCTGCAGTGATTGTTAAACGCTGGTCGCCATAAATACACCAACAAGGAGAGATAACAAGAAGGTGCATTCACCAATTTCACCAAGAATGCCGATTCTACATTGCTTTTGCAAGAAATGTGCCACCAAGGAGAAACACTCAGAAGGTGCAGTCAATGTGTTTTGTCCGGTAATGCCTGTTCTACAGTGGTGTTTGAACTCTCTTTTGCAAGAACATGCCACCAAGGAGAGACACCTGGAAGGTGTATTCAACGTGTTCTGCCCATTTTGCCAATGCATTTTGCAAGAAACATGCTACCAAACAGAGACACCCAAAAGCTATATTCAATTGATTTTGCCAATTTCACCAAGAATGTCCATGCTACAGTGATCTTTGGAATAAATACACCTCCAAGGACAGACACCCAGAAGGTGCATTCATCTATTTTGCCAATTTCACCAAAAATGCCTGTTTCTCCTTCCAATTTTGCACTCTCTTTTGCAAGAAACAACCCCCTTTGGCAACAAACATGCCCCCACAGCGAAATTGTATCCGATTCATTTTTCCTATTTCACCCAAAATGCTTATGATTTTTGCACTCTTTTTTTGCAAGAAACATGCTAGCAAGGAGAGACACCTAGAAGGTGTAGTCGATCAACTTTGCCAGTTGCACCAGTTCCCGTATGGATGGAGTTTTCCGCACCATAAACTTCGTGGTCGCCACGGCGATTGGCCCCATATAGGTCCTCAACGCCACCACCAACTGCCAACCTCCACCAACCACCAACCGCTGCCAACCGCGACCAACTGCCAACCGCCAACCCCCAGCAACTACCAATCGCCAACCAATAACCGCTGCACCAACAGCCAACAACCACCAACCGCCTACCGCCAATCGCCACCTACCATGGTTGAACATATGGGCTACAGCATGGCAACATAGTGAGTTCCCAGCACTGCATGGCAGTTGGGAGTTCGTCGTTGGTGGTCCTTGGGGCGGTCTTTAAGGGCGGTCCTTAGCGAAAAAAATTGGGTTCCTCAAGGACCGAGGATACCTCTGTGCCACGGAGCTGAAGACCAGCACTGTCCCCAGGCTGTGCACCATGCCTCCGGTAATACGCCTGGACCCGGACTTGAGGGCCTGATAGCTGCCAGCCATGAAGCAGGATAGTCCCGCCCCCGGCGTGGACAGCTGTCCCAGCAGCTTGCACAGCTTTCAGTGCTCAATGGTACCCTTTCCCGTGGGCGCCACCCACGCGCGCAGGCGCTGTTCATCCCTCCCGGCACATTTTTAAAAGTTCCCTAGATTGCGTTCATATCCTTTGCTATGAAATGGATGCTCCGCACGGGCATTGTTTCACTTTTGCTGCATATGAGGAAGCCCACCTTGCGCAAGCGGCCAGTGATGCTCCTCACCGAGCGCCACAAGATCGCGCGCTGTTGGCACAAATAAGGAAATCGTCAATATATACCAAGGCCCTGATGCCCCGCAATGCCCCTTCACGATTTGTCGTACCAGGGTCTGGCACACGACTGGCGAGTAGCGCCAGCCGAGCAGCAAGCGCGTACCTGTACCACCGCCCATCTGAGCACTGGAGGAATAAGATGCGTCGCCACTAGCTGGCAGGTACATGCTCCAGAACGTGTTTTGGAGGTCAAGCTTAGCCAGCCACGGGCGTCCACTCCCCCAACCCCCCACCCCTCTCACCCAGTCCCGCAGCCCCTTGAGGCCCAGCAACCGGAATTTCGCCGGCCTATATGTGTCTGCCTCTTTTATGGGGGTGGCGTCCAAGAGCATTCGGTGCTTCTGCCGATTTTTGGGGCGTAGAAAAGCGCATGCTGTGGGTCTGTTTCTCGTGCCCTTCAACCCCTGCGTGTCCACGCACGCGGACCACATCATATGTGGCAGCTTTGGGCACCTGGAGGTCATGTCTTCCTTTGCTCAATGCCTTTAGCCCTGCGGGTATGACAGGGAGGGGTACAATCGCACTCGTCCCACCTCCCCTAGCCCCTGCCGCCACCGCTTCCTCCGTGATTTCGTCAGAGGAGGAGGAGTGGTAGCCCTCCTCCTCCCCATCGTCTTCCCCCACCACCCGCAGCGCAACCTTGAGGAGCTCTGTTTCACCCCCCCACCCCCCTGCATGCTGCGCGTTGCCTCCAGGAGTTCACCGTGGCACTGTTCAAGGTAGACTAGATGCACAGCACCGATTCTTCCAGCCTTTTGCTTGCAGTATCACGCTATCCGATTCTTGTTGTGCACCACTTGCTCCACCACTCCATCCTGCATGGCTTCCTGAGGGATTACGTCTCCAGCAGTCATGTCTGTCTGCAGGCTCTTGCTCACATTCTCTTGTGCTGCTGGGGTTCAAAACTTGGCCTTTTGTAGGCACTTTGTTTTGGGCTATAGCTGACCCAATCTCTACGCCGCTGCAGCTGTGCCCCACAGTCCCCAGCTACTTAGGCGGTCATCTATGGTCATGAGGCGTTCAACAGTACTGCTTGTGCCCAAAAGCAACACGGTAGGTCTTAAAACACTGTTCAGGAATGCCACAAAATCACCTCGAAGAGAGGTTGTTAGATCAAGCGCAGGCGCGGGCGTCATATACCCCCCTTTTTTGGGGTCATTCGCGTAGCATACCCCAAGGCATGATATTGGATGTCCAACCCCTTGTAAAATCATTATTTTGCCCAATAAGAGCATCCCCCAATGGATTTTTTGATTTTGAGGCCTCTACCCCCTAAAACTGGATATCACTTTTTTGAGGGGGGGGGTGGGGGTGGGGGGTGGGGGGGGGGGTCAAAAGTTTTTGCTTAATAGGCTAGAAGCAGTGGGGACGCACGCTGCTGGTAACACGGCCAGCGGTCCAATGGTAACGCAGCCGATGCCAGGTTTGTAGGCGTCGGTCCGAATCCCGGTCTGCCGAATTTGAGCCCCGTCGCCGGCGGCGGCGCCAAAAAGGCCAGACTGGGGTTCGAACTGTCGACCATACGGTTGCCCGCCGGCTGCAATACCACTCGGCCACTGCTTGGATTCTGGAGAAGGGCTTCCCTGCTGCTTGGGGCCGCATCTGCCACTGACAAAAAACCCAAACTGTGTGTATCTGTCTGACTGCCTGCTTGCTGGCTCAGGGACTGATTGGCTGACTGTCAACCTCTCTTCGAGGTGCACTGCCGAAGGCAATAGAATTTAGCTGATGTTCGTGCAACCCGATTACTAACCACTTTGATTCCCGTTCTACTACCAACAGGTCAAAGACGCGGTCTTTTTGCAAAACTGCACTTTGGGAACTCTTTTTTCCCCCCCTTAAGGACTGCCCTGCCCCTCAGGAACGGCGACAGCATGCGGAAGATGCAGTTCTTCGCAGATGCAGCGGCGGAGGGCAGGGCGTTCAGGGTGGGGATCATCGGGGGCCGAGGATTCTACGGATCCCTCCGGGCGCCGTCGTGGGTGCAAACACTGCAGCAGGCAGAGTTTTTGGGGTCTACCATGCCTGCAAGCTGGCTGCGTACATGAGATGGATAGTGAGGCAAGTAGGCATCAGACCATGGGCCTGCGGATGGCAGCAGGTGCCCCGGCCCACCAGCGAATCCTGTGGCGTATGTTTTGGCTCTGGCTACGGAGCAGTATCCAAATAGGCACCTTCAGGGTATTGTCTGAGGACAATCTGGCTGACCCCCTGAGCAGGCTAGACGGCCCAAACAGTCCATGGAGGAATCCACGAGTTGTGCTCTGCAGGGTGTCCGGGAGGCGGGTGCTGAACTGCCACTTATGGCAGCCATACGCATAACATTTGCTGTCTGTCAGCTCTGAAATATGTCTTTGGCCAGGGTTGCCGCCGGTACCCCTGTTTTCTATCATCGGGTCACAACCAATGAACGGATTTCTGCCTCTGTGTTGGGCCCTTCACCGCTTCCTGGTGACTACTTGCGGATTAAGTATGAGGTGGATGGGGAAGAAGTTGTCTATGATGCTGCACCACTGAAGCGCATCGACTTCAGCATTACAACCCCATCCTATTCATCCCTGCCATCACCAAAACAGACTGTCTCCGATGGTGCTGGGAAAGGTGATGATGAAAGTTCCAAGTGCATAGAGGAGGGCCATGCAGAGATTCACTTGGGCACACTTCCAGACTTCATTCTAGCCACGTCACGGCCAGCCCAGATATCTGAGTTGCCAAATTTGACGCTGTCAGCATCATCTCAAGCTCAAGCCACGTTGGAAATCAATCTGAGGGGTGAGGTTGGGCTCTGCACTGAGGCCCAATACACTGCAGTCTCCAATGCCGTGGTTGAAGCATCTGACAACAATACCACCCACTCCATCATCTTTCTGGAACCCACACCCCGCAGCAATCTCATGGACCCCTTTGAATGTGTGAGTGACCTGGTCAGAGCATGGGAGGATGGCAAGGACAAGAATCTTTCGGGTTGGCCAGAAACATTAATGAAGCTGCTTGATTTGGCTGATCAGATTGTGTGGAAAATGAGTTCAAGTGTCTCAGACCACAAATGTCCATTGCCATCGCAACAGCAGTGCTTGGACATGCAGAGTACCATCGACCATCTCTTGGATGGGCTAGAGGTGCTGCAGCAGCAGCACGGTCGCCACACTGCCCAACCACGGAGTGCAGATGGGATCACCCAAGTGGACAGTGGGGTCTTCCCATTGTTTGAGGGCTGCAGGCCGATGTCGCTGGAACAGGCCCTGCAGGGGATTGATCTGAGTACAGAGGCGGAGGAACTAGGGATGGAATTCTGGATGTGCCCTGATTGTGAACGTCCCACTTCCGAGGATTATGCAACGCATTACTCCCAGAAGCACCGCTCTGTAGCCTGTGGCTGCCGACCCCCACTGCTAACTACGGCTGAAGTGTTGCAGTTCGTGGATCATAGAGCAGCCCCTGCCACTACTAGCTACACTTTGGAGAGTGCGATTTATAGGAGGGCAAACAAAGCCATGCGTGAGTTCCAGAAGGACCCGGCACAGTTTGACCTATGGAGATCATACTCCTTTGTATTACACCAGGAGCTCCAGCAGCTGCAACGGTGTGAAGGAAGTGTCTACCGTGCAATTGATTTCCGAGTGTCACCGACACTGTATCGTAGGGGCAACGTCGTTACGTGGAACCAGCCATCCAGTGCGTCTGAAGACCCCCGCGTTGCAAGGCACTTTTTGAAGAACAACGGTGGCGGGCCACCCATAGGCACTATTTTTATCATCCATTCTGTGAGTGGGCGACCCATATGGAGGCACTCGGTGCACGAGGAAGAGAGAGAGGTAGTATTTGTGGCTGGAACGCAATTTCAGGTGGTGAGTCAGGCTGATATGGGGTTGAAGCAGCTTCTCGAGGCTGCCATGAGGAACAGTATGAAGGAGGTGGATGTGTATGAGCTGCGGGAGCTGACGTTGGATAGTTGGAGAGATGTACAGTCATTTGTGGACGCACCTCAAGTGGCGCCGAATCGCGAACTTTGGGACCTGATTGCAGAGCAACCCACCGAGTTGCGTGTCTGTCGGAATCAATTGAAAGAAGTTTGTGACCCAATGTCTGTACTTCTTCGCCGGGAAGGTGATGGGGCCACCGCACTGCATTTGGCAGCAGGAGTACCTGATAACCTGAAGTGCCTGCAATTGGTGTGCTCGGGGTTGGAGACACAGGAGGGTGCTGCAAAGGATATGGCAGGTAACACAGCTCTACAGGTGGCCATCAAAAACAAGCACCATGATGCTGCAGTATTCCTTTTGCAACGATTTGGTGGATGGGCAGACCTGTCACAGTTAGAGATGTGCTCTGTGTTGCCCTGGCTGTGTGCAGCAGGGACCCAGGATTTATTAGAACCACTTTGCGATGCGCTTCACATTGGTGATGAGCGCCAGCGGGCAACGAAGGACGGCATTAGAGAGTCCTCCCGGTCAGGATTTGTAGCGTGCATTGAGGTGTTAGTAAGGCATAATGCAGATGTGCAAGCGATTGATGATGATGGATCGACGGCACTGATGTTGGCTGCTGAAAACGGCAATGTATCCTGCATTGAGGCGTTACTGGGGCGTAATGCGGATGTACAAGCGGCCAGTAATGATGGAAGGACAGCACTGATGTTCGCCGCTCGAAACGGCCATGTATCCTGTATTGAGACGCTAGTGGGGCATAATGCAGATGTGCAAGTGGCCGATGGTGGTGGATGTACGGCACTGATGTTAGCCGCTCGAAATGGCCATGTATCCTGTATTGAGGCGTTAGCGGGGCTTAGTAAAGATGTACGAGTGGCTGATCATGACGGAAGGACGGCACTGATGTGTGCTGCTGAAAACGGCCATGTATTCTGCATTGAGGCGTTAGTGGGACATAACGCAGATGTGCGAGCGGCCGCTAATGATGGATGGACGGCACTGATGTTGGCCGCTCTAGACGGTCATGTATCCTGCATTGATGCGTTAGTGGCACGCAATGCAGATGTACGACCCTCCACTACCAATGGAAGGACAGCACTGATGTTCGCCGCTCGAAACGGCCATGTATCCTGCATTGAGGCGTTAGTGGGGCATAATGCAGATGTACAAGCGGCCGATAAGGATGGATCGACGGCGCTGATGTTCGCCACTCAAAATGGCCATGTATCCTGCATGGAGGCACTACTGGGGTATGATGCAAATGTATAAGAGCCCAACAATGATGGATGAACGGCTTTGCTGAGTGCTGCCTCCAAAGAACAAGCTCTTGTTGTTAATGCCTTAGCCACCACCAACGTGGCCCTTGGGGGTTTTGACACTCAAGGCCGCTCGGCTTTGATACTTGCCGCTGCCGCAGGCACGCAATTTGCCCCTCGACTCTGCTTGCCCACAAAGCACACATAGAATAGACTGCTAATTTGGGCTGGCGCCCATCATGTTTATCCAAGATGGGTCTGTAGACTGCATAGAGGCATTGATGGCCCAGGGAGTGGAATTGCCTTTGCTCATAACACCAGAGTAAGCACGTACTGTGGCGCTAGCTATCCATATAAGTGTTTTGAGACATTGAGGACACATGTTGCTAATATGAGCACGGTGGTGAATGACAAAGTGATGGTTCATCAGAAACGTCAGGGACGTTCATTGCATGTTACTGATATGAGCACAGTGGTGAATGACAAATTCATCAGAAACCTCAAGGACGTTCTTCAAAACGCGATGCATTTTATGAACATTGGTTGGTCTGGTGGGAGGGTCTGTGATGGCTGTGAGAAGAGCGGCATAGGCCCTTGCGGGGTGACAATCAGGGAAGGTGTTACTCGATACCGTCACTCGATACCGTCACTCTATACCGTCCCTCCATTCCGTCAATCCATACCGTTACTGTACACCTGGGCGTCCTGGGTGTGCGCAAGAAAAGGGGGTGGATCTTTGAAGCAGGAAATGGTGCAGACAGAGCAGAGCAGAGCAGACATATAGGTGCTGGACACAATGAATCCCTGCCAACAGCCAAAATGTTAGGCTGCCCTGACCTATGTCCTGGCCTCAGTCAACAACCAAAAGCATGCAGACAGGGTTTCTTTCAACCCCTCGGGTTTCTACCAGCTTTAGTGGTTGGTCTATCGAGTGCTCTATCGCATGGGCAAATACTCCGAGGTTTGAGCAGTGCGCCATTGCTCCTCAGCAATTGTACTGTCAAGGCACTGATGTGTAATTCGATACGATAACTTGTATTGGGATCTTGTGAGGCAAAAGGGCACGGGTGCAAACTTTGGTGCAGAGCTTTCGTGCAAGGAGAGCGTCCCTGGGTGTCAGCGTCAATTATTGCGTTAAGAACGCTGCTTTCTTATTTTTTGCCGTTTTACCACGTTGATTAATGGTAATCAGTGTTAATGAGTCTAAGGAGTGTATTTGCATGTGCTCTTGTGGGTCATAAAGCATGTTTAAGCCCCGATATTTAAGTGATTTATTGCTGTGTCAGTATCAATTTTTGGGAGCACTCCGGTGGTACATGGCAGCACGTTATAAATACAGTGGAACCGAGCACAACGGTACACTGAACTTTGACAATTATCATCTTGCATCTATTGGCAAACAATAGGACATTTAATCGCCTTTGCAGCAGAAACGACGGCTTTGTCATCTTTAAAACACTTTTTTTTGGGTTCCCATCCTTCCCTTTGGCGCCTGCTAACTTGCCATACTGCTTTACCGCACTCGTTATTTTGCACATAATTGTTAGTGCCAGAGGTGTGGCTTGTGGTATCTAGGGCACCGGAATGGCTACACTGGCCGCCCATGGCCTGGACTTTTTGGCGCAGGCATCTACTACCGTTGAGCGCTATGTGTTTTGGCCTTAAGTTTTTTTTTTTCGAAGTATTTGAGCCCAGCAGCGTGGTGTCCATGAGTATTGATGGAGATAATGATCTGGGGTTCTGGGCAGGCCATCGTCTCCTCTTCCTCTCCACTGCACTCCATTCTCCATTTCAAAGGAACAGTTTAATTGCATGGAAGGTGTACCTGAACCCCATGGTGTACCTAACCCCTACCCGTTGAGTACCCATAGATGTTAAAGATAGATATAGACGGACAAGACAGACAAGATAGATGTAGACATGCAGACATAGATAGACATGCAGACATAGATAGAAATGGATATGATAGATAGATTTGGCTAGGTAATCCCTGCCATATCAGGGACTCCAAAGTGGCGAAGAGACAAATGGCAAATTTTCCATTCAACCTTGTACAATAAACAAAGGGGGCCATTTTTCGAAGCCCCTCTCCCCCACCTTCACTGGGCCTCTGCCCCCCACCTTGGGGCAATATTCAGGTCGCCCTGCCAGACTCTGGGATGCACGAACCTCAAGACCAGCTGCACCCGCTGTTGGTGACAACATATCCCCCACCTTACACCTTACACTGTCTACGGACAGCTGTGTCTTCCCCAATGTTCCTTGGGCAACAGAGGTGAGTGTCATGAAGGAACACGCTGGCAATCAGCCAGGCATCTGTGCTCTCTGCCTGAGTGCTGTAAACGCGCGGGATTTTGTCACAGTGTGCATGAACATCTGCTGATAGTGGGTCATGGGGATCTATTCCTCAATGCTTGTCCCGTTGTCTGTAGATGCTGCCTTCCGACCTCGACACAAGTCTGTCACAAGAGGGCCTCCTGCACTGGGCTCAAGTGCATGGGTGGCAGGGGAGGCCAAGGACGCTACTCTTCTGCGAAAAGTGTCTTCGATGACGGTCCAGTGGGCCTGGGGTAGATGCTGTCTCATTCATAGAGCGCATGGCAGCAGGCTGCTAAGTGCACAAAAGCTTCATCCAACAACTATGTGTGGCCTGGAAGTTCTGCTCTACTTGCTCACTTTGCCCCAGTGTTTCAATGCATTTCTTTGCAGTATCCATCTGTGCTATGTACAGACAGAGCCGCATTCCTGGCAGTATAGTTGCTCAACCTTGACCACGACACATACAGTAAAACACAAGAGAAAGTGATGCAATCTAGATAACCCACTAGCAATAGTCGCATAATGCAACCAGGGCATCAACATGTACAAGCCATACCCAAGCTGCCCAGTACTAGTAACAATGAGCCTTGTTATGAATTTAAATGAGTTGCTTGCATGCCTTGCCCTCATTTCTAGTGCATTTGTGTGTGTTGTCGTGCATGCCACTCCAAAACGGTACCCCTTTTGGTGCTATGGTGATACATTCGGGTTCCCTTTCCGGTGGTGTTGAGGTTACACTTCGGAGCCTTGGGTGGCATTATGGGTGGGGAGTGGGGTGAAACATGAGGCTGTCCAACATTGTGGGGGTGTAGTATGGTCCGTATAGGCAAGAATATTACCAGTTGTAGCAAAAAACCCCAATTTTTCCTTGTCATGTGCGCGCTGTGCATACACGCCCCCTATGAATATCATCATAGGCTTTTCGACATTTTGTCGAAGTTTGTTGACAACACAAATGGCAGTCCACCGACTCAAGAACTTCTCCAAGGTGATACAGTGGACACTCCGAACATGTACAACAAAGGAGATAGGTTTCATATGGCACCACCACAAAGGGAATGTGCCGACATGGATTTGAGAAGCATCATCCAGGAGCACCAAGATAAAAAAGCAACTGCGATGGCGATGGATCCTGAGCCACCGAACTATTAAGGGATACCACACGAAGGAGGAAAAGAAAGACATCAGGTACAATGATGTAGTAGACCGGCCAGCAAAACAGCACACTGCGTCAGGTATTTGAACAATTTCTCCAGGGGCAGGCATAATTTGAGGGGTGCTTTTTTGAGGAGGGCCAATGGGGGTGGGTTACTAGCCCATAGAAATGAAGGAAATCTTTGGTATAAGGTACCTTGCTGTTGTTTCCTAGTGTGCCCTGAATGGGAAGCCATAAAAGAGACATTACTCTATGGAGACAGAGGGGGCGAACCTCCCATTGCCTAGGGAACCGCAGGGACCCTAGACAATATCACCATCTGTAGTGGCATCACACCAACGACGACAAACAAGTGGGTGGCAGAGTACAGAAATGAGCGGGGATTCATTGGACTAGTTGGCTACCATTGAGAGGCACATGCCGAATGACATGGCTCACCTAGTGGGGAAATGTACGATGGCAAGAAACAAGAGCACCGTGGGAAAGGTACAAGAAAACTTGCTCCGTGTGCTAATGGTACCACAGTGCATAGCAGGCTCATACACTGTCCAGTGTGGGAGCTAGAGTTCAAGAAAGTATGGGTAAACAGTTGGGGCAGTTGGGCTACGTATATGGAAACATGGTACGATCAGGCGACGTTAGATGATAAACAGAGGGCCAGCAAGCTGCAAATACCGGACGGTCTGATTGAGGTATTAAGCCCCACACAAAAAACGGATCTAAGACGTCAAGTGGCAGTGCACCAGTACACAGACATGTTAGGAATGGCAACACTCCGCAGCACTCTGCTGATGTTGCCTAAGGATATGGGCTGGGTTGAGGGCACATCATTACAGGCGTGGCATGGGGTGATGCGAGCGTGAAGGGTCAAATGTGAAGACAAGAATTTAAGGGAACAGGTTCACGAACGACCACATGCACAAACCAAGAAGACGCAACAGTCAAAGAGGCACAGCAAGGACGTCCGACACCGGGTACGACAATGGATACAGGCATATGAGACGGGGGATCTGACTAGGAGGAAGAAGACCCAGCTGTTACACCTACTCAGTTTAACTCCAGTGCAGGCAAGGGCGCAGAATGTGTGTAGACGCACATTTGCCAAATAATTGAACCAAGCTGGACCATGTTGTATGCACCAGGGTCACAAACATTACAGCTTCAGAGTGTAGGGATGACTTTGTCATCATTGAGCACATGACAAGAAGTGTCACTGGGCCAATGGAGCACCCTTGTGCACCTTTGTGCATTGTGCATGCGTTCGTGTTTTGGGTACTGTATTGGGTTGTACTAATTTGGGACCGAGGCGTAGCTTGCTTGTGTGCAGTTACTCCAAACATCCTACTCACAGGAAATAGTGTTCCAGGTGCATGTTGTTCTGGTGGCATAATGTCCGCAGGCGTCCTGCTCAGGGGGTATAGTGTCAGGTGGGAAGGGGCTCCTCAAGATGGTGATGTAGTGCGCCTTGAGGCCTATCTACCCGTTTGCTGAGACACATTGCTTCTATCGTGATATGATTAGCCTTCTTCCACCCATAGCACCATTCTTTTTGCTCTGAGCCACACAAAACTTCTTTGTGCCAGAAGGAGCAGGCCCTGTGTACTTGCTACAACTAAAGTGGGGGCCTTCTCTAGGGTAGGGTAAATCTGAGCTAGTCTAGGATCTTGGCACAAAAGTAGCGGGCTAGGTACGTGCCAAGCAAACACTCCCATATTGTCGTGTTTATACTATTATGGCTTACTGGCAGTCTGTTTTGCATGCTTGCCTGCTGAGAAGGGAGGATGACGGACCGAATATAGCCACATTTTAGCTTGAGCATCAGAGTTTTCAGTGCACTCAGACGAGTGGTGGCATGTTGGGACATTACACCAAGCTTTCAAGACATTGGGCTACAGTACTTTTTCAAGGGTGGTGTGCAGTGAGAGGGAATAGCGGGTTTTCTTCGGTCACAGCTGTCTATGAATACATTGCTTGTGAGATTGTGCTTTCTTGAGAGTTGTAAAGTAGCAGCTGTGTGTGCAAACAACCCGATGCGGCCACAACCAGCATGGGATGAGTGGGAGTCCAGGAATAGAGTAGGTCATGACAAGAGAATGACGCAAGCCTCCAACAGGTAATATTAAGATGGACAAACCCACGAGGAAAACACTGCTGCCAACACAACATAAAACAACACCTAATCGTTTTGCATGGTCAAAAACACCACATAGGATCACAAGGCCCAAGCAACCACTGCCTTGGTTGAGCTACTGAGTGAAACCGTTAAATTTTATTATTATTATTTAAATGTATATTTTGGCCCAAACCTTGTCATCCCTCAAAAGCACACCCCACCCCCACCCACAACAGTAGGGATAAGTCGCCAGAATCAACGCTTCTTTCAAGTGTGGCTCCAAGACATCAAGGACGACATTTTTTTCGCATCACAAGGGTGCACGGTAGCTGCTCCATGGATCCCTGTCATGCCAGCCCGTTGGGCAGGCTGTTGGTCCAAATCTGCAGTTTGTACTGTTGTCAGCTGATGCTGCATGTTTACTGCAATGGCAGTTTGGGCTAATACACTATCAAATTGCACTGCAATTGGCTGCTATGCAGGTGCCAACATTTTGCAACTAGTCTAGAATTCCCGGAATGTGGAAAAAGGTAGCCTTCTGGCCCGCTCCAGAAAGAGGGCCAATTTGGGGATTCACCACAACAGACAGTGGTGCTCAGGACTTGAAGGGAATCCCATTTTCAAAGGAATGCATGGGCCCCCAAAATGAGCTTTCAGGGCAGTGCTGGTGTTTGTTGGTTTTGTGTGCATCAGTACAATCACCTTTCAACTGATTTGGTTGCAAACAAGGATTGAAGCTCTATCAAGGGGGAGACAACCCAAACAGATTTCTGGTGTTCCAGGCGAATTTTCATGGAAACAGAGGCGAAATTTGAAAAAATGGGGGAAAACACAGGAGGGATGTCTGCTGAAGATGCAAAGACAAGGAAACAAGAACCACAAGAATAAAAGAGGACATCCGGATTCTGGCCGCGAGTACCACATGCTACCTCTGTCTTCACCCTCTGTGGGGATCTGATATGGTAGGGATTATGTGGCCATTTTGTCTCCTCCCCACTTTGGGAACCCCAATCGGCAGAATCACATGGCTACAAATATCGGTATCGCAACCTGAAACACACGGCAAATGTCAGAATGTAAGATTGTGGTGGGTTTCGAAGGCTCGGGGTCATGCATGTAAGAGTTGGTTCTGATGATGACAAGCTCTGCTTTGGAGTTCACTTCGGCACAAGATGGAGGGGATTGGAACTGCGATGGGTCTACATTGAGCTTGCAGCATGTGGCGAAATTCCAGTTTGTGCACAAAGTCCGGCCCTGTCTAAGCGTGCTTATGCAAGGGGAAGAGGAGTGTTTACACCCGGTACACTAGAAGGAAGGGGGGGGGGGAGCGTTTGTACCAAAGACGGGGAGCTCTGAGGGTAGTTGAAACAGGGTACACGCTCCTTGCCAACCAATGTGTACAGATGTTTGGTACGGAAGGTGTGTGCCTGGGCCGTTCCTGAAGGAAACGATAGTCCCCCCAGAGGGTGTGCACGACAGCATGAGGGTCCGTCCTGCTGTCCCGTGGCCCTGTTCTTCGTTCTTCGTGGACCCTCTCTGCTGACCTCCGCAATTGCTGCTGGAGAAGACTAGTGCACTGCCAGTCATCCACCACAGGAGGAGGGAGGTCCCTGCGAGGCGTGGGGTGTTGCTACGTGTGTGTGCATACCCAATGGAACATTCTGTTGGAGAACATGTGGTGACCCCGCTGTGAAGGGCGATCTCGGTGACCTCACAATGCCCCTGCGTGTAAAGGCCGTGTGGCACGCGTGATTGCTGCATGACTGCGGTGGCGGTTCCACAAACAAATTTGCGGCCTGTCTCTCTCTTCTCCTGCAGTGCCCAGTCCACCTGGTCAATGCCGCTCCCAGGGGTCGTGAAGCGCTTGTTGCGAAAGGAGAGCGAGTCGGAGGCCGCCCCTGGGAGCTCCCGCAAGTTGACGCGCACGAGCTCTGGCTCCTCCAGCAGTAGCCCCGGCCCCAACTGCCCGTGCCCATGTCCGGGGCCTGTCTTCCAGGCGTATGCGCAGTCCAAAGGCCCTGCAATCCTGCTCAACCGCGCCACGTGGGGAGAGGAGCTGGGGCCTGTGTACACCCTCCGGACCGGCAACAGCACCGACCCCCCGTCGCTGGTGGTCAGCGACGCGGAGATGACGCGCACCATTCTGTTCAAGCACGACGAAGGTGACTGGCGCAAGACAGGACAACCCCTGATTGGCATGGAGCACTCCCTGACGCGTGCGCAGGGTGAAGCATGGAAGCGGCAACGGCAGGTCCGCTGCCTTTGCGTGTGTGAAGCGCGCGCATGTGTATGGCCAGAGCTGTGTTTAATTCCCGCAGATTTGCTTTGGATATTCACTTAGGACTGCCCTAAGACCGCTGCTCAGACCGGCGGTTTCCGCTCAACCACAATATCCTGGCGGTTACTGGTCGCATTCTGTTGGTAACCACCAGCTCCCCTCGGTGAAGTATCAATTACTGTCAGTTGACCAAGTGGTCAGGGACAACCGCGCAGCTGTTGGCGACTGGCTAGGCGCTGTTGGTTGATTGCAGCCCCAGCGAGCGAGCTAAGCAATGGATTGGTCGAGGGTAAACGACGGAGCGCGTGGGGCTTCCAGCCAAGGACTGAAACGCGGTGCGTGGGGACAGCCCCCAGTGAATAGGGATGTATTTTTCATCAAAACGCCCCAGTTCACGTGCGTCACCTGCGGAACTGGGCGCACATTGACCGGACGATAGAATGTGGACCAGGGTATCCTGCTGCCTCACAAGGGTGCGTGGACTATGCTCCCTGAGCACTGTGCCCCCAGATCACTATGCTGCCTGAACGCTATGGAGCGCAGGAGCACAAACTGCCACTGTGCCGCATTGACTCAAGCTGTAGCAAGTGGCACAAAGTTGCGGGCCCCAGTTTTCAGAGGCTGCAGTATTCTGAACCATAGTGACCGGATGGCATAGTGTTCTGAGGTAGAGTATCCATGCGAAGTCGCTGTTTGTGACTGTGAGACCGTGTCCGAAGTTGCTATGGGGGCCATTGGGGGCCTAGGCTGGCTCTACGGCAGTGTCTATGGCCCTGCTTCCCTCCGTTGGGACCCTCGACCCCCCATGCTCCCTGTCAGGTCGTGCGGAAGACGCTGTCCCCAGGCAACTACCGCCCCGTGTACACCATGCTGGACGAGCTGGCGGCGCGAATGCTGCGCGACATCGCGGGCACGCCGCCCCCTCTGTTGATGGACCTGACACCCCACTTCCAAGGCGTGTCGTACATGGCGATCGTGACTGCGACCCTCGGGCCCTTTCCGGGGAGGGACGCCTTCGTTCAGCAGTTTGGGACGTTCTGGGAGGTATGAGGGCGACTGGGAGGGACGCCAAGGGCAGCAGCAGCACTTGTGAGCAGGGGGAACCCGTCCCATTCTCACAACCAAAAATGCTTTTCCCCAGTGGCGTGGACAAGCAAGGTAGACAATTTCCTCCTGAAAGCTCAAAACCTGTGCGTACACCTGGAAGCACGAACCGGCACGCTCACTCAGCCTTTATGCCCCCCTCCCTCTCCACTTTTGCCTCAGGACTGCCCTACAGGAGGGTGCCTTCCAAGTCGTTCCATAGGGTGGTGCCGGAACATTTTACTGGTGCTTGGGGTCCCTTCCCTCTTTCCTCTCATTGTTGTTGGCGAGCTAGTGCCAGGCAGGGCGTGCAAAAAGAAAAGAGGCAAGCACAGAAGAGAGGAAACCAATGGTACAGTGGGGGGGCGGGGGCTGTGGAGCATGGTCTACTTGCCGTGGGACCTTTGGTTTCTCAAATTGGTTGCCACATGAACCACGCCAAATCAGCAAAGATTGCATGGCAGAGAGCCCCCTACTGGCTGGCCGTGGTAGGCAGGTACTGTTGCAGTTGTCGGCAGCCGGCCCGTTTGTCAAACACCTGTCAGGACCTACTTCTATTTCCCACAACCAAATTTTATTGCCTTCGACAAGTCCACCTCGCAGAGAACCCCGGGCAATGACCCCCCCCCCCCCCACACCCAATACCTAAATGGGGTAACAAAAAACACATAGATACTGCCTAAAACATATTTTACACAGCTTGGATGGTCATTGTGAGTGGTCACGATATCAAACAAAAAATAAGTTTTGGGAACTTCGATTTTTGAGCTGCCCAGGGCGAAAAGCTGCATAAGCAGGTTGTGTACCAATCCCTTGGGAGCCCCACCTACACCAAATACCCAAATAGGGCTAAAAACACATTCATATGGGCTAAAACATGCTTTACACAGCTTGGATGGTGATTGTGAGTGGTCACGATATCAAAAAAAAAGTTTCGGAAACTTCGAATTTCGAGCTGCCCAGGGTGAAAAACTGCACGAGGAGGTTGTGTACCACTAGCCCATGCACACATGTAAGCCATTATGGGTGGAAACGGTGTTTTCGCGTCTCTGACACGGGCCATAACCAGCCCAAGGCAAAGCTAGAGGCTGCAACAAACGTCTTTTTGTTTCTTAGTAAGTGTATACTGTGACTACATCCCCAATTGCACCCCTCAAAGTGGGTACCACGGGGTCACTAAGGTTGCCAAAAACGCTGAGGTAGTGAAAATGACTGAAAACTGCATCAACTGCATAAGCGCTCGTCCCACCCCGCTCCACACAAACCCTATGGAGTCGGGACCCGAAAAAAATTTTCGACTCAAAATCGAAAAAACCAACAGATTCATGATTTTTGACCCAATAAAAAAGGGTGGCCTCATTTTTTGGACATTTTTGACCCTCCCCCCCTCCAACCCCCCCCCCCCCCCCTCAAAAAGTGGGTTTCAAGCTGGGGGGGGGTTTGGGGGGTTCTAGACCAAAAACTCATTGGGGGGTGCGTTTATTGGACAAAATAATGATTGTACAAGGCTTGAAACAAACAACTCCGGCCCTTGAGGTAGGATACGGGTATGCGGCGTTTCCCCCTATATGTGGGCCTGCCTGGCTTTGATCTAACAACAGGGGTGATTTCACCCCTGACCCCCCCCCAAAAATCTGGCTGCTGGGATCAGACCCCCAGTGGGTGATTTTTTTTTTCAAAACCCCCACATATGTGTGTTCGACGAGGGGATCATTTTGAGATACGTATGTTGGGGTACCCGGGACCCCCACTGGGCACCCCGGACCGCCCAAGGGACCCCCCCCCCCACCACGGGCCCCAAAAGTTTTTGGGGGGTTGGTGTCAGGATTGGAGAGATTTGGACGCCCCAGGTTCAGACTCCAGGAAGGGGCTGTGGTATACGTGGGTTGCAGGTTGCAGCTTGTGGGACAGGGTGGGGGTTGCAGAACCGGTTCGTCATGTACTATTAACCTTCAAGCCTCAGCCCCCCCCCCCCCCCCCTCGTGCAACACGGGAAGGGAGTGACCTCTGACCAGGATGTACACATTACCCAGTAGAGTCCGGAGCGCCAGTAAGTATAGCAGAAGCAGGGGCGAGGGCTGAACTTTGGATCACAACTCGTACTGTGAATGCGCCGTGCTACAGCATGATGGACAGAAGGCGATGACAGCCGTGGGGCAGGCGCGGCCAGAGCCTAATGCGGACATCGCAACCTGACCATTTGAGGCCCTTCCAGGTTTGCAGATGTCGGTGACCTGGAGGGCCATGGGGACGACAACGGAGGGGGTGGTTGATTCGTGTGCTCCAGAAGCACTGGGATGCCTATGGGCGTGGCAGTTCCCGCTGCAGTTCCTGGTATCGGATTTGGCTCATCCTCACTACTACCAAATTGCAATGTGGCACAATCGTAGCATTGGACACCACTGATCCTT
Organism: Eutreptiella sp. 'Long Island Sound 2002'; assembly: GCA_964036045.1. Classification (NCBI taxonomy): domain Eukaryota; phylum Euglenozoa; class Euglenophyceae; order Eutreptiales; family Eutreptiaceae; genus Eutreptiella; species Eutreptiella sp. 'Long Island Sound 2002'. The sequence goes on from OZ038385.1 coordinate 7,397,171, forward strand.
GATTCTGAGATTTTCATGTCATCTGGTGGGAGGGCTTTGCCAGCTTACCATGGCCTGAACCAAACAAAATAAAAACGGCGGGGGTGGTTGATATGGAAGTAACTAGCCTGCCGCTCAGGCGCCAACAAATGCCCATAAGGCATTGGGGAAAGCAATGGTTGGTACGGGAGGTTTCGAGGTTCAGCAAGTGCACAGCTGTGGGCAAACACATGATGCCGGTCAGTTCGGTTTCGCCAGTTGCAAGTTCGCAGTTTGGCCTTGCTCGCTCGAAACGCCGAAAGCAGGCCCGTTCACAGCACGCAGAATATTCCCTGCTGCGTCGCTGGTATTTTGGAGCAGGAGTTGCTCATGGCCCTCCCAGCGTTTGTTGGACGGCTTTGTTAAACAAGGTCAGTCTTCCGAGGCTCCGTCAACAGTATGCTGCCCTTCAACATGTCTGACATGTCTAGCCTGACCTGACAACGGTGTAGCTGTACCAGGTGTTTTTGTCAGCTTCCCCTGATGTCCCTATGTATCCCCCCCCCTCCCATCATCATGCGGAGGGGACTCGAAGGGTACCATGGCCAAGCGCCTGCCGTTCTCCTGCTGCCCAATGCTGTCCCCATTGTTTCAGGTCTACCGCCAACCGATAAACAAACGCGGCCCCGGCCGCGCGCAGCAGATCCGCGAACTCATGCTGCCGCTCATTGAGACCGTCACGACGGAGGTCGTGTCGCAACAGGCACAGCTGCTGCAGGACGGGCCCGACGCTGTGCCGCACTGCTTCGTGAAGTGCATGCTGACTGGGGGTGCTGCTCCGGGGGGGGGCGGCCGGGCAGCAACCAGCCCAGCGGCGTGCCCAGTGGCACCTGCACCGGCGACCGATGCCGTCGCCTGCGCGGCAGCACCCGCACCGGCCCCCGCTTCCGCGGCTTGCTCGGCAGGAAGTGCCCCTTCCCCCTGCGCAGCCGGCCCGGCACAAACCACCGCCAGCAGTCCCAGCCCTGCCCCCGCAGCAACTTCGAGTGCGGGTCCGCCACCAAGTGCCGACGACACCGCGGGCTCCGGCGATGGCAGCCTCGCGGCCGCGGGCCTCTCTGTGGAAGAGATTGTTGGCAACGTTTTCTCTTTTTTGATTGCAGGCTTCGAAACTTCCTCCGGGACGATGGGCATCTGTGCCATTGAACTGGCGTGCTACCCTGAGCTGCAGGCCCTCTGCCCAGTTGCACCCCGGCCCTGACCCATCCCCCCTGTTGTTGCAGTGTTCTACTTCGCGTTGCTGTCGGAGGCATCTCCAATCACCGCCTCCCGGGAGCCCCAGCGGCGTCCTGTGAGTGACAAATTGCCCGAGTGTCGTCAGGCTTTGGTAACGGGGCACCACCACCCCCTGACGCAAAGCTGCACACCACCGCAACGACACCGGCACTCAGCACAAATGCCCGTCCCCCACGCAGGCACGGAAAGGCTGGCGTGTCCGGGAATTGGGCAAAAACGTCCGCGGTCGGGGCTGACGATCAAAGATTGCCACACCGGCGTCTGTGGCCCCGAAATAGCCCCCAACCGCAAAAGGGGTACTCCCGTAGCTCAGTGCGCCTACCTCCCGAGCACGTCATCAGGGAGCCGCTTCAGAGTATCTTGTGGGACGGGGGGCAATCGCAGGGCCCCAAGCACCCGAGCACGATGCCCACCGCCCAATCCCCTGATTTGCTGCACACAATGACCAGCCGGAACTTGGTACTCTGTGATCACACTGTCGTGTATTCACTGTGTATGTCAAGCTTCACCCCAGCCCCCTCACGCCCCCCTGCCCCCCCGTCGCCGCTCCCCAGCCAGCCCTCCGTCGGAAGTAGTGTCAAGGGGGCAGGCATAGGCCACCGGAACCCGGACTCTCGTACTTTGCAGCCCTGCAGAGTTACACAGGGCCAGGGGGGGTCCTGATCACGAAGTGTTACCCATCCGCCGTGCGCAGCATTTCCAGGCACTTTACCATTGTATTTTTCTCCCGTCCGTGCGGTGCGCTGACAGCGACGGCATTTAGACGGGGTTGCAGCCCAATGACATTTGTCAAGGGAGGACCGGATCCACCGAAGCGACCGGGGGAGGGGGGGGGGGGGGCGCTCCCTCCAAACTTCGCTGTCATGGCAATGACTGAATGTGAAGCATTGCCAACGCCGGCGTGGGAGGGATGCCAAGGGCAGCAGCGGCACTTCTGAGCAGGGGGAAACCGTCCCATGTCCCATTCTCACAACCAAAAGTGCTTCTCCCCAGTGGTGTGGATAAGCAAGGTCGACAATTTCCTTCTGAAAATCAGTGCGTACACCTGGAAGCACCAACCGGCACGCTTACTGAGCCTTTATGCCCCCCCCCCCCCCCCCGATCCGCTTACCCTCCGCCCCAGGCAAGTAAGTAACCAAGGTAAGAAATACCCCCCACCCCCCCCATCCAGGGACGCAGTAGAAGGGAAGGGACCTCAGAGGCAGCCCCAGAATCGGGCGCATAGGGGGTGGGAGGAGGTTGCCAAAGCGGTTGGGGGCGGTTACTGTCGGTTACAAATGCCATTGAAGCTGGCACTGACAGTGGCTGGGCATAGGCCGGGCGCCCCGCCGGGGGGGGGGGGGGGGCTAACCCCCTCCCCCTCTTCCAAGGCATCCCTGCCCCCACCCTCTCCGAAAGCCTTCGGCCACTGTTATCTTGATGGGGAAGATGAGCTTCATAGACTGAGGGGATGCCCCCCTCCCCAATGGCCCCAAGCAGACGGATTGCAAAGGAGAGCTCGAGGGCAGAGCAGAGGCAGAGGGCATTTCGCCGTCGACCGCAGCCGCAGTCATACCACCCCTCCGCCTCAGTCCCTCCCAGCGTCCCTCTGTGACAGGACAAGCTGGCGGCCCAGCTGCACGCCCTCAAGGCTGCCGCCCCTGCGGAGGCGGACCCCACCCCGGACGCCGCGCCCATCCCCATCGCGCGGGCCACCGACTGCAAGCTGCTCACGAACTGCCTGCGCGAAACCCTGCGCCTGTTCCCGCCCGTTATGACACTCCCACGCGAAGTCACGGAGGAAGTGGAGGGTGCCGGGGTCCAGTTCCCGAAGGGCAGCATCGTGCGCTGTGACTGCGTGGCGCCGCAGCTCGACGCGGCGGTGTGGGGCTCCGACGCGATGGTGTGGATGCCGCAGCGCTGGGAGAAGGACACCGCCAAGAAGCTGGGGAACCTCATGGCCTGGGGCAAGGGCCCACGCGGGTGTGTGCCCGGAGCCCTCTTGTCAGAATGCCAGGCCCTGGTCGCCTTTGCCGACCTCCGCCGCTGCGGCACTGCCTTCGAAAACGGCGCTTGGGGAAGGAGAAGCGGGTGGGGGGACGGGGGGTCGCGCGCAGGGCTCAGGCCTCCCCCCCCCCCTTTGTGAGAAAACCGGAGGAATTGGTCCTTCAAGAAGCATTTCATAGCGTCCAAAAAAAGACTTTCTAGAGGGAATCATTGGATACTGATTATCAAAGAGCTTGCAGGGGCAATGAATCTGTCGCCGTGTACTGAAGTGCCTGCCACATTGCAAACAGGTGTTCAAGGCGCAGTGAACACCTCGGCCTGCAGCAGCTCAGGCAAATGAAACCAAGTTGTGAACTCTTCAAACTTGACTACCAACGGGCGTGCCAACGCACAGCGTACGCGTTTCGTCTGGAACCAACTTCCCCAACTCAGCCTCCAGACAGCCCCTGTTCCAAAGATCAGCCTCTGAAGCAGCCAATCGTGCAGTGTTGCTCCCTATCGTCCCTCCTGTCCGACCCGCCAAAATTCACCGTTTCGTACACGTACAGACAGATCCCCTACTTGCAGCTGGTGCCAACCGCATGGTGAGCGGCTCGCCAGCGTGCCCTCCTTCTTCCAAAATGGGCAGTTTGCGTGGCCTAAGATGTTGATGGCATTGCCTCCACACAGCGTAGAAAAGTGTAGAAAAAGAACGCACCAAAGAAGTCCCAGGAACCCGACCGGAATCATAAGTTGCACGATGTTCTGCTTAGCGCCGAGCTGAGGCTGTTTCCAAAGGGATGTACCATGGGATTTTGCACTTGAGGTATTTCCCCAGCTGCCCGCAAAGGCCTCACACCCAACATGGCCACCAGCTGTTTTTCCATCAGTTGTAAGCCAAAATGGGACAAGAAATTTGGGCATGGACGGAAGGTTTGCTGCAAATCACTTCGGGTTTGGGTATTCATGGCCCTCCGCCCCGGTTGTGTGACAAATCCGTATGTGGCATCGGGATGCCACGTTGCGCAGCACTTGACGTCTCGCACTGCTCTCCTTCCCTATCTACTTTGTCCCAACGATTGCTTACTTCGCACCCGCGCGTCTTTCTTTTCCCTCCGTCTCTCCCTCCCGGCTACAACTGTCGTCTAGTGCCATGACTAGCTTTGGTTGATCAAGGTCATTTGTAGGGCAGAGTGGGGGCTGGGGGCCATCAATAAGTCACTCAATTCACAGAATCGCTCGACCGTTTGTGCTCAAGTGTACTTCCACGATAGGAAGTCTGCCTTGTCTTTACGGCTTTGTATGTCAATGAAGTCTCCCATTCCTGACCCCCTCACACTTGTACTGTTGGGCTCAGCTTGTGAGTGAACTACGATCATGCCCCACTGCAAATTGGTCCTTCACATCTGCACTATTCGGTTGATTTGGGGGTTCGCTCTGGTCACGAAGAACGGGAACTTGACGCATCCACCACGCATGCTTGATCCGCCTTTGATGAGCACTACGAATGTTGCGTGTGCTCACATGATGCCTGAGCTCAGCCGATCTCAATAGCACACCGAACCATCTGAACGCCTGTCGTTAGGGCTATTCTGTGCAACTGAAGAAGTGTGCCGCCTTCATGGTTGGCCTCCATGACACATTCACACCCTTTCCAGGTGCCCCGGCGGCAGCTTCGCGATGCTGATCATGCAAGTGGCTATCGCGAATCTGGTGGTGCAGTACGAGCTGCGCCTGGTGCCCACGCCCCAGCCTTTTGTGGAACTGCTGCGCCAGGTCCCCACATTGCGGCTGAGCGAGCCAGTGATGCTGGAGCTGCGCCCGCGGGGGGCTCTGGGGGTGCCGGGCTGACCTGCGGATCCGCGCCCGCCTTCATCAGTGCAGGACAAGCGGTGGGCTGTTGCTCGCGAGGGGGACCGGGGTGGGCTCAAAGTGGTAATGAACGATGGGTATTGGGTTTGCCCTTCCCATTGCATGGGCTCTCGCAATGGCCTTCCAGTGGAATGTAGGATAGCTGGGGAGGTCTCAGCAGCACAATTTTCGGAGGGTATCACTCCCACGGTCAAAGTGCCGGAACGCGGAAATGGTGCAAATCCCACAGAACGCACGGTCGTTGTCCCTTCCTCTACTCTTCTTTGGCAGGACCGACAGCTTTTGGTATTCGTGGGACGCTGTTTGCCGTGCTCGTGTCCGGGAACCTTAGCATTTTTTATAGAGTAATTCCACTTTGTATACTTCGGGTGGTCGAACAATGTCCCATCCGCAGTGCAGAGCGAGGTGTAAATATATTGTTGCTTCAGTGGTGCAAAGTTTCTTATTTCTTTGGGAGCTGGAAGAAAGGTTTGCGCGCAGCGGGTGGCGGGGGGGGGGGACGTTTTTTGAACCCCCACAAGGAACGTCAGGGGGTTGAAACAGGAAACTGGTGCAGAATTTAGTGCAACTTCCGTGCCTCAATCGATGCCGCATGAAAGTATTTTGATTGCATGTTGGGGAATTGGTGCCGTGTGCCACCCTTTCGGGGTGATCCTGATTCTGCCTTGAATGTCCGCCAGAGAGGCTTGATGCGGATTCCGTCTTCTTGTGCCGATTACGCACCTTCTTTGGAGGAAACGTCTTCCAGTGCCACCTCCACTTCCTCCTCTTTCCCCACGACTTCTGAGTTTTGGGTCTGATAGTTTCAGTTCAACTGCCTCTGATTCTGATTCTGATTCCGATCCCTCTGATGTGTCGGGCTGGACGTCTGCTTATGCGTGGCTTGCCCCATAAGACACCAGTTGTACCCTAACCGAGCGACGACCCCTGCACACAAACCTTTTTCCTCTGGATTTCTGTGCTCGGAACAGCCTCTGTTTTGTTTTTATTTCGTAATTTCCGTATCGAAAAGCCAAAGGTGATGGTCATTGAATTGCTTTTGGTGATGAAGCGACGGCAGTTGCTGGTCGACCGGCCCTGTCATAGGGACCTGGCATCAGGGAGTCCGCCAAATCCCTCCTCTGTGTTGCCATTAAGGACAGTGTGTGGCATTGCAACGCCTGAGTAAGCCCAGGTTCCTGGCTACCATGATGTTGTAACAAGTAGTGAACCACTTGATGGAACAGGCTGCCACGGTGGCAGAGACCAGCATTGGATGCGGCGACAATCATGGTGGTCCCGTGGTCAGGACGAGACATGCGCCGGGTGGCCCGTTGGTTGTCGCGTATGGCGTGAAGGCAGGGGCACGCATGCCTGTACCAGGGGAACAGACTGACCGAATTTTTTTCCCGGCCTTGGGGCAGCAGTGGCACAATTCCATACTCCATTTCTCTTGCCCCCTGCCCTGCCCTCCAGCTTCTCCCCCTTGGGTGAGGAGAAGTGTCCCAGTCCATCCCACTAACATTGGCATGGACGCATGTACAGTGTGTAGGTGCTGGAAAGGCGCGGGGAATTTTGTGACCCGTGTACTCTCGCCCTTTTTTCTTCCACGTGGTTTTCCACAGGTCTGCTCTGCTGATATCAACGAGTCAAACGCGACCAACATGAGAGAGAAGATTCGAGCGCCGAAGGCGGAGGTTGTCTGGACGGGTTCAGGCCATTGCTCAGTGGCAAAAAACCCCCCACCGCCGTGGGGTGGCTGGGTCAGAGGCCAAAATCAACTTTGTGCGCCTAAAATCGGCCTTCCATTTCGGGCCCCCTTTAATAATTTTCAGTTTTGTCCTGAGAAAAATCCCTCTAATGCGGGTGGGTGGGGTCAGCCGTCGCTGGGCAGGGCCCCAAAGGACCCCCCCCCCCCTTCCATTTGGGGTCCATAAGCTATGGCTTGGACGGGGTACAAGATCAGGACAATCATCCAGGAAAACGGAGGAAGTCTGCGGAAAGACTTAAATATTTGCGGTTTCCACTTTTTTAGTGTTCGTCTAGATATCTGCCAATCTCATAAACCCCCCACCACCCCCCTCTGGTGTCGATAGGATTGACGAGCTCAGTTTGCTCAGCTTACCTTCCATGCAGGCTATTGCTTGGTGGGCAAAATACCCCCCCCCCCGGGGGGTGGGTGGGTGGGTGAGTGTAGAGATGGGTGGGTGGGTTAGCCCCAAATTTCAGCATTTTGGGCCACCAGCCCCCCCCCCCCGGGGTGCGGGTGCGCTTTTTTTGGGATTTGGGTTGTGCAGGGCTTTGAGACCTGTCTGAATATTTCACACATTTTTCACATTTTTTTTTCATACTGTGTCAAAGCTGTGAACCCTTTGTTGCACAGTGTTGTCAGAATTGGCTGTTGGCTGAGATGGTTGTGGTGCTTGACTCTAATTTCAAGGTCCTAGGTTCCAACCCCAGTGGTGGCAAATTTTTGGTGGTCAGTTTTGCTCTGTTGTTCCACAGATTTTCATTTTTTTGGTATTAGTTTGCCATGTCTTGCACGTGAATTGAGATTTGTTGACTTGGTTGTGCAATTCTACACCTGCTTGGGTTTTCCTTGTGTTTGAATATGTTCCAAGCTTGTTTCCCACTGTGTGCAGAAAACTGTATTTCTGTTTTCTTGCACCATGCCACTCACTCACACATGTTCTTGTGGGATGGAGATCAACAATGATGCCTGGGCAGTACGGGAACATTTGAACGGCAAGAAGCATCGTGAAGGCCTGGAGAGGATGCGCCTTTCCAAGAACAATTTTATGGCCATGTTCAAAAAGAAGAGTGCACCTCAAACACCAAAGGATGTACCTTCTTCATCTTCTGCCATTACCGCAACTTCGGCTTCAAGCTCCAGTTCCGCTGCAACTGACCAGGTCTCCCAACCCAGTGCTGCGCCAAAATCAGAGGCGACAACTCAAGGTGGTGTCGCAGACGACCTCAAAGCCCATCGAGAAGAGCCATTTTTTTTTGGAAGAGCATCATCCACAATCGCGGGGTCTTCATTCGATGGCACTATCTGCTGCGCATGGTCTTGGCTTTGACCCCTAGCGATGCTGTAGTGGAGGCCGTTTTCAGCCGGCTCTCACGCATTTTGGCCCCTCAACGCACGTTGCTATCCACAAAGATGGTAGAGCAGCTTCTCATTTTGGCTGTGGACACGGAGCCATGGCACTCATATGATTTTACGCGAGTAGTGCAGATGTTGTGCTCCAATGAGCGGCGTGCCCAGTTTCGTGCACCACGCACGGACAAGGGTACTAAGAAGCGTACCCATGCGGGGAAGAAGAAGGCCACGGACACCTCCACAGTTGATGCGGGTGACGTCTTGATGGAGGAGAGCGATGCCTCTGTGGACAGTGGGTCTTCGAGCTCATCCTCTTCCGCTGATGGGGAGCTCTCCGATACACTTCATGAGCATGGCCAACAAGTCATTTTGGGGTATAGGGGACAACAACAAGTACCCGAACGGCGTGGCGTCCTTCCTCCGAACTACAGCCAATGGGGGCTTCTCGATCAACTGCTTGTATGTGATTGTGGTTGGAGGGCATAGACCCCCCCCCCACTGGGGGGGGGGTAGGGTTGGGTGGGTGGGTGGGTGGGTGGGTGGGTGGCCGAGACCTAGCCGAGGCCCAAACTAACCCCCCCCCCCGGGGTCACTAAGCAATAGACTGCTTCCATGCTCTTCTTGCGTTGATCACCTGCATGCATTGCACGGCAGATGTTGACTTTGGTTGCCCACATGGCATGGCAGGCCGTCTCCGGTGTAACGACACTGGGGAGACAGGGAATCCGCCAGTGGGAATTATCCCTCTTCTTGACGTGACCGATTTCATAGCTGCACAATAATCATCCGCGAACCGCTCCCACAACGGTTTCTGAGACCAGTCGACAGTCGCTTGTTCGACTGCTTTTCTAAGCGCTTTCATAAAGTCCTCACAGTTCCTGCCCCTTTGAGACACAACTGCTGCTGTGTCTATTTTCCTCCGTGAGCTTTGAAGTTTCAATATGTTGCGGCTGTTGTAGGAGCCATCTTCACCACGCAACACGGCCCAACCCCTTTGGTGAGAAAGGCCGCAGCCTGTGATCCAGGATAAGGGTTTTTGCTGATCAGACACCCCGCAGCAACCCTCCACAAGCAGGTCAGGCAATTTACTGCCCATGGCGTTTGCCAAAGGGAGAGGGAATGGGGAGGGTTGCTGAATGCCACCAACCCAGGAATGGATAAGAACCCGACGCCATTTGAACACATTTGCAATCAAGACTCCAGAGATAGCATTGATGAGTCCTAGTTGTGCTATGGTTGTGTGTTGCATGTTGTGTGTATATGGTTGAGGGGTTGAGTCCCTCCTCCTTATCATAGTAGAAGGGAGTTGAGCGTAGTCTCTCCTTTGTGGAGAGCGACGGTGTCAACAGATCAATGTGCATCAAGTCTGGAGAAAAGTTGAAAAGAATGTCTCATTGGCTCATTTCGATCAATAGTGCATTTTGGGAAAGTTGGGGGTCACTGCAGTGCAGGGGAGTTTCTCTTCCCCTGCGGCATGCCGGCAGCACCCCTTCAAGCATAAGTTTACCCTTTCTCTTGTTTGAAGAAAATAGCATGCCAAAGAATTGCTTTGGTTAGTTGGTGATGAGCTGACAAATTTGTCAGTAGGCAGGGTGAAAGACATGCTCCACAAATGTTTAACATGCCTCTGGAACACATGAGACCAGTTTTTCCTCCCATTGTAAAGATCTCCAAACAAAGCAAAGCTCAATTGATGTGATCCACTTACTGGAAGCCAAATACGGGGCAATGGCAGGACACAAATTGACCATACTGCAAGACAGAGCAGGTTAGAGAGAGTCCACATTGCACTGTTGCATGTTGCGTACCTTGTTGAGGAAGTCTAGTCACCATGGACATCACTATAGGAGCGAGACATGACGTGTCATTCTCCCCTCATCCTTTCCTACACCTAATACAATTGGGCCCATGCAATGGCCGCATATTTTTATGCTCCCACATTGTAGGCCCTTTCTTTCCATGCCGCTTTTCATGATCTCCAACGTCATGTTGGCACATCCGTCAACAGACTCCTGGGCTGGGCTGGGTGATGAATATGTGTGTGTTTTATGCAAACATGTCTTACTAGTGTTCTGATTTCATGTTTCCATGGCCGGGGGGGGGGGGGGGGGCTTTGGGCGTGAAGTCCCCCCCGGGCCCTCCTTGGATTTTGAGAGATAGTGGTCTTGGGGTTTCATGGGTTGGCACCACAATTTTGTTCTATGGTTAGCTCAAGGGGTAGCTTTTTTGTTTTCTCCCACATGTCTATGGTCAAAAGACTCACAATTGAATGCACATTTTAAATGTGAAAAATATTTATGAGAAAAATTTTCAGTGATTCATCCCTGCTTTGGGGACCCCAAGACAGCAAGAGTTATGCTGCTACTTTTGATTTCCATCCCCACCACGGGGATCCTGAGACAGTAGGGGTCATGTAGCCATTTCTGATTTCCTCCCCTCTTTTGGGACCTTGAGATGACAAGGGTTATATCGCCAAGCCAGGTTGCGATGGCTGTTGCGATGGTGGGCAATTGCCACAGCTACCGTAGCCCCACCTCTTGAGAAACAATGATGGAGACATGAGAGAGCAACACATACGAGGTGCGCACGCGGTTCGTGGGTTTTTGATGTGTGCGGACAACATTTCTTTCCCCTTGTGTTTTTTGTCACCACCATCCTCCCCTCCCCCGTGGTGAGCCCGTGTGCCGTGGCTGCGGGATAGGCGCCAAGCCACGGGTGCCTTGCAACCCCCTCTCGAAGTAGGGATCCAAACATTAGAGGCACAAAACATTTTCTGTGGAAGTACGCGCGATTTTGCGGGGATTGGGGTGTGTGTACTTCAGCTGGTTGTCACTTGCCCACCTTGAAGTGTTTGCCCAAAATTCCAGAGATGGGCTGGTACAAACGCATGCGCAGTGAGTGTGGTGCATGTGTCTCTCTTTGACATTGACGATTGGTGTTTCACGCTGCATGTAGTGCAAGATTTGCAATGCAACTATGCCCCACGAATGCATGTGAACCCACGTTGGTCATGAAAAATTCTTGAAGGTTCGCATCACGTGTTGCATGTAAGATACTCCAAAAGGTTAGAAGGGCTGGGCATGCATGCTTTTATTGTGTATAAGCACCCGAGCAGAGCATGTCACAGGGTCTCCACAAAAGCAGCACACACACAGTGGCCATGGAAAGGTCTTCACCCACTTTGCGCACGAGGTGTTGGGCCACCCACCCTCAATACTGGGACACATGCCACTGTTTCATGGTGGCATGCCCGAGAATGGACCGCAGGGCCATGTGCCCTGAAACACAAAAACTAGCCACCCCTGTGGATCCCCCTAGAGTTTTGCTTAACAACTCAGCGTCTCCTTGGGGGGAGTCTAGCATCCCCCCCCCCCCCCCCGGACCCGAATTTCATCGTGGGAAACAATGAAATCTTACAAAAGGAAATATTGATTTGGCTGTTTTTGGTACACAAAATTTTGGACCTTTGGGTTCCAGGATCCCCCCCCCCCTCTTAAGGAGAACTCTAGACCCCCCTATCCCGGTTCCCAGACTGCACTCCAAAGTCCTCAGAGTGATTTGCAGCAGGACCGTTTTAGACTGCCCGATGTTGTATGGGTTATTTAGGGACTGCAATGTGTGAAGCGTCGGTTGAGGTGTCGCGCACTGATGTGGCTGCAACTTTTAGGGCCAACGGGAAGCGATAGTCGGCACGAAGTCGCCCCCCCCCCCCCCCCCCCGCACCCCCCCCCGTACCCCCCGCCCCGTACCCCCCGCCCCGTCCCCCCCCGTACCCTTCGGCTCGCTGCGCTCAACAGACAGCTCGCTTCGCTCGACGCGGGGGCCAGCCCCTGCACCCCCCCTTAAATAGCAAGACTCCTGCGGTGGCCACAAACCGCCTTGTGTGTGCACCGCCTTGTGTGTGCACCGCCTTGTGTGTGGACCGCCAAACCTTCCCTTCTGTCCCCCCCCCCCCGTACCCCCCCGTAACCCCCCCCTCGTACCCACCCCTACCCCCTTGTACCCTTCCCCCCTGTACCTCCGGGGTAGCGGGGGGCAACTTCGTGCCGTATATGGGGAAGCATGCCTTGTGTGTGGACCGCCAAACCTTCCCTTCTGCCCCCCCCCCCCCCGTACCCCCCCGTAACCCCCCCTCGTACCCACCCCTACCCCCCTGTACCCTTCCCCCCTGTACCTCCGGGTTAGCGGGGGGCAACTTCGTGCCGTATATGGGGAAGCATGCCACCGCCCCTGGTACGACAGGGGCGTCTGGGGCAGACCATCAGCTGGTGTGGGCTGACCTGCACTCCCGAGTTGTGGCTGCTCAAGGAGGACGATGAGGCGGAGGTCCAGATGCTAGCTGCGGATCCGCAGCCAGAGGGAGAGCTAGTCTGCCTGGGCTGCATCCTGGACACGGCAGTGCTCCTCCCGGACGGAGGGCAGGGGAAGAATGTGGTGCGTTGGGGCAAGTGCACCATCTGCGAACACCTCTCCTCCCTTCTCCCCCTCTCCCTGCAACCTCCCCCATAAACATGGCTTGCAGGGTGTTGTGGCGCATGGTCACCGTAATACAATAGGAGGGAGTTGGGGGAAGGGGTTCACCTTTGAGCGCCTTTTGGTGACCACCAAAAAGCAGTAACAGCGCAATCCTTCAAGGTAGAGGCATGGTGCGCGGGGGGGGGGGCTTGCACTCAAGGCGCCCCCATAAGGGATTCTGTTTTTGGTGTCCACAGTCCCTGTTCCTAAGACTCTACACCTGAAGGTGAGCAAGCACATTGTGATCCTACCTACTTGAAGTGACGACATGTCCACAAAAAAAAATTGGTTGATGCCTCGTTACATACCAGTGAGTCTGGATAGTTGTTTTGTCGAGGATGCAAACAATAGTTTCGAAACAAGTGCAAAGCCTGGCTATGCTCCCACACCTCATGAAGATGTTGATTACAATTTTAGATGTTGAATTGTTTGGCCAAGCGTGCTAGTGGCGTTTGGGTGCTGCACAGGCCTGGGACACACAGGAAGAAGATCGGGTGCCCGAGATTTTTGAATGGAAGGAAAAGTGTTGTGCTGAATGTATTGACCGACACGCTTCTGGAGGCCAAATGTGTATGAAGCACATTTTTTGTATGATTGGGGTCGTTTTGTGTGCTCTGCAGAGATGCTGTGGGCTTCAATTGACTGGTAGGGTGGCAATTTTCTGTTCTGCTTGCGGCTTCTGAAGGGGAGGGTAAATCTGGGACTACGACACTTGCCCAACAGTAGCGCCCTGGGAAAATGTATCGTCCACAACCCAGCCCTTCTTTGTGTCTACACTTTTTCCCCAATGCTACCCCGTATTGCAGTCATTCATGGCACCTCACATATCGTGTGGCAGCTTGCGGGTCCAGGCATGTGCCGGGGCAGCACTGCTCCTTGCTGTCCTTGTGTGGTGCAGTTCTAGTCCACAGCAGGTTTGGCTGCAGGAGTTTACAGCCTCGCAGGTCAAGGCTGATGTGCTGTCACCGATCAGTGGTCTGCAGCACCGGCGCCGTCATGATGCAGGCGCATTGGGAATTCCCGGGCCGTCCAGTGGTGGTACGCTGCTGCCACTTCATGAGCTGCCCCTGATGCAGAATTCAGCACAACCGCCGAGGCCCACTCAGGCAGCGCGTGTTCCACTGCTGTCTCCAGTACAAGGCATAGCGGTGCTCTGCACAGCGGCTCTGGCTGCCCTTTGTGGGGTGGCTCTGCGGAGGCTCCGCCGCCACACCTCCCTGGTCTGAATCCCTCCTTCACCCCGTCTGCCTCTTGCCAGGTCAGAGCATTGGGGTCCTCACCCTATGACCGCATCCCTTGCCCATCCCTTCCTCTTCTTTGTTCCTTCCTCCTGACACCTGCCTCTCTGCCTCCTCCATCGCCACCTCCGCCCCTGCCTGCGTCGCTACATCCTGTCTCACTCCTTTCTCTCTCACTCCACTCGGTTGTTGTTTTTTTTAAGTGGACACTGAGAAATCCTTCTGTTACTTTCTTTTTGAACAACAGCATCTCCGACCACCGTCGGTTCGCCCCAACCGGCCGTCAATTGGTGCTCAACCTCTGTCAACTCTATTGGTTCACTCACGGCTGCCAGCGTGAGCCTTGACAATTTTCAGATCTGGCCAACCAGTTCCATGATGTTAGGCTGGTGACCAAATGGACCCCACTTGTTTCCCCCTTGCATTAAGCAACCTCTCCATCCCTCCTTTCTTTCCTCCTCCTGCCTGCCTTCCTGACCCCACTCTCCTCTTACCCAAACGTCATGGCACTGGGCGCCGCTTGTGCTGCACAGCAGCCAACCAGCCTTAATCATATAGTCCCGTTCCCCCGTTTTTCTTCATGCACTCATATCAAAGAATGACGGAACGTCGGTTGTAAGCGCAGTGGCAGAGGCATCAGCCATCTCATAACTGACTTTGCATCGCGCCTGTCTGCCCTCCCTCCCTCCCTCCCTCCCTCCCCCCCCCCCCCCCCACCACACCAAAGGCAAACAATCAGATACCGAGGCCTTGTGCCAACCCCCCCCCCCCCACCTTGCTCCCTGGTGCCCTGCCTCCTCCCTCTGCCGTCCTTGCCTCCCTCCCTCCCTCCCTCCCTCCCTCCCTCCCTCCCTCCCTCCCTCCCTCCCTCCCTCCCTCCCTCCCTCCCTCCCTCCCTCGTATCCAGGACGCATCAAGCCCCATCAACGTACTGCAGAGCACACCGCCACAATACGTAGCCATGGCGTCTTGCTCCGCAAGAAAGCCCAGTGCCTTCTCCCGTGTGCACAGCGCCCGAGCGGACCGGTCCCAGCACGTCATGGCAGCGATCGCAGACGGTGCACAGGACGTGCCCCCGATCCCTGCCCCCGGTCCCCCCAAGTACGGCAAGGGCCGCCCCCCTAAGAAATTCGTGCCCACGCCCTTCGAGTACCATGAAGAGGTGGAGCTCACCATTGACAACCTCACAAACCTTGGAGTTGGGGTTGGCCGCATCGACGGGTGGGTCGTCATGGTGCCCTTCACGCTGCCCGGCGAGCGCGTGCGCGCACGCGTGTACCGCAACCACAAGAATTACAGTGATACCGACCTGATGGAGGTCCTGATCCCGTCACCGGACCGCGTGCAACCCCAGTGCGCCTTGTTCAGCCGCTGCGGCGGCTGTCAGTACCAGAATTTGGGATATCCCCAGCAGGTACCGCTTTTTGCGCGTTTTGAGACCCTACCCCTGCCCCTGCCCAACGCCTGCGTCGAAACAGAGGGCGGCCCCGTAATAGCACTGCCAACAGTGTGCCCCACACGACTGCATCGCACGAATGACCCGTAGCCCCGCGCTGGCTCAGTCCACGCTCTTGGTTGGTTCATAGCCCCACAAAATCCCCTCATCTCCCCAGTTTCGGAGGCGCAGGAAGGAGGCTACCTGATGAGCATATCCGAAGTCGTTACGACCATCGTTAAGTCTTATGGTAAGCGGGCAAGAGTGGGCGAGCACGCAGCACCAGAACACAATGGACGGTGACGAAGCGCGTACTCCAGTGGATTCTGGACAAGTAGTGCGACCTGCGAAGACGGGGCTACTGTAAATTACTGTAAACAGAGATAGTCGGGGGGTGGTTCGCATCAGGACCTGGTTCAGGTCGCCCCCGGCCCCCCTTGACCGAACCAAGATGCCCACAACTCTAGCCCAAGCCAGGAAGGATAGGGAGCAGCACAATGGGCCTCTGGGACATTCAACGGCCAGATGAACACGAAAAGAACTGAGAAGGCGATGAAGGCCGTGTGAGGGCAGGCGCGGCTGGAGCACAGCGGCGGGTCCACACCCGACCTTTTGACGCCCCCCCCTGACCGATCGTCTGTGTCTCCTTTCAAAGTTGGAGTGGAAGCGCAACCAGGTCAAGGAGCTGCTCGCCAAAATGGCCGACCTGCCAGACGCGGAGGTCCTCCCAGTCATCCCGTCGCCGGAGCTGTACGGCTACCGCTCCAAGATCACGCCGCACTTCGAGCGGCCTGAGGACGGCCGCATCGGCGCCATAGGCTTCCTGCAGTACGCAAACCGCTTCCGGTACGTGGACGTGACGGAGTGCCCGATCGCGATGCCGGGGATCAACGAAACACTGCCGGAGGTTCGCGAAAAGGTGCACGCGGCGGCTGCGACGTACAAGAAGGGCGCGACGCTGCTCCTGCGACAGAGCGCCGACGGGACCGTCCTCACCGACCACTCGCAGCTTTGCGAGGAGCGCGTGGGCGACCTCACGTTCCGCTTCAAGGCCGGCGACTTCTTCCAGAACAACCCGTTCATCCTGCCGCTGTTCGTGGAGCACGTGAGGTCACAGGTGCTGTCTTTGCACACTTGCTGCTCTTGTTAGCGCAACGAAACGCCGCGCCCGCTGCCCATGTGTCGCAAACTCTCAACATGCTCTGCATGACACATCTGCGTACGCCGTTTGTTTTGCTGGTCGGCAGCTTCCTTCAGTTTGGCTGTTTTCATTTTTGACAAAAACTGTTGCCGGTCCAGCGCTTGTTGGCAGTTGGTGGACTTCCAGGCACCATCCGATCCTGATCGGCTTGGTGTCCGCCGCTGTTGGTCCACAGCCAACCGCTCTGGGTCACTGCAATGGTCATCGGTGACGCATCAACCGCCGTTCGTGACTTGCCCACTTCCACAAGTGTTTTACACAATGCACCTGAAGGCTCGCCGTTGTATTGCAGAGTACAGTTTCTCCTTTGCACTCATCGGATCCCTCCCTCCCGACGTGCCATGGGTGCCAAAACGAGGATCTGGTCCCACCGGTCCTGAGCTGTGCATCTGTTTGCCGCGCATATTGTGGGGCCGTAGTTGTGACGCCCAAGACGGGGACATGCAACCACCGCACACCCACTGCCCTTCTCGGCACAGCCACTGCACCGCCACTGTTGGTCTCTTGCAGGCGGTGGCTCTCGGGGCGCACTACCTCGTCGACGCGTACTGCGGCAGCGGCCTTTTCGGGCTCTCGTGCGCGCGGTCGTTCAAGGCCATGGCGGGGATCGAGGTCAGCGCCGGGTCCATCGCGTGGGCCGAGCAGAACGCGGACGCGAACGGCATCGAGAACGCGACGTTCCACTTGGGCAGCGCCGAGGCCATTTTTTCGAAGGTGGAGTGGCCGGGGGCCGACACGGTCGTCGTCATCGACCCGCCGCGCAAGGGCTGCAGCCCGGACTTCCTCGCGCAGCTGCGCGCGTTTGGCCCGTGCGGTGTCGTGTACGTCTCGTGCAACCCGGCGACGCAGATGCGGGACCTGGTGGAGTTGCGGGCGGCGGGGTACGAGCTGACCAATGTGCAGCCGTTCGACCTGTTCCCCCAGACGCGGCACTTGGAATGCGTCATCACCTGCCGCAAGGTTGGGGGCGGGGACGATCCGGTCCGAGGGAGTGAAGCGGAGGAGCAGAGTTGATGCCTGACCCCCGTCTCGGGACGAGGGGCTTGCCCTTAAGGGGGGGGGGGGGAGGGGGGTCGATGGAACCCCCAAAAAACTGGGTGATGGGCTTTGACAGGGGCATTGTCACCCTCGGTGCCAGAAGGAAAGTTTTGTCAACGGTGGCCTACCGCACCAACGTCCATGACGCATGCATGTCCGCCACATGTTGCGTGAATGATACAATGTATGTTGCTCCCCCGAGAATGTGCATCGATGCAGGAATGCAGTTACCCTTGTGACTTAGTTAGGGTTTGGGTTAGCCTTAGGGTTAGGGTTTCATTCAGCCCCACCCTGACCCCAAGTAATGGTCCCCCTCCCCTTCCAGGCCCCTGCCCCCAGCCCCCCACTAGGCCCTGGGACAGCCCCCTATCCTCTTGAACCCGGCATTTTCCTGATTTGGTTTTGGGGGGTGTTCCTGATCAAGTTTTTTTGAGGTGTTGTCAAAAACTGAGCCGTTTTTTTGGGCAGGGGTCCGCAAAGGGGCTCTGTCGCCCCCCCCCCCCCCCTCAAAGTGAAAGTCCATCCACCCCTGACCGTTTTGAGGCCCCAAGGGCCTTTGAATCACGTACAGACTTGCCGCTAGTGTCTGTGCACGGAGCCGTGATTGGGGAGGGCTGACCGCGACTGTCAAACATGGAATGTGGGCGGGCCCTACTGAGCGATGGGTGCAACTAGGCTATCTATGTATTGTTCAGCAGTGCATCACACGGAGGTCACTCTTAGCGAGTGCTGGTTCCAGGGCCCGACACTGGCCTCAAGTCTGATCACGTAACACCCGTCAAACCCAATCCCCGACCTTTGGCAACCCTCTGCCACCCTCGTCACCGCCCCCAACCCCTCTCCAAAATGGTGACAACCCTGAATGACCCTCCACAGCCCTCAACAAACCTCTCCCTCCACAACTCGGGGGGGGAGGACCCCCCCCACCCCCCCTTGCGCCCTCCTGTTGAGCCGCGGGGCAGCTGCGTCGTTGCAGAGCGTTTGCGCTCCGCGCTGAAGAGTTCTGTTGGTGCCCCGACCCGCTGCCACGGAGCACCAGAAACGGTGGGATCTTTGTGAGTGGCGAGAACGCCGCCAGCTCCGAGGAGAGCAGCACCATTTGAGGTCTTTGCCGCCCGCCGCGCCCAAGTGTGCACCACGGGCAGCAAGCTGTGAGGGTGAATAGTGGCACAGTGGCAGCACCGGTGCCCTTTCTCTCTCAGGGCTCTGTGGCAAATTGGGTCTACCATTCCGCACAACTGACCTCTGGGCACACAGTTCCTACTGCCACCCCCAGCTGTGTGGTGTAGATTGTTTCTTGTTGGTTTTTGGCGGAAGCTCCAACAGATGGCGCTGGCGCACGTTCAAAGGGCGGCGCGTACCTGGGGGGGTTACAGTGGGGGAACCAGAGATTGCTCCAGTGGTCCATTGCATGACTGACTATGCACATGCGCAGGTAGGTCAAGGATTGGGATACCGGAGAGTTTGGGTCAAAGGAAGCGACATTGACAAGTTCACCGCAGCGGCTCCTGCTGTGCTGTGAGTAATGGAGTGTTGTATCGAATTTGACAGTTGGGCACTGGATGGTGACCAACTGAAGGCAGCTGGTCCAACCGATTTTTTCAGGCGGGTTGCCGACGAAGTTTTATGGTTAATCGATGGCGGCTGTTTGTTCACTGATGGCGACTGGCAGGGTCGCTCTCAGTGGACGTTCATAACCACGATTCGTTTTGGTTTTGAATGAACGACGGCGTGGCAGAGCCCCGTCAAATAAACATCAAATGCAGCCGGTTGACGGTCAACGTTGCGAGTTGACCTCAAATCACCGTCAGTCAATCAACAACCACTTGGTCCCTTTGGCCGTCGTGCAAGCAGTAGGAGGATGAAAGACCGCCCTGGTGGTTACGCGCGCCTCGCTGCTGGCGCCCGGCGTGCAGGCAGTCGCTGTCGTTGGGCATGTGCAGCATGAAGAAAGGGCCTGAGTGCGATTATATATTTTACTGCAACAGTTTTGGGACGGAGGTATTTCTGAGCACTCTGGCATTCACACCTCCCTGTGTACGCGTAGCTGTTTGCATTGAGTGGTGCCAAGCTTGAGAGCCAAGAGCCTGAAAGATGAAAGATGAGGGGCTGACGTTATTGCCTGCATGAACGAGGGACAGGTACCTTTGCTGTACATGATTACATGTCGATCGCAGTTTCTCGTTGTGAGTCTGCCTCCTTGGGGGTTGGTCCATGGTTGCCTGCAATTGATATTGGTAGCTGTGTTGAACTTGGACACTTTTGGATGAATTGGGTTGTGGTTTCTGGCTGAACCAGAATCACCACACAAATGGTAATAACTGCAAACTGCCACAGCCCTTGGCAAGCATTGTCACTGTTGGGTGGGAGGGACAGGGAGGGATGCCACCCCCCCTCCTCCATCCCCTGGGCTAACAGCTCCCCCCCCCCCCCCCGGAATGAATGGCGCAGAGCGCAGAAGATATTACTGCAACGCACTACCAGCAAGTCACACATTGGTGAGCTAGCACCCATGGCCTTGTGTGACATTCACGTTGCTGGTTGTGGTGAGCACCTCCCAGCCTGGGGTCTTCGTGATGACCGCATACCGGGCACTGATCAGGCCGTCAGGGGAGGACGCCATGGGCAGAAGTTGCATTCTGGATTCCCACCCAGGCAGGTGGATGCCCGCAGCAGTGCGGATGCCTGCAGTAGTACGGATGCCTGCTTGTCATAGGGAATGCCATGCACGCAGTGCGAAGTTTTGGATGTCGGCCAATACTCGGACCCTACTTTTGGCCCCTTTTGACAAGTTTTTGGTTCCATACTGGGTTTTTTTTTAGCTTCCTATGCATTTGGGATGTGGCACATTTGAATTGTCACCCTTTGTTGCCCAATGTCAACCATTTTTACCCATTTTCCATCCCCCATATTGAACTCTCCTTACTATGGGGACCCTGAGAAGGCAGGGGTGATGTAGCCATACATAGCCCGCGGACTTTGAGGAGTTTGTGGTACGGCCTTCATCCCCACCACATCACTGACCTCACTCGCCATCAACAAGTGTGTCGCGTCCACGCTCAGAATCACCACCGCCCTCCCCTTCACCCTATTCACGGTCCCCATCACCCAAGAGACCACGGACAACGCATTCCCTGCGCTCCGAGTCAAGGGACATCTCATCGCCGCCTCCAAGAGCGAAGCCACGGGCACCAAAACACTCGAAGCAAGCGGACTTTACAAGGCTAAGTGGTTTGTTCATAGGGACAGTGGAGTACCAAGTTGAAGGCAGTTTCGTCGTTCTCATGTGGGTTTTGTTGCTTCGCTGTGCAACCAGTCAGGTGACAGGTATTCTTGAGTGAGTATACCGGCCTCTGCGTGCGCAGTATGCACGCAGTGCGCATGCAGTGCCCACACAGTGCACACGCAGTGCGCACGCAGTGCAAGAACTTGGCCATAGCAGAAGGTTCAAGGGCGAGAGGCCAATAGGCGCCGCCACAGGCTAACAGAGCTAACCACCAAGGCCTTGTGCCAACCCCCCCCCCCCGGCCCCGCCGGCTGCAAAGATAGTGCGGGTGACGTCAGGTATGAACCTACTGAGGGCACCTCCCTGTGGTCCATTATTTGGCTAACGATCCCGGATTGTATCAGATTCCTTTTTCGAGACGTCCTTATGCGTGTGGTGGTACGTCTTGCAGAGGCTGGGTGTGTGCGGTTGCTTATCATGCTGTAGCCGCAGCAGCAGCACGACCCAGTTCGGCGGGACAGAGAGAGGAGGGGGGGCTTTGCCTCTGGAATGCAGTACACAACACGGCATGTCGCGGTGACACGTGCTTTTGGTCTGATTGATGCTGTTTTGCAGTTTTTGCCCAACACTCTCTGTCGTTCGTGTGACTCAACTGGATACATGCAATTCGATCCCTGTTCTGAAACACTTCTGTGCCACATGGCTTCCATCTGACCAACAAACTGCCATGTGAAGCACCCAAATGACCAAACACACTGTTATGCAGTGCCCACTTCAAAGCACAGAAGTAGCTGTTGCCCTGCATAAAGAGGGGCATCCTACGTCACCACTACAATCTTCAGCAGCTTTGTAGGATGTATTGTGCAAGATGCCGCAGAACCCCAAGATAGCAAGCAACTACCAGTCCCCAAGGACTCCAGCCACAAGAGCAGTCGCAAGATAGTCAGTGTTGTTTTGTTCCCAAAATTGTAGACCCCTTCGTATCTGTGCACGGGCCACAACCCACGGCCTGTGACGACTAACCAGCACTGCAGAGCTCTAGACACATGGGGGCAGCACCACTGCCTGCCAGGGTACAGCATCCATCTGCTGTGGTGGCTGATAGACAGCCTTCTGACCCCCCCCTCCCTCCGCACAGACTCGCGGAACTAATACTGTAAAGCTGGTACGGCAAAAGCCAATGGAGCCACCATCTGGATTCGTGGGTGGTCCTTGGGCAGCAAGCCATGTTCTAGCACCGATACAGAGCACTGGCGGAGGATCCAGCCCCTGTGGGCTCATCAAGGCTTGTACGTAGTGATACGTAGTGATACGTAGTGGATCTTTTTAAGATCAGTGGTCATTTACTTGTGGGTGAGGGGTCCAAAAAGGCGGAATTTGTGCGGTGTGCCCCACGTGTGTGGTAGTGGGGGAACACATTAATTTTTTGTCCCACAAGTGATGCAAAGTATGTTTGCTTGGTCTCTCTAGCAACCAAGTAGCTGCACTGCGCATGCAGGCACTCAAGGCGTCTTTTCTATCCCACTTCATAGTGATATTTACAAGCTGCAGGTCGCAATTGGACAGCCACAATGGTTGCTCTTCACGTTGCAGTAGGAGCATGGTTTCTCCATTGAGCACGTGTGGATATGTACATGGGCCATAGGCATCTGGGGGGGGGGGGCTGGGAAAAAATTCGCGCAAATTTTTTTCGTCCCCCCCCCCCCTCCTCCGGGGGTATCCCCCGAAAAAAAACTAGCACCCCCTGTAGGAATTCTTTTTTGCAAGGAGGATTTGCGTGTAACCTTCACTTTGCTACATTGTGTGCCATAAGGAGAATTTGCTTCATGTGGCACAGGGTGAAAAATTGGGTTTTCACCCCATGTGTCCAAACTCAAAATACTCAAATGTTTCAGGAGAACTCAATAATGGATGAAAACCATATTGGACCAAATATCAATACCTGTGCACACATGTGTCAGAGATGGCCTGTGCCCTAGTTGGCAAACAGTGCCTCTGAGATGGGAAGGTCTTTGGTTCATCTCTTGGGACCGGCAATCTCCATGTTTGTAGGTAGGATGTGGGACACAATGGAAAATTTTTATTTTTGCTTTTTGTTGCTTTTTTGTGCTTTGATCTCGTCCCCTTTGTTGGGGACCCCCCAGAATGCACGGGTTATGTAGCATTTCCGCCCACTTTTGGGCCTACTGATAAGAGGCCAGGGTGGGCACTGCACTGCAGCTGCAACAGACCGGGGGTCTTTGTGCCTTGAAACACAAATACCACCCATATCGGCTGAAACATCAATGGTTACCTTGAAAAATATCCTCCTTGCATCTTCCAAACCCAAAGAGGTGGGGTAGAGTTGAGGAAATTTCAGGTTTTGGAGCCCGGAAAAAAATTTTGCGCGGATTTTTTCTTCGTACCCCCCCCCCCCTCCGGGGGTACCCCTCGAAAAAAAAGCTGTACGCAGGTACCAGGAGTTGTTTTTTCACCACCCCCCCCCCCCCGGTAAGCTTCTACAATGCACATGCTGTTCGGAAAGGTTTCATTTGCATTGCACACGTGCAATTTGCGTACTTTGGTTGTCACATAGTCATGTTAACGGGCAGCTGGTGCCATTGGAGTGCCATGAAGACGTTGCACGTGTACCTGTCCAGAAGCTCAATGAGTATGATTGCATTCAAAATATCACACCCTTGTTGATCAAGTCTACATATGCTTGTAGATGATCACAATATAAGAAAAATGGATTCAAAAATTTGCCCTTTCAGCCCCAGGCTGAAAATTGCTAAGGCAACCCCACCCGCCCTAGCTGGCCATTGAGCTGGGTGTCGGCCTAGTTCGGGTGTCGTCACTCGACATCTATCGCGGCACAGGGTGACATCATGCTTGGGGCTTGTGGTGGCCCTATTCTCCTCTTGTGTCCTCCTCAAATGGTGCAGTCCAAAATCTTTATTGGATAATGATGAATTACCGTGGGCCCTTAATGAACCCCAACTCTTGCATCTTTGATGGATCCCACTGAATGCATGATGGGAGCACAGGCCATAGGATTCCCACTTCCAAGTGAGGAGGATTTGAGGTCCTGACCTCGCTTCATTTGTTCATCCTATTTGACTGTATGGGTGCTTTGCCATCTTGGACATTCAAATTGTGCAATGCATTAGAAGCTCGAGGAGGACTGGCCACTATCCAACCATCCTTCTCTTTGTGTGCATTGAGCTCCAACAGCAGCTGATGGGCATAACAAACCAATGAGTGCCCATCTTGGGATAGGGTTGAAGCGTTTAGCCGACCCCAACCATCCTCATCATGGCCAGAAGTACATCATCGTAAATGTTGTGTAGTTTGTTTCTACCCTATAGTATGGTGGTAGGAGGTGTATTTGGCTATTGGGCCATTTCCAGATTTGTAAAAGTTTGTAAAGATTTGGATGGTAAATCTTTTTAGCTGTTTACATACCAGGAGGACAGGAGGAGTTGAACGAGCACATTTGGTATTAATGTAAAGATGGCCTTCCACCATTTGATTTGCATTGCAGCTATTCAGTGGGCTACCAGGATACTGCATCGCAAGTTGCATTTTGAATATGTTTTGGGCAGAAAATGGAACGGCATGAGGTGCCTTTGATCTCAGTATGCATGTGCGATTACTTTTTCCATGCAGCTGCTAATCAAGTTCTTCAGGTGGGTTGTGTTTTCTTCTGAACTGTTGTTGTCATCAGATGCTGCCAGCCATGAGAAAATAGCTCTCCATTGAAATTTCCTCAATGCACACACTCAAAGTCTCCATGGTAAGAAACCATCATGTCCCAAATACAGGAGGCTTTCACTGCGCTGATTTGTTTCCTGGGCAATTCTTTTGCAAGGCCCTTGTAGGCACTTCAGAGGAGCTCTGCACCATTCTGCAATGTGCACGTGTGTAATAAATGTGATAAGACTTACATGAGGAGGAGGCACGTTATTGTTAGTCAGGGACTTTCTGAGGGAGAATGGCACCGCGCTGTGCGAACATTTCAATGTGTCCTAATCACCATGCCCTTAAATGTGGCACCAAACTCCCAATTTTGTAATGTATGTCTTTACCCTTGTTATTCATTG
This sequence comes from Eutreptiella sp. 'Long Island Sound 2002', assembly GCA_964036045.1. Taxonomy (NCBI): domain Eukaryota; phylum Euglenozoa; class Euglenophyceae; order Eutreptiales; family Eutreptiaceae; genus Eutreptiella; species Eutreptiella sp. 'Long Island Sound 2002'. The sequence continues at coordinate 7,422,079 of OZ038385.1, forward strand.
GGAACATGTCCAGAGGTCTGTTCAGCATGCAGGAGTGTTTCTTTCTATCCCAGCTTCCCTGCTCTGGCAGAGGAGACATAGCCAACTGCATTCCACACCCCAGTATTGGCGCCGATACAGCAGGGGGTATGTAGCCATGGGGCTTTGGGGCCCAGCCCTGATGCGGCAGGGGACTGTCGCCATTCTGCACCTGTGTCTGAGTTGGGTTATGCAGCACAACTCCCAAGCGAAGTGGTACCTTTGGGTGTCATTGAAGTGTAGCCATCACCCGCCCTACCCGCTCTGGGTTTCGTGTTCCTTTTGTGGTTGTACTCGTTCCGGGTGGTGCTGAGATGGGGTTGGGGGGGCATTCTTGGAGGCTGCTTGTGGAGCCTTGGAATTCAGGGGAAGAGGTGAAACCTCTGCTGCTGTGCGCCTGCTGTGTGCCGGTTTGCCCTGCAGCTTTGAATGAGGGTCAGGGTGCATCCACTGATTCAATTTTTGTAAGGCTTTGCACAATGTGATGGCAACACTGCGCTGGAGGTTGGTATGGGTCCTCCTGTGGCTTGTCATTCTGGCGGCCATCCCAGTCTCAGTTGTGTCGCGCAGACACATGGAGCCCCCCAGTAAACCGGGCATGTCTCGCCACAACAGTGGGCGTGCAGCAGCTGTCCATCCCCGGCCTGGCGATGAGGAGAGTGCTCCGAGGGAGGCACTGAAGCCTCTGTCGCTGGACCAACCTCCGCCCCCTCCTTTAGGGGTGGAGCCCCCGTTCCCTGCCCTTGGCAGAGGCAGCAGACCCCCAGCAACAGCAGGCGTCGCGGCGTCGCTGGGCCTGCAACCGCCCCCAGACACAGTCCCGCCCCCTCGGCCACCGTCCCTCGACTCCCCAGCGCCAACAGTCACCCTCCCACTGCCTTTGTTCACCCTCCCATTACCGTCTCTTGGCCTGCGCCTGCCCTTTTTTGACCCCCCACTGCCTGCGCCCAGCCTTCCGCGACTGCATGCCACCCAAACAAGTCCTCCTGGGACCGACGCTTCACAGGGAGGCCCAGACTCCACCTCCATGACTCCACCACAAATCAGCCTCGTGCTGCTCACCCACTCCCGGGACGACGTCGGGTTCCAGAGGCTTCCTGGACTGTTGTCATCCCTAATCAAGTTCTTCCCCCAGTCCCTCGTGCATACGCTCTTTGTGGTTGTGCCAGACTACGACCGGACGACTTTCTCCGACGAGGACTACCCGGTGCTGCGGTCCTGCCGCAAGGTGTTCCGCGTCAAGGTGTTGACGGACACAGACCTGTGCAGTGCCTCCCGCTCGTTTTTTGACCAGCATCTTCCGAGGGCAGAGCATCCCGGGCGTGGCGGCAGGTGTGTTGGCTGTGGCGTGTGGTTGATTTCTGGTACCTCCCCCAGCCCCCCCTTGCGAGACCAACGCCCATGTCAGAGCAGCAGTTTCCCCAGAAGCATGGAATTTGGCGGTTCCTTTTTTTGGGGGGTTTATGCAGATCAAGTTTTTTCTGTGATTTGGGGCTGGGGATGGTATGTTAGGGATACTGGTTGCTGTCCTGCCACCCACTTTCACCCCTTCTTGTCCTTTGAGGGAGGAGATGGGGGAATCACCTGACGACTAGTGCATTCACGATGGTCACTGCTTGTGTTGCATGAACAACGCCCTCGTGGGAGCAACACTAGGTGTTGTTACAGTACTTTTGCCGTTGTCCTCGCAAGGGCAGGGGAGGGTGCCATCGGTGCTCGAAGAAGACCGTGGCTGACAGGGACTACCAAGAGCCATTGCAGAAGCAGTAATTACAAGGGGGGCGGCAAGATCCAGACCCCCCCCTCCCCCCACCCTCCAGATCCCCCAAAGTTTTCGAACCCGTCTTTCTCCAATTTGCAGGCCTCAGAAATACCCGTTTCCGGAACCTTACCGTGCACTTCTCCCTAAAATGGGCTGATTTAGGAAAAATGGGGGAAAATGGGGGAAAGTGTGGGAAATGTTGGATCCCATTTCCCCCCATTCCCCCCCATTTTTCCTGGTCCTGGGTACATTACGGGTACGTTGCTGGGTATATTGCCACCCACCTCGTCCGGGTATTTCTGAGGCCTGAATTTGAGATTTCGGCGAAAAGTGCTGGCGCCGAAGGCACCAAAAATTTTGTTTTCGCTCCTGAGGGGGAATTGTTTTTAACCCTATGTGTCTATACTCAAATTACTGGGAATTTTGTGGAGAACCCAAAAGTGGGTGAAAAACACAAAAAGTAGTTTTGACCCCTGACCCGACCTCCAGGTCGGACCTTGGCTGATGGGGAGCCTGAGCTGATGGGCAAATTTTTCCTGAACAAATTTTTCCCCCATTTGTGTGTGTTCAAAATGATCAGTGCGTCGTCATGGGTATCTTTTTGAAATATGTATATTGGGGTACCCACCGATCCCCCCGGGGACCCCGGCTGCTGACCGGCCGACCCCCCTCCCTCCCCCCCACCTCTAGACCCCACAACAGTATGTGCACCTTAGTGCATCGGCCTGCCCCCCAGCGCGGGGGGACATTGGCGGACATCGGCAAATTTGCGATGCCCACAATGGCCTGACCCGCCAATTGGGCGTCATTGACACGGAAACGAAACTAGTGTCGCCGGTGGTTCGGTGTGATGGAGGCCGGTGGCTTCCATCCGACGAGCGGACTGGGCAGACCCGCACAAATCGGAGAGCCGTACAGAGCTTTGTTTGAGCAAGTGCCAAAACTCATGCGCAGCACTGGGGCAGATTACGGGTTTCATCAGTACCCATGGGCCTGATTAGTGGCAAGCGCTTCTTCTCTTGCCAGGGGCACAGGGTACCGGCTGCAAATGCTGATCAAGTTGATGGTGGCGACGTGGATTGCGACCCCTTTCTACATCACGTTGGATTCGGACGTTTTCGCCTGCAAAAGGGTGACGTACGGCGACTTGGTGGACGAGAGGGGGCGTGCTCTCATCCAAGGCGAGCCCCGCGAAGGCACGCGGCACCAGCGGCGATGGTGGGGCGTCGCAGAGCAGATACTGGCCAGTCCAGGGTGCGTGTTGGGGGGGCGTACCGACGCCGTGGTTGGCGTCACCCCGGCGGTGTTGTCCACGAACATCAGCGTTGGCCTCTTGCGGGAAGTGGAGCGGTTGTACAAGGAACCGTTTGATCAGTGGATGTTCAAACAGTTGAACAGGTGTCGCTGGCGTGCAGCAGCGGCGGCGGCGGCAGCCCTTGCTTTTGGTGGCTTGCGGTAGAAGAGGATCTTGTGAAATGGATTGGGTGCTGGGTAGTGGGGCTTAGGGGCATAAGGGCGTGTCTCTTAAACCCCCCCCCCCCAGACCAGGACAACTGTCCCACTCTCACACACTGAAATTCATTTTCCGCTGGCTGTCAGGTAGCCCAACAGGCTGCCCACCTCTCGCAGTGTTTTTGAACCCGCCCTCACCGCCAACCCAACGGGTGAGCACCCACCCCCCCCCCTATCCTCGACTGAGGATTCCCTTTTCAAAAGGTGCACACGTACGTACACCCGGAAGTACCAACTGGCATACTCCAGCCCTTATGGCGCACCTCCCCCCCTGCTCCCCGGCTGGCATGGCGCCCCCCAACCCCGGCCGGCGGTTACCGGTCAACCGTCGGCAGTTGCCGACCAGCTTGCGAACACGGGGCAATGCTCGTCGGTGAAGCGTCACACACAAAGAGCAAAAGATTCGTTCTCCTTTGGTCGTGGGTCTGAGCTGCAACGTCCGGAGTAAGTACTTGGCCGGCGCCGGGGGCGGGAGTAAAGCCACGGCCTTGGGACACTCCCAGAGATCCCAGGGTCGGGACTTCGAGCCCAGGGTTCGCCACCAGCTGCAAGCACGCCTGGTCGTGCGCAAGTGTGTCGGCGAGTGGTCCGCGGATATGGGATTGAAGCCTCGGAATTCCCGCCACTTGTCGTCAGTTGACCATCAACTGCTCTTGAGATGCCACCGCCCACCGTCAGTAAACGGATGACCTGTGCCCCTCCCGGATGAGCGAGAACATGGGGGCCACTCCCAGTGCACTGCTGTGTGTGTTTCAGGTTTGACTGGAGCGAGTACACAATCTACTGGACGTACGGCTGTAAGGCCGGGCTGCTCGACCAATACCACGTGGCAAACCACCGGGGCCTCAAGTTGTACGACTCGTCCGGGTTTGCCTTTGGGAGTTTTGCGCGATGGAATCCGGCGCCACTCTTTAACAACCCCCGCACTGTGTTCGGGGTCATGCAGTCCATTGGCGGCACTCCGGCAGCGCAAGTCAATGCAAAGCTGGCCCCATTTCTGCAGGTTCCCGAAGGTCGACGGTAGGCCGCTCACACAAGGTTTGGGGGTGTTCAGGTAGACTGGGGCGTCGCTGTCCCCCGGTGTTGCCGGTATACTCAGGTCAGCAGTCGCACGTTCTACGCGGTGTTGCCGGGATGCGTCGGTACGCCGCGGTACGCCCAGCTACGCCTTGGGTGTGCCGGGTGGATGGCTCGTGACGCTGTGACATATAAACTTCCCCTACTTTCCACCCGAGCCGCAAGCAAGGCCTCACGGTGACCTTGCCAGACCCGTGTCTATTTGGACGGCAGTCTTTGTGTTGGAGACCGTAAGGGGACACACTGCCTGTTGTTGGGAAGGGGGGCTCCCCATTTGTGCATATTCCGCACCAGCTGGGGTGCACTATGCACCGGTGTCCCAGTGATGCTGTGCGCGCTGTGCCCACACCCAACCCTCTTTGCACGCTCAGCAGGAGTGAAACCCCTTGTTCAGGGGTTTCCGACCCATTTGTTGAAATTTACAGCGCCGTAAAGTTGCCAAGGTCCACGGCATGCATTGGACAACGAGGAGACTGTCACGATTGGTTTGCTGTATCTTACATGCGTTGCATACGTGAAAGCCCCCCCTTCAAACAGGCGTGGTGCATGCGATGCAGTGCGTTTTTACCCATGTTACGGCGCCTCCCGTTATCGGCCTTTGCATCTTTGTGCATAGTGCACCCCAAGGACAGGGGGATCCTTTGACACGACCTTTTCATCATTTTCCCAAACGACAGCTCCTGAAAGACAGCTCTTTGGGCCGGCGGTTAATTGCCAACCGCCAGCATTTGACCAACCGCCGTTTAAGGGTCATGCGAGCTGTAAGGATTATTGCAGCTCATAACAACACGACAGTAAGCGACGCGGCAGCGAGAGTGGATCTCCAGGGAGGCAGCACTGAGCCGTAGAGGAACGGGGGGGGGAGGGGAGACCAGGAGGGAGACCGCTTACACACCCACCAACCTGCCCGCATGCATGCGTGTCTGTGTGCATCGGAGGGCACACCATTCACCTGCGTGCACCGCCTTGTGCAAGCACAGGAGCCCCGTGTTACCGTTGCCATCCCTGACCAGGGCCGTCGTCTAAACACTCCCATTCCCTCGCCGCTACCCTGTCTTACTCTCCGAACCAAAGCGTTTGACCACTGTGGAATGGGCGAGTCGCAGATAGTCCACCCAACCCACACCGTCCCGCACTCCATACCCCGAACACTGTCTGGCATATCCAAGATGGGTGTGCCCCCCCCCCCCCTCTTGGGATACGGCTTGTCCAAGGTGTTTTTGTTGCCCCTGCATGTGGTGACACTGCCACTGAGACTCTGAGACCCAGAATCTTACCGAAAGCAACAACTCTTGACCTACACAGGGCCCAGTGCCCTCGCTTCGCGCTCACACAGGCTTCTGGCCTCGCTGACACTGCCCTTGAGCGGGGCCATACAATATGTCGCCCATCACGCTGGACGACAAAGCGCTACGAGGGCTGCGCGACATCATCCGCCAGGAGGTCCAGGCGGCCATGGGAGCGACCTCACAACAGCAGCCAAGTGCAGCGGCTGGAGAGCGAAACACACCCACATCTGCAAAGAGCACCAGCAAAGGTGCAAGCCGATCACAAAATCCCACCCAATCCCAGGGGGCAGCAGGATCCAAGGCCAAGGCCAGATCACAGTCCCCAGCCCGCCAGTCCACCAATGGTACAGGGAGCAAAACGGTGCGAGAAGATCCCAAAGACAAGGAAATTCGAGAGCTCAAAGACATGATCAAAGAGCTCACCGCCACGATCAAGGAGCTTCGGGCCTCCATTCGACATCCCAAGAAGACGTCAGACAACGAAGATGCAGCGGAGCCAACACAGCTGGCTCAACGGCCACGCACGTATGCGGACGCAGCGGCCAAGGGGAAATCCTCCTCAGTGCAAAAGTCACAGGAAAGCAGCCAGTCCAGTGCTTATACGGTAGTCAAATCACGATCTGCTGTCAAAGTACTTGGCAAGCCAAAAGATGTAGGTATGCCAGTGCAACCAACGCATGGAGTAGCTGCGGAGGAAGCGCGAACCTGGCAAGCCTCTGCCCTACTACCATTGCAACTCTGGAAAGAAGCCGAGAACAAACAACTTGGCCTTCCGGTGCTGAATCCCAACAAACCACCAGCCGAATGGAAAGTCTCAGAGAGACCAGGCACCTTCCAAAGGGTGCTCATGCTAGGAGGCACAGCAGACTCATGTGCGGAACTCGCAGACATGGCCTTCACGTCCCATCCTCAGGTAGAACACATGGCTGCCATCGTCAACGTGCCAAATACAGCCGGAGTCAAAAAGGCAACTGTCGCGGACGCACTACGCCGCATGAGACTCACGCGCGCCGATCTGGATGTTCAGGGCTGCTTGCTAACACTGGCAACCCGAATCACGCGGGCCGAGTGGGTCCACTCCGAGGGTCCGCCCAGGCCCATAGCAGATCAGCAACTATGGATGCAGTGGGAAAGGACCACAATGGAACAAGACGACGAATCGGACCATCAGGAATCAGACACGGCGGAGCATGCCCCAGTGACGCCCTCGGAGAGGGAAAGTGGCTTCCACAAGATATCCTTGCAGATAGACCCTCTTATGTGCTCGGATTCCGAACTGCCTCCGAACAGAACCAAAGGCTCTGCACAACGCTGGGTGAGGCAGCAAACGATGGAGTACCTGAAAACGTGCATGCAAGAAATGACACAGGCACCGCCAATGGAGATTTTTCGCCGAGCAGAACATTACTCAGTCACGATGGAGCTCCCACTGGAGGCTGCCAAAAGGGTGCTCATTGGGTCGGGCAAGCTGCAAGGCATCGAGGCAAGGCCGTGGATGTCGAAAGGATCTCCTGGACCTGGACTGGAAGCACGCATTCTCTGGCTAAAAGCCCCCAACATGAAGAGCTCCAGCAACATATGGGAGATCCTTCACTCCCAATACTGGTTTGCCGGTGTGCTGACAGGAGACACTGTCGGCAGATGGGGTGTCCGAATATGGGGAACAGAAGAACCAAGCGAGCAGCAAAGGACAGGTATTGCGAACCTGCTTGGAGCAGAGGCCCCCACCAAACGAACACGCATACGGGTGTACGGATACCCGGCCGGTTTCGGCTACGGTACCACGTGGGCTCAAGAGGAGGCCGCACGTGTCTTTCCCTCAGGCAGGGTCCAAGTTCTTTCCTGCCAACACCTCGTCAACTCGTCCATAACCAAGCCGGTGTTCGACATTACCGTAACGGGGGTGCCAACGGAATGGCAGGCGCACAAGCTGGAGTCCACCGACACCAGAGCAAACCCACAAATTTGGAGGCGGTGCGTGTCGCACAAACTCCGATCAGCAGCGGAAAGAGTTGGACGCCAAGAGAGGCTACGTCTAGCCACACGGGCAGACGACGACCCAGAGACTACCTCTTTGCAAGACGTCGTGGAGGACAACCACGACATGGAGTTAGGACAATAATGCTGACCGTTCGGGCAGTGGCATTGCTGCGTCCAAGGGCATGCACGAGTCGGCACAAACAGCCGCCGTGCTACGCGAGCCGGACACGTCCGCCGCGCGGGAAATCTTCAGGATTCCTCTTGTGCATGCTGTGCCTTCTGCCACGGTGCTCTAACTGTAGACAATGTTGCCATACACCAGCCTTGAGTGCATGCAAGTGCCCCCCCACTGAGCTGACGAGAGAGGACGCAATGAGAACCGCTCGGGCACGCAGCCCTGAAATGATGCTCCCCCTACCAGGGCTCTCACCACCCAGGACATGCGACTGCCGCCTGGACTGCCTATTCCTGATGACAGGTACTATGTTCTATTCCATGGAACGGTCGCACAAAAGGCGAAGGTCGGACTCCAGCAGCGAGGAAGGTGAACGCCAACATCAAAGGCGGCAGCAGCCGCAACAGCACACCCACATCCATGTCCACGTCCACCAGCCCCAACAGCGGCACCCAGATCGGTCGAAACGCCGCAGTGCACACCGAGAACGATGCAGGATTCAAGGCGAGACCAGACGGATGGAAAGCGCGCTGCGAGAGCTCGATGCCCAACAGGCAACTGAAGTCCAAGCAGCCCGGGAGGAGCAGCAGTCGGCCGCGCAGTACTCTGACAGGGCCCCTATGATCCCGTTCCAGGCCAACCTGCCGAGACAAAGGCCACGGACACCCGGCTACGAGCAGGTGATGGCCCGCCCACCTCTACCCAGCTATGATGAGGTAGTGGGGATGACAGCAGACGAGGAAGAAGCAGACCATGGCCCCAGCAGATCCGGACTCGCCAACCCGTACTCCCTGCAGCAGCTGAGGGACATCTCGGCAGCGGTGCAGATGCAACCGGAACGGCCCACGGTGATCACCGACGTCCTGTACAAAACAGGCTCATACATAGCCTTGGCGCTGGAGCCCCATCTTGCGCTGCATCATCGCGATGATTGGGTCAGAGACTGGGCCACGGATGTCGGACACCAGCTGGGCTTCGACGACGCGCCAGAGCCCGACACGGTCAAGCAAGGGACCCATGCGGCGCCACGAAACTGGAGGCTGCGGCTGCGGGGAAGGAAACCCCAGGGACTTACTTTCGGCATCAGCTCCAACGCCAAATATGGAGTGTCCCAGTACGCATGGGCCTCGGGCGCGGAATGGCTGATCAGCCGCATCCAAGCCCAAACAACAGCAGTGAGGCCGCCGTCACCGCCACCGGAGGACGAAGATGCCCAGCCGCCGGCATACGCGCCACGCCAAGAGTTTGTGGACCAGGTATGTGCAGACCTTGCTTGGCAGGTGCCTGAACGTGCGGTCCTCTCAGCAAGCGCTGATACATGCAGATACAGTACCCCCCTGCTCACACAAACTTGCCTTCTCACTTCCAGTGGCTGGACCCGGAATGGAAGCTACAGCGAGGCTACCGAGACGGCAGATGACCGTGACCTGAAAATCCGTCAAGGCGCACCATCACTGCGGCCCATGCACACTCTCAACCCTGCCAGTGACGAGCAGGCCAGCATAGCTAAGACGGAGAGCTCCGCTAACCACCCAGCTAAGCCGTGCGCGAGATGGGAACGCCCGCCGCGTCACAGTGCCGAGAGACGGTCTGTGATGGCGAGAGCCGCCAGACTATTATGGACGAGTCGGGTAAGCCCGCCGTCCTCAGCAGCGGTGCATGATGCACACCGCAATGCCAGTATTCACTGCCACTGTTACCTCAGAGCTTCTCTTCCTAACCCCTCCAGCCTGCCTAACCGCCTGGCCTGCCTTGTTCCTTTTCGCCCCCTGCTCCTGCTCCTAGATCAGTCAGATCAGAATCCCACCCCAACGCAGTCGGCCCACAATGTGGCACAGCTGGTGCCACCTGACCAGTGGGCCGCGCTGCATGTGCGCGCACACACACGCGCACACACGCATCCACACTGGAAGCGTGACCAGATCCTACGCTGTGGTGACGTGCACCCCAACCCAGGACCCACCTCTCTGGCACTCATCAACGTGACGGCCTTGCGAGCACACCACCATGAAGTGCTAGATTTGCAAGAGGACATCGTAGCACTCACGGAAACACGGCTCACGCAAGGGGCCCAGAATGCAATGGCCTTCATGGCAAGACAGAAGGGGTGGCAACCCTTTCGGGGAGCCCCCCTACTATCCAAGACAGGTGGCATTTGGGGAGCTGCCCCAGGGGGGGCGGCCCTTCTGGTACGGGAAAAGTGGCCGGCAAAGCAAGCTCAGCGGGACCCGGGATGCACACTAAGTGAGGAACTGTGGAATTCAGGCAGGTGGCTGCACGTCATCGTGACCCCAGCGGATGGTAAACGCCCCCTAAACGTGATTGTGGTGTATGGGATCCCAGGAGACCACAAGCTAAATGGCAAGCTATGGGAGGCAGTGCTGACCCAAGTTGCAAAGCTGGGGAACTCCCCCTTTCTGATAGCCACGGATGCCAATGTCCAACTAGATCACTACCGCTGCATGCCCAACCTCATGATGACGGAGCTGCTGTCGGGGCGCATTGTGGATGTCGACCTCTTACATGCACGGACCACGGGACAGGACTGCCAGTGCTCTTACCACAATGGCTCCATCAAACAGAAACCAACCAGAATTGATGGTATTTTGGCAGATGCCAAGACGGCCAGTGCCATCATGAAATTCTTACCAACCGAAAGATGTCCCGTGCCTGGACACAAGCCGGTCACCTTCACCTTCAATTTCAAGCAGTCTGCCCAGCGGGTTCTGAAGTTTGTGCGGTTACCACCCATGATACCAGCCCACCTGCAGAAACGCAAGCGAGACCAAATAGTGAAAGACGTCACCGAACCATACGTGGCGATATGGGAGAAAGTCCTAGACAATGAGGCGTCCACGGCAGATCAACTGTGGGACCTCTGGACATGGCTGGCTGAAGAAACCATGCTGGTCCTGACCATGGCACCGCCGCCAGCGGTCAGGACAGGAATATGCCAACTACCACTGGCTCCCCAAGAGTTGCCGAGAGGACGGGGAACCAAGAAGATGCTCAAGACAGTGGAGCTCACGCCGAAGCGCATGACGTCGTCAGGACTCCCGTGCACTGCACCAACAAAGGAGATGTCCGCCCTGCTGAGCGCCCTAGTGCCGGTGATGAAGTGGGCGGCAAGCAGGGAACAAGCCGTGGTCCCTGTTATGGGCCCCGTACCGCGAGAGGTCCTCAACAATTGGAAGGCGATACGCAGGAGGGCCCACCGCATTCTTCAGCTCATCTCCAAAGGGCAATGTGTAGCAGAGCACCAAGAACTACTGCGCACGGTGATGGAGGCTCCAGAAAGTGCACCCATGACCATTACCGACTTGGTCCGACTCAGTGATAAGATTAAAATGCTGAGTAGGCGGCAGCTGGCTCACGAAGAGAAGAAGAGGCACCAAGATTGGAGAGAATGGATTGAGGAGACCTGGACCACATCACCTGGGAAGGTGTACCAATGGATCAAAGAGGACAAGTACACGCCCACTGTCCTGATCCAGAAAGAGGACGGCACCTTGACTGGCAATGTGCCCGAAATGGACCTCGTGATACACCAGTAATGGGACCCGATAATGAGGCAGCACGCGGATCCGACGCTGCCGGGGCCGGAAACTGAACCCTTCTGGCGCAGGTTCGGCAAATATGTGGAGCATCACCAGATGGAATGTCAGCCCATCACCGCGGAGCGCCTCTGCCGTCAGTTCAAGGACATGAAACGCGGCCGGGCCACAGGTCTAGACGGATGGACTGTCGTAGACATGCGGAACATGCCATGGCCGCTACTGCACATGCTGGCTCAGCTGTTAAACTGGGTTGAGTCCCATGGCGTATGGCCTGAGCAACTTGCCACAGGGTACATTCCGCTGATCCCCAAAGGCGAGGGCAGTGAGCCGCTACAGCTCAGGCCGCTGTCGGTGCTGTCTGCGATTTATGGCGCCTGGTCCGGTATCCGACTCCGTGACTGCCTCATCTGGCAGGAGAAGTGGGTGCACCGAAATGCATTTGCCTTCAGGCCGCAGAAGAGCGCCCTGGACGCAGCAACTCTGCTGGCCGCCCTCATTGAGCGAGCACACCTACTGAAGCAGGCATTATCTGGCGCTGGCACTGACTATGTGAAGTGTTTTGATTTGATACCACAACAAATCTCCTTCCGGATGGCACGGGAGTTCGGCCTGGACCCAAAACCGCAGGCGGCATTGGAGGCCATGTATCAACAACTACACAGGGCGTTCAAAATAAACGGGGCGCTGGGCTCCTTTTTTCACGCCACGAACGGCGTACTGCAAGGGTGCGCCATGAGCGTACTCATGATCAACATGCTCACCACAGTCTGGATGCGTGCCGTGGACGAGCTGGAAGGAGCTATCTCAGTGACGGTACACAGCCTACCGCCCATACCGCCCAAGCTGGAAGAGCCCAAGGAGCTGAGATACAGACGTAAACCCTCCCCGCCCACCGCAGTGTCCCGCTTTCGGCCACCACCGGCCCCGAGCAGGTGCGTTATGAAGACCTTCGGCTCGGGGATTGACCAGTTTGAATATTGGGAACACTCCAACCCCTGCACATGTGGCCATGGACCTCCACCTCCACCTCAGCAATCGCAGCCGCCACACCCCTCCTCCGCACCTGAGCCCGAGCGCGATGGGCTGGTGGAAGAAGAAATGGCAGCATCGGGGGAGTCCCCACCCCACAGCCCAGTGAAGCTCAGGGGTGCTCAACCCCAGCCACAAGAGGCGGGCACGATCCAGGTCGGGTCCATGGGCTATGCAGATGACACGTATCCGCTGCGATCTGAGGGCCAATACATGGCGCCGGTGATGCAGCTCACTGATGAGTGGCTGGCTCTCAACCTGCAAAAAGTGAACCCCAAGAAGTCACTGTCCATACAAGTACGACAATCCAAGGAAATTGCCCGCAAATACACGGTACTCCAAGGGATCTCACTCCCCCTCCAAGCTGAATTCCGCTCACTGGGGGTGGGTATTCGTACCAGCCTGACCAGGGGGACTGGCCCGCTCCTGAAAAAGAGGACATCCAAGGGGATACACCTGCTGTCCAGAGTGAGGGGTGCACAAGGGGGCTTCAGCCGGCGAACGCACATCATTGCCACTCTGGTACAAGCCGCAGCCCTATGGGGGACCCCGGGGGCGGAGGTATCCCGGAGGGATTTACAGAGTCTGGAGACGGCAGTGCTCCACAGTTTGTGGGGCACCTCGAGGCCAGGTAGGGCGAAGGAGATCATCTTCGTGCTGCTAGTACAGGGACACCGGGTGTCTCCTCACATGAAAACCACGTATGACAGGGTATGTTGGCTCCTCGCGGTGGCGCGCACGCCAGGCACCCTTCAAGTTGTGGTGCAGTCGTGCATTGAAGCTCGGCAAGCGCAGGTACGACCCACTACATCAGGACCGGTTCAACGGGCCCTCCTGGAGTTGGAGAGCCTTGGTTGGAGGCAGGCGGGTCATTGGTGGGTCTGGAATGTGCCCGGGGTGCCCGAAGAAATAGACATGACGCTCATAAATGAGGACAAATTCAAGCATATCCTGCGGGACTCCATCAGGCGGCGGGCCCTGCTCTCGCTGGAAGATCGTCGACCGCGACAATTTCAAGGCATCTTAGGGGCCCTCGACAGGGAGGCTTGTCAAGTCCTTCTATCAGAGGGCACAAAATTTGATAAGGCGCTGCTGCGGGGCTGGCTCACAGGGGCGTTCTGGACGGCTGCCAGGGCGCATGCGAGGGGCCTCAGGGCGACACCGCTATGCCCATACTGCTCGCGGCAACAAGCAGAAGACGACGAACACATCTTGTGGGCCTGCCCAGCCTGGGGCATACATCGATCCGGTGCCTGGCGCTCGCTTATGAGAACGGCGAGGGCACTGGGGCTATCAGACCAGATCAGTAGTTGGCCCACGTGCTTACGGATCTGTGGCTTGATGCCGGAACACCTGTCGCACGGCATCCCCAAAGGTCAGGTGCACGACTTCATGTACGGTTTTCATAGTATGGTGCTGCAAATTCTGCGGGCGCGGGCACACCGGGAAGATGTGCAGCTCTTTGACCAGCCTAAGACGAAACCAGGCAGAGGGTACCCATTCTGGCAGTTCATCGGGCCGCTACCGCGGCCGGAGCACAGGGAGAAGCTGCGGATTCGCCAACCCACAGCTCAAGAGTGGCGGTGGGACTCCGACTTTCGTGACGATCTGCTACGATGGGTCAACGAGCTGGTCTGGATACCAGGGAAAGGGCAAGTCTCCTTCATGGAGCTGGCAATGGACTTTGAGTGCTTCGCGGCGCGCACCCTGCCGGCCTCACCCCAGGCTGTGTATCGGGCGACTGCCCTCCCGCTACCAGAAAGGGCAAGGGTCCTAAAGCTTGCCCTGGCGACCTTGCAAAAGCTGAGCGTGGCTGGGGCCGTGCTACCAGGTGGTGTGCTTACCAAATGCTCCTCCCTAGTCCCACTGGGGGCCCCCACAGTAGTGGGTGTGTCTGCGAGACCATACTTCACACGGCGCCCGGACATGCTGAAACTCCTACAAAACCTGCAAGAGTACTGTGAGCTGCGCTGGACGGCTGTGCTACAGGCACCGCCCCCCTCACCGGACACGAGACGGAGAAATGCCCAGCGGGCCAAGGAACGGCGGGAAGCAATGGAGTCCAGCCCCAGCATCAGGGAGCGCATTCCCAAGCTCAAGTACACATCGTCTCTGCTGCCTGCTATGCACACCCCCAGGCATCTCACCGGCAGAGGAGGAGGTAAGAAGAGCGCCACTTTGTTTGCGGCTGACTACTTTCCAGCACACCGCAACCCTGGAGCTCCCCCTACGCGGCCCTACCGGTTGCTCCGACCTGCCAAGCAGGCGGTCCCGCCTCCACCTGATGTAGCTGCAGTGGGCTCGAGTCCACAAGCGGCACTGCCGGCGGGGCGAGCGGCAGCGCCCAGCGATTTGTCTCAGCGCGTAGATGCGCTAACTCCCCCGGATGCACCTCTAGGATGGGCTCCGCCGTCGCCGTCGCCCCCGGTGCAGATGGAATACACCTCGGAGGAAGGGCCCTCTACCCCGGAGGTCTTCTCCTCGTCGTCCTCGTGGGAATCTGAGCCCATCTACACCGGGGGAAGCTACCGACGAGCGACAGCGGGGCCCAGAAGCGGCCCAGCGCGGTCCTCACCGCCACACGCAGTGCCCCGCACACGCGCTCCCAGGGCCCGATCCGTTCACCGGTCAGGGAACCCGGCGCTGAGGAAGTCACGGCGTAGGGCACCACCTGCGCGGGTGCCCCGAGGGGTCAAAAGGCGGCAGTCGGTCACAGAGCGGCCGGGGAGCCCACGGCGCAAGCGAACCCAGCTACAGCAAGGGGATGCGCGGTCACACACGGCCCTGGAGGCCCCAGACCGTCACGGGAGCCCAGCCGGAGCCCCCCTCCCCATGTCCAGGCATGCGCTCTCATACCTATAGCTCACAGGAGCTATCACTCCTGAGCGTGCGTCACGCATAGTGGTGGTAAGCACCCCAGAGGGGCAGCGCACCCCACTACCGACACGCAGCTCGGAGCAGCCTCCACACGAAAAGGGACGCGACATCCCCCCGGGGATAGCAAGGATGTTGCAGCAGATCCGGATGCCCCCAGCAAGGCCACAACCGCTACAGCCCCGAAGGGAACCACGGCCCAACGAGCGGACTTCACGCACCGCCGTCCTGCCCACCGGCCCTCCGATGGGGTTCAACGTAACTAGCACCCCGTCTCCGCGGGTGCTGAGCAGGCCAGGGCAATTCTCGCCATCTCCGGCATGGTCGCCGGCGGTGACTTCCAGTTGGCACTCCGTGCGGCACGTGACCCCGGAGCATTGGTCGCCCGCATGCACACCAGGGGGGGGGTCTAACCGACAGCAGGATTCACCTCACCTGCCCCCTGTCCTGCTGGCGCCCCTATTTGAGAGCGCAATGTCTACCCCGCGAAGGGACAGCACTCAGAGTGCGTCTGATGAGGACGTGCAACAGTATGCCGTCCGGTGTTCAACCCCCCCCGATCTGCCCCCCACCCTGCTGGCGCCACTTTTTGAGAGCGTGATGTCTGCCTCGCGAGCGGGCAGCACTCATCGTGAGTGCGATGAGGACATGGGTCAGTATGAGGTCGAGTACTCTACCCCACCCTCCGTGGGGGAGTGGCCCCCTAACCCCTTTACCTTTCCCTCTCTTCGCGGAGCACAGCGTCTCTGCACGGAATTGCCTGGCATGGCCCGACAGGGCCAGGGATGGGTTCGTGACCCCCATGCACGACACTCCACCATGCTGTACAGCATGCAGGAAGGTGCTCTGTCTTCCAACAGCGCGGAGGGGCTCATGAAGCATGGACGGGCCTCACGTGAGGCAACCTAAAGGACGGAGGGGGGAGCCTCTTGTCATACAGGGCGGCAGCTCTCCAGAAACCCGCGCGACTTGCCCCTTGGGTGAGTCTGGGGGCTGGAATGGGTAGAAGCCCCATGGACTATTGCTCCTTAATATGATTTCCTTCCTGGGATACGGCTTGTCCAAGGTACGGACGGTACTAATCTGGGGCCTATTTTGATTCGGTCGCAACTTGTAGATGTGGGCCAAGATGCTCAGTATCTGCGCATTTCCGGTGGTTTGCCAAGTCACACTGGCTCTATTGTGATTTGGTGATAGTGTGGCCCCCTCTGAAATTGGTTGGCCACCTGATGGCCGCCTCCACTGCCCCCCAAACCAACAGAGCCCCCAGCGGTCCAAACAGCCGGCGGAATGTAGGCATCGCGCATATTTTCTTCGTGACCGCAGCACCATTAACCCAGCTGCCGCCGCTAACCTGGGCAGGTCAGGACAGTGGGCCATGATCGTACCCCCCGCCCCCCTTGTCTAAGACACCGCCAGGTCCCAAACAGATATCCCTCTGTCGTACGTAGACAAGCCAAGTTTTGTGTGCGGCAGCTAAAACTGTATCATCGAGGCACTGGGACACAACTGCGCTCGCATACCACTTGCGTTTCATCGCCATTAACCTGCAACTAATTGAATGGCAAATGCCAAAAGGGCTGACGTTTGTGGGAGACTGCTCCGAGTCACAAGTCAAAGCGCTCAGCTCGAGGATCTCCCATTCGTTTATCGGGTTGTGCTACATCAAACTTTTCACAATTAGTCCATATGTGATTTTCTGTTTTATCTTAAGTTTGACTTGTGGTTCTCGGTGATTTTTGTCAGTCAACACGGATTCCCCGGTGCTTTTATTGTTTTCAATGCAATCTTCAAAAATTGACACCACCCACCCTGACCCGTTGCTGGTTCATAATGGGGTCGATTTTATCGGTTTCCCTCCTAACTCTTGACACACAAGGCTTTTATCCTGTCATCAAAGCATCACGCCCCATGGCTGGAGGCCCAGACTGACCGTTGTCCCTTCAGCGCCACACAGGTGACCACTGAACGACAGACCCTTTGGAAGCTGTCTATGCCCTGATGAATATTAATATTTGCTCCTCTGGACGACGACAGGGGTTGCTGCAGCTTCCTCTTCTGATGCTGTTGCCATGGCTGCTAAACGCCTCGCAATGCTCCTGTGAGGCCCACCAAACCTTCAAGGCCAGGGGTTATGTAGCCTTTTGGATTCCCGCCCTGTCCTGGGACCCCGAGACGGCGGGGATTATGTAGCTTGTTTGATTCCTGCCCTCTTTGGGGACCCCGAGACGGTAGGAGTTACGGAGCCAATTTCATTCCTTCCCTCTCCGAGGACCCTGCGACGCCACCCATGGTTGGGCGAGAAAGCACGCCTGTTCAGTGTGTCCTGGTCACACATGCGTCCTGCCTTGCACCACCACCTCCTCCGAGCCCACCTCCAGACTTACCTACGCATTGTGCAAGCCACACCAGCCGCAGGGAGGGAATTTGTTTGGTTGGGTCGGACGGTCCTTCGGCGGTAATCGTCTCCAAGACAGACCAATGTGACTTCCAAGGAGCGCCCTGGACACACCAGTGCCCGCATGAAAAGCATCATGGAGATCGGGGCGAGCACCAATGAACACCCCCTCACCTACACAATCAGATCAGGGGAGGGACCGAGCTTCGACAACGGGAGGGGGAGGGGATAAGCCGCTTGAATGTGACCCTGACCTTGACCCTGACCCTGACCCTGACCTTGACCCTTGTCAGGCTATCCCCATGAGTCTGAAGGCTCTGAATGTGTGTCTCTGACCAGTGGACATTCAAATGAGGGACCCCTTTTGGGGGGGGGGGTCAACTGGCAGGGCCATCAATCATTATCTATGAACTCTGGCCGCGGGCGTCGACTTTTTTGTTTTTGCGAAGGGTCTAGACGTTGGGTCCCGTTGGCAACTGCCGAGTCTTGGCGGCGCCAGTTGCAGACGAAACAGCTGCAAGAAACACCAATACCAGTGCCGTGTGTGGGGGGGGGGGGGGGCTATTTGGGCTGTACAGGCTGTTGTGAGGAAAGGAGGAGGCAGAGGGGGCTCTCAGGGCTGTATGTTGCAATAAAGCCCTATGCGCACGTAACGATCCGGTATCCCGAGACGTCTCAGTCTGCGTTCGCAAGCTGAGTTGCAGTGTTTCTTGCCTCGAGGTTGCCCAGTATTCCCTGTGCATTTTTAAACGATGGGCTGGGGCTTGCCATGGCACACGCTGCCGGGGCGCATTGCACTCTTTCTCGGCAAACCCCCTTACTGTATCCGGGCTATGCATGCGCACACGCCCATCTGGTTTGACCGAGCCTCAGCAGCAGTTGGGAAACTGTAGAAGTGTTTCCTGGAAGCAGCGTCAGCTTTAAGCATATTGCCGGGGAGACACCTCAGTCGCAGAAGCCACGTAGCAAGTTAGCTATACCATGAATGCCCATGTTGGTTAGCAGGCGCGCATACACCTGTCCAGGATACGGATGTGCTGTGTTAATTTCGGACCCAGTTCTATTCTGTCCTAGGGGGAACGTTAGCGCGCCGGGCGCGCGCCGGGCATCTTTTTGGACCCGTGCCCCACCGGTGACCTTTTAGGGGGTGCGCTAAGGGGCGCACTTAGGACAATCTTTGAATCCACGCTTCGTTGCGTGCTGCATCATGGTGACCCCCGGCGTAGGTTTTGACTTCCGATTTTGTTCCCTTTGTTGGGGACCCCCGAGAATGCAGGGGTGATGTAGCATTTCCGCCCTCTTTTGGGCCCCAACCGTCCGGTGCTATTGAGGAAACCGGGACAATCTTTGAATCCACGCTTTGTTGCGTGGTGCATCATGGTGACCCCCGGCAGTCAGTCCGCATTTTGTTGCATTTCACTCAGTTTTGCATCCGAAGGCAAGTCCGTCACCCCCCCTACGGACCATGGGAGCATGTCCCGCCTCAGGTTTGGACTGACCAAAGCAACTCGGCCGCCACGCAAGATGAGGCAGAGGATGAGGCGGAAGTGTGTGTTTTGTGTTGCCATAGGCGCTCCACCGTCACAGTTTGTGATGAGTGTAAGGAGCACTATTGTAATGAATGTATTGACACCCACACTTGTGGGACCAATGTTGTTTGTTAAGTGCAACACAAATGACATTTGGAGTGGTTGAAGTCACAGATATTGCTTTATTTTGCAACGTGCTTTGTAGGGAAGGTGTGCAGTGCAACGTGGTCTACTTGGGGGGCTTCTCCATGGGAGGGTAAATCTGGGGCTGAAGTCGGGATAGTTAATACAAAAGTAGCGCGCCGGGCGCGCGCCGGGCAAACATTCCCCCCTAGTCCCAAATGTGAGGAAACTTGCTTGGGTTGCATGAATTTCAGAGGTTTGTGGGTTACAGTGGTTGTAAGTATGTCATATGAGCACCATTCTTTTTGTGTGGAGCCACAGCACCCTCCTTATCGCCAGCATTTGACTAGGTACAACATGGCACATTCTTTATTGTGCCTGGGGTCATGTGTCTGCTGGCATTCAGGGCCCATCAGTGTGGATGATGTTGTGGTCTTTAAACACATGAAGCCCCCCCCCCCCCCAAAAAAAATGGTGGAGCGACGCCGTGCACCTTAGAGATCCAACGAGTCCATTCACACCCGATCTCCATCGCCATCCTTTACCACCCTCCTTGCCAACCATGTGAACAAGCGTAGAGCCTTGTATGCTGCCACAAGCTTGGTCCGCACCTCTCCAAGGAGCTCCCACTCCAAAGCTGCCATCAACCCCATTGCTGTGCAAGCCACACTTGAGTAGTGATGATGGTGAGATTGTGGTTAAGGCCCCAGCAACAACAACCACGTATGCCACCACGCTCTGGACCCGGATGCACACCCTGTCCCCTTGCTGCAGAATTTCCTCTGTGGTATCCAAAGGTGCGGACATTCACAATGTAGCGTGGGGTGCGGTGCATGGAGCCATGCCCCCGTTCGATCCCAAAGCTTCTGCTGCCGGATGAAAGCGCGTGGTCGTTCCTGCAACGAGCCCAATCCAAGCCCATCCAGCTCGGCGTCCCGCTGCTGGACCAGCAGCTGAATGTCAAAAACGGGGACTTGATCGAGCTGCATGGGGCGGCGCAGAGCGGCAAGACGGAGTGGTGCCTGCTGGCGGTCTCCCACGCCCTCCTCCCCGCCCAGTGCGCCGGGCTGGACATCGGGGGCCGGGGGGTGAGCGCGGTGTACTTCACCAACGACGCGAAGTTCTACCTCTGGCGCCTGCTGCAGATCATGGAGAGCCGCATGCTCGCCGCCGCGCGGGACCACCTCCCGCCCGGCGCCGACGCGGACGCGCTGTACGCGCGGTACGGCGGCAAGGCGGCCTTTCAGGAGATCGTGCGGGGCTGCCTGGCCCACCTCACGCTCTACCGCTGCCGGGACGGCCCCCAGTTCTGCTGTACGCTGCTGGCGGTGGCCCAGGCCCTGAAACGCGGCCCGGAGGCCCCCGAACCCGAGGTCCGGCTCGTCGTCGTGGACCCCATCGGCCCCGGCGCGTTCTATTGGCCGGACAAGCTGCTCGAGCCCTTTGCCCCCTCCTGCACCGGCCCACTGGAGCTGCTCAAGTCACTGTACTCGTGCGTCATCCTCGTCACTACCGGGCCCACGTCCCACGGCCCGGCCGAGCAGCCGCCGGCGGCGGTGGCCCTGGCGGCCCTACCGCACCGCCAAGGGCCCGCGGGGGACTGGCAGGGCGTCTCGCAGCCGCTGCCCGCGGCCCCGTATCGCGAGGTGGGGCTGCCGGAGCGGAGCATTAAGTACCGCGTGCTGCTGGGGGGCCGGTCCCCGGCGTTTGCGTGCCGGGTCACGTATCCCGCACATTTGCCGCTGGCCAATGTGTGGGTGGCGTTCCAGGTGGGAGACCAGGGGGTCGCCTTCTGAGTCGGCGTGGGGTCGGCGCCTGAGCTGGCGTGAGAGCGGTCGGTTACGAGGTGCAGCCTTCTGGTGGCTTTCATACCCACAGCAAAAAGGAACGGTCAAATTGATGGTTTCAAAAAAGCGGGCCACCTATTTTGCAGGGCAGTGCACGGGTTTCCAAGGTATGACTATTGCAGGTACTGCACTCCCCCCCCCCCCCTCCCCTCAGTTAGGCACGCGGAGGGTTCCCGCAAGTGCCCACCGGCATACTCAGTCAGCCTGCATGCCCCCCCCCCCCCCCTTCCCCTCCGCTGCGCACTGGATGGAACTTAGAATGCAGTGAGGGCCATCTAAAGGCAGGCGCGACTGGAGCATGGTGGCCCACACCTGACGTTTTGAGGCCCTTCCGCGCCCTGATACCGGGACCATGACCTGGAGAGAGCCTTCAAGACGGGGGTTGGCCCTCGGCCGGACGTTACGGTGAGCTGCGGGCGGGGAGTGCCCAAGTGCTGACGATCGCCGCAGGCCCGTGGACGTCAGGTGCAACACCGGAACGCAAGGTGCATAATGCAGAGGACTGGACAGCTGCCGGCGACCGTTGGTGCCAACAATTGATGGCTGTCGGTTATCGCCGGCGGACAGCAGTTGACCACCGAATGTTGAGGCTTAGCCGGAGAGGAGTAGCCGAGTCCTGAGGTAGTGATCCGGACGATGGGTAATAGCAATGGTGGGGGGGGGGGAGGGGGGGCGATAGTCCGTGGAACAGCACTGGCAGGCGGTCCACCTGCATACAGATGGTGTGTAGACGCTGGGCGCGACAGACTTCTTCACGATGAAGTTTGTGAGGCCGGCGTGCCCTTTGCCAAATAGCTGCTTCGCATCCGGTCATGGCCCTCAGGTTTTGGGTCGCAGGATGCTGTCGACTGGATGCACTTTACCGACGGCAGTTGGTGGTCAACCTACGAGTGGCCGGTCACTGATAGGCCGATAGGCCTCTGCTCCGTTGCGGACGAGGCCTGCGAGAGTCCAGCACGTTTGTTTTCCCGCATGGAACACAGGACTGACGACACAAGAGTCCAGCAAATACCACCGAGCCTGGTTCCGGTTGTGGCTACAGAGGCAGAACCAAGAGAATTCTGCAGTCGTTCATTGCTGCACCATCACGGTCTGTCTTAGTACAAGCCACTGGATTGAACGCGATGACGGCTTTGATGGCATGGCGATTTGAGCTTGTGCGGAAGGTCCCCAATTTCTCTGATGGCACGTGTCAGTCCTTGTCGGCGAAGGAAAAGCACATGGACTGCAGGAAAAGGAACTTTTGCAGCATATGGCCCCCAACTTGTGGTCTCGCTCACCGCAGACCATTGGCGTACTGCAGGAAACCGGAAGCTCTCATTCAAAGCAGAGTTTTGCTGAACAATTTTTTTGCGTTGGCGCTGTGGGGGGTAGATAGGGTGTGTGGGAGTGTTGGTTCTTTGTTGGGTTGCGATTGGTGCCATGCATTGGAATGACTTACCAACCCTGGCATTGCGTTCTGGTCAACGCAATTTGCCATGCTGCGCGCAGCCAAGTGTTCTGCTCTTTTGCCACAACCAAAGAGTGATTTTGTAGAAGATTATGTTGTGCCTAACTGCTGGCATTTTCTGGGCTATTACAGCACACAGATTAAGAGCCACTGGGCACGCGGACAGCATGCACGCAAGAGCATACTCACCACTTTGGCCGATGCCCCCAAAATTGTGGCCGTTGTTCCATAAAGACATGGTACAGCTGGTGTCCAGTGCCATGTCTTCCGTATGAGGGTGTTGCTCGTATGGTGCGTGCACTGTGCAGAGCTTCTGTACAGGCCCAATGGCACAGTAGAGTGTACTGTTGTGCATGCAACTCCCTCTTACTTGCTCCCACCTATTTCTGCATGTTGCTATGTCACCAATGGCCACATACCACATACTAATTGCTGTCTCTCAGCCTGGGCTACTGGCATTCCTGGGGCCTAGAGAGAGTATGTTAGTGCGCCAGGCAAAGTTTTCGCACACTTTGGTGTGGCCCCTCGAGTTGGGGTTAAGGACTCCCACTCTTCGGTGTGGCCACTTGAGTGGTGCGTCACGCACAAGAGGGGGATTCTTGGATTTTGAGGTGGGTGGCCATGATGGGGCCTACAAGGGTAGGGTGCATGTGATCGTCCCATTTGTTGGGCGAAAAAATGGGAAGTCATTTGATTGCCAACAGTCATACATTGTACTTGTGCTTTGGGTACCTGGGCTAGAGGAGGGGGTGATGTTTTGGGGGTAAAGCATTGTGATAGATGGCCGGAACATTAATTTGGATGCTGGGCGCACCGGGCGCGCCGGGCAAACGTACCCTCAGAGGTCCCCCATCACATCCCAAGGGTATGGACTGGAATTGCGCTTGCATCCTGGGAACGGAACTTTCTGGCGGCCCCAGCAAACGATCCATGCAGAGCTTGTGGCCGTCCTGATCAATCCATCCTTACTAGTAACAGCAACCATCCAGAAGCCACCAGGAATGAACAGCAACGGCCCAGAAACCACCAAGAAGTACCAGGAACGGAAACATCAAAATAGTGCCACCCAACATCCCCTATGACCAGCCTGACCTGCTTATTGATCTCCATCAGTATGCTCCCTGTGCCATAGGCCAGACGGTTCACGACGATTTGCATGCTTGGGCCTAGGGTCTATGGGCTGAGTGGGTTGCTGTGGATGGCCTGGGGGGGGTGGCAGCAATAAGGATTGTCTGATTCCTTAGCTCACCCATATTCGGAGCACCATAGTGGGCTGGTTTTCCCATGCCTGTTCCCTACCCCAGCAGGGACCTGCCCTTGGGATAGAGGGGCCTCCAGTGGAAGTGATTACGGGTGCCGAGTGGGCTCAAGAGTTCCAACCTAAATGGACCCGTGTATAAGAGCGTACTCCTCGCCATTACCGTCCTCTCCATGGGCATGTGCACCTGCTCACAGCGCTTTGCGCTGGGTCAATGTTGGGAAAATTGGAAGTTACACTGCGGTGTATGTGTGTGTGTGGGGGGGGGGGGGCAAGAGGTTTTTGCTCGCCGTATTTGTGATGTGGACCTGCAGTGTGGACCACTGGTGCCATTTTTTACTTTGCCCCCCCCCCCCCCCCCGCTCCGAATCTGAAAATGCCAGGGAATGCCCACACAATCCAGATTGGTCAACAACCACAGTGTCGGCATGCTTCATCATTCTCGAACTACACAATCATAGTCACCCTCGTCCTTGCCCTTGTGCTTAGTTGCCCAGAAGAAGGCATTCCTCATGGTGGTTCGCTTCCAGGATCAGCGATTGAGACACAGACTTTTTCAAGGGCTGTGTGGCAAGAAAGGCACTGAATTATGGGATCTGCAAACGCCTGTCGGAGGACAGTGTTTGGGGACGTGTAAGTTTTTTTTTTTGCAAAGGGGGTCGGTGGGCCTGCTGCTCACCCCACCACCACCGCCATCACTTCCCCAGAACAGACCCCTCTCTCCACCCTCAGGGGATGGGGAATCGTTGATTTAACCAGCATCCTCGTCCTCAGGGTGACATCTGACACCTGCATGGAGAGACTGCTGGGGTGTGTCATACTGTCACTGAATTTGTGGCCCATCACCCTGAGAGGGTGGTGTGGTGATCTGGGGTGTCAGGCATCCGAACAGATGTAGCTGGTGGGAAAGGAATCACCTTATCAAGTTTAAAGCAATGAACACCTCCAAGCCACCAAGGTTTAACAGCACTCATCTAGGAGCCACTTGGAAGTCACTGAGACGGAGCAAGAATCATCCAGAAGCTCTAGGAAACATCCAGAAACCTTTAGGAATTCCTGCCACAAAGGTTTTGAGAGGGCCGCATCACTGGATAAAACCTCTGGAAACACCCAAAAAGTGTTACACCATGCGCACACCGTGTGGCAGCCCCGACCTGCCCCGAGGGTAAAGGGCCTGGTGCCCGACAAGATACCAGAGTTATACATGTCAGTCAGTGGCCGATAGGTGGATAAGAGCATTTGTACAGCTTCTGAGTTAAATCTCGACAAAAAATATGCCGACCAATGTAAATGACAACAGTCATGCAGCTTCACTTTGGACTGGCAGACCATTGCAGTTAAGGACAGCCCTGCATGCTTGTGAACTCTATCCAGTTATTTTATACTATTGCGCAAGAAAGTGCTTGACGGTTTGTGTTGCCGCAATTGCTGCTGGTGGTGCTGACCCTGCTGTAGGTGCATCTGCCGGAGCTGGTGTTGTGCGGCTGATGAGGATACAGGCGCCAACAGTTATGCTGGACTTGTGGCTGGTGGTGGTTGTGGTCCTATGGGGGAGCCACAGGTGGGCCGTTTCCTCATTTCGGGTACGCAATCCCCCCCGCCCCCTCCCAGCCCTCCAGGCCCACTTAGTTACCAAGGGTCAATAGCTACCGGCCATACATATGGTGCCACCGAAGGCGCCCGAAAAATTTTTTTCATTCCCCTTGCCCACTTAGCACCCCTCCCCACCCGGGCGCTGGAGCATCCCAACACTATCCTTGAACCCAACCTTGACTCCAACACCCACCCCAACCCTCAGCCTGCCCTAACCCCGCACCTAACCCGACCCCTGAAGCCCCAAACCCCCCCACCGACCTTCCCCCCCAAAGGGGGCCTTCAGCCCACTTCTACTCGGGGGGGGGGTCGCGTACAAAAGCGAGGAGGCGGCCCCCGCTTGGGGGGAGCGTTTGCACGCAGTGCAAAGTTGTTGACCCACTGGAAATACCGGGCCCCTATTTTCAAGCGTTTTCAACGTAGTATGAAATTACTGGAATAAATGTGGGTTGCAAGGCGCCCTCTGGTGTTGTGTATTCCTACCTGGTGAGAACGCTTTACGGGGGCAAACAGGATATCAACCCTATGATGCTTGGCTTCAGGTGCCAGCGTCGGAAGGGCGAATGCAGATGCCTTTAGAGAAGACGGTGGCAATGATGACCTTGTTTTGTGCCAGTTGCGTGCCCCCCATCCGGATGAAATATCTGAATGTGGCAGGGCAGAGGACAGGGGAGCGGGAGGGGACTCTTGTTTGCCCAGGGGGGGGGGGGGGGGGCTCTATGGGTCCTATGATGCGGACTACCCCCCCCCCCCAAAGGGGCCTCCCGCCAATAGTTTGTTGCCAAAGATGCTGGCCTCAGGAGTTCATGAGCGCCAAAGGCGCCCGACGCTCCACGGGCACCAGCACATGCAATCGGCATGTACGCCCATAATCAGCTGTGCTGTGTGTCACGTTGTATGGGTTGGTGTGTCAAACGTGCATGCAGTGTGCATGCAGTGCAAGACAGGCCCTATGGCTCCCGATGCCGGTGCTGGTGTTGATGCGGTTGCTGGTGTTTGTGTTTCCCGGCGGGTTTAGCCCTCATCAGGCCTTTATCAAACTCCTCCCCACGAAGCAGTGTACCCTACGCAGCGCAGGGGCAGGGGGATGACTGCGGGATGAATCGTTTCGGCACAAAATCCATCAAATTTTCTGGCACAGTGAGTCCCACAGATTTTCAGGGCTGTGGCCTCCCCCCCACCGGCGCCTTGCTGATGTTTGTGGACATTGGGGGCGGCGCTCCAAACGGTTTGTACCCGCCATCAGATCCCCACTGCTTGTGCAACTGCTGGTGACTGGGTTTGCAGCCACTCTCGAAGACGATGGTCGCCACCCTCCTGAGTGCGGACAGAAGCGATTGGCCGGGCTGATTAACACCCCAACAGCGCTGGGGCAGGGTACCCCTCCCCTCCTTCAGTGCAAACCTGCCCCCGCCCCCTGTCCCCTCTCGTGAAGTGAACGTTTTCTCTTGTACCATGACCACCGCCAGTGACGCAGCACCTGAATTGCAGCGTACCCCCAGTGGACTGCACAGAGCGTTCTCCAGCATGAAGAGCCTATTCCATACGCGGCGTGCGTCTGCGGGGGAGGCGGAGGTGCCGGCTACTGTTCCGAAGTCCCCCCCGAGCGGCAACCGCAGGTCTTCCTTCGCGAAGCTCACAACGCTGCGGCGCGCCAGCACCACCGAGAATGTGGCACAGAATGAGAAGACGACAAAGAAGAAGGAGAAGAACCGTGAGAAATCCCGGAAACGCGACAAGTTGCACATGAGTGCCTCGCGCTATTCGGGGAATAAGTTCTCGAGGGACGGTGAGCCCGAACTGGTGGTCCGTCGCCCGTTTGGACCCGCCCATTACAAGCGTTTCGGTCTGGTCATGCGGCAGGTGCGTGTGTGCTGAGCGCTGGGGATTGGCCAACGGTCGACGGTGGTGAGTTGGTACATCGGCGGCTGTACCCGCCGCTGGTTGGGCGGTAAGGGACGCCAGGTGGTCGCCGGCAGCCGTTCGGCGCCAAGCATTCATGCCATCTGACCATCAATGCCTCCATCTTGTGGCCACCATGATCCTTTTCAAAGCAAACAACACAGGGATACGGAAGCGCCATGAGTGATCTTAGGGAACCGAAAACAGATGATGAGGCCGTGGTGATTGACGATGGTAGGGTGGTCGGGCGGTAAGACACTTTAACAACAGGTGTGTTCTTTTGGTTGTCTGGTTCTTTGAAGAATTTCACCGGCATCAGATCAACGAGCCCAAACCCCACTCGCCTTGCCCCGCCCCGGCCTTGGGGCTATACTGGGGCTATAAGCCGAGCCACAGCCCTAGGAGGCGACTTGAGCGCAGTGCAACTATCTGGCTGTCTAGGTGGAACACTTAGCGAGCCGTTCTCCAAGCGTGAGGTCATAACAAGCCACAAGCACCGATATGTTCCCACCAGGAACTACACAAGACACAAGCTTGGGGTAGGGTTCCCTGAACCATTGAGTCTATCCAACGAAATTAGCCACGCATTTGCCTGGCCTTTGGCTTTGCAACGGGCTTGCAAAAGATTCTCATCTAGGAAGGCAGGTCAGTCCAAGCCCAACCTCAGTACACTTGAGCACAACGGTCAAGCAATTCTGTGAATTGAGTGAATTGTTGATGGCCCCAACCCCCACTCTGCCCTACAAATGACCTTGATCAACCGAAGCGAGTCATGGCACTAGACGACAGTTGTAGTAACCGCACAGTAACCGCACGCTTTTATGGCACCCTCCACAAAGCTCCCATGTGGCCTGACGTGGGCCTGCCAATACCCTCTCCTTGCCTGGCTTGCATCCATAGGCGTACACACAGACAGCAATGTGTGAATAGAAAAGGCATAACTGAAATGTCTGCGGTCTTTTCTCAGTCCCATTGACCTGCGAAGCACTCCCGGGAGGGGGAGGGGGCAAGGGGCACAGGTCACCATATAGGGGGCGCAGTAGTGTGTTAGAGGTGGGTGCTGGTGCTGCACCCTCACCCCTCACCCCTTAGCACACTCTCCAGTAGTGGAGCTGATACTGATAGGTCACTTGTCAGTGGAGCTACACCATGCAAACGATGCAGCAACGCTGTATGCTGCAATAATGGATTGGAACAATGGCAATGGGGCAAGGAGGTGGTGGTATCAGATGTAGAGCATCTTTTGC
Source organism: Eutreptiella sp. 'Long Island Sound 2002' (assembly GCA_964036045.1). NCBI lineage: Eukaryota > Euglenozoa > Euglenophyceae > Eutreptiales > Eutreptiaceae > Eutreptiella > Eutreptiella sp. 'Long Island Sound 2002'. The sequence continues at coordinate 7,450,699 of OZ038385.1, forward strand.
GCCATTGTGTAAAGCATCAAGGTAGCGACAACAACGATGGCAGGGGCATAGTAGACTTGTGTCCAATGTGTATCTGTGGGAAATGCTATCAGGGCTAGTGGACTTCAGATATTGATATGGACATTGAGGGCAACACCAAGGAAAACTTACTTTGTTACAAGGAATGCCCACTGCAATGGGGGGGGGGGGCAAGAAGGTATGCGGCAACAGTAATGAAGAATGCCATCCTCACGGAGTCTGAATGAATCCATCATCATCATCATCCGACTTCCTGTCTGCATTCGTGTCATGACTCAACTGTAAAAAGGTCTAGAAATGCCTACCACATCGTGATCCAACTCAGAAGTGGTCAAATGTGAATATGACTTGGGGTCGGATGTCAAGATAATGATAAAAGATTTGTACCAAGAACTCTTTCTAGGGTTTGGGTCGGAGGGAGATTACTCAGTATTGAGGTAAGTCATTTTGACACCTGATGCAAGTCAAAAAAATGCACATCTGATTTTGTAGGGGAGATAAATGACGGATGGAGAGTGGGGCAAACATAAAAAGCCCAGACCATAGTGTTGGGTTGGATGTGATGACAAAGGGATGAAAAGTCGCTTAAAAGTGTTTTTTTCCTCATAGTACAACAGCAATAAATAGGGACACTGATGATTGAATTGTGCATCTAGGCCATGCCGATTCCTTTCAGTGGCGAGGATACTACCATCAACTCTGCCCTCTCCCTGGTGTGGTCGGCTGACCTGTACCACTTTGGTGACCACAACTGTTTGACTGTTGGCTCACTCTACCTCTGTGCATACTTTGTGCAAGGAAAATACCGGGTCCAGTTCATCTATTGTAGTGCCCCTCTGAATTTGAGTGGTGGAGTGTCAATGATGTTGTTTGTATTTTGGTAGATTGCCAGTTTGTCCCAAAGTAGGACTAATGTTCCGACACCATCTTGATGGTGTCGGCGTTTGTTTCACACCATTTTGATGGTGCAGATTGCAGATTGGTGTACCAAAGCTACAAGTGTCCGTTGGGGCCTTGCAGCGTAGCGCGTACTGGTACCACTTTGCTGGCTGAATTCGACCTGCTCAAAATAAGGGGTGGTGACCAGGCACGCCACGTTGCTTGATGAAAATTGGCGTTGTCGTTTTGGGACGACGGATAGAAAAGGAGGCCCAGGCCAGGATTGATTAGTGCTGCCATCTCTGGGGCGCAGGGTTAATTGTGATTGGCTTTTCAGTTATCATGTTGTTTCCAAAGTAGTGGAAAAGTAGAAGTAACGCAAGGTGCCCACACTGTGGGTGTGCACATCTGGGAAAAGAAATCCCATAGCTCCACTGTCACGGGTGTTACTGTTTGGGCCGCTTGCGTGATGTTGTAGAAAAATGATGAGGGCAGGAGCGGCCGTCGAGACTCGCGCATTTCCACCCTTGCAGTGTAAGTACCACTCTGTCCAGCAATGCAGCAATCGCTGGCAGTGAATGAATGACACGTATGCGTGAGGGTCAAGGGGATGATTTTTGTCAGGAAAAAGTCTCAACCAGTGGAAACCAGTCCCAGCCTTTCCTGACTATCACTGAGGGAGCCCCAGGTATGTGACTGACTGGTTGTCCCTGGATTTCTCAACATGCAGCTGCTGGAACAAGCTCTTGCTCAACAAAACTTCTTGCTCAGCCTGTAACTCGCTGAGTGCTTTCAGCCCCAACTCTTCCAGTGACTTGGACTCTAGCTCACCCAACTCTGACTATAACTGTAATACAACCTATGAGTGGCCTGATTCCTTCACTCTGTTGCAATGGGAGGTGTGGTGTTAGGTGGGGTGCTGTCACTGATAACAACTGAAAAGAATTGGGAACCAATCCGTCTTTCGGCACAAGTACCTGTATCTGTCAAAATTGGCCATGCAGGTACGGGAGGGTTGTGAAAAAGTGGCTTATGCGACCCCCTTTCACCCTACCCCCCGCCTGGAGCAATCCCCCCCCCCCCTGTGGGAGTCCTGGGTGTCATGGAGGCAGAGGGGCAGAGGGGGCAGGGGAGTCCAAGGCAAGTTAGGTAAGGTTTTCCTGCGACATACATTCCAGAACAAGTCGACTGGGACCACCCGCAAATACTATTGTGGGGTCGTGGACAGCACCGTTGTCTTTTTCACGCACCCCCCGACCGAGACCAAGCCCCACGAGGAGTTTGACATTCTGGGCTGTGAGGTGGTGCAAGGCAACGATTCGCATGCCAACGAGGTCACAGTCCGGCTGCCCGAGGGCCAGGGCACTGCGGATGGCGAGGGTGCCGTCAACTGGATCCTCCGCTACGACTCAGAGGCCGCGGCGAAGATGTGGACAGAGACATTGACTACAGCTGCAGTCGAAGAAGAAGACAGGGGCTAGTTGGGTTTGATTGTGATGTCAAGGCAGCCCTTCATCTTTGTGTATGAGATCCGATGCAGGCCCCCGTCCAAATGCATATCCCTGCGCACCAAGGCAAATTCAAGGGCCCAGGCATCTGATTGATTGCGATGCTGATCTGCCCATGACAAGTCCAACTGAATAGCCACCGCAGTTTCTGAAGGCGACCCCGTTGCTAACGGGGCTCGGCATGGTTTCTTCTTGCCTTCCATCAGGTTTTGTTTGGATGCATTGTAAAAGGGTTCTCCAGACCATGCAGCTGGGGTCTGGAAACCCGTGAACAGTTGCAAGGGGCTGATCCACATTGTGTCACACCTCAGTATGCGTGAGTCTTAGTTACTCCGGTGCTAGGCCTGAGCTGTGCACTGTCGCGAAGCACATATTTCCATCCTGTACATAATCCCAAGCTGGACGCCCGCAGCAAGTGCTGTGCGATTGTCCCTGCATTTCTCTCGGTGTCGTTGCTGATTGTGCCAACTCGGTGGGATTTCAGGGGTCGGTGCCATTGTTGCCTCATTTCTGCCCACTGAGTGTTCTGGAGGTAGGGGTATGGGGGGTATTTTCGGAAAGCCCTTGAAAAGGGCTGTTTGGAACACCCTGGGTCTGCATGCTGTACTGACGACATGTTTGAGATTTTCGTCCGTTTTGACGGTGCCTGTGTTGCTTGCTGCCTCTTTTTGTCAACAGGCAGCTACTATGAGCGTGCAGTGTGACACGTTGCTTTAGATGTTTAGATGTTAACATTTAAATGTTCATTTTAATGCGGTATCCCCATTGACAGTAAAGTTCAATGACGGAGGGATCGTTTCTGCAACGTTAGCACAATTTCCAGAGCCAAGTCCTGCCCTTCGAGTCAGCGGGCCCTCGGCAACAAAGCCCCGTACAGCCGGTTCGCAGCAACCTGCATGCACCCACAAGGAACACCAGAGTTGAAGGCGCACTGTTTGGTCCTGCACCGCACAACTCTGGGTGTTGACATTGTAATGGTCTGGCCGTAATATGTGGCTGGTAAGGGGTTTAATGAGACTGCCTCTGCCCTGATTGGTGAGCTGTACAGGTGCTCCACAGGGGCAGGGCACTTGTTTATTCATACTGATGCCTGCTGCTGGAATGATCAGTGGCCTCCTGTGCATTGCTCCATCCGGCGCATCGTTGAGTTCCCAGCTCTGTGCTCAAAAATGTGAACCCCTAGCCCCCTAACCCATACACTTCTGAAACGGCCTGTTCTCACAGATTTCAAGAAATATACACATACCCTCCCAAAGGAACGATATTATGGCGCATTGGACGGAAAGTTCAGAAAACTTGGGAAAAAGGCCAAAACCCACCGAGTCGGCACATTCTGAATGAGGCCGAGAGATTTGTCTTTTGGGTCACACAGCTCCCATGACACATGGCCTCATACTGAGTCGCACTTATTGTTGCTGTGCTGCATACGATAGCATAGCATGTTGTGCCTAAGGGACTGCGTTCTGGGAAGTGGGGAAAAGGGTTGGGAAGCGAACAGAACTACGATTCCCGGTGCAGCCAGCCAGCAAAGTCAGGATGACCCAGCGGTTTTTCGAACGGATGATGGCTGCGTTACTGCTGGATGTTTTCGCCTGCCCACCCACCCTCCTCACACTTCAGCTGCATCCCCTACTTCCAACTCCCCTATGTGCCGTCAAGGTTGCAATCCAGTTGCACTTGGTCGGTGGCTTTGATAAACAAGGTAAGTCTACCGAAGGTGCCATCCAGTCTTTCACTTGACCGCCCTGAGCTTAGCTTGTCCCACATTAGCTCTCTGTTTCTAAGGGTTCAACCTCTCTCTGCGTGCCCATTTGCTGTGCGACCCTCTCTGTGTGCGTATGTGCTGTTGACCCACGCTGATTTGCCTGCTTCATACTGGTCTTCTTGCAGTTCTTGTGCACACACAACCCATTGTTGTGTGCCTCTTCTTTCCAGTTTATAGCCTGCCGCCCCACCACCCCGACTCTGCCCCTTCCCATACAGCCCTGGTGGACAGCTCTGTCACAACAGGGTCAGCTAGCTGGAGGCTCCCTCTACACTGTCGGTTGCTTTGCCTGAATTTTCTGGAAGGTGATTAATTGGAATATTGAATATGTGTACGCCTCTTTTGGTGCTAATTAGTACTCTCATGTACATAGACGCCTCGGGTCCTGTAGTGCAGTTAGCCAGGTTGAAGGTGTGGCCCTTGAGATTTGTTCAAGTGTTGAAAGTTACAAACAGTAGATCGTGTATGCTCCTGCAAGGCCCGCATCAGAAAAATGAATTCATTGTTATTTGCAGCTGAGTAGGAAGTGGGAATGCTGAACCTGGCAGATTCGAATTGATGCCTTGGTGTATGGTGTATAGGACGAATGTATGAATGCTGAACCTTGCAGTTTGAGCATGATTGGATTTGGTGCCTTGGAACATACATGCATTCATGCATGCATTCATACGTACATATATGTGAACCATTGTGCTAGGGGCTCCCACAAGGCCCACACATCATGGTTATTGCAGCTCTGTAGGAACAAAGCAACGCCGAACCTCACAGTTTGAGCATGATTCGAATTGATGCTTTGGTGCATACACACATGCATGCATAGATGCATACATAGGTTCATAGGGAATGCTGTGCATGCAGTGTGCACGCAGTGCAAAGTTTTGTATGCCGGCAAATACTCGAACCCTAGGTTTGGCCCCTTTCCACAAGTTTTTTGTTCCATGCCGGGGGTTTTTTGGCTTCCTATGCATTTGGGATGTGGCACATTTGAATTGTCACCCATTTTATCCATTTTCAACCATTTTTACCCACTCTCCACCCCCCTTTTCTCCCCACCAGCGGTTTTGTTGCCATATTCCCCACCATGGGGAACCCAAGAAGGCAGCGGTTTTGTTGCCATATTGATCTCTCCCCACCATGGGGGACCCGAGAAGGCAGCGGTTATGTAGCCATAGTGATCTCCCCCACCATGCCACCATGGGCACAGGAAGAGGGAACCATTGAGGAGGAGGAAAATGATGACGTGTTTGTTGCCAATTGTATGGCCACCGTCCTGGTGATATATCTGAGTGTGGCCTTTGCCTCTTGAACATGTGTGCTTCTTGCATGCCACTGCATAGTTGTACCTTACAAGACTGAGTGGTTTGTTCATAGGTACCTTGTGGGCTTTGCTGCTTTGCCGTGCTAGAACACAGGTGGCAGGTGATCTTAGGTGAGTTTCCCAGCACGCAGTGTGCATGCAGTGCAACAACATCCCCATACATACCAACACACACATGCAAACAAAATTACATGCGTACATGCATTGCATTGCATTTGCTTTTGCTAGGTTTTTTTTGAACAGGTATGCCCAGTATCAAGCAGCACTTGATGCTGCGATAGTGAATTGGATTGCATGGCATGGTTTGGTGTTGTAGAATGTTACCGTTTCGTTTTCTTTTCGTTTGGTGTCTGATTTGATGGGGTGTTCGTCTGTGGTCTGTCAAGAACGAATCCTGTATGACATGCAGGGTCAGCATCGACGACGTCAAGATTTGGCTCTGCTGTAGGCCTTAGCAGCTCTGAAACATGTGGCATGTCTGTACTCAGGGTGTGGCCATGGCTACGGCTGATGGTGTGAGTAAGCGCTTAATCACTAACCGCCGCCGGGTAACCTCCAACCGCAGTCGGTTGACCAGCTAACCACTGTCAGTTGGCTGCCGTAGATTTTCTGCTGAAGCGTTACACAAGAGTTTATTTTTTCTCTCCATTCCGACACCTGACCTGACGGCGAATGGTCAAAGGTGAATGCGAATGCAGATAGCAGTGCTGACAGTGCCCCTGTGCAGAGGGGAACGCGTGCATTGCCCCTGGCGTCCCGCCAAACGCAGGCGATTTCCAGGCGTCAATGGCACTGATTCCCGGCGACTGATCTGCCGCAGTGCACATCGTAAACGGTATGCTGGTCCAGCCCAGACATTCCTCCGGCGGGGAAGCTGAATTTTGTTCGGAATCAGCCTTGTACCAGGTGCCACTGAGTGATATCTGCTGAAAGCTGTTCCGTGAAAGTCAGTGGGAATGAACTGCGTCCAGTGTCCGACTCAGTAGGAACCAGCTCCTCCTGGTCACGTCTCGCTGGTGACAAGTCTGGTCCGACATGGACAGCGGAACAGTTGGTTGGTGTCAGCTTCCTTTTGCGTAGATGCGTAGATGAATCAACAAAAGGTCTGTGCAAGGGTGAACCTGAGTCAGGTGTAAATACATGATCCCTCCGGTGGCTGTGTGTCCGGTGTGCTGACCACATACCTCATGGGTGGCCCAGAGGCAGGGGTGACATTGTGGCCAGCTCTAAAGCTCCGATTTCGCTCCTGGTGCCCACAACGTTAGAATGGCGCATGCCTCCATACACGGAGATGGACTGACCGACGGCAACGAGACATGCCCGGATTCAGGTGCCTCCCTCTTCGTCTGCATGCTTATTTCGCAACGCCTGCTGTGCCCCTATCCTCTTCATCGCTTCTGTGAGGTAGCAACAGGTGTGTATTATATTGCCATGGGGGACTGCTTTTTACAGAGCCTGTGGCTGGGTGGCTGGTGGGATGCCTGGCCCACCCCCACGGCGGTGTTTAAGGACATGGTTTTCTGTTGCTCAATTTTTTCTTAACCGCCGACTTTCCTTCCACGGCGTTGGTCCCCGTCCACCTGCTGTGGGTTCTCCTTCAGCCCGCGCCGGTACCGCTGCAGCTGCCGCCAGTTTCCCTTGAACTGCTGAGGGTTCTGAACACTGCGAGACCCGAAGGTCAAGGGTTCGAAATCGAGCTCTGGCACCAATGGTCGGAAATACGCCTGCTAGCCTGTCAGCCAGTGCTCCTCAGAAACAGGACTCATGCCCCTAAATACCCTCCAGTTGCTGGGCTCCATGTGACGGATGCCATATTTGTTGTTCCTTGCTGCTACCACTCCACTGCATTCCCAAAGCTGCCCCATACTGACCCACCACCTGGAAATGGCATTCCCTGCCCGCATTCGTTTCGTCACAAACGCCGAGTTCTCTGTATTTCTCGCTCCTCGTCTGAATTAGCCAGGAAACAGGTGACGTGGCGGGTGCCTGAGCACGCTGTTCGTGTATATATGTTGGCGGTTCGTGCTTAAGGTGTGTCCCCGTGTGGGAGGGCAATTCACGAGTAGCGCGTGTAGCGCTGCCAACAACTGCTGTGCAGTCTGTTTGCAGGTGCGTCTTTGGCCACAAATAAATGGCATGTGATTTTGCAATTGCACGGGGATTCCAATCCCTGATTCTAGCAGTGCGCCAAAATTTGCCAAAATGTGTGTGCCATTTGGCAGCCTCTGGCTACCATTAAAGATTTGGTACTCCCATATATCGGAACCAAAAGCTGCATTTGTGGGCGGAGATTTGACAACGGTGGGGAATCACCCGACGACTAATATGTTCGGTTGCAACAAGAATGAGAGGCTCTGGGTGGCACCTTAACCACACAACATACACATCCTGTTGGGACGACACCATGGCTTTCCTAATAGCTGTCGCGCACCCCTGCCAGCACATGAGCCTCCTTGCCTCCACCATCAGCATCGGCAACTCCCACACGGTGCCTACAGAACAAAATTGGGGACGGCAAATAGGCATGAGGCATTGGCAGGGAGTGGCAATAGGAGAGAGGCTGTTGGCTCCAACATAAGGGGGTCCCTACCTTTATGTTCACATAATTCCTCATTTTTCTGGAATTTCCCTTGTTTTCCCTGCAAAATGTGTGCTTTGCATTGTGCGCATGCCGCGTACAAAGCCCCCCCCCTGTTGATATTTTGGGGTGTTCTGACATTCAGGCCATCATTTGGTTCCATGTGCAATGGCTCTCAGTCAGTTCCGTGGGCCACTAATTTCTGGCACGACGAAGTAAGTGGGGTCTTTGCACAGTCGCTAGCAGCATTTGTGTTTGCATCTACTGTGCACCCAAAACCGCTGTGTACCACCAAAATGTGGAAAATTTTCGGACTAGAACCTGATGGACGTGAACAATTTTGGCTTTGTGCATCAGTGCTCATTGCTCTGCCTTTCTGCGACACACTGGACTCCTCTACACTGCACTGGACTGTACTGCAACCCAACAACGCACCTGTTGAAGCCCCAATTTCTGTCACAGCTGGTGCTCACATACATTATGAAACCACCTTTCACCTTGCAACTAACAAGGGTAGAGATACACAGCACTACACTTGGAAGCGCATGTAAGGGCTAAGCCTCTGTTTTTTCAGGGCCACACTTAAGGGCGCAAAGAAGCATTGAACTGTTTATATGGCACGTGCACCACACATGTGCATCCCCCAGATTATGCACCTGCTGATCCACATTGAGAGCAATGGCATCCTGTTGGGAGGAGGTGCATTGGTGTGGGCCATTGTTTGCATCTTGGGCTCTACTTCTCCCATCAAAGCTAAAATGGGGCATGGAAAATAAAGGACAGACTGTCAGAAAAGCTCAAAGTACCCAACCTACCCGTGCAGGCTATGGTGTGTGTACCACATGCAGGAGAAGGAACCAGATCAAGAACACACTTGATGGCTAGCCACCAATCTATGCTCTTCGTAGTGGGGAGAAACCACAACTGGGAGAACCAGCATGGATAAATGGGAATAAGACAAAACATGCAGTAGGATGAGGCATAGTAACCAAGACATTTAGACAGTATGGACAACTTGCTCGCGTGCGGACTTCCTGCCGTGGAGAATTGAAGGGGGTTTGTAGGGCAGGAGACGTCACCAATAACGCAGAACATATCTTGGACAATCAGACAGTCAGCACAGTGGCAGGGTGCATGCCACACTGGGACCCTAGCAGCTATACTCGGGTCCACAACATCATCCACCTCCTCATCGCTATAGTAGGAGGGGTCCTCACTAGGCTCTAAGCCTTTGTCAACCAGCTCATGGAGGCTACTAGCATGGCCAGCGAACGGCCCGCAGATGCGGCCGCCAACTCCGCAACCCCCACAATAAGCAGCTCTGCTGCCTTGGAGATGAGGCCCCGGACACACCTCTCCACCAGTTCCGCGAGTTTGACCGACAATTATTCGAGGTCCATGAACCACTCCTTAGTCAGAGAAGACAATTTCTCCTTCCAAATCCTCTCCAATTATGCCTGGAATTTATCGAGTTGATTGTGCCTTTGTCTCTTCGTGCCGCATCCGGTCTGCCGCACCAACGGCTCCCAATACATCACCGTGCGCGGTCCCATCACGCCCTGCATCCCGGACTTCCAACCTGAGCTACTAGGACCACCATTGCATCGCTGACCACTAGCCAGACACCACCGGAATCCGTTTTCTCTGAGGATCAGGATCAGTTGGGCATGCCGTTCGAGGAAGTTACACGAGTGTCTGTCTCCGTTTTGGTGTAGGACATGGCCACTTGGGACTGCTCTTGAATGTTTGGGACTTGCGGTGCTCTCCCTCACGAACTTGTTCTGTGCGGGGGAGGCATTCACTTGGCATGAATGACAATGGGGGCATGTTCCATCACGGCGAGCAATCCAACGTAGACAAAAGTTTCCTAGATGTCGACCCATGGCCAGCCCGCTGTTTGCAATTCATCCATGATGAGAGAAAGAAAAGGGGGCCCCGCTTGGATCGCCCGACAATTTCCTGGACCCGATACAGTTGGGGGAGGCATGGATCCAGCTTGCTGAAGGAATGCAAGTCCAACACTTGCGATGGCACGCTTTCCGTAGGGGTGGAACAACGGGCCTCTCGGCTCCAATCTTCTCCACGCGGTGGCCATGTGCGTTGATCCCATTCTCTTTCCAAGCCCTGCCGCAGTCGGAAAGAATCTGGCTACTTTGCTCTTGAAGTTGTTTCCGCCCCAGCCCGTCCACGGTGCTCATCACTGGCGGGGCGGTCCCCATGTCATTGACGGCCAAAATTGGCACTCTAGAAGGTCCAATGCCTATTCCCACGGTACTTGCAAGGGCGGGAGGGAGGGTTCGTGCAATCCTACCATGTGCCCTTGTTCGTTTTGAAGTGCCGGCGGCCGTTAATCCAACGGAACTCAAACCCCCCAGCCTTCCTCCTCCGAGGTTTGATTGATCCACGAGGCCACCGAAGCCGCTGCTTTGGCGAACACACATGTGGACGATGACTCCCCCGACCTTGTAGTTGACAAGGAATCCGAGTCCAAGGACATGCTCTGGGACCTCGTATCACATGACTCTGACGAACTATCACAGGAATTACTGGATGACTCCTTGCTCTTTTTGCCCATCTTCTTTTTCTATTTGTGGAGTTTCTTCTTCTCATGTCTCATCCTGTGCTTCTCCTTCTCCGTTGCCTTCTGTTTGCGGTCTTTCTCCTTCTGCCTCTTGTTCTTGGCCTCATCCTTCAAAGTCTTTCCCCATCCTCGTCCAGCCGAAGTATCGCCTCCCAGATGTCCAGCGCGATTGACCCTGCGGGAACCTCGAGCATGCCTTCTTCATGCCCATCATTCACTTGCGAGGTCAAATGCCTCACCTACTTGGGGGCACCAGGGCGTTTTCTCAACAAGCGAACGCTGGCTTTAGACAAAGCAACCGCCGATTTTGAAAGGGAAAGATCACCCAGTTTCGCATCATACTCGGTTTTTCTCGCACCCCTAATCATCAAGCTGTTGCTATCCTTTTTCCACTCTACCATCCTCCATTGGAATGGCCTCACTATTCAAACACTGAGTTGAAGTCTGCCCTTTTGCAGTGCCCGCGACTTACTATCATTAGCAGCGGGTGACCCTGAGCATGTGGTACTTTCATTTTTGACTCCGCACTCCTCCACATTCTTCCGTCGCTTCACAGACACCAGTTGCAAGTACGCTGCCCTAAACTGCTCAAGCCTTTGAATCCACATTTGGTCTCTTTTAGAACCAACTGCTCCTTGGTGAAGGACATGTCCATGGGGTTGAACAAAGCTCTTTAGTACAACTCAAAACCTCCGGCCAGATTCCACAACGCTCTTTTGTCCACAAGTTGCGGCACCACCGTTGTACTTGCTGCTCCACTTGTAGTGCCATACCAGGAGTGGCATTCACCTTATTCCAAGTCAAGTCGGCTTGTTCTACAATTCATTTGAACCCCATGTTTGTGGCCTAGGCCTCGGATCATGAAACGCGGCAGTGCACATTGTACGAGGGCAAAGCAATAGTTACAAATTTCAGTTTACACGTAAACTACAGCTATTTTACATGGGCACCAATGATCACATGGATGCAACAATCAAGGGACGGCCGGAGAAGGAGCAGCTGTGTGTAGTATTGGAGTTTATGAGCGCTAAGTGATTACACACCCATGTGCCCCTTGTGGCCATATGGGGAATGACCCAATGTCTTTGATGGGAAATTGTACCTCACGAGGAACTTGATGCAAGGCAAGTTCATTCCCAAGAATTTGAAGTTTCCCAAGCCTAAACCAGCCCCTAGACCCAAACCAAAAGCATCATCAAATGGTGACCATGTGCAATTATTCTGCATGGTGTAGCATAGAAAGAAAAGCTTCCAAGCGCAACATTTGTAATTACGCCTACCAATAGCCTTCTCCATTGCTTTTGGAAACATTGGGGGAGTACTTGCACCGTACGCTACTTATGCGGCAAGTTGTTGTTGTTTTTTGCTCAGACTCAAGCTGTCCATCAAATTCAAAGCGAGATCTCGGGCAACAGCCTGGATCAAGGAGTAGGGCATATAGTACAAACGAGGGTCCCGCATGCAGCATCATGCCACTGTATCCTAGTTTCACCTGGCGGACCAACTCTGTTCACCACCTGCGTGATCTTCTCTTTGCAACATGCACTCGTGCGGTGCCACACCTTGGGATTTTTGGATTGCTCACCTAGGTCTTGTACCTGTTGGTCATTTGCGCTGTTCATTGTCTCACCATGCACTTGCATCCCTATGCTTTCTTTGTCGTTTCCTATCCCGCTCTAGTGCACTTGTATGTTCTGTCTCCCGGGCATCCCCGCTCCATACCGTGCCGCCTCTCCATGCAAAATGGTTATGGCGCACTCATGTTCCATCTGTAGCTTGCTGACAAAGTGCTCTACATTTTGTCTAATGCTCATGAAGGACTGCCCATTGAGGACCGCCCTCTGGGCTCAAACCGCTGGCGGACGATGGCCATTTTTTTGTTCATTACTGACCGACTGTGGCTGAAGGTCCTGTGTTTTTTCTTTGCCAATGACCAACTTTAGGTGGATGAATTTGAAACTTTGCTGTGTGTAGTGTCTGGTTGCCTTCTCAATGACCATGTGTGGATTTTTTGGGTGAGGAGTCCATCAACAAGATGTTTCCTTTTTGAGTTAGCCCTGCCCCTGGGTTTCCTCCTACTCATTGCCTTGTGCACTCAGAGCCTCGTGGCACGCCTCATCCATCACATGTAATGTTGGATCTTCATCTGGTTTGAGCCGTGCGCTTGCCTGATGTTGAGCTACCTCAAGTCCGCCTGGGGAGCCCCATCACCACGTCATCGCAAGAGGCAGTCGCCGGTCAATGCGTTGCCCGCGGACATCGCCAGACACATCTTGACGCTTGTGGATTTCCATGGCCTTCAAACATTGCAGCATGTCTCCCGTGCCTGGCGGCACCTCACAAGTGAGGAATGGCTGTGGCAGACCCTCTCTGGCGAGGTGTACGGTGTGTTGGAGCGGCCCGCTCACGATGCCACATGGCGCGCCCTGTTTGAGCGGCTGTATCGGCTCCAGACGGAGTGGATCGGGCAGGATTGCCATCCTGAATATCATCCTTACCCAATGGGATGGAAGATTATGACCCCTGTGTCTGGAGGCAAGGCGAGCACCTGGACAGGGCATTGCTACTGGTGGTACTTCAAGCCCTATCATGGCCCCCTGATGCGGGACCCCTGCATCACGTCGTGCCAAGGATCCTGGGAGCCAGGTGAGCCATCCAAGATCCAGTTCACTGAGCAGTGCGTCTTGCAGGTATGCCATCCGCCTGTGGCCACCGAACTGGCAAAGCATGTGTTTTATGAGAGCTTTGTGGCAGGCGGTTTTGGTGCACCCTGCACCCTGTTTGAGTGTACACAACGTGAGAACTGGCAGGCCAATTTCTAGCATTTTGATAACATGCGAGGGTGCGTTCAGGTGGTTAAGGGGGCGGCAGCTCTTCAAATCTGAGGGCCAGGGGACAATAGAACCCTTGAAATGGGGATGGGGGCTGGGACTGTCGGGGGAGGGGTTTGGTTCGTCATTCTGCCCGTGAAGGCATGACATGCAAGCTTGTCCTTCGGCGCCCGGCGCTCCTACAGCGCGTCCGCTGAGTACTGTAGTGTACTGTCGGCAGTGCCTTGGTTCTGTGCGAGTCATTTATGTGAGACTACAGCGTTAGCGTGTTGTCACAGTGAAAGGCGCATGGCATTGATGATCGGCTTTTGACCTTTTGTTGTTGCATATACCCAGGGCTTTCCAGGGTTCGGTTCACCATGGAACAACAGTTACATCCTGCAGCGGTCGGGAAAAGCGTCTAATGACAGGGACCATTCTTTTCATTTGACCCACCAGAAGGCACCAGAAGGCGCAAATTTTGTCGAAGGGGGCCAACCACAAAAATGTCCACGATGCATGCATTTCCATCACATGTTGCTAAGATGACATGATGGATTGTTTTCCCCTTGGATATAAGCCTGCCACCGATCCCTTACCCTAGCCCTACCGAGACTGAATACTGAGCCAGTGGGGCTTTGGAGAATGTACATTATTATCCCTATCCACCAAATACTGCGTAGTAGTACATTTTGCAAACGAACCCTCACCTGGTTCAAATGCCTCTCCTTGACCCCATACAACAAAGTAATACATACCACATGGCAAAAAAAAAAAGAAAAATTCATCCCACACGGCAGGTATGCGGTTACCCAGTTTGCCTTAGGGTTAGTGTTAGGCCCAGCATTAGCCAACGGGAGATCCCCCCTGGTCCACTCCTACATTGAGACTGTGGAAGTTCTCGAATTCGTTTTGGGGGGTCAAATAAGCCTTTTTGCGGGGAGGCGGGGGGGGGAGTGGTTGGGGGGCAATGCCTGGCGGTTATGAAATGGTTGGTGGGCAGTTGCGGGCGGACAGAAGTTGTTGGGACGTGGCCGAATGCTCGAAGAGGGCGAGGTGAGGGGTGACCCCTCCGGCATTCAAGCGGATGATGTTCGTGGGGGCCCCCTGTGCCACAAATGCCCCCGGTGCGAGTCCCCTGTCATTTGGTGCTGTGTTGAGTGGCCCAATTCTGCGGTGCTTTTTGGGTACTATTGCTCTGGGCTTTCTTTCAGAAAGTCACCATCTGAAGCGGTGCCCGTGGTGCATATGTGCCCCTGTAGAGCGTAAAGGCTCCCCGGCGCTCGCCGCCTCTTCAAATCACCGTCTTCTCTTGTCTAAGCCCTGCCAAGCCAACGCCCTGCGCACGGCTCACAGGCGTGATGATACCACGTGCAAAGCAGATTGCCTACGGACCCCAAAGCGCGCATTCCGTGCCTCGAAATCGCGAGTTGAGGGACGCCAAGTGCGAGGCCAGACCCACAAACACACATCACGCGAGACCGCCAGAGATGTGGGATTGCGGTGCTCCGCTTCCCCGTGGGCTCCGTCATGCCGCATGCCATGTCAGCGCGCTGCTGTCTGTCTGCAGGGAGGCGAGGCCGTCGAGACGGGGGGCGGCTACACAGGGCTGCACCTCGACAACTGCATCTTGGGCCACAAAACCTACGAAAGCAATCCCGCCTCCTTCTTCGTCGTGATGGCCGAGTGCACGCCCGATGCTACACTGGTCCACCGCCTCCTCATGCGCCTGCCCGACACCGGCCTGCAGTGGCGGGGCACCGTCAGCATGCACGTGCCCGACTTCCTGCCCATTGCCCTCCACATCGGCAGCGCGCAGCCCCAGCCCTGCGCAGACGCGTGTGCCGGCTGCGGGGCGTGTAAGGCATGCGCCGTCTGCGGTGCCCACCGCCAGCCGGTCTCCGTCGGGCAGGTCACGCTGCAGTTGGGGATGCAGACCATGCGGCTGGGCCGTGGCCAACTGGTGCACGAGGGCGACCGCGTGCTCCAGCAGTGGGACACGCACCCGGAGGTCCCCCCCTGCCGCACGCTGCTGCAGTGCGGCACCGGGTGCAGTAAGCTCGTGGCGCAGGTGCGCGGCAAGTTCCTGTTCGGGACGTTGGGCAACACCTTCACGTTCCGAATGAAACTGCGGCAGCCGGTCCTGTAAGGACGGAGCCGTGCCGGCCACTCTGCATTGGGTCACAGAACCCGGGATTCGTGCGGGAATGCGCCCCAAGCCGCGCCCCCCGCCCCCCTCCCAAGTTATGCCCGTCCTTTTCTGCACTCACCGGCCCTCACAAGTCGGCGGTGGCAGATGCCAGTGAGAAGTGCGGACGGACGTACAGCGCCGGCTTTCCTTCAGCGCTGCAGTAGCACCAGCAGAGCAAAGGGTAGCCAGAGCCCGGCAGGAGATCGAGACACTGGGCGGCTTCCGATGGTCGCTGGTGGACAACCGCTTTCTTGAAGTCCGAGGGCAGCCAAATTCAGCAGCCCTCCTTTTCTTCTTTCCTTTTACTTTTTTGAAGACCGCTCTGCATTCGCGACACGTATGCCGTGTCAGTGCATTGAATGCCGACTGCCACTTGCTTGAGATTGTTATCTTCTGTGACAAGCAATGCGTATGGCATACGCCTACCCCTGCTAACCCATGAACAGCCCACACAGCCCACACAGCCCACACAGGTCACTGGGCTGGGCCATGCTTGGGTCTGACTTGACCAAAGGTGCCAAAGGCGCCCGAAGGAAAATGGTGCCCGTGGCTGCAAGTCGCAAGACAGTCCATCGGGTAGGGGCTATGCAGCCGCGTCATCATTCTCACCCCTCCGGACTTTGGGGGCCCCGATGGTGCATAGCCACGTTCGGTCCTCCCCGCTCCGGGACCCCGACACGGCGTTGGATACGTCGCCAATTTCAGGCCAGTGCTACCGCAGAAGGCAGGACTGTGCCATCTTCTGAAAACCTGGTCAGAGCGCCAAGGAACGTCTGCCTGCACTTGGAATTTGTGGAGGTTGATGGGCACGCCCACAGCCCCCCCTCCCCCCTTGGGAATCCAGGCTCAGCCAACCCAAGGAAGCCCCCGACGCAGGCGCTGTGGGCCCAGGATACGTCAAGCGTTTGAGCCAGCGCTGACTTTCGGCGTCAAAGCCGCGGGGGGAAAATTTTTGCATGTATGCATGATGATCCCACTATTTGGTCACCTTACAAGCTGTGCATCCCCGATGTACACAAAGTATACTGTTGTAGGCAAATGAGCCTACGCCTGCAGGATGGTGTGCAAAGTAGTGATCTTCTCGGTGAATCACCGTCCACACCACCTCATGACATTTTTAGAGCAAAAGGAATACAGCATGATGCCCTTGCCTGGAACATGGTGTGGATCACACAAACCGTTTGGTGGCGCTCACTCCCCACCTCCCCACCCACCCTCTTCCTCCTTCGGGCCGGCCGTTAATCCCCCCCCCCCCCGCTTGCCCCTCCGGCCTAGCCCACCCCACTCCACCCCTCAGGGCCCCAGGATAGTGCAGGCCAGCTGAGTATAGACCTATTGAGCCTGGATTCCCGCTTCCCCCTGCCGCAAAATCTTTTTTGGCCCCATGATGTACAGCTCAAAATGATCGGCATAATGTGCTGATCATTTTACGCATGTATGTTGAGAGCCCCCCCCCCCCCCCCACCCCTTTCCCATGGTCTAACACTTCCCCCCTCTCTCCTCTCAGCTCCGGGCCGCACCTGAGACACCCTGGTTGGTCAGCCGTACCACACGGGAACGGCGCTCCAGGACCTGTCAAGACTGGTGGTGGGCACACGCCCATCCCATCCCATCCCCTCTCAGCTTTCTCCCCCTACGGCCACCCTCAGTTTTCTTTTGGGGGTGGGGGGTCCACGTCATTACCCAGGGAGGTGCTTCCCCCTCCCCCTGTGATGGGAGACCGCGACAATTGTCTGCAAAGTGTCTGTAAGTGAAATGCGAGGTCGTTCCTGGTGCTGTGCCCCCCCCCCCCCCCCACACACACACATCCTTCTGGCACAGGCCCCCCTCCGCTGAGCGCTCACCCCTGGACCCATGCAGGCCTTCCTCTGTAATATGGCATCCCCCCCCCACACACACACACATCCGCTGTGGTCTTGTCTAAGCCCGGCGACGCACGGTGACCCGGCCTGCCTGTTGTCTTGTCGTGGTTTTTGTGGTCCAGAATGCAAGATGATGTGCTTGTGAGCCGGTCGTCGTGGGAAAGAGGGGGTGGGTCATGCTTGTGACGAGGTGTGTCTGCGGATAACAGCATGGCGGTGGACTGTCAACCCCCTTTCTGTTTGGTTTGATGTGATCGCCAGCCCCTTCCCCCTGCGATGGGGCCCTAACCCCCGAAGAACCGCTTGACTGTGGGCCACACACAGGTATGGCATTGTCCAAGCACGGGAGCATACCAGAAACACGCGTGGCTCCCAAGCCACGGTCGGTGGCGAGGTCGACGGGCACGCCACCGGGCATATCCGCCTTGAAGGTCTGCACTAAGTGCATACCGCGGCAGCAACCGCTGGGGTCGGTGGGGGGGGGAGAGACCTGGTGGTTACCGCGGCCGGTACACAGCACATCGGACAGTAGCATATCGGAAACACGCTTGTCTCCCACGTCATGGGTCGTGGGTTCGAAACCCGGCGGACAGGTCGCTGGGGGTTCATCATAGTGGTCGACACGGGGGGTGGTTTTATTTTCGTCTCGGAGGTACCTGTCAGCTCAACCCAGCTCCTGCTGAGGGTAGGGAGGGCGACCTGACCTATCCTGAAGAACTGTGGCGGCGCCTCCGGCGCCGTATCCGAAGGAGAGCTGTGGCGCTTCGCTGGACAGATGGGACAATGTGTGCCGCGGCTCCGCCGCGTGATACTTGCTAATTGAGGGCATAGGTCTGTCGGTGGGGACCTATTGCTGAACTTTCCACTGTTCTATGGCCAAGCACGGGACTCCCTTCTGACCGTTGTTTTCCCCTCAGCCGTGCTTGCGAAGGGGAAGCAGGAAAACCCCAACTCCATCAATAGTTCAAGCGAACCGAGCGGCGAAAGGGTGCCCACCGGCACGGCCGTGTCTCCTCAGTGTTGTGCCGATGTAAATATGCCAGTCCAGAACGGATGCAAGGCCTCAGGTGCGGTGGTTGGGCATGCCAACCATTGTCACTCTGGGGCCACTGCGATCGCTGCTCGCTCTGAAGGCCCTCTGGGGATTGGTGCGCTCGCCAGACCTGACCCATGGTGATGACTGATCATGAGATCGGGGCACCCCTCGCGCGTTGTAGACATGAAAGCGCAGCATGAGTTGTCTTGCACATTACGACACAGAACTCGAGGCATGTGCGACGGCCACTATCAGAGGGTGCGCGCAGCAACAACAGTAGGACTCCTGTTGGGGCGTGGGTCTGGCTTCGCGATTTTGAGGTGAGACTGCCTGTTGCACGTGTTACCATTATGCCTGTCGCCCATGTGCAGGGTCTGCGAACGCATGACAAATCTTACAGCAGTGAGGACGGTGATTTGAAGAGGCAGGGAGCGCCGGGGAGACAGGAATCCGCATTGGCTGGGGTTGGTTCGAGGCCACTGGACTAGTACACTGCTTCCCATTGATCCTAGAGCCCTCTGGGGCATTTTGAGGCCTGGGGAAACACCCCGTGCGCACGCGCCACTCTTGACCTTCTCCCGCACAAAATGGCCTCTCACCCAATCTCAGGGGCAGGGGGAATGCCGTGCACGCAGTGCGCACGTAGTGCGAAGTTTTGGATGTCGGCAAATACTCGGACCCTACTTTTGGCCCCTTTTGACAAGTTTTGGTTCCATACTGGGTTTTTTTTGCTTCCTATGCATTTGGGATGTGGCACATTTGAATTGTCACCCTTTTTTGCCCATTTTCAACCATTTTTACCCATTTTTCATCCCCCACATTGAACTCTCCCCACTATGGGGACCTTGAGAAGGCAGGGGTGATGTAGCCATATTGATTTCCCCCCACTACCGGGCCCCCGAGACGGCAAGGGTGGTGTAGCCATGCTGAGTGACAACGGAAGCCGGAGCATCTACGTTGATCGCTTCAGGGGCAAGTGCTAAGGAAGTACCTTCAGGGAATCCAAGGCCGCCCTGAGCCTTGCTTCGGTGGTTTCAGTACCTACAGGGAAACTAGCCGTCCTTTGTCTTCGACTCAACCTTCCGGTGTTATTGAGGAAACCGGGCCAATCTTTCCTACGGTCGGTGTTACGGTTGTAACTCAGCCCCCTTCTCTGCATTCATGCCTCTCCCATGTTTGTTGCCAAATGTCAAACGGGC
Source organism: Eutreptiella sp. 'Long Island Sound 2002' (assembly GCA_964036045.1). Classification (NCBI taxonomy): domain Eukaryota; phylum Euglenozoa; class Euglenophyceae; order Eutreptiales; family Eutreptiaceae; genus Eutreptiella; species Eutreptiella sp. 'Long Island Sound 2002'. The sequence goes on from OZ038385.1 coordinate 7,470,444, forward strand.
ACCCTCAGCCTGGTATGTGGTGATACAACTTCAGGGTGTCTGTTGCGGAACTATTGTATTTTGCGCTTTGTTCGTAGAATACCGATGTCAATCCCCGTGGACCTTGAGTAGCTTGTGGTACGGCCTTCATCCCCACCACATCACTGTCCTCGCTCGCCATCAACAAGTGTGTCGCGTCAATGCTTAGAATCACCATCGCTGGGTGGAGATTTGTCGGATGTCCTTTTCAATCCCAAGTACGCAGGCCATGTTTCTAAGATAACCGTGGATGTGGACAATCTTGGGAATATAGTAGGGATATGTGACCTTATGCCGGGAACCTCCGCGGATGTTATGATTTGGGATCAACGTGGTCCTTCGTGAACACATGGGCAGTTTTTTGATTTTGAAATAGGTGCGCATGACGGCGTCTATAAGGGCCGCTTGCACACCGCTATACCTTATATTGGTCGGAAAATTTTGAGTGAAGACCAACAAGAGTATAACAATGTCCATGGCTTCTATCGTGCACAGTTTTGCACAGTTGTGGCAATGGAGGATTGTCCGCAATGTTTGGACACGCTCTGCTATGGAGCTGCCTGGCCATGTGTGTATTTTGCTCCACCTTACTCGATTTTGTATTCGCAGGCAGACTAGGTATCAACCCTATGGACCTTGGCCTCATGTGCCTGTGTCTGTGTGGGCACAGAAGGAGGCAACCATTGAGGAGGAGGAAAATGATGATGGCGTTTGTTGCCAATTGTGTGGCCACCGTCTTGGTGATATATCCGAGTGTGGCACTTGCCACTTGAACATGTGTGCATCTTGCATGCCCCTGCATAGTTGTACCTTACAAGGCTGAGTGGTTTGTTCATAGGGAAAGTGGAGTACCAAGTTGAAGGCAGCTTCGTTGTTCTCATGTGGGCTTTGCTGCTTCGCCGTGCTACCAGACAGGTGACACGTTTTCTTTGGTGAGTATCCCGGCCTCTGCGTGTGCAGTATGCATGCGGTGCGCACGCAGTGCAAGAACTTGGCCAAGGGCGCATTGAAGTAGAAAAAATGTAAGGAGAAGGTCCCCCTGCCCCAAGTCCAAACCTCATCCCCTCCAGACCCCCCCCTCCCCCACAGCCGCCGACCCAGAAGGTCGAGGCCGGCGGCTGGTTGCAACTGTTATGCAGTGCCCGTACACGCCTGGGCTCACTACCACTACTACCACTACCCTCTAGCCCCCCAGCCCCCCCCTCCTCCTCTTCCAATTCAGGTGAAAAGTCGGGTTGTGCAACCGGTAGTACGTAGCATCTTTCAATGGGGAATCTTCGTGTGGTTGTACCTTGGCAAGACGATCATGGGGCCACATGGGGCCACATGGGATTCATCAAACTAAATCTCAAAAATCCCTGGTGCACCAGCAGGCACTGCAGGCAACCCCTGGCCCCAGACTAAATTCAAAAAAAGTTGAAGTCCAAGTTATGAGTTAGGTGGGCAGCAGGTTCTGATGATAGTTGAGTTGTTGCCCCCTCTAAGTGAGGATGGTGGGTAGGTGGTAGGGCCAACAATGTATTGTCTCGGACTTTGGATCTGAAGCTCGGGAACAATGTCGAACAGTTATCGCTGGTACCAGACAGTCAAACAAAAAAAAGCAAGTAAAGCTGGAACACATGCCAAATGTGGAGCCCTCGTTTGTACTATATGCCCTACTTCTTGAACCAGGCGGTTGCCTGAGAGCTCGCATTACACTCTTTGAAATTGTTGAGCCTGAGCAAAAAAAAAAAAGCAATTCAAGTTGACACCATACAGCATACACCATCACGTACCCTCCAAGTGCAGCGGAGAATTCACGGTCACCTCTTGTGGTGCCTTGCAAAAACTTGACTGCCGTGTGCCCTACGTGCCTACCGTCTGTACTTCGTCTTAGATCGTCCTCTGCACCTTGTTATGTTCGACTGAGGCATGGCAAGCCCAGTGCCTGCCTGGCCTCACTCGCGCTGTTTGTGTGTATGACTGGACCTGTGCAGCCCCACTCTGATGTACATTGTGGAGCTTTGCTCCAGAGGACACATTCATTAAAAGGGGTTTGCGGGGTACACAACACAATAACACCATGTTGTACCCCATAACTGCAGTGGAAGACTCAGGTTCCCTTGGCGTGTGTTCCACCGACACTCAGTCAATATTGATTGCATTCATTGCGGTTCCTTGGTACCCCGGCAGCTTTCCCACTGTGTCGGGGTGTTTCCGACTGTGTCAGATCAGTGCCAGCCATATTTGTTCTCTGCTGGTGATTATCTCTGAGGTCCCCTGACCACTGTGTTATTTGGGGCTCCTGTGTTGTATTATAGTTTTCGTCACTTGAGCAGAAGAGTGGTGTTCCCTGTCCTCCGCTCCCTTCGACCGTGGTATGGACTGGGACTGCAGCACCCTGCGATGGTCCGTGGATCCGGATGATTCTGAGCAAAAAGAAAACCCTCATGTCCACAAACGTTCACACCCACAATCCCCAAGTTTGGATTGTGGAACAATTTGCTTTTCAGGCACTTGCAGCTTCCCGAGTACTTTGAACCCTCCACACTAGTCATGTCCTGAGCGCCTCATGTCCGTTTGGTCCGCTGTTGTTGGTCAAAGAACCAACTTCACACAAACTAGTGGCCCTCCCTCTGTCCATCCCTTTCTGACCCCCCCCCCCCCCATTGTCGACCCAAATTGAAGCCACCACAAAGCGAGGGTGAAGGCCGTGGGCTGGCCTGTTGCGGACCAAAAACAGGGAGGGCGGCTTTTGCTCCCCCTCCCCCCCTGGTGCAAAAACCCTTAGGTGAGGCGGGAAGCGAGAGGCGCACAGGGGTGGTAACCCAGTCGTCCTGTGAGCCTTAAGGTCAGCCCCCAACTCCAAATACAACTCCCTTTTTGCCCCCTCCCCCCTTCCCCTTCCTCCCTCCCTCCCTTGGCCCCTCCCTGCATCCATGCCTTTTTGCCTCCCTCCCCCCTCTCCCTCCCTTCATCCCTTGGCCCCTGCGTCCCTCCCTTGCACCCTCCAGAGCGATCATGTGACCCGAGATTCCTACAGAAACGTGGGACCATGCTGACGGCGAAATAGACATTATACAGTCGACGAAAATGCCATGGAAAAGCAGGTGTTCAGGATGTTGCGTGCACCAATATCTTCTTGACCCAGTGGTTCTTGAGGCCTTTCCCCCTGTGTATCACGCACAGTACTCAAGAATCGGAAGCACCGTTTTTGAACCCGAAGCCTGGGATGCCTGACCTCTTTGCGTGGCCCCGCCCCCTGGCCCAACATAGTGCAAGGATATTCTGCCCTGCAAAGACCCCGTGCCCCTCTCCAGAACCACCCAGTGCCGGCAGGATCCGCCACCAAATGCCAATGTTATAGGCACAGGTTTTGGTGTGTCTGTGTTTCGTGTCTGGTCTGCAGTGCCTGGATTTCAGCATGCGAGATCCACGGGTAACACATCCCCTGTATTTCAGATGACCTGGTCTTCTTGTTGCTGACAAGTTTGCAGTTATGAGGTATTCTTCTTGATTTTGCTTCCGAGTCGCAGCTCTTCAGTGATTCGATGCATGAGATTCCAGAATTGTCCACAACTTGTCAGCTGCATGTCTTCTATCGCAATGGATTTTCCATATACAGAGAGTGTTGAGGGCAACAAAGTGCTTTGATGTAATATACTGATGGTTTGAACGTAACCGACCCCCCCCCCCCCTGCACAAGCACCGTCTTGTCCAAGTGGGGTACCCCGTCTGACCATTGTTTTCCTGGGTTTTTCTGACCGCGGTTTTTGTTGTCAGAAATGCAACGTGACACGGTTGTGCTCCGATTGTAGAGGGAAAAGGGGGCTGGATCATGCTTGTGGTAGTTGCTCCTGCTCATACCAACATTCTTCTTGCAACTGCAACCCAATGCTCTTCATTTTGATTAAATTTTGGCCATGGATTCCATCTGGGCCCAGGCAGGTGACAAACATGAGGTGAAAAAAAAACCGTATGTCGTCGCACGCAGGCACTGGGCTTGTCTAAGCACGGGACCCGTATATTGAACACTGCAACTGATTTGTCCTGCCGCTGGGATACCGGGGGTGACGGCCATTGTCGGATTATGGCTAAGCACGGGACCCTACCCAGAAGCACAGTCGCACGAGAAGTGCGCCCGATGGGACAAGCAAGGTATGTTGGTGGCTCTGCCGCCTTGCTGGGTCTGTCGCCGCGGCTTTGCCACTCGACGGGAGCAGCTTCCAATTTCACTCTTGTGCCACGGTCCGCATCATTTATCGCCTGTGCTGGTCAACCACTGGGGCCCGGCTTCGATACCACTCCTTTGCTGACCAGCTCCTGCGACGCAGCACCCAGCAGCACTACACCATTCTTTTTCCTCCTGCAGACGTGCGGCTGCGCTTACTGCACGGTTTGCAAAGGCTGATGATGCCCATTGCACGCCTTTTTTTCCTGGGCTGTGTGCAAGCTACGGCTTGCCCAAGCTACAATATAGGGTCAGGGTTAGCAGGGTTGGTTCCTCTGTATTTGGTGGTACCTGGCTGTAGCTTGGATACGGGGGGGGGGGGCTGGAACATAAAAAAAATTACCCAAATTCAGCTCCGCACACGTGCTGAAATTCGTCACGGCCTCTCTGGATCAGTGCACGCACCGCACCTTCGATAGTAGGAGGTGATATGGTTATCTTAAATCGGGCATGGATGCCGGCCTCCAGGCAGGCTCTCGTGCCGCCGCAGATCTCGTCTGCTCTTTCAGTGCCCGTTTGCGGGCTACACACCAGGCACACCTGGCGGTGTACAAATGCCACGGAGAGTAATCGCCGATACAGGGCTCGCCATCGGAGCCCCACATTTTTGTGCGCACTAACCATTCACAACGGCGTCCAAACTGCATCCCAAACCTGCACCAGCATATCCATGGACCCAGGCACAACAATCGCGCCACCGACGGAGATGGCCACTTCTGTCACGCCCACGGTATGACTTCACAATGTGTGCCGCAGCGCTCCAGTGGACCCATCCCAAAGCCTTGCAGTACTGTCCAATGAGGCTCACGCAATGATGGACCCGTCTGCGGACACATCCACACTCCGCACCATGCAGCCCTTGTGGCAGGTTGTCCTTTTGTGGGATATCTCGTGCAAAACACAACTTCCCATCAAAAACATTTGCCAGGCTCCATACCCCACGTGCACGCTTTGCCTACACAAACTCTGACTCAGACTCACTATCACTGACTTCGACACCACATGGCAAGCCACTGTCTGCACTGCTCAGAGACTGCACGTCAGAATCGGCAGAGATAGAGGAACCACCACTGGAGCCATCGTGTTTTGGGGAGATAGTTTTTTAATTCTGTTTGGAATTTTTTTTGGAAAAATTTCCCACAAAATTTTCCACAAAATGCACTCAAACTGGATGTATGGATGGACCGGAAACATGCCATTGTGTTCAAAATTCATGGCTGATATAGCAAAAAAAAAACCAAGTGTCCTGCACAGCATATGGAACAATTCATTGCCTTGCGGACAGACAGAGCATTTGCAGCGCAGTGCACAAGCAGCACTCACACAAACGAACAGCCTCCTTGTTCCCATAAAAAAAGGAAAAGAATCAAATTGATGCCCCCCCCCCCCCCCAAAGGGATATGCAAGGGCGACTACTGTGCAAGGACGGGGTATCAAGCAGTTTGAGCATGAGGACAGTATCATAATCCGAATGCACCAAATTCAGGTTGAGTCTGACTGAACACCCCATCCCTTTGAAATGTTCCCCCAACCCCCCCCCCCCCATGGCAAACTCTCAATCCCTCCGTCTGTTTTTGTGCAATAAATGCATGGCTGATCACTCGTGTGACTTGCCAAATGATGAGCCGTAATTATATTGCACTGTTTCTTACGTTCAGACATTGAGAAAAACTGCAAATTTCGAATAATTTCACTTCGGATGTGTTCATTGTGCATGTGCTTCTCATTCTGTCATAAGGTGCTATTGAGGATGCAATTTGGGGCCTTGGGTGGCTTGGGGAGGGGGGTTGGAAACATCAAATTGTGCAACATTGTGGTGCTCTAGAATGGTATATAAAGACCAAAATATTAGCAGTCGTAACAAAAAACCCCCATTTCTCCCTGCAATAGCCGTGCCGTGCGCGTGCTGTGCAGTAACGCCCCCCCGACACATCGCAGCGACCAGGGCACAGCAAACAGTAAACTGGCCCAACAAAGGCAGAAAAGATGAGAAACCCAGCAAACCGAAAAAACATACTAAAATGAGTAAACCCTAGGGGGGCGCCTCAAGCGCAGTGCGCGCGCAGTGCGCGCGCAGTGCAACTATTTGGGCGTCTGGCCGTACTAGAGACCCATACTTTGAGATACTAGGGGCCCCTAGGGGCATCATGGTGACCCCTAGCGGAGGTTTTGAGTTCTGATGTTGTCCCCCTTTGTTGGGGACCCCCGAGAATGCAGGGGTGATGTAGCATTTCCGCCCTCTTTTGGGCCCCAACCGTCCGGTGCTATTGAGGAAACCGGGACAATCTTTGAATCCACGCTTTGTTGCGTGGTGCATCATGGTGACCCCCGGCGTAGGTTTTGAGTTCTGATTTTGCTCCCTTTGTTGGGGACCCCCGAGAATGCAAGGGTGGTGTAGCATTTCCGCCCTCTTTTGGGCCCCAACTGTCCGGTGCTATTGAGGAAACCGGGACAATCTTTGAATCCACGCTTTGTTGCGTGGTGCATCATGGTGACCCCCGGCGTAGGTTTTGAGTTTTGATTTTGTTCCCTTTGTTGGGGACCCCCGAGAATGCAGGGGTGATGTAGATGTAGCCAATTCGCCGAGACCGGCACCCGAAGATCCCTGCCTCGAGCTTTAATACCCCGGCTCGAGGAGGAGGCAATCAGGGGCTTGGAGATCCCTGCCTCGAGCTTTTCCCCGGCTCGAGAAGGAGGCATTCAGGGGCTTTCTTTCTTGATTCTGCAACTGTGTCATGTTGTGCACACAAGTTGCCTATTCTCAATGTGTACTTAGTTGACAATGGACCAGAGAGACAGTTGTGTGTTCTTGAGGGTGGCGACCAATGCGCTGTTCATGGCCTTTCCAGTTGTGCATGATGTGTGTTATGTGAAGGGAAGGTAGTTTGCAACTTTCTTGAGCTGGGGCAGTTTGGGTCACCTAATTCTAAGGGCGTTTCCAAGGGGTGTGCTTGGGGGCTCTTCTGGGGGAACATAGTCTAAAAGTAGCGCGCAGTGCGCGCGCAGTGCAAAGACTCCCCCTAGGAGAGGACAAGCAAAGCCCGGTGAAGGAGAGCCATGGAAAGTACTTTTGTATTATGACGACAGGCATCCGTAGGAGGAAGTGGATGCCCACAGCTCCACTCACTGTTTGGTCTAAAAAAACCGAGGTAATGTAAAATGGAATGTGGTGGGAGTTGTGGATGGCGTTATCGGTGGCGTTGTGGACGGTGATGGGGAGGGCGTGGTGGATGGTGTTGTGGATGGCGTTGTGGATGTCGCTGTGGAGGGTGTTGTGGAAGGCATTTTGGAGGGCGTCGTGGTGGCAGTTGTGGATGGTGTGGTGGATGGCGCTACAGTGGGACAGCTCACCACAACCTTTTGGAATTCGGTTTTTAGGGCCGGCCTTCTCCGCTGATTTTGGGTGTGCCCTTTTCTTGGGTTGGTGTATGTTGAGGCATTTTTGTTGTTAAGCCCGGCAGCAGGGTACCTGAAATATGAACACGTGGTTTGCTGCACATGTTGAGAACCTCGCAGGTTGAGCATGCTTTAAATGAGATCATGGCCCTCTGTAGATTGTAGATAAGAAACATGGGCCCCAATGGCAATGGAGCCCCCCATTGGGAACAAAGAAGCATGCCTCCAACACCCTTGCATTTTTATTAGATTAGTACTGCACATGACTAGATTAGACAGCACTCCATAAACACATTAGAAATAGCCAAATTCGTGTCCAGGACCATAAGTACCCCTTCAAATGTGCCAAATGTCCTTGAGATGGAGTTCAAAATATGTGCATAGCCTACAAAAACAGGCTTTGAACAAAATTTTGCGTTGCCCCATCCCCGTGTTGGCCATGCTAATGACTCCCAAATTGCATAGCACTGCGCAATTGTGATACCTCGTTGCACCTCCTTTGTTCTGACCCATTGCAATCCTCGGACCTCTGAAAATGTTCCCTCAAGGCGTTGTTGTGCATGCTACCATCCACCCCCTTGCCAATGCCCCCCCCACCCCGCCGCCAATGGCCAATGGGAGGGGGAAGAGCTTACCTAGACAACCCATGGAACATTGGATAGCCGTCTTGTGCGGCAACCTCAAGGCAACATTTGGCACTGATCTGGTTTCCCCTCCTGTGCAGTAAGGCAAAACAATGTACTGTGAGCCGTGGTTATGCCCATATACCTGTGTCACGGGGGTATATGCGAGCTTGGTATCCATTGCTCATGGCCCGCCAATGGCCCCCACCCAGAGGCCCCCCCTATCAATGGCCCCCCCTTTCGGGAACGAAGAATCTTGGCCCCCCAAAGGGTTTTTTGTTGAAGAATCCCATGATTTGGCTTATTTTGTGGTTGCAAAGTGTTGCCAGTTGGACATACCCCCCCCCTTGTATAAGCTACGTCCTTGTCGCCGTATCTGTGAACGATCTGTGGCGGCGGCTTCGCCGCCGTGTTGAGGACACTGCACGTTTTGAGAGCGTGGGTCCGTCGGTGGGGACCTGTCGCTGGACTTTCCACCGCTCATGGATAAGCTACTTCCTTGAGTCCGTGTTGAGGACACTGCACGTTTTGAGAGCGTGGGTCTGTCGGTGGGGACCTGTCGCTGGACTTTCCACCGCTCATGGATAAGCTACGTCCTTGTCCAAGCTACAGTAGGCGTAGGGACTGTAATAGTTTCGTACGCAATTGGATTACGTACAAAAAGTAGTGCGGCCATATAAGACATGGGTTTGTCGTCACATTTGCCAATTACATCACATGTGGGCCCCTGTTGGTACACCGGGAATTTTTTTTTTAGTCTGATGCATCCCGTGGGTCCTGAATAGCCAATTTCAGCGTTGATCCCGGCTTGAGGGGCTGGAGTAGCCGGAAAAACCTCGTGATTCGGCCAATTTCAGCACATGTGGCCTGCGCACGTGTGTGTCGGCAGTTGTATGTGTTGCGTGCAAGCCAGGCCCTTTTCCAAGCTACAGTAGGCGTAGGGACCGTAATAATTGTGTACATTGGCGTAGCTTCATCAAGGGGGGGGGGGTACAAGACTAATTTGGTCATGAAACGGAAGTATATCATGGATGCAAGTGCTTGTGGTCTTTGTTGGAACAATATTGCATATTGCGTGTTGCCCATGTTGGAGCTGCCTCGGCCTGGGGACTTCCAAACCCTAGAGAGCTGATGTGTTTGTTGCCCATACAGGAGCAGCCTAGGGATGCTGATAACTAGAGAGTGCTTTGTATGCACGAAAGGTGAGTAGCCAAAAGATTGAAGGAAGTGAGAGCTGCAACTGTTCAAAAGATGTGCGCCCTAGAAGGGATGCATCCAAACAATGCCTCAACAAGATGCATGGGCGAGAAAATGCTCACACTTTTTTTTGTTTTGAAAGTCACCTCGAAGAGAGGTTGTTAGATCAAGCGCAGGCACGGACCCGTACACCCCCCCCTTTAGGGGTCGTTTGCATGGCATACGCGAAGGCATGATATTGGATGTCTAGCCCCTTGCAAAATTATTATTGTGCCTGACAAAACGACCCCCCAATAGATTTTTTGATTTTGAGGCCTCTATCCCCTGAAACTGAATGTCACATTTTTGGGTTGGGGGGTGGGGTTGTGGGGGTTCAAAAGTTTGTGCTGAGAAGGCTTTGAATTTGAACTAGGGTCAGGTGAAAAACAATAATGGGTTGGTGGACCCGCGCTGGCGATGGCCGGTGGGTATTCCAAACGACGACGTGTTTGTCAAAGAGCGAGTGTTCTACCACTTGATTGCTTACGGCTCTGTCATCTTTGAGGTTCCCCTCTATTTGTAGATGTATTCCGCAACTAGAAAAAAAAAAGCCAAATTGTGTGTTTTTGCCTGCTTGTTTGACTACCTGCTTGCCCAACCGACTGCTTGACTACTACTTGCCTGACCGGCTGACTGATTGGCTGACTGCCAGCCTCTCTTTGAGGTGCCTTACCGAAGGCAATGGAATTACCTCGAAGAGAGGTTGTCAGATCAAGCGTAGGCGCGTACGTCGTATACCCCCCCTTTTTGGGCGTCATTAGCGCAGCATAACCCAAGGCATGATATTGGATGTCCAGCCCCTTGTAAAATCATTATTTTGCCCAATAAAACGATCCCCCAGTGGAAATTTTTTTTATTCTGAGGCCTCTATCCGCTGAAACTGGGTATCACTTTTTTTGGGGGGGGGGTCAAAAGTTTGTGCTCAGAGGGATTTGAACGGGGGTCAGTTACAGCAAAGCTTAAGGGTCAACCAAGCTGGTGAACTGTCGGCCGGCCGGGAATCAAACCGCCAACCTACAGGTTGGCGGTTGGGTGCATTACCACTCGACCGCTGGCCGGCCTCATCTGTATGCGGCTCCCCACTGCTTGTAGCCGAGTCCATCACTGAAAAACCCCAAACCGTGTGTTATTGTCTACCTATCTGCCTGCCTGCTTGCCCGACTGACTGCATGACTGACTGCTTGCTTGATTGACTGACTATCGGTTGACTGTCAGCAAGGTGCACTGCCGAAGGCAATAGAATTTTTGATAATAGTTAGAGCCAATGGCCCCCCCACCCGGAAAGAAGAATCATGCCCCCCCCTGTCAATGGCCCCCTTTCAGAAAAGAAGAATCTTGGCCCGGGCCATTGGCAAGGGAGTGGAGGATTGCATGTCTGTTCCACGAAGGAGCATGTGCTGGTTGTTGTGCAAGGCCCTTCTCCCCATAGTGATCAGTACAGAACCATGAATTGTTGTGTACAAACGCGTGGCCATTGAAGTGGTGCATGACCATGATTCCGCCGAACGCTTGACAGCCGTGCGGGCCACCTCACCACCTCCACGTCCCACGGAGGCACTTGTACGACCGGCAGAGGTGCTACCCCCCAAGGGTGTATGGCGGTTGCTATCCACCCTGCATGCCTTCTTTCACCCATGTGCCCTGCCCCCTGAGGACGTGGTCCATGAATTCTACAGGGGAGCGGCACGCACTGTGCGCACACTGTGCGCCTTTTTTATTGAGATAATTTACATGACACCATTGTACTGCTGTGTTGTTACCCCGTGAGGTGCTGTGTTGCTGAGCTGGCTACATGTCCCGCGGACTGCATTGTAGGGGAGCGGCAAAAAGATTGGAAACCAGATGACGTGTGGTGCCCAATTGACGGTGAGCTAGAGACAATCGACCACGCACGCACGGAGTGCTCCTTGCTCAAAGTTGCTTTTGACACTATTTCCAAATGCTTCCCCACGGCCACTGTAGAGGAACGTCCAGCCGCCCTGCTTTCCTCCTTCCTACAGTTTTCCTTTCAGTGCCCAACAGGCTTCCTGGCCTGGGCGGCGGTATACGCCAATTGGCAGGTCCGCCAAAAGAAAAAATATCAACGACAATATTCAGCTACCTGGTCCCGCTTTGTTTCTATCTGGATTGCCACCTTGAAACTATGGGCCACATGTCCATCGAGCATCCCTATTTCAGATCATGACCTGCATCTTTTCATCGGAGCGCTACAATCGCTTCTCCATGATGGAGTGCTACAACACCCCCATCTGCGTGTCACACCTCCCACTCCCCCGCCCAGCAAAAAGCAACGCAAAGAAACAGCGCGCCGACTGCGCAAACAGCAACGGGCGGCGGAGCTGGAAGGAATTTTTGACACCCTCTCCGCGGACGGATACACCCTGGTTTTCACGGATGGCTCATCCGCCGAAACGGAAGGTGTGGGCCGGGTAGCAGGATATGGCATCTATGCGCACCCTGACATCAGTATCTCTGCATATGTTCCGGCTCACTTCCGGCAGACAAACAACACGGCAGAACTCCTGGCCGTGGTTCGGGCATTGCAAATCCTCTCTTTTGGTAAAGTCGCTATTTGCACAGACAGTGAGTACGTCTTCCTGGGAGCCACTGGCGCGGCGCGCCGGTGGAAACTCAGGGGATGGACGGGAAGCAGCGGTCCGGTTTCTAACGTTCCCCTCTGGGAACTTCTTCTGGACACCCTCAGTGCACACACAGGCTCCATCAAGTTTATTGAAGTGCCGTCCCATGTGGACATTCTAGGGAACAACGAAGCTGATAGATTGGCTGAACAGGGAAGGCTCTCCCATCCCAGATGCCCTGTACTTAAGACCCCGTTGCGGGACTTCACCATGCTTACGTACACCCCTCCCACCAAGCGACTGCGCAGGTCCACTGTAGCCGAGCTGGATTCGATTGTGCAAGTTTTGAATTTTTCCCCTTACAAAGACAATATGGGAGGCAGTGTGGTATAGTGGTTAACATCGTCTGACGTCGTCACGTAGATCGCCGGTTCGAACCCGGCCTGTAGCAGTGCTCCCCCCCACCGGCCTCGCCCGACAGGGGACTGGGGCCCCTCCCGTTGCTTTTACTTTTTCTCACTGGCCTTAACTATTTTTTCCCCACTGAGCTGCTACAGCTCCCCCCTTTTACAATCATCAATTAGAAAAATGTGCCCAGGCGCCTGCAGCAGTGCGCCCCGCCACCGCCCACGCCCGATGGGTGGCTGCCACCCCACCCGTTGCTTGCCTTTGCCCGAGCCCCCGCGGCTCGGGCAGGGGGGTTCGAACCTGGGGCCAGCGCCGCTGGCATCCAGGGTGCTTCCACTGAAGCACGGGGCACCTCACTAGAAATACGATTCCATAAGCACACAGCCACGTGGCACACGTGCATCTGCAACGCATTCTGATTTCTGAGTCTTAATGTATGTTACTCCCTACACTCTTTGAAACTAAACAGCGGCAGACGGGGTAAGGCCGAATGAGTGCCATGCTTTGCAGCCCGGTCAGCTCGCATGTGACACAGTGAATGCAGTCCACATTTACGGACGACTGCTTATATTGATTCAGGTTGTTCACTAGAGTCAGCAGCAAAGGACAAGCACACAAGTGACCCACGGAGCTAACCGCAACGCCTCGCTGTATTTTACATAGTGGAGCACCCCAACCAAGAAGGGGACACGTGCATTGATTGGATTTCGCAGTACTGCTGGACTAATGGCTGGAATTGTCTATGGCGGGGACATTCAGTCTATCAGAACCGACCATTGATCCCCCCACTTTCTGAGTGTCTATTTTTTTTCGGTGACATTCTTTGCACAATGTCAAGGGCCACAGTGGCCTATTGAATTATGTCACAAAGCAAACTGCCTGCTGAGCTCACTGAACACAGCAGCAACGAGGCAACTGCCTCGTCCACTTCCGTCCTAGACCAGTCGCCGCACGAGATCGCAGCACACCGCATCGGAGGCCACCTCCCGCACTTCCTGGACCCGGATATCGTTAAGACCTACAAGCCGGTGTACCTGGTTGCTGACTACCTCCACCCGACAACGACACGGGCGAACTATTTGCTGAAATACACCATCTACAAACTTCTGCTGCCCTTCGACTACTTTTGGATTTGGAGAATATCCACCTGGCACACCCCAGAGGAGACCTTCATCATACTCCAAGAATTGAGGCTCAATTCCGCCCTCTCTCAATAAATGTCCAACGCTGAGATGCAAGTCGACGACCCTGTCGACAGGGGACTCCAACTCTCTGCTGAGCACAATGTCGTTGAACTGTGTGCGCACATCGCCGATCTGGACAAACAGCTTGAAGGTTTGCCTGACGTTCCTGACAATCAACAATCGAGATCAACATTGCTAAGCACTCGTGCGGACTCGCTGCTGGCTTTGCGCATGATCGCTAAACAATTTGACTCTGAGAAAGATTCTCCACTTGGTGTTGCCTGTGGCCAACTATTCGAGCTAATTTCTCAACTACAAGAAGTTGAACAGCAGTACACCGCCATCAGTCACAACGCATCGCAAAAGGCCAAAGATCAATTAAAGGCGCAATGGGACACGCTTACGACACAGGTTGCCACCTCGGAAAACAGTCTGGTGCAGCTCATCAACTCTAACGAAACTTCTATTGTCGAATACCTTGAGCTTCAGAAGGACGTCATACAAAATCAACAACGTATCTTACGCGACCAGAGGAAACAGCTCAATGCGCACATCGGCAAGATTGTGTACACCCCCACGCGGGACTCGAAGCGCTCTAAAACTGCAGTGGATGATTCCGCTGAGTCTACCCAAAATCTGCTACATTCTATCACGGAGGCGGCTGGAGGCCTGAGCCAGGACAACGTGAACACAGTGGAGAAAATGCGCAAGGCCCAGGCCGACGCTCTAAAACCGGATGAGGAAGATCCACTGCACACGGATGAACAAACACAGCTCATGCTACACTTTGGCTGGGACCAGACACGTCCCACAGTGTTACAGTCCTCCGTAAGGTTCACCACTGAAGGTAAGCCTCAGTCCTGGAAAGGTCTTGATCAGACACCGGCTGATTTGCTTCCATCTGTTCTGCCTAGCAACGAACTGAATCTGCTCATCTCGCTTAAAGACTCGGAGATATCACAGTTCTCTAAAATTTTCTCTTCCAAACTTCACTCATATGGCCCCCTGAAGCAAATTGACTTTCTCATCGAACTTCCAAATCAATCTTTTTCTTTCCAGCAATGGTCCGAAAAACTGCATGAACGACTACCCCTATCTTTCGCCTCCATCAACCGCCTCTCTCGTGCGGCTGTCTCTGCCAGCGGTACAGAAAGGCTTTATGTCATTGCCAGTGTTACACAAAAGTCTGTATCATTACAACTCAAACCCTTGCTGAACTCTGTCCGACTCATGACCAGGGGAGTCTCGCTGGAACGCCAAACCATCTCCCTCCCTGAGGCTGCGCCCAACACGCGGGCTATTCATGTGCATGAAAAGGACCTCGCGTTTATTTTTGGGAAATTGGGAATTACCGGAAAAAACTGTCGAAATGTTCCTGGTCCTGTCAATGTGCGTCCTACAACCTCCTCCCCTGGAGGGAGATCCAAAGTGTTCTGTTACGACATGGATGAGGTTAAGCATGCTAATTTGATTCGTGATTTTTCAAAGCTGGACTTTTTTGCATCAATGCCCATTTCAGTCTACGAAGGAGAGCCCTACGGGGATTGTGAGCTCGTTCTGGAACTGTTTTACAAAAAAACTCACAAGGAGCAATATGCCAAGTCCTTTTGGGCCTATGTTTACAAAGTCCTTAAGGACCACCTTATCGATCAATCCCTTTTCCCACTGCAGGTGGCAGGTTTCAACAAACTGCGCCTTGGTCTGCGCGATGAGAACGCCGTGGCAGCCTTTCTGGCTGGCCCACTAGTCGAATTCCGTGCAGCAGGCATCCTTTTGAAAAACGAAAAAACAGGGGAATGGTTCAACGGTCTGAGCGGCTCTGACTCGGAGTCCTCTCTCTCTACCTCTTCCACCTCCTCCAGGCAGTCCACCGTCACACAGGATATGGTCGTTTACAACGTACCGATCCGTTTCAATGACGCAGAGTTGCTAAAACTCTTGAATGACGCTGGTGTCCCCGCACAGGCTGTCGCCCCAAGCATCTGGAATCCGGGGAAATTTAATTGTACGGCATGGCGCATCCAGGGCGCGTTCCCTGATGACTTTTCCAATAAACCGTTATGTGACGCATCAAAAAATATCACAATGACAATCGTGTCTATGTCAGAGTATCAACGCATGCGCAAAGATTCTCAGTCCTCACGGCAGAACCGCTCGGACAACAGGTCTTTCACTTATGCCAATGCTGCACGTTCTAACACCTAGCAACCATGACTACGCTCTCAACGTGTCTTTCACCCCCCCCACTGTCCAAGCCCCATGCACACAGCCCCCCACCGTATTCCTTTTCAGGCGCAAAATTTTGCACTTTCAATGCCAATGGTATTTTCACTAAAGATTCCGTCACTGAGGTCTCTCGTCATATTGAAATCACCAGGTTCTTTCACAGAAACAACATCCAGGTTATGGGGATACAAGAACCGCATCTCCAGACACCAGAAGATGTTGCAACCGCAACACAGCGCTTTTCGGACAAAGGCATCAGCTTCATCTGCAATTCACAGCTCTGTGACACCCCCCGTGCCCGCGGGGCTGTAGCTCTTTTATACCACAAAAACTGGACCTTGATCAGCTCATGGTCTTTCCATCCACGGTTTTTACATGCAAGCCTGGCTGATCCAGATGGCAATGTACATAACTTCCTGGTTTCGCATTTTCATCATCAAGCAGACATCCGCCTACAACAGTGGGAGCAGCTGACGGCTCTGCCGCCAGGCTGGCTGCACGATGACACTATTTTTCTGTCAGACCATAACTCCGTCATGCTCCCTATTCGTGACGTCGCCTCGCCACATCTGGGGTCAGAGCCCCCGGACACTGTCAAGGCGCGTGTTGCAGAGGCAGAATTTGTCAGCAGTCACCACGTGATTGATGCCTATTGGGCGCTCCATGAAGGTCGACTCGACGACCTTCCCCTCGAAGGCTACACCTGGGGTTTTCCAGGGCTGTCTCAGGCCCCCTCACAGCCCGACATCTCTCCTAATGAAAGCGCCGTTGTGCCCGACAGACGGAGACGCATTGATCGCATTTTGCTTCCTTCTTCCTACCTTCAAAACCTACTTGAATGCTATTGCACATTTTTGGGCGGCTCTGACCACAAGGTTGTTGTTGCCCGCATCGCGCCTCTCAAGCGTCACACCAACAAGCTGAAACGCTGTCCAACCACGTTTCTGTCCTGTGCCGACACAGTTTCAGCCATTGGGGTGAAACTGGAGGCTATCCCCACGGAAGGTTACGCACGCTGGGCCGATGCGCTCTCCCTCATACGCTCCTCTGCACTCCACTTTGAAGCAAAGCACAGGGCAGAGCAGGGTTTTTTTCTGAAATTCAAGCACTCCTTATGGATTCTACAGTGCAACAGCTCTCGCCAGGTGCCTGGGACTTGCTTCGCTCGCGAGGCTACAACACTACATCACCGTCATCCGCCTACTCCATCCTCACAGCACTTGCTGAGCAAGAAAATACAGACAGAACAGGACAAATTGTGCTGCAAAAGCTGAGGACTGTGTTAGACGATCCATACACACTGCATCCCTGGAGAAGGAAACAAGACGTCTGGAGGCTTGTCAAGCAACTTCAGCACAAACGTAAGTTGCACAATTTGAGAAACAAATTCGGACACATCATACAGGAACCAGAGGCACTCGCCGCAGAGATAGTCCAATACTGGCAGCAAACCATGCGAGCCGAGGGTGCACCTGTCCCGGAATGCAAACGCTACCTATCGCAATTTTTTTCGAACAAAAACATGCCTCTGATGGTGAGCATGCTGGTACGCTCCCCGACGCAAGACCTAGTGGAGGCCGCACTGGACGGCCTCAGCAAAAACTCTGCACCAGGTGCAGATGGAGCACAGGCCTCCATCTACTCAGCCTTCCGAGAGTTTTTTGTCCCTCTGATGCATGACATCTATCAGCGTATTTTAAACACAGGAGAATTGAACCCGGAGTGGTCTCAGGCCATTCTCAACCCCATCCCCAAAGCATTGGGCAGTGTGGGAGTTGCAGACCTCAGGCCGCTAGTCCTACAAAACTGCTGCCACAAGTGGACGTCCGCTATTCTGCTTTTGCAATTGCAAGACCTTGTTTCTGCTGTCACTCCAATGCACCAGTCAGGCTTTATCAAAGGTCGTTACATCCAGAACACAGTTTGGCAGGCGTTTGACTCTTGGTCGTCCATGACGCAAGGCTGTTTTGTTCCTATTGACTTTCAGAAAGCCTTCGATTCGGTCACCCATGCATATGCTCAGGCCTTTTTCGAAATGATGACCTTGCCTGCAGATGTCACACGACTGTTACTTGCATTGTTCACGGCTCAGATCATACCTGTCATACACGGCATACCCTTCAAGCATTACCCCATAAACCCAACATCGGGGGTGAGACAAGGCTGCCCTCTCTCCCCCTCGATGTTTGCAATGCTCATTTCGCCTTTGGCTCTGAAACTGACTGCCATTTCACCACATGTCTCCATTCTTTTATATGCAGACGATTTACTTATCATCATTACACTGCCGCCTGATGAAGCTCACGCAATTTTGACACTGATCATGACAGAAATGTCATGCTTCACTGCACATACCGGCTTAAAAATGAACAAAGGCAAGTCAGCCATTCTTCTGAAAGGGGAATGGCCTCCACAAATGCAGGCTGCACTCACACAGTTGGGCATACCTATCCAGAAGACATACAAATATCTGGGGATCCTGCTGGGACATGTCACCCCAGAACAATCCTTTTCCCTCGCACTGAATAAGGCACTGGGCAGAGCCTACTTCATGCGTTCATGGGAACTGTCCCTCCCGGAGCGAATAGAACTCCTGAAGCTCTGGATACTCCCCTTGCTGGTGCACCCTGCCAGGGCAGTCTTTGCTGACGATAACGTTATCTCTACACTCACACTCATCTATCACGTATCTCTGCGACTCAATTCCTGGGGCATCACGCAACCAATTCTCTCCCTCCCCAAACAGCAGGGAGGCTATGCGCTGCCTGCACCTAAGGAATTTCTACACTGGCAATTTTCTACGCTTTTTGCACGTTTCCTGAACAATTCTTCACTCATTCCTTCAACTATTGTCAGCGGCTTCCAGCCTTTTCAAATCAAACATGGAATCGTCCTAGACACCACGTCTACATTCACTTTCCAGATGGGGAGTAACGTGGTGTGGAACACCATGCCATACCTGGCGTGGTCTGCCCGCGCCTTTTCGTTGCTCAAGCAACACATTCCACAAGCACCCCTTTCTATGCTCGCCTACGACACGCCGCTCTGGCACCACCATGCATTTCGTAATCAGCACAATCAAACGTACTATTGCCCACAGCTAATCCGAGCTGGCATCCTAACAGTGGGCAGCCTGCTGGAGGACGACAGCCTTTTCTCCCGGCTCGCACCCAGTTGGCAACCCATCTACCGGGCGGCCATCCAGCGCCTAGCTACATCACAGCCACCGTTGCCACCGGCGTATCCAGACAGATACCCAGAACTCCCAGACAGATCGCACTGGGTCAAATGGATTGACACTAAGCTCCTGAGCTATGTATCTTATCCCTATGATTTTGAGCCTAGGCAAGAACAGAAAGTGTGGAAAGCATGGTGGCGTTGCAATCTTCCCTCAGACTTGAAAGACTTTGTCCATGCTGCACTGTGGCAACGCCTGCCAGTCGGGCACAGACAGGCAAACTGGAAGCCACTCGAAACCTGTTGTCCTCTAGACGGCTCCCTAGAGACAGTACGGCACTCCCTGCTACACTGTCGGTACCTACCAGTGGCCTATGACACCATAGCCAAATGCTTCCCAGATTGGGGTTCGGGAGTCCTAGGTATTCAACGACTGATTGACAGTGAACCAGACAGCTCACTTCAAACCCCTGTTGGCATCCTTGCCTGGACTGCTATTTATGCCTCATGGTTGGTCCGTTGCACTGTAAAATACCATCCGGAGGCACGTCATACCTTCCAATTCTTTTTAAAACGCTGGTTGGTGGTGCTGCGCTCACTTGCACAAGCACGGTGCTATACACACATTTCTGTGGATCAAATCAAACTTTTCATTGCGGGCATTGAATCTTTGCAACATGGAGCCCTCGCACACCCATCCCTCATCATCACCCCCCCCCCTCCCCCGCCCCCACCGGCGGCGGCCAAGGCTCAACGCCGACTGGAACGCAAACAAGAGCGAGCTTCAGAGCTGGAGCAGTTGCTTCCCACACTTTCCAACGAAGGCTACACGCTAGTCTTCACCGATGGCTCGTCCGAGTTAGTCCCTGGCATTGGTAGAGTAGCAGGCTATGGGATTTTCTCCTCTGATTTATTGTCCATCTCCGCTTGCGTTCCACTGCACTTACGCCAAACCAACAACACAGCAGAGCTCTTTGCAGTGCTCCGCGCTATTCAATTATTGCCGCCTGGGCGGTATGCCTTTTGTTCTGATTCTTCCTACGTAATTCTAGGTGCGAGCGGTGCGGCCAGGCGCTGGAAACTGCGCGGATGGACAGGCTCCTCCGGCCCAGTGTCCAATGTTGAACTTTGGGAGCAACTCCTCAGCGAACTAAGCCAGCCAGACAAAACAATTAAATGGGTCAAAGTCCCGTCCCACGTCACAGTGGAGGGCAACAACGAAGCAGACCGGCTGGCGGACCTAGGCCGCCTCTCCAGCCCACTACACCCCGTACTGCACACACCAAGCACCTTTTCTGATTTTTCACCACCACGGTTTACCCCTCTCAAGAAGGCACGTTTTGCAGCTACGTCAACACATGATCTGTCTGAGGTCTCACGAAAAATTGTCTTTCAATCTCCAGCAGCAGTACGTTTTTCCTCCGTCACTGCAAGTGACATCCTCAGATCACTAGACCTGGAGCCTTTATCTGACTCTGACGAGTCGGGTACCATATCAGATTATAGCGACTCTGACACCGTCACCGCCGACGACGACAGTGACAATGACAGTGCCTACAGCACTGATGTTAGCGACACGAGAAAACGACGCCTCAGCCAGTAGACTGCTTTCTAAGTTTTGAATGTTTCTTCCCACAAAGACAGTATGGGAGGCAGTGTGGTATAGTGGATAGCATCGTCAGCGATGCTGGAGCCCAGGGTGCTTCCACTGAAGCACGCGGCACTTCACCCGACATATGGTCCCACAAACACACAGCTATGCAGCCTTGTCAGCTCGCACGTAATACAGCGATTGTCTACCTCCCCTTTTCCCCTCCAGCAGGAGAACAAAAAGCCGTATGGTTAGGCCGAAGGAGTGCATCAGGCTATACGGCCCTGTGATTCACTGCGACACATCAACACAGACGCAGCTTGAGGGCGTGGCTGTTTTTCATGCACCATCTAGCTCAGCAACACACAGGTATTGATCTATAGTGGTTCGCCGTCCACAGGTTATATAACAAATGCAGCTGCCACTGGCACCGCTGATTGAAACCTTGTACCTACTTGTTGTACATTGAATAGTGGAGCACCCCAACCAAGAAGGGGACACATGCATCTGTGAGAGAACCTCTGGACTAATGGCTGAAAGTGTCTATGGCGGGGACATTCAGTCGATCAGCACCGACCATTGATCCCCACTTTCTCCTGGTGTGGTACAGAACTGGTCTACGCTGCAGTGCAGCAAGCAAAACACTGAACAATGTGGTTATGACCATGCGCCTGTGACACGGGGGCGTATGCGAGCCCAGTTTCCGTTGCCTCATGGTCCCACTTTCTCAGTGTCTATTTTTTTTCGGCAATTCATCGTTCACTGCCATTTCGTGCGTGACACTTTGTTGTGCAGCAGCTGCGGGGCTGCCCTCAAACCCAGTGTATAGGGCTGAATGGACGCGAGCCTTCCAGATGCTGCCTCCAATTATGGATGCAGACTTCCCATGGATCTCTTGAACAGCGTGTCAAAAGTGTATGCAGGACTGGAAGGGCCCTGCAATGCAGTGTATAAGAGTATTTGCGAAGAGCTTGACCTCAAAGAAGAAGATTCCGTCTTCATTTTCAACCTTCCGTCGTGCGGGCCGGAAGAGGCAGTGATCACGAAGGAGCAAGAGGCGCTTGAACAGGGCGTGCGTCGAGCGTTGGATGTAATCAAATTGGGGTATGAATTGCATGCTGCTCAAAACGGTGATGGGGATGAGCACAACCAGTCAGAATTCTTTTCAAGAGCCAAGAAAGTGGCCAAGCTTCTGGGGCAGACTGTACGAAGACCTGGATCGGCAAGGCCCAGCTCAGCAGGGGCATCCAGTCTGGGCGATTCAAACTCTTGGTCATTTCGGAGATGCTTTTGGAATCAGGAGGTGAGCGCCAGCCTGGATTGGCTCGTGACGGGCCGCTCCACAACACCGAGCTCATGGTCCAGTCCGCTGACCCAAACTCGGGAGGAGGCGATTTCGCAGGGCCGTCGACTGCTCAGCAAACGGATTCAAGCACTGCACATCACAGAGCATTTGATGGCAGATGATGGCAACTGTTTGTTCAGGGCCATCAGTCATCAGATGTACGGGCACCAGGATGATCATGAGCAGCTTCGATCTCTCGCAATTGATCAACTCAAGACACAGGAGGTGCTGTACAGATTCTATTTCGACAGTGAGGCCGAGTACGAAAAATACATGCAGGACATGTCTGTCAGCGGCATGTGGGGGGACGAGCTGGTTTTGAAGGGCATATGCGACCGGCTAAAGCTTCTGGTTTATGTTTTCATGTCCACTGCAGGAAATTGGTATTTGCGGTATTGCCCTCATGATGTGGAGGAGGACGCTTTGGGCACGTTGAATCAGTGTTTCTTGTCATATTTATCTCCAGTGCACTACAATAGTCTGACATATCCAGACAATTCGGCCATCACGCTTTCTCCGCAAGAGACCCACATGTTGCCGAGTCTGCGATCTTGATGCAGTTTCCTGCGACCAAGTCACATGTTGTGACTGACTTTGACAGTGACTTTGACAACATTGGAGGCCGGAAATACCCTCATCTTCCTGTGGATATCATGGACCGTACTCTAGAGGAATGAGATACTGCAAATCCGTGCAACGTTGTGTCAACCATGTTCCCGCACATGAAGCTGTCAACAGGTATACCCAAATTTTTGACTCGCACTCATCATTGCAAAATACGAAGGTGCAGACCATACCATCCGACCCCTACGAACGACACAACATTGCACAGGTGATGTGAAGGTCTGTTTGTATGTCGTCTATGTATATTTGGCAAACTCTTTGCATTTAATGAACACACCATAATTAGTTCCAGCACAATTTCAAACTGGCTCGCTCGCTCACTTCCCACTGGCTAGGGATGTCAAATGGGCTCAGTCTCCCAGCGGCTACCCGAAAGTGCCAGAAGGTCTACCTATGGGTATCTGACACTAAACCGTCGTCCAAAACCGAGCAACTATGTCGTACTTCTGACTTTTTCCCGTTTCATGCTTACTTACTGACTGCTTGTTGCTTGCTGCTTGCTGCTGCTAGAAAGGGTACCTCCACGCGATACCTTAAAGAGGGTTACAAAACCTGACTGGTTCCGCCAGCTCGGTGACTCCATGCCTGATGTGCAGAACCACATTGGAAGGGTCAAAGACTCTGATCCCCATCCCCTCCCAACTCCCTGACCCTGCACCCCTACCCCCAACCTGCCCCCGCCCCTCCCTTTCTTGGGATGGCCCACCCCACCCCCCACCCCCAGCCACCAGGAGGGGTGGCGAGCGGTGTCACCCTCAGGGTCCCGCCTCGTCAGAGGCGACCAGGGCGCAGCAGGCTCACTGGGAGCTCCGCTCCCTAGAGTGCTCCTGGGGCAGGGAAGTACTCAGCACGCCCCAGGACCTTCCTTCTACTGGGACGCTCCCAGCCGGTCTGGCACTCTGTGCAACGCTGCCTGTGACCCTCTGGGTCAATCAAGGAGCACCTCAGACCACACGCCCCGTGCACCCCTCTGAGGTTCAGTCGTGGGCGGGAGGAAGCTGCAGGTCACCTGACCCACAGACTCCCTCAGCAGCCTCGTGGTAGGGCACCCATGCCCCGCTGCTGGGGCCCGGAGCACCGGGCACACACAACCCCCCACACGCGCCAACCACGGCCCGCGGGAGAACGACAAAAGGTGTGCCCCTGCCTTGAATGCCCCCCCCCCCCCCCCCAAGGACCCCCCACGGCACGCGCGCCTACACATACAGGCACGGCGGTATCTCCCTCTCGTCAGCGCCTTGACGAGGTACGGGGATCGTCAGCAGTCTGGGCGGCTGTGAGACCAGACAACCAGGGGGGGTACCCAGTCGAGCCGGTGAGGTACGGGCACACTGGCCGTGGGCCACCACCTTTGGCGCAAGCCGAGATCCAAACCAAACCAAACCCCCCTGTATAAGCTACACCCTTGTGCAAGCTACAGTAGGCGTAGGGACCGTAATAATTGTGTACATAATTTAATTACGTACAAAAAGTAGTGTGGCCATATAAGACATGGGTTTGTTGTCACATTTGCCCATTTCCGCACATGCGGCCCCGTGCTGGTGCAGCAGGAATTTTTTTTTTCGTCTGATGCATCCCATAGGTCCTGAATTGCCAATTTCTGCACATGTGGCCTGCACACGTGTGTGTCGGCAGTTGTATGTGTTGAGCGCAAGCCAGGCCCTTTTCCAAGCTACAGTAGGTGTAGGGACCGTAATAATTGTGTACGTTGGCGTACGGGGGGGGGGGGTACATGCGATTCCCTGGTCTATAGCTCAGCAACACAAATGTCATTGTCTTGGGTTCGCACCGGTACCCCTATCTTCTACAACCGCAATAGTGCAAATGAGTAGGTTCTTGCTACTATTCTGGGCCCCTCGCAACACCCTGGTGATTACCGACGCACACGATATGTATAAAGTGACAGTGATTGTTGATTTTGCAGGCAATATTTTATGGTGAGCATTGGAGTCAACCTTGATCACCTTGCCTGTGGTGCTGTGCTGCTGCAGCCTCAGTGGTTGTGGTTGGCGTGGACAAGAGTGAGCTTTTTAGCCTTCCTTCTTTTCTGAGCCTGTCAGATTTGTCATTACCCTCCCCGCATGTCCAGCCCCCCCCCCCCCCCCGAGGCACACCTGGGGTGGTACTCAACTGGTCTGCGCTGCAGTGCAGCAAGGCAAAACATTGAACTGAGTGGTGATGACCATGCGCCTGTGACACGGGGGCGTATGCGAGCCCAGTATCCGTTGCCTCGTGGCCCCAGGCACACAGTGCACACTGTTTCCGTCAATTACACCCCCAAAACAGACCCTCAAAAAAAGGCACTGGACAGCAACATCGGCACCAAGAAAACAGCTGGGACTCGGATATCTCATAATTCTCTTGTCGTCTGAATTGAATCAGGATGACATCTGGATTGTACACAGCAAAATGATTGATGTACAACATATAGACACCCACCTGCATTTGCACATGAAGCTTAGCGACACCACCCTACACAGCCCAACACCGATGCCACATAACATCATTGTGCCCACCACACCACTTTGCTCAGCTGGTGAATATACAGCCGCCTTGGCAGCGCTTGATCACTAAAGAGGGCTAGCACTTGTTTCTTCAGTTGTTTGTCTTTTAGCACATCCCCCATCCACCCACGGCTCCCCACCTGACCCAATCTGTGCTCACGTTTAGCTGAATGACTGCCTGTATCCTATGCGCCCTCTATGCGCCCTCTATGCGCCCTCTATGTGCCCTCTATGTGCCCTCTATGCGTGATCTATGTGCCCACTATGTGCCCTCTATGCGCCAGATTTAATGCCAGCAGCCAGTATATGGCAGGCCTGCCAACACCAAACACCCATCAGAGGGCAGGTCCCACCACGACTTGCCAGAAGCAAAACACAGCAACATATTGATGATCCAACTGAGTATATCACACCAGCTGTACCCCCCCCCCCCACCTCACCCTCCACGCCCTATAGTAACCGCCTTTGCATAGTAAACGGGGGGGGGGGGATGAGGGAACCGTCACTTTTCATTTTGCAATCTTACTCAGAAGGTTGGATATTGAGCTTCTCCTGTGTGTTTGCTGGCTGAACAAGGTAGTGTTATTGGTGCATTGCTATGTGCCTCAGATTTCTTGCATCCAAGGCACTGTACCCCACACCATGCAGAACACTGCAGTTTTTCGTAATTGCGGCCATGGACGGGGGGAAGGGGGGTTGAGGTCCGCAATTTTTCGCAATTTTCCGCAATTTCGCAACTTTTCGCATGTTTGCATGTTCTCGTGTTTCGTGTCGTGTGTCCCTTGCATAGGAATCGGGGGGCGAGGGAACCAGTGGGTAATGTTCCCTCGGAGGTGCGAGGATACCGTCGCGCGTAGGTGGTTACTATACAAGGGGGGGGGGGGGTTTACATAGCTAGTACTGTTCAAACCAGTGTGCTTGCGCATTTTGACTCTGAGAACTTACATCTGAAATTGTCTGAAGACGGGGACATTGAGTCTATCAATACGGACTTTGATTGTGCCAAGAAAGTGGCACAGGTGTGGCAAGGAGTGGCATATGTGCCATTCCGGCAACCCGCGTGGGGGCAAGTTCAGTGGTTATTGAATGGAAATGGGAACCGGGAGGAAGATATTGAGCAATTGCAAATGGGGAGCCTGGGTTGATGGGGCTTAGCACTACCAAGGCATTCTCTGATGTTGGTGCACCAGAGAATGTTGCCATGTGTTTGGTGGGCTGTGAAAGATTCATGTTGTATTTTCTGCTTTTGTATTTGCGTGATTCCGTGCTGGATTCATTCGATTATTGCCTGTGCTAGTGTCAGGATGTGGCAAAGGCCAGCAAGTAATCCTTGAAATCACAATTCCCACTTCTCCTTGTTGCATACAGCTTTTTGAGGTGTTACTGCACCGATGCCTGACACAATTCTGATACTTGATACTTCTGGGTCTATGTACGGAGCAGGTATGACTGACTGAAGCCCTACTCCCTTCATAGGGTGCGCCTTTGCTTGACTCGGTGCCAGGTAAACTGTCAGTGCAGGGACGTCAGACGAGCTTCCCTGGTTAGCTCACACAAAATAGAAAAATTACCAAGGGCAAGGAGATGCAAAAGTGGAAGTTGCAGCCTTGACTATAAGGTTGGCGAAGTTGCTCGGATAGGGGTGGGGGTGCTGCAGCCTGATGCTGAAATGACCAAAAAATGCTGTACTGGCACTGTGCTGAACTATTTGACCAAGCATGGGTATGGGTCACAGTATGGTGGTTGCTGTCGGCTACTGGTGGTAGCCGGTCCCCGGGGACCGGCATGATAATTGTAAGCATAATCATCATTACAGGGTGGGGGCACGTACCCCCCCCCCCCCCCACAAGCTAGGACCGGGATTGAGAGTCGATGAGGCGGTCAGGGCAGAAGAGTCGGCCTTGGAGGCGCTATGGGGGAATGGCGCCAACAGGGGACGATATGTCTAACGGGAAGCCAAGGGGAATTTTTGGGGGAGGTGAGACAGGGTTCGGACACGGACACAGAGGCGGAGTCAGAAGTCTCCACTGATCCATGTGGGAGGTTGGACAGTTCGTGCTCAGGGGACTCCGATGGAGTGGAGGGGATTTGGAATGCATTGGGTTGAAGGAGCTTGGGAAACGAGAACGAGAGGGAGGGAGCGAAAGTGCAGATAGTGGGGGGTCGTCAGATCATGACTTGCATGGGGAGGTGTTGGAGGGGTATGTTGTGGAGTTGGGGACATCGAATGCTTGACCGGGTACGGTGGATGAACTAACCCAGACCAGCCTGAGGAGCTTTTGCTGGCCTTCGGGCGAACACCGGGACAGGGTGGCTCTGCCGTAGGAGGAGGATTGCTTGGGGGATTTTTTGGAGAAGGCGAGGGGGGTGGGGATACCGGGGGATTCCTTCGTAGTTGAGCGGTATTCGTTGGGGCAGATGGGACGCTCATCGCGGTTGTAGATCGTACTTAAAGAGGATTGGGATGCACCGAAGGTACCAGATGCCCCATTTTGTGCATGAGTGAGGTAAGAGACACGGGTTAGTTTAGTCGTCTTCGACCGGGGCTGAAGAACCACAGTCTTTGGTTTGATACCTGGCACAGCTAGGGACCCACAGGATGGCCCCCACCGCCGGCCGCAATAGCAGTGGCCCCTCCACCGACACTATGGGTCGCTGGGTGGTGTGTCTCGTCTTTGTGTGGTTTACCTGAATCAGTCAATGCTGGCGAATTTTTCGGACAAACCATCCGTGAAAACCAGCGTGAAGCCCTTCTCTATACTTCTCTACAAGCTCTTCCCTCTACTTGGGGCCATGAAGCAATGGATACTTAGCTACCGAATGCCCCCGTGTCATGGCGACCGGTCACAGCCCATCAATGATCTGCTACACTGATGCACTCCCAAACCAGTACTAAATTTTGCGTTGAGCTCGCCCACAGGCTATCAAATGTTTCTTAGGTTGGCTTGGTCCAACTCATCCCCCTCCCGCGGAACCTGGTTAAACACATGCTCCATGGGGTTGGTTCGACATTTACGCTTGCTCATATGTCTGCCACGGGGCGCTTGCCCTAGTGGTGGAGCAACCGGCAGCAATGCTGCAGACGCTAGTGCAAATCCCACCAAGGTACGAGGAGGACATGCGCCCCCCACCACTGCACAGCGTCGGTGGCGGGGCGCACTGCTACAGGTTGGGCTGTGTTTTGTTGTTTTGTTTTGCCGCTTTGTCATAAAATATGGCCAATCTGTTATCTTGGGGGTGCAAAGTTACCGCGGAAATGGTAACTTACTCACGGCCCTAAAATGCTGTTTTGCCGAAACAGTCTCTCAAGAGTGTTTACGGAAAACCGCTGCGAAAAACTCTAAACAGAATGGGTTCCATGGTGCCCACATCAAAATTTTCTTCTGCTGACAGTAGAACATGGGGTGGATCACCACCATGTCCAACTATGTCAAAGGTGTGTTCACAAGGGGGTTCAAAGGGGGGGGGGGGGTCTGCACATGGTTACCTATAGGCGCATGGGTACACGTCCGGCCGAACGGTGTTGCACACCCGTTCTAAGCCCATTACAAAAGGGAGCATTGTCTTCTGGGGGTGAAAAAGGCATTACCCGTTTGGAGTAGTTGTACCTTTCCATCTATGCAGCTTGTACTATACTGTACACCGGCTTGTGCGTTACCATGGGGGCATCACGGTGGTACCAATGTTCTACTTTGTAGCCCATGAGGCTGTTTCTCGGTTTCGGTGTGTCCTTCTACTGCCGGCAATAGAACTACTCCAACCCGACACATAGTAGTGAATACATGTGGTATGCATGACCATGAAACTCTGGGCCATGCCCCTAGTGTACCCGTATTACTCGGGTATATACCCCTTTAGTGGGGAACCATGTGGTGGTGCAAGATGCACTGGGTGCCCATGTAGTGACGATAGTGGGCATTGAACCTACACCCACAACTTGACGACCCACCATGCATACCGCTGCACCAGACGAGTGGGTACCGGATTTCCGGTTTCAATTCCTTCTTCTTTTTCTCTGTCTAAAAAAAACATGTTTCTTGCATCCCATGTGATAGGTGCACGATTTATTGGACCCTGGTCCACCATGCTGTTGTTGTGCAGTACCGGCCACGCATTTCCTTCCATTTGCACCTACTATAAGCCTTCAATAGAATTCCCACCATGTTTCCGCTGCTAGCAGTAAAACCGTTCGCCATGTCCACCAAGCCTAACACTGCGGTGTGTTGTTGTACTACTGCCCCATGGATTCCTCCCTAGTATCTACTGCCATGTTGATGCCATCGCCTGGGTATGCCATATATATCCTTTGTGCTCCATTGCTTTCGTGTGCTAGTATGTTGAATTGTGCGTCACAAGTCTTGAGGATGTGTGCAATTAGGTTCGTGGTACATACATATGTTTCCTTACCAGCATACACCGACCGACATGGAACGCGTTCATGGGTAGATGCATGACGCCTTCCACGTTCCGATCCTATGTGGTCACCGGTGGGACACACATCCATGTGTTCCGAGTTGAGATACAGTTCTACTGCTGGCAGTAGAATACACGGCAATGGATTGTGCCCCACCACCAGTGTGTAGTACATGCACGTTTGTCAGACTGTCACATTATACGACACAATTACTCCCCTGTACGCTAGTGTACTACGATTGGGTCAACTCTGCCCAAAGGTATCTTTGTTTTACTGCCAATAGTGAAAGGTCTCCGAACGCTGTGGTCATTTTTTTACCGGACACCCATGTCTTGCACCCCGCCCTCCGGTGCCATTGAGTTGGACATGTGGCGCAGTCTCCTCGGTATGGAGACCCCCTATGAGTCCGCTGAGGACCTATGTGGGGATGCTGTTGATGGCAGACCGGCGGAATTCCTCGTAGACTTTTGCTTGCAGCTGCGCATCAACCCCAAGACCCGCCGGTAGAACTCTTTGAAGAACGTCAAGGAGGACTGGGAGGATTGAGGTTGGAAGCAGTGGTTACAGAGGTTGATACCAACCATCGTTATGCTGTACCATGCCCTGCTCAAGCTTAGTCATCCTGACATTGCTTGGGCTGGCGTGCCTCAGGACACTACAAGGTTTCGCAAACGGGTTCGTGTTCAGCTTGCCATGTGCAGTTTGCTTGCAGGGCGCCAAGCTCCTGTGGCGACACGTGTAGATATTAGTGAGCAGGAGGTTCTACGGATGTTGCAACACGGGGGGGGGGGGGTGCACTTGTTGCTTGGGTAGACTAGTTCAATAAAGCCCGGTACTCCAAAAAACACGGCCACTCGACGTGACATATTATTGTCAACAACCGTTGGGGCACTTATTGTTGTTGGTAGTTTGAGTTATAGGGATGTGGCTCAGCATGTTGGTGACCTACAGGATGTGTGGGTGTCGTTTACGGCCTCCGCAAAGCAGCTTGTGCACCAAGGCATGTGTTTTGAGCAGGTGCGGTGCCCCTTGGATGTTCGCATAAAGGAGGTTGAGGTCACTCGATGGTTCCCCTAAGCCATTCGGGACATGCCTATCTCTGCAACCTTTGGGTTTCACCAGGCCATGCACGGTGTGCTTCATCTGGCTAACAATTGTTCCACGCCGATATGTCTAGCGCAGGATCACAATGACCCCTGAATGCCCCCCCCCCCCCCCCCCCCCCAAATTTTAGCATCAAACGCGGGCCCACGCCCAACCAATACGTATAAGTAAGTAAGAGGCATGGACGGTCCAGTTGTGTGCACCATAGGCTGGCATCGCAAGCGTCGGAGGTTCGAACCCTCCTGTCGTCTGCACGACCAGGGACACCTCGGCGATGTCCCCACCACTGCCTTCTACAGCAGCACGCTCCCCCACCGGTACCGCCGCCTTGCGGTAGGTGTGTCTCGTCATCTTTTTGATCGATATAGGCCTGTCCCCCCCTTCCCCTGTGTGCCTGGCAAAAAGATTTGCACCCCCCTGCAGCAGTGCGCTCTGCGACCTGCTCCGTCAGCTGCTCACAGCAGCTGTGTCTCCTCCTCTTTCACTTCGGCGGAGGGGCGATGTAGGCAGTAGGAATCAAACCGGCGCCATCACGGCTCGAGGCCAACGATTCAACCACTGACACAGCACCCACCAAAAGAAAGCACACGTGCACACAGAGTTACACAATCCACCATGGTCACCACAGAGCGGCCACCCCAACACAATTACAAGTGTATAGGTACCGCCATCGACCAGTCTTAACTATTACCCGACCGAACCAAGTGAGAAACAATATGTGCATACATGATCTGTTTGTACTGCATGTGAGTGGTGCCACCGGTCAGCCCTAATTACCGGATGAGCATTGGGACTAAGGGCTGAAAGTGCCTATGGCGGGGGCATTCAGTCCATCAGATACCGACCATCAACCCCCCTGTTCCACACCAGTCCTACCTATGCTATGCGACATCACCATTTACTACAGCTACCTGAAAATGTCGTACGGCTATTAGATGCAGCCACTTCCATTGTGCCATGTGTATGGTTCCGTCCGTCCTTTGTTTGGCATTTGGCATCCGTACAAGCACTGTGTTGATCACACATACAGTGCTTTCCTGCCGTTCGTGGTGGCGCTTGGATACGAGGGGTTCCTGCAGATCCCAGATGTAGGACAGTTGTATGCCTATCCTTCCCTTGTCGTTAAGGAGCGTCTCATTTTGGCGGTTTACCTTTGCATTCTAGGTATACGCGCGCACTTGTGGTCTATCGTAGGCAGTAGAACACTCGAAGACAAACAATTGGCAGGGATATGGTCTTGTTTTCTAGTACGCCACGGCGTTACTTCGCCTCGGGATCATGATGTGTGATTGTTCTGGGTACCACTGTACCTGAGGTACCGGTGACACTGCCAAGCGGTGTCTGCAGGTTTTGCTCTACCTGATTCAGAAGTTCAACCCAAAGCACAAAGACGGTGGTTACAAGCGTGCTTTACCCTTAGCACTGCGGATGTGGTCCCCTTACCACTCTTCGCTTCATGAATGTGCCTTCATGGAGGAGAAGGGTGAGGCCCTATTGTCCCGTCTAGCACAGGCAGTTGCTGAGGACACCAACTTTGCCATTGTTGCGGACTACCACAACACATTTGTTACCCTACACCACTAGCAGCCGGGTACTCGGAAGCCCCTCACCAGTTCCCATATCACCGAGGAAGCAGTGCGGGCCGTAAGCATGCACCTTACACGGTTCCTAGCATGCATTCAGGCAGGTACCGCACCATTTGTACGAAAGATGGCTGTTCGGCCACGGCAGGGTGCCCGTGCCGCCAATACCTTGCCTGCTACCATGGAGTGGCCGGAGGACCCTAGTTTTCCACGGTGCTTGAGTAGCCCGGTTGCGGATGCAACATTCCTATATGGTGCGTACCGTTCACCAGATGTGTTGTTATTTTTAGTTAGAGTAGGGCAGAAAGCGAGCCTAGGTTTGTCACTGCAAGGGCGCATTTGCCGCGCGATGTGGCTGAGGTGCACCCTGCCTTGCATGAGTTTAAGTAGCGGTTCATAAACTTCTATGCCCATTTTGGGTATACACGCCCGCATCCCTTCCCTAGTGATGGGGATGCCATGGGCGACCCTGCCACCCTTGATGCGTTGGCAGGCGCGGCAGCTCCAGAACCCCCCCCCCCACCCCCCGCAGTAGCCAGACCTGTTATTCTCCTTTGCTTCAACATACAGGTATACTTATAAGCACTACATTGCTCTCACTTCACCGCACAGCAGTCCTGCAAACTGTGGGGAATACATTGCATGTTTCTGCAGGTTTAGATTGTGTTGCATTTATTTTTTCACTCCAGTAAGGACCTCCACAGCTTTGTGTTGAACAAAGCTGCAAGGTTGGTGCCACTATGTTACAATGCTGCAATGTTTTTTTTACCGTCAACAGTAGAACGTGCACCAAAGAAAGCCGTAAGGAACACTTTGTTCATTTCATTTCCCTGTGGATACGCTGTTGTGCTTGCCTGTTTTCTATTGTTTCTTTACAGGTCAACGTACCGGGTTGTGTGCCTGTGCCTTGGAACAACCCCTTTTCGGGTGACTATTTCGTCCCACATTCCTATTTTCCACCATCTATAGACGTGCTCTACTGCCAGTAGTAAAACGAGTATGCAACGGGGATGCAGTTTTAGAAGGGATGCTGTGAAGCATAAAATCCGACTTTGGGTCCGTGCACATTCGTGAGATTTTGTTACAAAAAAGGGGGTGTTTGTGGTGCCCCCGAACCACCCTTTAGTAAGTCACCCGAAAAAGGGTAAGTTTGCACCCCCCAAGGTTATACAAACACCGTCAAATTTGATAGGGACATCATTATTGCTTACACGGACGGGTCTTCCAAGTTTGATGAGCACAAGGGATGCATTGGAGGTTACGGTATCTATATTGCGAATAAGCTGGAGCTCTAGAGTCTGTCAAGGTAGGCAAGTTGGCGCTGGGATAAAGTGAGAGGAGTGTGATCACAGCGAGCAAGTCTGCTCTTTGGTTTGTTTGGCTCACCCTTTTTGCACTCGCCTTTTCTTGGTGGTCTCTTCACTGGCACGCTTTGTGCAGGGGTAAGGCATCTTTGGGAGAGGCGGCTTCATTGGGCCGCTCGGCACGGCTTCCTTGGGCAGCTTCGTTGGGACAGGGACGGAGGCTGCAGAGGTAACAGGGTTATGTTCCTTGTGCTGACTAGACTTAATGTGAGCCTTCCAATGTGTTTCCGAGATCGTTGTGCCATAGATGGTACACTGCCTATAACCAGCTTCTAGAAGCAGTTCATCGCAGGGCAGAGGGCTTGTGAATCGGACGCTTAGAGCATCGGAGACTGCATCAGGCAGGCACGAGCTTGTGGATTGAGGTTCACCATCAGGTTCAAGATCTAGCAATTCATTGATATGCAGACACAGAGGGCTTGCACTTTGCATATTCTTCAAGCACTCGTCCTACTCTTCCTGCGATGACACGACTACCAGATCTCCGTCTGGGTCCTTATAGCGAATCATGTACCCTACCGCCCACTTCGCACGCTTCGGCAGGACAAAGCCCTAGTCGCCCGGCCGGCGGCCATTCTTGTAGGCATTGCCAAGCATATTGTTCAGTTTGTCATGCAAGGCCTCCCATTGGATACCCTTTTGGACAAGGAAGCGCCAGACTTGCTCCTTCTGGACGGACATGAAAAAACACCTTCAACTGTGTGGATTCCATGGCCAAAAGCGACAAGTAGAACACCTTGCAACAAACGGTAGTCTAAAACAAAGCCAAGCGTTAGTTAATATGGAGCAAGCCCCTTAGTACAAGCCTATGGACAGAAAAGGCCGTATGCAGGTCAACAAACTGCTCCACACATGCATAGAAAAGGGGAAGGGTGCTCCTGCGAAGAGGGTCCGAAGAGGGTATGCCTCACGATGATGGGGGAAAAATAGGTATGTGCTAAATCCCATCTTCGTGCACGCTGGTTGCACATTTAAGGATTGCATGCTGTATGCAGGGTGTCACAACACAAGTGTCCTATGCACAGCTTTGGGACACATTGCTAGCTTTGGGACACATTGCTGCACCACATTGACAAACACACAGGCCACCTGGAATGGTAGCACATAATCACGTACACACCATCCACGGACGCCAGCAAACCATGTAGAACCAAGCGAAGCAAACACAAGGCATTAGGCACAGCTTCGACTACACACGCCAGCACACAGGAGGGAGGCAAAGGGAAATCATGATCGGACACCCGATCTAGCACTGAAGGACCCATGTTGGAGTGGCAGTGCAACACCACAATTGGACTTATGCTCTTACACATGAGATGCAGCATATGCAGATGGTGCGCCCCGTCAGCCACAATTACGGGTAGACCTGTGAACCTTTGATGAGACCTACATTGGTGGTGCAAAGCTTGTTTGAGAAAAACCACCGCAATACAGTCTGTTGCTACCTACATCCCATTGGCATGAAACAGACTAACAATACAGCAGAGCTAATGGCAGCCCTCCTTGCACTGTAGATGCCTCTTGTGGGGAAAATTGCCATATGCTCTGACTCTGAATATGTGCTGCTAGGAGTGCGTGCAGCTGCCAAACACTAGAGAGTCAAAGGGAGGGTAGGATCATGCAGCCTGGTCAGTCATGTTCCTATTTGCGAGCAAGTTCTTATGGAGCTAGACAGGGATGACCGTGAAATCATCTGGATCAAAGTGCCTTCACACCTGAGGGTGGAAGGCAACAACGAGGCCGATCGACTGGCGTCAGTCTAACTGCACTCCCACCCACTGTACCCCTTTCACACCATACCACGCAAAGAAGCCATGCTACTGTGCACACCCTTTTCACCATGCAGATGTTTCAAAGCTGAACCACACAAGCCTTCCACACTGGATGTGTCCAAGCAAATCGATTTTTCCATAGCCTCGCCAGTGGCTGTCCCTCCAGACTCACAGAAGGCCGCTAACATTCTGCACTCTGTCCAGCTCGACATATTCTCAGATCCAGACACTGACTACACAGACTCCATAATAGATTCCCATGCTTCTGATACGGCCTCCACCATTTCATTGGCTGGCAGCTCGGATGGTTTTAGCACGGATGTGAGCGACACACATCTGCCCTAGTCCTAGGGCACGCCTTGCTATATGTCTTCTTTTGCGAATTACATATGAGTGTTTCAGTAGGCCTCTTGATATATTGGTTTTCGAGTGCAGGAGGTTCAGGCCACACTGCACTACACATGTCCACGCACTTGTTGCATCACAGCGGATTAGATAGTCAACCTTTAATGCCAAAGGAGTGCCGAAGCTGACCATCGACGCCTCCTGTACCAGGTACTTCTGACTCTGTCCAACACTAAAGCATGGATAGTCCTTGGTCTGTCAATATGCTGTATATGATCTACATAAAGTTTGTTACACTGTACATAGTGAATAGCACCTTTATTTTGAAGCACACACAACCTATTGGACTGAAGGCTGAAAGTGCCTATGGTGGGGGCATTCAGTCAATCAGAACCGACCATTGCTCTCTCTCCGAGTAGACGGACCTGACTCCAAACAACCAGTACCCCCTGGGGTTTTTCAATCCTAAGGCAACACACTTGCCAGGGTTGGTGACAGCAACTAGACCGGCTAACTCCTGACCTCTCGAACCTCGAGCCCTCCATGCCCTTGAGGAAGCGGAGGTTAAGGGATGTGGCTGAGTGGTACCTATTTTGGACTTCAAAGGGACAGGGATCTGTTGTTTCTTTTGCATCTGGAGACTCCTGATGTAGAGTTGCCAGCAATGCATGCATCCATGTGTACTGCTTCAGGGATCCAGCGACTGAAGAAGGCAGTCCGCGGGTATCTGAGGCAATCTTCGGCCATTCGTTTGGCGACTGGTCTTCGGGAGCGCATTGCGTTGGTGCAGTTCGGAGCGCATACAGTATGCAATGCTGTCTTGTGTACTGGATTGGCACCCACGTAGATCTGAGTGGGCCGTGCATTTACTCATCCCATCCCGGTTCCACTGGGGGGTCCTGCTCAACGGAGTCAACGACCATACCTTGCCTGCCGGGTACCCGTGCTGACCCAAATCAAGAAGACGGGTCAGATAGTGTGACCGCTCTTGGGTGTTAGCCCCACCGCCACAGAACATATTGTAAGAGGGTAGAAGAATAAAAGGCTGCGCCGGACTGCAGATCAAATCGAAGAAGGGTGCCTCAAGCGTGCGTTACAAGGCACCCTTTCTACAAATGCTAATGCCCTGATCAGGTCTCAGCTCAAGTCTAGAGACTCCACCGCCTCTTGTGCAGGAGATTTCTATTAATTTCGGGGATGGTTAGGTGCCACAAGCCCCAACACCACAACACGTGTCCGAGTGTGTATCAGCTTGTACTTGGATAAGTATCCAGTTGTATGATGCCCTGCCCTGCAGCAGATTTCTGCGGTGCATTTCATGTGCTTGTGTGCGGGGCGGGGCAGTAGCAGGTGTGGCCTGCAGACAAAAGTTTGCATTGGTGTGGTGGGTTTATCCCTACTGCGCATGTGTGCATCTTGTCCGGGTGTGGGGTGTGACCGACCATCGCATGTGTCGTTGGGCTTCTGGTGGGTGCAACAACAGGATTGGGTCAAGTGAATGTCTCAGGATGCAGAGGGGTTGGGGATGGGCACAGGCGGTGTAACCACCAGGGGGGATGCGGAGGAAAGTGCCACAGGTGAATGACACAGTGCATAGCAAATCCTATGCCCACCACATGGGCACGTTTCAGGGGGTGAAGAGCCATTTCACCAGTTCGCCCGCCAACATCATGGAGCTCGTCGCTGAGTTGGAGGCAGGAGGGACAACGCCCATGGGTCAGGTGTGCCCTTAATGCTGTGGCTCTTGCGTTCTCTTCATCCCAGATGCCCCAGTTTGGGTGCGGGCATAAGATGCACCCCCCCCCCCCCAGGGCTTCTTTAGAATAATTAAAAACCAAAGGGGGGGGGGACCCCTCCCCCAAAACCCCCTCCCCCCCTCCCCAGACCAAAGTGACCATAGTGGGAAAAAACGAAATTTACAATAGGGAAAATCTGGTCAGGCCATTTTTGGTACACCAAGTTTTGGGTCCAAAACCCCCTCCCCCCCTCCCCCCCTTGCTCAAAAGAAGCCCTCCCCCCCCCCCCTCCCCGGAGAATGAACCAATTGTGCTTGCATGCAATGCTCGGGGGGTCGAACCAAAACAAGCGTCAGGCACACTGCGCAGCACTAGTGCCTGCGCCTTTGCCTGTGCCTGTGCCTGCGCCGGCCCCTATGATTCATTGGGCCGCGGAAGGGGCCTTTTGGAATTCTGGCCCCAAGGCTGTATGATGGCCTCCTGTTACCTTCGTTGCGCCAGGCCTGTCATTGTATCTTGATATGTCATAATATCCCTGTCTGTGTCATGCAATGTTTGTCCTTTCATGCCGCAGCAGGAACGTGGTGAGCACCTTCCTGCCCACTGTCCTGCTCAGTTCTCCGCATTTTTCTTGCACTTCCCTAAGGCATTGCACCAAGCCATCGCCGGAATCATGACCGCTGCACGTGCCGACCGGTTTGGAACACTCACCATTTACCCTCGTATTATCTTGTTCACTGACGGAAAGCCTGATGATGAGTGTGAGGTGCAGTCCCATGTGCCTCCCCTGCGGTTCGGGGTAAGCTGTACAGATGGAAAGACAGTTCAGATATTCACCACGTGGCACAGCAGCACCCAAACGCTGAGAGAATGCACAACGAAGTGTCAGCTATCCCCGCCACCATTTCAGCTTGCATGGATGTGCCAACGGCGGGCGGGGGGGGTGGGGCATTGTGACAAGTACAGTGACGAGTAGGTCCAACTGTGGATGGTGCAATTTTTTACGCCCATTTTGATGTTCTGGACGTATTTTTGTTGAAACAGGATTTGTTGCTGAACAAGGGGACACCCAAACTTTGTGCACAAGATCTCGGCATCAGGAGCACAAGAGTGATAAAATAACAACATCCAAAATGTGAATACCAGCCACTGCCACTCTCGAACAAGAAGCCGGGTGTTTCAAAACCTCACACAGTCGAAAACCTCCCCCACCTCTATCCCACTGTTATCTAATGCCTCCAGACGAACCCCAGCTTCGGCTGCTGTTTCAGTCAAACTTATGAGATCACCAATAGACGATGTCTGTTGTCGCAATCCCAAGCAGTATTGGCTGAGCTGGGGGACTGATGCAGGCAGAGAAAGGAAATGCCCCTCGTACAGCATGCAGCCATCAGCAAATGCACGGCGCGATCCACCCTGATAAGTGACGTCAGCAGACACGCGGTGCGATCTGCCCCGAAAACTGATGTCAGCACAATGCAGCACCGTTTTTCGGGGCAGAACACACCGCGTGTCTGCTGACGTCACTTTTCAGGACGGATCGCGCCGCGTGCCTGGCTGGTGACGTCCCTTTTCGGGGGGAATCACACCGTGCGTCTGCTGCAGCACTTTTCAGGACACAGCACACTGTGTGTCTGCTGACGTCAGTTTTTAAGGTGAATCGTGCTGCGCGTCAGCTGGTGTCAGTTTTCACAACGGATCGCGTAGCGCGTCTACTGATCTCATTTTTCGGGAGCGTATGCCGACATCACTTTTCGAGACGGATCGCGCGGCGCATCCGTTGACGTCACTTTTCGGGGCCAAGTGCGCTGCGCGTCTGCTGACGTCAGTCTTTCGGGACAGGTCGCGCCGTGCGTCTGCTGATGTCACTTTTCGGGATGGATCGCGCTGCACGTCTGCTGACGTCAGTTTTCGGGACGGATTGCGCCGCGCGTCTAATGATGTCATTTTTCAGGACAGATTGTACCGTGTGTCTGCCCATGTCAGTTTTCGGGAAGGATCGCACTGCGCGTCTGCTGACGCCATTTTTCAAGGTGAATCGTGCCGCGCATCAGCTGGTGTCAGTTTTTGTGACGGACCACGTCGCACGTCTGTTGACGTCACTTTTCGAGGCAGATCGCGCCGCACATCTGTTGGCATCATTTTTCACGGTGAATGGCGCCACGCATCTACTGAGGTCATTTTTCAGGACGGATCGCACAATGCGTCTGCTGACGTCACTTTTTGGGGCGGATTGTGCTGCGCATCTGCTGCCCCTATTTTCCAAGGTGAACCGCGCTGTGCGTCTGCCGACGGAACTTTTTGGGACAGTTCGTGCTGTGCATCTGCTGACGTCGCGGATCCCGCGGTTTGGTGAGGAAATCGATGGCCACACGTTTATGGTCGGGGAGCTCTGGAGCCCTGGCACGCGAGTTTGTACAGATTTTGCCGCTCATCTCTTTAACCGCTGTCAACTGACGTCCGAGTACCTTCGCTCGCACGCAGGTGCGCCAGGCTGTCAGCGCCATCGCGGCGTTGCAGGTTCCGACGCCAATGGCGTGCATCGGAGTGGACCGTTACGACCAGCAGCTCCTCACGTGGGTGGCGGAGCTCACCTGTGGGGCACATTTCAGAGCCCGCGATTCCAGCCAGTTGCCCTACCAATTCGCAGTCCAGGTGTTGTAACTCCTGGCCCTCAGCAAGTCCAGGTTTGGGGTTGATCCCTAAGGGGGAAGCGGGGGAGGGAGGGTGATACAGGACATCACAAGGTGAGTGGGTTGGCAGGTAAGAGGGAAAGTTGAATCGGTGGATCGAGTGCTGCCACCTCACGCCCAAACAGAGATATGGAAGAATTTCCCGAGCCTGTGTTTGCCCATTGTCACCCCTTCCGGCAGGGGCTCCCTTTCAGGCAGGGTTGAATTAGAAGTTTGTTTTGGCATGGGTGTTCCCTCCCCCCCTCTGGACCCTCCCTCACCAAATTTTTGAGACTGAGAAATAAGGAAATTCACTCAAGGATAAATTTATTTGGGCTTTTTTTTACACAAGCTTTCGGGTCCCAGAACCCCCAGAACCCGCCGTCCCACAACCCCTTGCAAGTACATTCCTGGCCCAGGCCTGTGCTTGCTAAACGGGGTCTCAGGTGCGGTGGCCAGGGCGGTTACTGGCCATTCGAAAGCGGTTGGGGGTTGCTACAGGACTGTTTTGTGGCAAAGCAGAGGGCACCCTCCACGAAAAGACAGCACCACTGAACCAATGCAATGTTTCCGCTGGCGCTTCTGTGACCTTCATGATTCAGAGTGGGTTGGCGTCACGGGGGCAGCAGCCTGCAATCCTGAGCACTGAGGCCCCATCCCCCACTCACCCACAAAGCTGCCACCCCCCTTTCATTTCCTCCCAAAAATGAAGTCGATCAACAAGCAGGTCACGCAAGACAAGTGGCACTGGACGCCGTGGTGATGAGGTGAACTAGGCGAGTGAGCTGCTTCTGTGGAAGCCTTGCAGAACTGCTGGGCGTCGCTCACAAAGAAACGGAACCGTCATGCATCGAGCGAGGTATAGGCGACACCATGGAACCGACGGTGAAGGAAACCAGAGAAAAGACGGAACAGTTTCAAGAATGACACGAGGTGCCAGGGATGCATTGGAAGGGGGGGAGCAACCCACAGGGCGCCCAGCCCATGCCCAGCCACTGTCTCCCTGACGACAAGTGCCATTTTCAATGGCATTTGAAACCCACAGCAACCGCGTCCAACCGCTTGGCCACCTCCTCCAACCGCCTATCTAACCGGTTCGGGGGCCGCCTCTGAGGTGCTTTCCCCTCTAATGCATCCCTGCGAGTGGCCGTGTGGGGCCTCATGCCTTCCTCGACGGAACCCCATCGCA
Organism: Eutreptiella sp. 'Long Island Sound 2002'; assembly: GCA_964036045.1. Taxonomy (NCBI): domain Eukaryota; phylum Euglenozoa; class Euglenophyceae; order Eutreptiales; family Eutreptiaceae; genus Eutreptiella; species Eutreptiella sp. 'Long Island Sound 2002'. The sequence goes on from OZ038385.1 coordinate 7,511,744, forward strand.
GTCGCTTCTCGACCGGCACCGGGAGTAACGCCGCGGCCTCCGAACACTCCTCAAGACCCCAAAGGTCGAGGGCGCGAACCCGGGATCTGGCACCGATGGTGAAGGAAAACACTCGGTTGTGCGCTGGCGCGTGGGCGATTGGTCTTTGGAAATTGGCGACCAGCGGACGTCTCCTGCTGGACCCGGCCCCTGCGGGGCGAAGCTGGCTGAATCTGAATGTGACTCTGAATCGCCCTGGTGCCCCGAGACGACTTTTGCACGTGCTGCTCTGCAGGCGTTGGTCCTCGGGTATATTGCGCAGTGCACAGAGGACTTGGCGTGCGATGTCGCGGTGGAGGCGGGGCTGCAGGAGTACTATGAGCACCACGGCATCGAGCTGGCGACCAAAGAGGCTCAAGGGGTCGCACAACTGCTCAAGGTATGCCCTGGACCGGGCCCAAGCACGGCGTTGTCCAACTACGCCATTCCCCCGTCCGGCCGCTGTTGTTTGGACCATAGCTCTGACGGTCTAGGGAGGTCCTGTGAAGCGCGGGCCCTGTGGACGCACGGGGCTGCACTCGGGGGGCGTTGGACGGCCAATGGTTTTGGCTGTGCACTGGTTGCCGCTCGCCGGTCATGGAGTTTCAGTTGGTTTTTGTGCTGACCGGACTTGCGGGCACACATTGGAGCGTGTTGCTGGCGTCGTACGTCTCCTGATGATCGCTTGTGGGCGGACCGGGAGGGGTGGGGGGGCGTGGGGGGGGGGACACCTCAAAGTGATCGCCACGCCGCGGGTTGATCAGTTTGAGATCTGTGTTTTTAGGCACACATTTTCGGGAGGGGGTCTTCAATTTGAGCCCCAAAAAGTTTTCCGGCGCGTTCTCCGTCCTCTTCTCGTGGGCCTTCCTGGTCGCTGCTGGCCGAATAGTTTTCAAGAAGCGGGGGGCTGGGGCCTCGCGTCCAGGGACCCGGTCTGGGGTCTACACACGAAGCTCAGCCCATGCCCACAGCAGGTTGCTCCTCTTGGTTCTATTGGCGCCATGGTTCTATTGGCGCCACGCGACCCCCCCAGCCCCCCCCCCCCCCCGGACCCCCAGCTGGACCCCCCCCCAACTCCCCCCCCCCCCCCCCGAGTTTTGACAGATAGCTGGGGGGGTGGTCGCATCAGGACCGTCGCCCCCCCGTGGCCACGCGTGCTTCCATTCCTTTTGGGTGCTCAGGCAGAGGCCGGGGGCATTGAACCGGACCGGAAGGGCCAGACCTACTGCACTTTTATGCCCCGCGCCCCCCTTTGCGACCGAGAGCTTGTGGGTGGCAGTGGAACTGGTGCGGACACACCCACCGTGATCAGACCACCGTGTTGGTCCGACCACCCGAAGGACTGCAGAGAGGACAACCCACTGGAGTGTGGCCAGGGCTTCTTTAGAATAATTAAAAACCAAGGGGGGGGGGACCCCTCCCCCAAAACCCCCTCCCCCCCTCCCCAGACCAAAGTGACCATAGTGGGAAAAAACGAAATTTACAATAGGGAAAATCTGGTCAGGCCATTTTTGGTACACCAAGTTTTGGGTCCAAAACCCCCTCCCCCCCTCCCCCCCCCTGCTCAAAAGAAGCCCTGAGTGTGGCCCAGGGCATTCAGGTATTCAGACCACCCGCAAACAGAGCTTTGCGTCTCCGTCCGACACCCACACACGCCGGCAGCCTTCACTGACAGCCCACACGAAAACTGCACGAGCGACAGGAGCGATTCTCGCCAACAACGGGGAACTGTTCAGAGCCCCGGAGGCTGTTGAGCCTCAGGCTTTTCAGCCGACCAGCCCCACGAGATTCCACCAGCGCAGACGATTCAAACCTCTGCCGTGGCGAGGGGCATCGTGTAGCTATGTGTCGACTGCAGAGGGAAGCTGCAACAAGTGCAGCTCCAGAGGGTCAGGCATCCCATACATCATCACACGTGGCAGTATGGCTTCAGGTCGCCCATCGTACCTTATTACACAAGGGGTTCTTGTTGTCCAATTCCCACAGTGTGTTCTATGACACGGGGATGGTTTGGGTGGTATGAGACCCCCCCCCCCCCCAAATGACCAACCCGGAACCTGCCGCCGTGGCCGGGCCCATATCATCACCCACCCGCCTTCTCGGGGCCCTCTGTTTGTGTCGCTGTGTTTCGCTGGTTGCACAGAAGGCCCATTTCTCTTCCGTCGCTAAGGCGCCGAGTCGTCGTCGTGCAATGCGCCCGGAGGCCCCTCAGCGGTTTGTTGTTTTTGCCAGCCCCCAACCCATTCCCGGGCCATGCCGTGCATGGGACCGCGTTCCTGGCACAGCTGTCCTGGTGGCATATCCCTCCGACTGGCCTGTGGGCAGCCCTGTGCTGTGGTTTTCTTGTGGTCTGCTGTACCCTCCTTCGCGATGGCATGCGAAATTGCCCATTTGTGATGCCTAAGGCCTTGTTTTTGGGAACTTGTGTCGAAATTTTGTACAAAATCCCCCCATGTTCCGGCGTCCCTGCCAGTTGGAGCCTGTCCGCCCCAGGCCTCAGGTCCAGCGCTCACCCATGAACGCACCTCATGCCTGGCACTGGTGTGGGTGATGCCACGCACGGTATAGACTCTGCTCTGCATGTCCCTTCTTGCAGGGCTTGGTCAAGGCCCACTGCCCAAGACCGCCGTTGTCCACTCCAATTTCTTCCAAAGGATCGCTGTCGTCCCTTTCGGAGCATGCCCTCACGCCGTACGGCACTGAACCCGGTGTGCGCCGGTGCCAGTACACGTGGGTCTGCCAGTGCGCCTACTTCTGTCCTGGGCTGGGGAGTGGCCCAGCGAATCTCCATCTCCGCAGTCCACAACTAGACCAATGGGGGTCAGACTCGAGTACACACGCACACAGGCACGCACACACACGTACACGTACACATAAGCACACCTCCGCAGGTTGACCGGTTGAGCAGGATGTTGGCTGCAGGGGTGGTGAGTGACCCTCTGAGCCTCGGCGTGCACTTGGGCCAGTGGTAAAGTATGGTTCGCTTTGTTGCGGGCGTTTCCGCGGACGGACTGGTTGTGGCTCCAGAGCTACCGAAGGCCACCCCAAGGCCACGATGTCGTGAGTGCTCCTAACGTTACGCTGCACCGAAGCTGTTCGAATAAATTTTCCGAATGGTTCCTGCCAGGTTATTCACATTATTGTCTACGGCGGTAGGTTTATTCCTTTGGACATTTCATGCATGTAGAACAAACATTTGACACGCGTAGAATGCAAACTTACGTTTAGGAGACGAAGATTTGGGCAGGCCAATTCATGTGTGCCGCACATTGAATGCCCCGGGCTGTCTGCAGCTGGTCAGAGATGCAACACGACCTGAGGAATGGATGGAGTCGTGTTCTTGTGGTTGGGAATCAGTGTGCTAAGGGGCTCCTGCAAGACCCACACAGGGACAAAACACTCATGGTTATTGCAGCTCTGTAGCAACGTAAGAATGTTCTACCTCGCAGTTGCAGCATGATTCGAATTGATGCCGTGGGGACATGTGCATATAGACACACACACACACACACACACACACATACAGAGCCTGACCCACGAACCAAACGCAGTCTGCAATGAAGGAGTGTCCAGTGAACTCCAGAGAACTGCCACAAGCATGAACTAAGCGTGGATTGAATCACCCCCGAGGAGGGGCAATTGGCAACTGGCACACACACAGCCCGACAGGGCGGCGCCCCTGCAGGGCAGAACACCGAACTCATGGTTGGCAGTAGTGGTAGGAATTTAGGAATGTTGAAGCTCGCAGTTTGAGCATGATTGGAATTGATACCTTGGCACACACACACACACACACACACACACACACACAGGGTCAGATTATCTCCGTTTTATGCCTCTCGCGCGCATGCGCATGCATGTGCACGCGCGCGCGTGCGGGTGTGCCAGAGGTGCCGTTACCGGAAGGTGATGAAAGCGGGATGCAGCACATGCTCTACACAAACGACGCAATGGGCAGTCAAGGGTGGTGAAGACACATATTGTCAGACGTGTCACTGCTCGTGACCTGACAAGGCATTGTGCAGGGCATCAGGCGCTCTAGCGGCTGTGGTGCAGTGCAGTGGCGCAGTGCATTAGGTTGAGTGCTCCGGGGGGCAGGGGGAATTGGGGCGAGTGGGCTGTGCTCGCACCGTGCCGCCTGGCTCTCCCTGCAACACATATCCGCTGCAGCATCACTGCCCTCTGGTTATGGCTCGACGGACGCTTTGCGCTTCTACAAGGCCCCTTCCGGTGGTCAGGACCACCGCCTATGCCGAGCATTGCTGTACGGCTCGGTCGCTCCCGTTTTGGGATTTGCCGTGTTCTTTATTAATTGGGTGTGCTGCACGTGTGCAGGAGTGTGCACGGGTGAGGTCGACAGGGCTAATAAGGACGCGTTGGGAAGAGTATTGGTCGCAGTTTCTTCCGCGTCGAAACCAAATTTTCTCGAAAGCCACAAAATATCTTTGACGAGCAGCGATGACACTAGCCTCAGGCAGACGGGGCATGATCAGAGTGCACTGGGTCCTACTGAGTCTTGCGTTGGGCGCAGCTCGTCCCTACTGACTTGTGGATGTGACAAGCGCCACGGGACCCCAGCCCCCCTAAGGCACCCCACCCTCCGCCAGGGCTGACCCCGACCAACCGCTGGTCATACAAAAGACATGACACTGGACACCGGTTGTACTACACGGTAACCCAGCAGCATTCATGGCATCGGTGGGACAGCGTGCAGTTCAGACGCTAGTCAACAGATGGTCTGGTCAATGGGAAACTGTACAGAAACCTGATAATGTTGAAAGATGAGCATTCCTCCTGGACATAGGATTGTGCAAATCGAGAATTGTTTGCAGTCACCGCCTGCCCCCGCAGCCCCCTCCCTGCCCCTCAACGTCTCCACCATCTCCTGGCTTGTCCCATATTACTTCCGTCTTGACTAAGGCTCAACCATCGTTGCATCCTACTCTGGCGGCACGAACAGATTGCGCGTCCCTTCAACATGAGGGTCAACCAGGTCTGGACCAGGAGATGGACCCTGTCCAAGTTGCAAGGCGCGTCGCCTCAAGACTTCATGATTAGTTTTCATGCCACCCCCAATGTCCGTCGCTCATTCCAACTCTTCCCTCACCCGAAGATGACAGCACAACGGAATGCGATGGTGCCACGCAACCATAGTGTACCACTGCCGACCGGAATCGCGAGTAGGGTAGTTAAGTTGTTGTGTTGGTGGGCTGAGGTTATCGCGTGGCGTTTGTGTGCCTGTAAATGTTGTGCAAGGCAATGTGTCCATCTCCTTGACCATCCACGTACTAGAAAAGTTGTGAGTCTGCTTGCCTCCGCATGGTGTTCATGCGGCTACCGAATCAATTGCTGGCACAAAAATTTTGGTATGACTACAACTGCTATCCCAATTGCCGAAACATCCCAGCTCATCTCTGGGTACTTGGTGTGACAGATGGTAATGACCGCCGTGTCCATTAATATCATGAGCAAAATGCGGACATTTTCGCGGGACTTGACGATTCTGACGATGAGTCTTCACAACCTAGAGGGCTGCTCCATGAGATTTGCCAAGTGTTTATGACTAGCGGCTATACAACACGCAAGAAGCAGTGATGTTCGTTCCTGTGTTGAGTGACGACGAGTATGTGGGAGTGTGGAGCATATGGGGCCCCAAAACCCTCGTACTTGTACTCCTACTCGCACCACACCGGACATTGTCTTAGACGGCCCAACCCCACCCTAAAATACAACCCCAAAAACGTTAAAACAGAAATTTCGGGAATTGGTGTGAAAATGGGTAATGGCACATTTACAAAAGAGAACAATGTTACAATTGCCAATGCTAGGTGCGGGAGCATATCGGAACTATCGTACAAGACCCTGAGGGTGCTACGCACAAATAGCATCGAAGAGAGTGCAAAGCCGTATCGAGTGTAAAGCAGTGGAATGAAGTAGTATACACATAGGGAATCTGTAAAACAGCGTTCTACTTAGACGGCTGAACCCCCACACATATACAATGGACTTCTCCGGCCTGGAAACCTCTACCGGAGAATGAATTGACATGAGGGTTTGCACACGGTGTCCGGGGGGAAAAAAGATAGAGCGTATATACCAATGCAGGGAATAAAAATTGCAGAGTTACATGATAAAAGCAATATGAGAAATTTATGCCAAGAATGGGTAAAATGCAGAGCAAATGCAAAAAAGATGGAAACACGTTTGTTTTCTTCGAACACGGTTTTATCTGAAAAGGGAAGCAAAAATACTACATGTGCTACTAGTTGCAGACGGAGCTGAAGAAGTACGTGTGCTGGACTAAGGTGTGCCTAACACTTTAGAACGAAGTTGCCTTCCGAAATTTCGGAAGGCGAAGGTGTTCCTAACCCTAACCCTTCCGAAATTTCAGAAGACACCTTCGCCTTCCGAAATTTCGGAAGGCAACTTCCGAAATTTCGGAAGGCAACTTCGTTCTAAAGTGTTAGGCACACCTTAGTCCAGCACACGTACTTCTTCAGCTCCGTCTGCAACCAGTAGCACATGTAGTATTTTTGCTTCCCTTTTCAGATAAAACCGTGTTCGAAGAAAACAAATGTGTTTCCATCTTTTTTGCATTTGCTCTGCATTTTACCCATTCTTGGCATAAAATTTTAATGTTGCTTTTATCATGTAACTCTGCAATTTATATTGCCTGCGTTGCTATATACCCTCTATCTTTTTTCCCCCCGGACACCGTGTGCAAACCCTCATGTCAATTCATTCTCCGGCAGAGGTTTCCAGGCTAGAGAAGTCCATTGCATCTAGGTAGGGGTTCAGCCGTCTAAGATTGTCAGCCATACCCGGTCAGATTCAAGGGTCACGGGCGAGTGTGACACTGGCAATCGGTCAAAGCAAACAGGGTGGTTAAAAATGTTTGCTTTGGCTCCAGCATTTGCTGCTGCAACCAGAGTTAGTGAGCTTCAAGCGAAAGGCCGAGAAAGCCCCCCCCCCCCCCGCCCCCTCCCACGTGCCAGACCGCATGCTTTTGGGGGTTTGGACGGGAACCCACACTTCAGATCGCCATGCAACCCCAAGAAAAAATGTACACCGTTCACCGTTTGCATGCCTTTGGAGGGTGCAGCAGAGCTACGCCACTACTTGCAGTGTTCAGCAGGATGGCCAAACATCTGCAGATGGAACCTTGCTTCCACAGCCATACGAGTGCCGTGTCTCTGCTGCCGAAACCTGAAACTGAAGGGCAGTCCGGATTTGGCTCACCTCCTGTTCTTGTTGCCCAATGACGGGTCAGACTCATGAGGGATCAGATAGGCCATTCACCACAGGAGGACTGTCGCCTTCCCTTACCCCTGCAACTCCTGACCCATGTCCTATGGTCCACAAAATTCCCGAGGTGTTTCGCAAGAACGTTTGCTTGGGCCGTATAGCATTGAACACGGGTGCTGCGCTCAAGTTCCAACTGGGTCCCATAGGACGTGGCGCGTGCAACGCGGTTCTGTGGCAATGGACCGGGGATGATTGAACAGTGGCCCGGCAGAAGAACCGAACTGAAGAGACTCGCTGCAGGGTGCAACCGTTTGCGAAATCGGGGTTGTTTTTTTGGCTTCATGCCTTTGGTGAATACACATATTGACACTGGATAGTTCGGATCAAAGCAGTAGTGTTATGTGTGGAAATTGGAGGCCGCATGTAGCCACACCTGGTCTTTCATTGTTCCGCCCAATGGTTCAAGGTGCACGACCAAATGGTGCTGCATGCCTGGGCTCCTGTCATCAAACACAGTGCCCAAATTTGACTGGAGCTGCCGTACGCTGTGCAGAAATATAGTTACTCGCGTGGATGTCTCAGGGCGCACCACTCTCAAGTGGGCCTCTGGTGCGTCGTGCTGTATTTTACAAGTTGCCTCTAACCACAACCTGCAGTGCCATGCTTCGTGAACAGCGCACCCGAACACTCCCTAATTGGCGCAGCATTGATCATTATTTGATCATTGGGGTGGGCCGTAGAGTCGCGAGGCCTGCAGACGGACAACCTGCTTTTGCCGATAAAACCCACTATAACTGTACCTGCCGCCATGGGTCCATTACACAGAGGATGCGTTGCAATTTGATGCACCAATATCTTCAATTGGACTGTCCAAGTGGTTGCCTGAGGTGGAGTGCATGGCAGTCGCGATGCCCTGAGCTGTCTTTGTGATTCCGAGGATGTCCATTGGATTGCATCACAGGGGGAATCCCTGCACTGCACGCGCACTGCGTGCTACTTTTAAGACACAATGTCCGAGAAAGCCTCCAAATTGATCCCCTTCCAACCGATCCCAACAGACATCATGTGTGTTTAGGTGCTTTTCAGCTACCCAGCCCCATTACGCTCGCGGCAGCACCAAATGCCCATTCGCAATTGGGGGTACAGCATTGGGTTGGCGGTGTCGCTGCTGATGACTGCCTTGTCTCTGGGTATGCTGCATCCCATCCCGACACCTTGGCCCGTCTGGCTCATTAGGCCCCATCCCTGTGAGAGTGCCGTGGTTAAGTTCACCATTGCCTGGTCCAGTGTATCTTTCTCTCCCTTTTCTGCGACTATTGGCACTGGTGCACAGATTCACGACCCATAGATCTCGGCCGAAGGCATGACTAGAGCCACCAACTATGGCTTTGCTGTGGTATGGGCGACCATCTTAAAGTGCAGATTCCCGCCTGCTTCAAGTGCTTTTTGTCCTGGAGCAGGATGCTGCGCTGAGTCGAGTGTTGGTCCGGATTGGTGAGGGTTTGGATGATTCATGAGGGTGGTGTTGGGTTGTGCAGGGTTACGGACGGTGGGACAGGGACGAGTGTTGTTGAGGATTTGTTGGCGTTAGGTGTCAATAACAATAGCTGTGGGGGATTGTTGAGGGCTGGAGAGGATTTTAAAAGAGCCAGAACTGATTTTGGCTACAGGGATTAATGAGGACACATATTCCAACCATGTTGAATCATGAAAAACCATGTCTAGTAACGAACTCCGGTCAAGGAATTAGTCCACAGGCCAGACATGTGGCCTCGGGCACCGCCGGCGCTTGTAAGCAGTCGACGATTTGTTGGACTCTGAAAGGTGTCAACGTTGGCTGCAGTAAGTAGAATGGGGGTTGTGGTAATTCAGGAGGCAGATTCGCTTTGTTTTTCATGCATGGGACACAGGTTGCCGGGTGGTGGATTTCAAGGACAGGCTCGCCTGTGCACTCGATGAGTTGTTGTCCGGGTTAGTGTTTTTTGACAGATTTTACGTCCTCTGTTGTTTTGCTGATGGCCTTTGGCGCGACACTGTCGGGCTGGGGCACAGATTTGGTGGGAAGCATTCAGATTCTAGACTTTCTCTGGGAATTTTTGGCCCCAACGGATTCAGCTCCGCTGGCGCAACAATATTTGGGGGGCAATTGTAGCATTATGGCATGGGTATTTGTCCATGATGGCATCCTTGGGAATGTGAGGGGTGGTGGGGTCCCCAAAAAAAAATCGGTCTCCCTTGTCTCAAAATTCCGAAGAAGCCTTCAGGATCGTCCATTTGGTTGAATGCGCAACTGCCTGTGGGTCCCTCCCTCATGGCCAAACTGCTGTCCGAGATCCAGTCTGAGATGGTGCAAGCAGCTTTTACTTCGCACTGTGACAGAGTGAACGAGCGGAATGCCTGTTGAGAATCAGGGTTTTGGTTTGTGTGTGAAACGCCGATGCCCTGTGCCAGGCAATATCTTCGGGCCCCATCCCCCGTGCCTGCATGGCTCACCAAGCCTGCTCCCAACACCCTTTTTGTTGGAACCGTGGCCAGCCGGTAACAGTGGTGGGTCAATTGCAACGCTCTTCTGCAGGTCTCAGTCTGTTTGGCAGCAGTGCGGCTTTGAGTCGGAAATGTTGTGCAGGTGTGTCTTTATTGGCCAAAGGCAGGGTGATGTTTTAGGTGAGTTGAGAATTGCTCTGTGCGGGGAGTACAGAGGACCGGCGAAGGAGGGGGAAGGTGGGGAGAAATGGGTTTTCATGCTGGGCCTTCATAAAATGGTTTGTGAAATGGGCCGCGATGTGGCCCGGACAGAAAAATTTTCAACAATTTTTCACCCTATGACATGGTATCCCAATGATATGACTCAAAATTATCAGCGCATTGCAGGGGTCGGTTTCAGTGATATTTGTTGGGGTACCGCGACCCCGCCTCAGCACCTTGAGGCACTGGAGGCCTGCCGGTGGCTGGGAAAGGGTCCTGGCACGGCAGCCAAGGAGGAGGGTCAGGAATTCTTGCAACAAAGCCGACAACATTTCTCTGGCATGAGAACCGCTTTGGGCAGGGTATTTTGCAGGCACGCCACCAGACGAAAAAGCATCCGGGGCCTCAATCGTAACAGGTTCCAGCCCGCATGTAGTAACAAACTAGAGCATAAAAGTAGGGACACCATTTGGATGTGGGTGACACACGATGCCAATCCAAAGGGGTTCTCATGCCGGAGAACCTTGTCGGCCTTTTTGCGAGTTGTGCTCTGCGGACCGCTACCTAGGTGTCATTTTCACACCCAGTCAGCCGCTAACCATTGGCTCCGTCTAAAGCACCGGCACAAGGCCTTGCCAGAGCCAAAGGCAGAGGCAAGCCCACCCCCTTTCTGAAAATGGGACCCTTCCCGGCTGACCGTGAGAACTGGAGGGGGGAGACGAGCCAATTTTTCAGGACCCCAAAATAAACTGTCGGGTATGCATTCACTTTTACGGAGCCAGCGTCCCTCATGGTGGCTGTGCCCGCATGACCACAGCAGGTAGCCACACCTAATCTGGCGTCATTTGGGTTTGCCGCTGTGAGATGCATCTGCTGCAGTGCAAAGCTTGTGATACCAAATATTCATGCACTGTGGTGATGGTGCAAGTGTGGTCTCAGGGGAACGTGGGGGCATAAATGCAATCCTCAGTGACCTCCGGCAGGAATCAACCAGATGCAGCGTTAGCTTTCAAGGCAGCCATGAGGCTTGATCATAAGTTTTTTGGATGTTTTAGCAGATATTTTGCAGTCTGCCGCATCATTCCGGAATAATGCTCCCTCAAGGCTCAAAACATTGCAAGGTGTGGCCCAGAGTCTTGAGATGGCTGCTCTGAAATTTGGCGTCCCGCACACCCGTTGATGGTGTGCGTTTGCAGCTGATGCTTTGCGTCTGAAACAGTGGTGCCATGTTATTTTAGTCATCGCATTGCGTGAGGCTTCATTGAGCAAAGCTGCAAACAAGGAACACAGGGGTGCTCTGCTTGCCTCCCTTGACGCACGGCACTGATGACCTCTAGCTGCATGTGCATTTGCTTTCCACAACAGTACTTTCTGGATACTTTGCCTTGGCCCTGTAGCCCCTTCTAAACCGTGGTGCAGTTTTTTTTTTTTTTTTTTGAAATTTCAAGACATGTATGGGCTTCTTGGGCTAGTGCGGTTTGGAGAGGAGGGCACAGTGCATTTACAGTGTGTGTGCAGTGAACACTGCAACAATTTCCCGCACCAGTGGATACAAAAGCACCCACAAAAAACAAGCCAAAAGAATCCAAAAAACACTTTTTTGTAAAAAGAAACGCATCTGTCTGTCCGCCTGCCTCTCTTCCTTGTGGGATGTACTCACAAGGAATGGACCCCCCAATGGATGCTCAAACAGAAGGGTAGATCTAAGGCCACATGCACAGGAAAAGAAACAGCAATTAAAACACTTTTTTTTTTGCATTTTTTAACAAAACTCAAAAAAGTAGCGAATAAACACCTGAATAAACAATCCACTGGCCAAAACCCTTGTGGCCAGATTATTTCAATCTTGCACGCGGTCTGCTGCAGGCTTCCTTGTGGCGTTGGCGGCGGCATTTGTGGCCATGGTGGTGTCGACACCAGAGCACCCAAGTGTGTGACCCCAGCCACATGCTCGTCCACATGCCTTTTCTTCCCCTCCTTTTTCAGTGGAGCCCCATGGCCGTTTTTTCGCCTGTTTGTGTGATTTCAGATTGGATTGGCCGCGGAGTGCTGACGGACTGCGGCATGGGCCTGCTGCTCACGTCCCTTCTGGAGCTTGTGGGTGTGTCGAACCAGCCTCTGATGCGCACGACCCGCCGCTGACCCGATGGTGCCCCTGTGCCCCCTACTCATGCCCAGGCAAGTAGTCAAGGCTCAAGATGCGGCGGCGGCACTCCTCGTTTTGGGATTGTGAAGCAAGTCCCATGAGGTCGGGAGGTGCACCCTGTTTGTCGTCTGCAGGACTGAGGACTGACAATCGTCGGCTGATGCTTGCCTTCATCCCGTGTTGGTCTGTGTGGCTGGCACTGCTCACGTTCGCGAATGTTACGGTCCGCTTCTTTGCGGTTGACCTTTCGGCCACTTATTGGGAGAACTGGGCCACTATGATCTGGACGCAGACAGTGAGGAGCTCGCCGTCTCTGATTTGCCTCATGCAGCAGTGGTGTGTCTGTTAGCGCACGGGCGGGCTGGCAGGGAGGAGGGAGGGCAGGAGGAAGGAGGGTGGAAGGTCAGGCGGCAGGGGGGGAGGGTGGTACGGCGAGCAGGAGGGATGAGAGGTGTGACGGAGGAAGAGAGGGCGAGAGGGGAATTCGATACTGGCATGCCTTACAGTGTGCCTCACACTGCTGCTGGCCAGCATGAGAAATAGTTCCCCTCACACTAAGCCACACCAAGAGGCCCTGTTTTGCTCTGTTTTACACGGTGCTACCATCCTGTATAGTACCTGCTCATTCTGCTGCGCTCAATAGGGCAACCAAGTTTTGTCTACTGTGCGAAACGTGAAACCTCCCCCCCCAAATCGGGACCCGATTCCCTCGATTCCCCTCGACTGTGGTCCAGACTTGATTGACAACGAAGGCAGAGTTTTCTGCAAAGCTTTGTTGTTGTGGTTGCGATGCTCGCAATTCCCTGGGGTCGAGGAGCAACAAGACGATGTACCCAGGACCCCCCCACCGTCCCGCACACACAAAGGTGCTTTGGATCCCTCCCTTCCATCACAGCCCCCCCCTTTGTAGCCGCGCACGGACTGCCGCTGCAAGGCAAAGCAGGGCCAATTTTGGGCTTCTCTTCTGTTTTCTCTTCCTTTGTCGCCTTTTGAACAACCTCACCCTTTGGAATGTGTCACGGACCATTCACCACGGGCTACACCCACAAATAGTGCAGCTTCGTGCCACCGCATGGACCAAACTTCCCATGGCTTTGGTCTCTTGTTTCCATGGAATGGTTGGACAAGCAATGGGTCACAGTCCCCCATTTGTGCACTCAGATGCGTATTTGCTCTCAAACCACGACTTTTGTTGCACCCAATGAGGTTTAGGGGGTTCACTTTTGAAACAAAAAAACTTGACGAATAACAGCGAAAAACAGCGAATCAGTGTTGACCCCCCACGACGAATCTCAGGTAAACCCTGGCTTGACCTACTGCACCGCGTCGATATGAAGAAGTATTGCGGAAGAAACCTGGAAGAGGTTGGTCAGAAATGTTCGGTTCTCCCGCCAAACGTAAACGGACACCACCACTTGTTCATGATGAACAGCAGGTATTCAAGTCTCAAAAACAGGCGTGGTTTGTTTACTGTTGAAAAAGCAGGCCTTTTGTATCGAGCAGAAAATGGTTGGGGGAGTTGAGCTGTCAAGAAGCGGCAGTCTAGAGACGTTCTCTCTGCATCTGCGGGCCTTCAGGCCAGCTCCGTGGAGCCAGACCATCATTTCCGCTTCGAATGGCGCCAATGGTACTGAAAACAAAATCTGGCTTCACAACGGTCAAACCCTGATTTTGAATTAATCCCGACAAAGGATGACGGAAGGATGATGCTTCCGGACCTCTTTAGTGCACTGATTGCTGCAGCAGGCAAAAAACCTTCTCACGCACACTATTTCCATTATTTCTCAGCGTTCCCAGTCCGGCTCACCTTCGGGCCATCCCATGGGCTTTCAGTGGGGGTTAGGGGGGGCAAGGGGCTCTATTGCCCCACAACCCCCACCCCTGCACACAGTTAAACAAAAAATCTGAAAGCCCTTGGCGGTGTGCATGGTGCATGATTGTCTCTGATGGTTTGCTTTCTGCAGGCTGAACTGCACGGACTGTGCAGGACCATGTACCAATATGGCCCTCAGCGAGTGTGCCTCTTGCGTTCAAGAATTTTCTCCCCGGGTGCAATTTCTCGCTGCAGTTCAGGAACGGATGTCAAGTCTTTGGCCGTGGTTGACTATTGGAGCTGTACTGTTACAAGGATTTATGGTATGGCTTCTCTTTGGTTCGGGTTGGTGTGTCATCAGGACGCCTGGTGTTTGTGGACACACATGTTGCGCATATTCTGTGTAGTGGGTGTTGTGGGTGTTTTGGTGATGGTTCTCACGATCGTTGTATTTCCGTCTGGCAACACTGCATAGGGTGGGTCTCAATCTTGCCAGCCTCATTCCTCCAACATATTGCCAGTCGGAGGTCTAGTCATGCAGGGTGGATTTGTTGCATTTGATGTGTAGAAGCCATTTGCAAAGTGGCACCCCTCGACTCAACGACACGTTGCCTAATTTGACCGCTAATCACCCCACTGCTTGGTGACTGTTCCACCTTGTGTATGTGTTGGACCCTCCCGGGGGCATGAACGCTTGCTCATGCCCCCGCTACCTCTGTCACACTACACTGTGGCTGGATGGTTTGTTTGTTGCGGTGTTTCTGCGGCTGACTGGTAGTGCAAGTTTGCTGTGGGGGGTGGAATTTCTGACCTCTGACGCCTACCAGGTGCAACCTCATGCCACACCATGCGAAGCGACCAAATGTGGTATGGAGGCTGTGGAAGGAAGCTGTGAATCAGTGTGTTAGGGGCTTCTGCAGGCTTCTGCAGGGCCCACCTGGACTGTGAACTCAGTAGGACAGTTGGAATGCTGAACCTCGCAGTTGGAACATGATTGAATGGATCCCTTGGCACACCCCTGTCCGTTCACATGGTCAATGTAGTTTGGGCGCCCGTCGGTGCACTTGTGCTACCACCCGGGTCGCAGGGGCAGTAGGGCTTTCAATGGGGGCGGGGAGCTGGGAAAAGGGCTCAATTGACAGGACCATTAATCAGTTATTGAACTCTTGCGCCAAAGGCGCCGAAAATTTTTTGGAGCATTAAAAACGGTCAAATTTTTTTCACCAAAAATATAGCAAATGACGACTTTTCTGAACCCCCTCCACGCGCTGATGCCAAAAATCCCATTTTCGTTTTTTGCCGATTTTTGGGTCTGGGTCACCTCCGAGGCCCGGGGGTCAGTCTCTGTAGGATTTTGGGGGTCCCGTCAATTGAGCCCCTTTTGGGGGGGGGGGGGGGTCTAGCCAGGGGGCTCTATCAACCCACCCCCCCAATTGAAAGCCAGCCTACCCCAGCTCGTAGGGGAAAACACGCTTCACGGTGCTCTTCGTTTTTCGTTTTTCGCCCCCCCCCACCACCACCCTCGTCTTCTCCACAGGGATGCATGGGCTGGTATGCTGGAGAGGTAGGGCACACGCGCATGCAATTTGTGTGTTGGTGCTCTGTGGTAAGGTTACAAGGGCCGGGAGCTGTGGTGTGTTGGCAGCATCTGTACATATAGAGATAGTCTGCCCGTCAGGGCTGGCCCCCTCAGGGCCGAACACAGAACTCATGGTTTGCAGCTGTGGTCGGAAAGTAGAGTTGTTGAACCTCGCAGTCTGAGCCTGATTGAATTGATTCCTTGGCACACACACACACACACACACACACACACCTGTTTTGGGGCTGCATTGGAAGTACCAACCTCCCACATTGAGCCGGTTTCAGGGGCAGGAGTGGGCTGGTGTTTGGTAACAAAAAAAACTGCACCCAGGACAACACTTTCTCATGAGGTGCAGGTAAAAGACGGCACTTAAACAAACACACCTTCTGTACTGGAACTCTGGCTGCGGCTGCAATTTCATTGGTCATCTACGGTTTGGGTTCTTTTATACCCCTCTTCCACAATCAACGTTAGGGTCTGTTGGTCCTGACTGAAACGCATGGGCTCCTGTTTAAACTGAATTTTCTCAGCTCCCACCTGCAGCCAGTCACATTGCACTGGTACGATTGGTCAGGCACATCAGTGAATGCTTGATATTGCAGTACCACAGTATTTCCAGTGGTGTTGACGACTGGCCCTCATGGGTTGCTGAGGAATCTAGGATTTGCCAGAATTAGGAAGATATTATGGGGAATTCTGTTGTTCAGGCGGAATTCAGGGCCTTGGGTCACTGCGCCAGTGACACGTGTGAAAAGGGTGCGAAAGAAAGGATATTTTGGCTGTGGAATCGGAGATGTGACCTTGCGTCTTGGAGACGAAGTGGAATGGATCATGACAATAACAGAAACAGTCGGTGAAGGCTGAACAATAGACTAAGTGCACAGCACGCGCTGCGTGGTTCAGCTTTGGTTTGTCCAAGGGTGGCATAATTGTCCCCAACGGAAATCTTCCACAGCGTCCCTGGGTGAACCCCACGCACCGTAGTGAGATACACAGTGGTGTTGATTGTAATGGTTGATTGTGCATGGTACTTGTGCTGACGTTTTCTGTGCATTTGGATTATCACATGCATGACGAGGAGGAGCATGCCATATTGCCAGTCTCCAGCATGTCCAGACTTACCTCCCACCACCCCGTTGCAGCACAGATTTTGCCATGCCTCTTTAAACAGGTCCTTGTGCTCGTCATGGCCTGTGTCGTGGTGAGGCGTTCCCAACACCAACTGATTGTGGAACGTCCTGACTGAACGGTATTGGGAAGCAGCAACAACCTCTTCTGCATGCTCTGGGCTTTGCGTGCACAGACCAAACGGGATTGCCCGAGCGGTGCTTCATCACGGTGCTATGTCCCGCTTGCCATACCTCCGCACACTGTGTGTGGCATGTCACCCCACACCCATTTGCTGAGGCGCCAGATCTGAGTTATCCATGGAATGTACTCTGTTGCAGCAGCAGACAGAACATCCAAAGCTTCGCAAACCCAACCTCAACCTCAACCTCAGATTCCAAGCGGCATATCTCATGTAGGCGCCATTTGCTGTGTGCTGCTGGGCCAAGTTCAGCCGAATGGGGAGGACTGAGGGTGAATGTGCATACCTGACCCCAAAATGTGTCGAAACAATGTGCGCAATGGAGCAGGGTCTTGGGGATGTTGTGGGGTTTCGGAGTTGAGAAGAAAAACGTTGCGCATGTTGCATGCTGAAAGGGCATGTGATGTCAAGGAGGAGGAGGATGAACAGGAGTGGGAGGACGGAGGGGAGCATGGGGCAGGGGGGCAGGAGGGCAAGATGGGCTTGGCGTTCCACATTGTTCTTGGAATCTTCCCCTTCCTTCTTATTGGACACCTTTGGCAACCTATGAGTTGTGTGACTGCCCCCGCCCCCTCCCTGTGAACCTTCAACCACAGTGCCAAGCCACCCTTGCTTCTCCTCCAAAGGCAAAGTGTCTGAAAGCTGCGTACCACAGATACCACAGATGTGTGACTCCTGGTGATCCGGAACCTCCTGGTTCTGTGTTGCTATTCCCACATCATTGCTGGAGAGCACCCTCCATTCTGGGATTGACTGAGACAATATGCAGCCTGCCAGCGCCGGCACGGGAGTGGATGCAGACGCCTTGGGCTAGCATAGTGTTGTCGAAGTGCGACGACCCCGTCTGACCGTTTTGTCCTGAACACGTCAGCTTCTGGCGAACCAGCACCGTGAAGCCCCTGCGGTGGCAGAAAACAGACCCCAATATGCGCAATCCCCTTTTGAGGAACGCATACCCCTGTTCAAAGCAAGGGACTCCCGTCTGACCGTCATTTTCTCTGATTTCGGCCATGGTTACACAAAGGCGGGGGGGGGGTCCACGAGCGCACGAAAGGAACGCGGTCTGCACTCCCAGCATGAGTACACATGCACGTTGCATCAGGTGAGACTGCATCAGGCAGGCAAAAGGACAGTGTGAACAGAGCCTCTGGCAGGCTGACCAGAGGCGTGCAACAGGCGCTGACTGGAATCGATACACGGCGCGGCACGGAGTGCTGTGCAGTCACATTTCATCGCCATGACGGGTGCCATCACCTTATCAGGGGGGGGGGGGGTACTTCTATGGGGAACCTGTTCACTGGGGTGCAAATTCAAGGCACTTCTTAACATTTTGGGCCGCATACTTTTTCTCAGCCATTGCATGGCTGCAACTGAGCATTCTTTGTGGCCGTAATACCTCTGTTGCACTGTGGGCATGCAACAGAGCAATCCAGCGAGTGCTTTGTTATTGTGGGGGGCTTGGGTCTGGTGAGCACATGAACTAAAAACTATGGCAGTCTGCACCGATCAGCGCACCATTCGCTGTGCGTCCCTTGGTGTGGGATATGCCAAGAGGCGTATGCATACTTGTGCCAGAAAGCATTGCTTCGTAGCCAATGGCATGGCAGCATGCACAAATAGGCACGGTCGCTGGGGAGCCAGTGTGTAACGTACTGAAGCCATTGGGAGTGTTCTGATCTGTTGCTGTCTCATGAGATGCTGCCAGTTTCTTGTCATACGCAGCAGTACATATGCTTTTGCATGGCGCATGCACCAAACATGGTCGCAAACTCACATCTACATCAAACCACATTTCTCCAGGTCCACTGATCCAAGTTCAGCTGAAGCAACCGTTGTACTGATGCCTTTTTCTCAACAGACAATGGCGACAGGCGCCGAAGGCCGGCTCACGGCCTGTGATCGGCCTTGATTTCTTTTCTTCTGGCTGTGCCGATGCTCACGCTGTCTTACTGATTGCAATCATCGCCTGGCACAACCACACCTTACCATATGGGGGGGTTAACATTAACGTTAGGACGACTCGTATTCGGCAAGCTGCATCTGCACAATCATGTGGACTTGATCACTCAGAAACAAATCCCACAACGTGACCGATAGAACGTGGAGATGCGAGTTGAGTTCAGTCACATGTGATCGTCGTCTCAGCCCCTGCAGGGCAGGGCGTCCTCTCGAAGCTTTTTGGGACTCCGTCATGGGTGCATCGAACACCGTGTGGAAAGTGCTGAGAAAGGAAGCCGCTGAACCCATGTGTTATGCCAAGATTTGTTGTTGGATGTACGGCACACCGGTGCAGTGTCTTTTCCTGGTGGGCTGAAGATGTTGCAGTTGCTTGATGGAGGTTATTTTGGCCGGTCTGCCATGGTCTACCAATTTTGTGCACGGTGATGGGTCCGTCCCCTGGGAGGCGGGGGGATGACCGTCATTTGGCAACCGTCCTCTGCAGGGTGGAAGTGGGGGGGGGGGGGGGGCTGTCCTATGCGTGGTGGGGAATGAAGCGGGGGCATGCCAAGGAATATATGGTGTGGGGCATCCAGTTGAACCTTGCAGTAGTCTGTGCAGTGATTCAAAAC
This sequence comes from Eutreptiella sp. 'Long Island Sound 2002', assembly GCA_964036045.1. Lineage (NCBI taxonomy): Eukaryota > Euglenozoa > Euglenophyceae > Eutreptiales > Eutreptiaceae > Eutreptiella > Eutreptiella sp. 'Long Island Sound 2002'. Next base: position 7,531,112 of record OZ038385.1, read on the forward strand.
ATTCTCTTCCCTTCCCCTGACCAAGAGAGACGCCTTTCTGCTCCGAGGGGCAAGCAGCTGGGCATATTCTGCACACTTTCTTGATGCCTTGATTTACAGACCTGTAACAGCCTGGGCTTGACAATGCATCGGTGTCCTGACCCTTTGCCGATTTCTTTGTGCTTGCCTTCGTGGATCCTGCAGTATCCAACCCTCACAATTGGTTTTGCACTCTGCCGTCCCTTGGGGAAGATTTACTTTATGACTCCAATCGCTGTGATCGTGTGTGGTTCCCAGTGCCCAATACCTGGCTGTCACTGCTTTTCAGACTCATGCATGCGACTCACGCATGCGATTCGAACAGACTGCCTTCAACGTGTTCGCCATAGTTTTGTGTTCTTAATGTTCTCAGCAAAATGCCTGCAGAGGGTCCTGTCACGTAGCTGTCGGCATGGTCTCCAGTTCATGTTCCCATGTATACGTGCAACTTTGAGCATGCATGCTCTGGACACAGAACTCCAACTGAGCTTTGCCATTCACTGTTGTTTTATGCAGCAGCAATGCTCGAAGCGAACTGTCTGATCTGACCCACGCCTGATGCATTTGGTTTCAGCTGCGCATTTATCCTGCACCGACGAGACAGGGCAAAGAGTTCGTCGTGGACATATGAGGGAACTGCAGTGGGCTTGGCTCTCGGCCAGTTCTCAATTCATGTGCTCAAAAAAAATGCTTGTGTCCCCAAAATATGTTGTACCATGTAGCAGAGCCTGCAGCATGCACCCAACTTGGAGCCTGCAACCCATACACCCATTAAAAAAAGTATTAACTGAAGTGTTTCTGCACACCTGCCTCATAAGTCTCACTCTACTTGATGATGCTCTGAACTGCATTCTTTTGCTTGGACATTTATTAGCAAGTGCCATAGCTTGGTGTGATGCCGAGGCCTCTACCCTCTTGCACAGCCGTTACTTGTCCAAATCCACAAGCAGTGGTTTCTGCATTTTTTCCAAGCATGGTATCTTCTTCAGTTGAGTGGAGGTGTTATTGTGTTGCCCGTTTTTGCACATGTCTAGTGGCCTGTGCTTTTGCACTTGGAGGCACCTGTGTTGGAATCAAGCTAAGCAATTAATTCGAGTTTTGCCACAGCAAGTACGGAACCAAAATAGTTGTACATTCCAGGGTCTGAGACAAAGCAGTACATTGGGGCCATATTGCGCGCGCTGTGCGCGTGCTGTGCACAAAGTTTGTGCAGGACCATACCCAAGCTGCGTGGTGGTGCCTAATATCAATAACAATGAGCCTTGTTATGCATTTATATGAGCTGCTTGCATGCTTAGCCCTCATGTTTTGCATCCTTTCCTATGGTTTCGTGGTATCTACCAAGAATTTGGATTTGGATTCCGAGTACGAAGTATGGCTTGCGATGAGGAAGAAACGGAGAGGTTGCGACAAAATAAGGCGTGGAAGAAGTGGAAGGAGGCTGAAAAGGTGGCATCACAATCGGCAACAAAATCCCAAGCTCATAGTGTCTTGGAATTATTCTCGACACTGTGGTGAGGTTGTTGAGACAACTGTGAAAAAGGTTCTCAAATATCTCAATATGGTGGTGGATGAGGTTCGATGGTCTGACCGCCCGAACCATTATAATCATAGCCCACGTGACCCACTTCACCAACTCTGTGCCCATCATCTCGATGGGCGGTGGCCTTGGGTGGCTTGAGGGCCGGGGATGGGGTGAATCATGAGGCTGTCCAACATTGTGGGGGTGGAGTATGGTTTGTACAGGCAAGAATATGGCCAATGGTACCATAGCAAAAACCCCCAATTTCTTCGTGTCATGTGCGCGATGTGCCCGCGTTGTGCGAGCTGTGCACACACACACCCGTTGGGGGGCGTTCCAAGGGACCAACCCAGGCCTGTGTCATGTTCACAGCCGATGAGGAGATGCCGCTGGCTGTAGCTGAACAGTACAAGTGCCGGTGCACGTGGAGAGATGGTGTATCCCGCCTTGTTGTCGCTCTTTTCTTTTATGAAGACCATGGAGCCATTGCTGCTAGTTGTCACCCCCGCCTGCTGTGAGACCCCTATCGGACGCCAATTTTACACCTATATAAATTGCCCACACTTCAGCAGACTATTGGGATGATACCCAGGCCGGGAATTCGGCAACCCGGGTTCGGCCCCCACACAGCTGCAACGTAAACCACCGCTGCTTTAGCTGTGTCCACGTACTAGATATGCTTTTCTTTGTGGATTCCTTGTGCAACAAAAAGCATTGTGGAAAGGGCCAGCGCCTCACACGCCTCATATCATATCTTGGGTCTACGGCACGCACTTCTACAAAAGGGCTTGCAACGGCGTGAGGAAGCACCACACAACTACTCACCGCCACAGGCCAAATGGACGTGCACCACTAGCAGGATAACAGGACGAATCAGAGTATCACCAGACTCACCCATGCACGTCCCTGGAGCGAACAAAACTTGTCAGAGGTGAAGAAGACAAGGGCCAAACATGAGTCGTGGTGACCCCAAGTCGCTCAGCAGGTATACTCAAGGTAGGAATATAAGTTGCTCCTTCTTTGTCATCCTTGATCCCTGTCCTTGACACGGGAAGAAGCTATGGCATGTTCTGAGAGTGTATTTAGATCCCGAGATTGACCGGTACTGCTGCAGAACTGTTGTAGAACTATTGCAACTTCGTCAAAAAAGAAAGAAAGAAAGAAAGAAAGAAAGAAAGAAAGGGCCAGCGCCTCACACATGGACTTTAGGACCCAAATTGAGGTAGTACTAGCGGGCATCGTCTTTCCCTCAACCAGCCAGCCACGGATGGCTGGGGGAAGGCCCCAAGCCATCTAGCATTCCTACTGCTTCAGAGGAGTCGAAAGCTAGGGGAGGGGTAGGAGCTAGAAGACCAGTTGATCAACAACCATGGATATGGCATCACAATGTGAGAGCTTATGTCTTTTAGGAGTGCCATAGGTGCAGAGGCACAATTTTGCTCTGAGAAGGCCCCGCCATATCCGATCAGCAGCCCATCAGGCTGTTGGGTGTGCCGCCCCATGTCCCACTGATTTCCCATACTGCACACCATACATTTTGGTGGGTTGGCAAAGTGCTCTGCACCAGGGATAGTTCCAGCAGTATTGTGCATTGCTTCTTGCTGTTGTGGCAGCAATGGCGTGAATGCATCCTCAAACCCTCCTCCAGTGAGTCCCCTGGGCCCGCGGGACTGAAAAGTGGTTCAGTGCCTATGTGAGGTATTGAAACACTCATTAGGTGAAAGTTTTTTTCCTGCCATTTTTACCCTCTCTGTCAAGTTAGCAAATTGGTGAACATGGGGCTTTGAAACTTCAAATGAACAAACCGACCAAAGGTTCTCATGCCGCTACACTGCTCGCTTGGGTGCTTGTGCTTGGCAATTTGAATGGCTGGGTAGTTTTGGCCTCGGCCTCTTGCCTGAGTCTTGTCCTCGACCTATTGATGATTGGTCTGAACTTCTTACCATTCGTTCCTTAACAACTCCTTTTTGATGTTGGGCCGATTGAATGCCCTGCTTTACAACAGTGTGCAGCTTTGGGTTGACAGTTTAATGCAGTAATGCTCTTTGAAATGAACCGATGACTGCTTCCGTTGATGCTTTGTGTTGAGGTCACCCGCAACGCTCATTGTGTAGCCATTCTGTCCAGCACCAACCATTTAGATGGTGGCCAGGGTGAGGGGACCGGCTCCCCCTGCAGCAGCGATGTAGGGCAGCCCTAGGCCGGAATCGGTGGTAGGGGTAGTCCTCCGGTGGACCCAGGATGTGGACTCAGCTTGTTTCGGGTCTGCAGACACAGGGTAGGTGCGGGGGGTGGGGGGTGCGGGGCCAGGCTGTGGACTACCCTACCTACTGCGGGCCGCGGACCGAAAACTAAAAGGGGACACCCTCAGGCTGAGAGGATAAGCATCTGCGGGGGGCACCATGGGGGTGGCGCGCAGGGGGTGCCCCAATGGGAGACCGCATCTCTTCTTCCTCCTCCTCCTTAGATCAAGCTTTTGTGTATGGAGTGTGCATGCTATGTGGGGTTTTCAGGACAGTGGGTGCCTCCTTCAGCTAACCCCGCTTGGATGGGATTAGGCAAAGCATGGGTCAGGTCATTAGTGGACAAGATTTTTTTCGTTAAAAAACCGTGGAGGGTAACCGACGTTGGTTGGCGGGCAACCCAATGGCGGTTGGCGGGTAATCAACGGTGGTTGGTGGGTAGCCAACAGCCTTTGGAGGGTAACCATCTGGACATATGGGTTGCATCAGCCTAAAAAAAAAAAGCTAGTGAAACGGCGGTCGTCAAAATGAGCAAAATTCGGTCCCAATCGGTGGCATAACACGATAGGCGAGTATATGTGCATCCCCACCCCTAAAGCCCGCACGGTGGCACATGAGTTGCACTCAATCCGGTGCTAGCTGCTTCCGGGCATTCCAAAGAATGAACCGACCCGACCCATGCGCGTACAGAACCACAATCATCTAGAGATTTCCCTCCGGGACAACAACCCTTTGATGTTTGGCATTGGGAGGGATGCATCGGCAGCTATAACCCTCATGTTCCTCTTCGGGGTATGGTTGTGGTTGTATAGAACACCCACACGTTCAACCTTCCGGCCACGCGTAGCTGTCATAAGGAGGGTTGTGCATATAACGATGAAGGTCATGGAGGCATGGGTACACGTATGGGGGTCGGGGGAAACCCCATCACATTGGCCGGAAGCCAGGCTCTCCCTATTGTACAAGAAGGGCAACACAACGTATGCCATGAACTTTAGGCCCATCAGTGTATCCAACTGCATTTACATAGTACAAGCCCGGCTCATTTTGGATGCCATACAGCAACCCATAAATACAACACTATCTGACACTCAAGTGGGTAGTCGTAAGGGTTACACCACCTCGCCGCAAGCCATGAACCTCCTTGTGGAATTACATGAGAGACCCGAAGGCAGTTACATTTGTCTTCTCGACATTGCCAAAGCCTTTCCTAGCACCCCGCATGTGTGCCTTGTAGAGTCGCTACAGGCAATAGGGGCACCACCACATGTGAGTCGCATGGTCAAGTCCATATGCACCCTAAGTGCTTGTCAGTACGGAAAACTACAATTTCCCCTGACTAGGGGCATCAAAGAGGGCAGCCCTCTGTCACCGGCACTGTTTGTGCTGGTATATGAGACCTTCCAAGCAACGTTAGCCAAAAAATTTCCTGAAGCTAGTTTTTTTGTATATGTCGACGACATTGTAGTTGTCACCAAGAACGCCAATGATATGCAACGGGTGCTCAGGAGGGTACAAGAGTTGTCCCTCATATTAGGATTTCAGACAAATCCGGGCAAGACAGAGGTTTTTAAATGGGCCACAACCCCACGGGCCAAGCAAAAGAGACAGGGGCCGCAATATGACGTACTCCAATGGAATGGCAAGGATATTCTGGTGTGACCCCCCATATTTAGATAGTTAGGGCATACAATAGCGCACCCCTCGTGGGCACAACGAGCCAGAGATGAAGTCTTGGCTAAAGTGGAGTCTAATCTCACCCGGTATAGGGCATTACCATTAAATGCATTTGAACGGGTACAACTACGCAACTCTGTGCTCATCCCACGCTGGTTGTAGCATACCATGTTCATCCCACATGACCGCATGTTTCAGAACATAGACAAGATATGTTTAGAATTTGTTGCCATAGCTAGGATAGGATAGAACACAACAAAGAGAACATTTACAAGGCTCACAATGTTACCCACATCAACTCACCTATCAAGTATGGAGGACTAGGACTACAACAAATATACTGGGCTTACGAAACTAGGTACGTCACCCTTGTTCAAGGATTGCTGCGGAAACCCACTGGTAGATTGTCCAGATTGGTGGCACAGGCCATAGAACACATGATGACACCTCTTCGTGACTACGCAGGCCTCTAGCAATTGGTGCCCCGCCACGTGGTCAAATGAAAAAAAACGCTGTTTTTTTTGTTTTTTTTGTTTTTCCCCCGTTTTTACCCCGGTTCCCGGCGTTTTTCGGTGTTTTTTAGTGTTTTTTGACTGTTTTTGCGCATGTGCCATCTTTTCCGGCATTTGTTGAAAACTAGAATTTTCACAATTTGACAAAATTGTTGTTTTTCGTTCGCATTTGGCACCGGTCTGCACAGGTTCATCAGCTTACCCGCGCTGTCTTCATGGTTTTGCTTAGTGTCCGTCCCACCCCACATCTCTCTTTCTTCTGTTGCAGGTTCCATGTAACATGTGTATTCATTGTGTGTTTTCATGGCATTGCATATCACGTGTGCATGCCCCACGCCCATAAAGGGGCTAGGATGCTTTGTGGTTTGCGTTGGATGCGAAGGGGGCAACGCTAGAACCCCACAATTCATGTGTCTGCCCCACGCCCATAAAGGGGCTAGGATGCTTTGTTGTTTCTGTTGGATGCGAAGGGGGCAACGCTAGAACCCCACAATTCCTATGTCTGCCCCACGCCCATAAAGGGGCTAGGATGCTTTGTTGTTTGTGTTGGATGCGAAGGGGGCAACGCTAGAACCCCACAATTCCTATGTCTGCCCCACGCCCATAAAGGGGCTAGGATGCTTTGTTGTTTCTGTTGGATGCGAAGGGGGCAACGCTAGAACCCCACAATTCATGTGTCTGCCCCACGCCCATAAAGGGGCTAGGATGCTTTGTTGTTTGTGTTGGATGCGAAGGGGGTAACGCTAGAACCCCACAATTCCTGTGTCTGCCCCACGCCCATAAAGGGGCTAGGATGCTTTGTGGTTTGTGTTGGATGCGAAGGGGGTAACGCTAGAACCCCACAGTTGCTGTTGTGGTTTTTGGTAAAAGGGGGTGCCCGCGACAGGCTGTGCACGCGACGTGCTTGTTCCCCCCCATTCAGTTGGGTACGTGGGTGGGTGGGTGAGTGGGTGGGTGTCACATCTTATTTAAAGGAAGGCTGTTAGTTAACAAAAGGGTCCCGTGCTATTGTTTGTTGTCACATTCATTTGCGTTTTGTTTCTCCCCTGTTTTCAGGCTTTGTTAGTCCATGCCTCCTGTGTGGCTACGCCCCGAAGCAGGCGGGGCGTGGGCCTACTTCCCCTCCGTTGTCGACGCCACCGCTCACCTCAAGGAGCAGGGTATTGAGTTGTTCGCTACCCAAGTCTCCCGTGCGGCCAAGAACGGCAAGACGCGCAATGGCTGGGAGTTCCGCTCCACCTCGCCTGATGCGGATGTCCCCTCACTTCCCGCAACCTCCGAGGACATGGCACCTGATGCCGGACAACGCCAAGGTGGGGTGTTGACATTCTTTACCCCGGCATCCGAGTTGGCGGCATGTGGTTGCTGTGGGGACAAGCTCCTCGGAGACATTGTTTCCTGCCCCGGCTGTGGCCAACAGGTGCATGCACTGTGCACACAAGGGGCCAAATGCTTCCGCTGTGTGTGTCATGTGTGCAACTCCCCACCAGGGGATGCCATGCGGCCATGCAGGTCATGCAAGCACCGGGTGCATGTCGCATGCACAGTGCAGGTTCCTTATCGCGTGGAGGTGACCTGCAAGGTGTGTGCTCCGAAACCGCGACTGTCACCGCGACCAAGGAAAAAGCAGGTGAGGCGCCGGTTCAATCCCCAATGGAAGGTGGGCCGCCCCTGGCTGCATTTTGAAAACGGCGTCATGTCGTGCCTCGCTTGTAGAGCGTATCCCCAAATGGGGCTACAGAAGGTTTGGCTAGATGGTACGCCTCAGTTGCGCAAGCGTGCCGTGGTGGCCCGCAGGTGTCATCAGTTCAAGTCACGAACATCGATAGGACCGCCCTCGGAAGCGGTCGCGCACGAATGCCAACAATGCCAACATGAACGAGGAGGACGGACAAGAGGGAGGGGCAGAGAAGGGGCAGCAAGAGGGGGAGGGGACAGAGGGGGAGAAGCTTTTTTGTCTTGGGCATGAGCATGATGCATGGGAGGTACGAGAAGCAGACGCCAATGAGTGGCCTCCGGACTTTTGACATTAGTTGTTAGCTGCGGTTGCAGTCGGGCAGGTGCGCCCGCGCACAATGTGTTTTTTTTAATCGGTGCAATTTCCATGCTTTGCTTTGTGTTTGTATGCGTGACCTGTCTTGCTTGTGCACACCAAGAAATATCAACGACAATCCAGAGCACACCAGAAAATATCAACGACAATCCAGAGCACACCAGGAAATAACAGTGACCATCCAGAGCACACCAGGAAATAACAGTGACCATCCAGAGCACACCAGGAAATAACAGTGACCATCCAGAGTACACCGGGAAATAACAGTGACCATCCAGAGCACACCAGGAAATAACAGTGACCATCCACAGTACACCAGGAAATAGCAGTGACCATTCAGAGCACACCAGGAAATAACAGTGACCATCCACAGTACACCAGGAGATAACAGTGACCATCCAGAGTACACCAGGAAATAACAGTGACCATCCAGAGAACACCAGGAGATAACAGTGACCATCCAGAGCACACCAGGAAATAACAGTGACCATCCAGAGCACACCAGGAAATAACAGTGACCATCCAGAGTACACCAGGAAATAGCAGTGACCATTCAGAGCACACCAGGAAATAACGGTGACCATCCAGAGCACACCAGGAAATAACAGTGACCATCCAGAGTACACCAGGAAATAACAGTGACCATCCAGAGCACACCAGGAAATAACAGTGACCATCCAGAGCACACCAGGAAATAACAGTGACCATCCAGAGAACACCAGGAGATAACAGTGACCATCCAGAGCACACCACGAAATAACAGTGACCATCCAGAGAACACCAGGAGATAACAGTGACCATCCAGAGCACACCAGGAAATAACAGTGACCATCCAGAGCACACCAGGAAATAACAGCGACCATCCACAGCACACCAGGAAATAACAGTGACCATTCAGAGCACACCAGGAAATAACAGTGACCATCCAGAGCACACCAGGAAATAACAGTGACCATCCAGAGCACACCAGGAAATAACAGTGACCATCCAGAGCACACCAGGAAATAACAGTGACCATCCAGAGCACACCAGGAAATAGCAGTGACCATCCAGAGCACACCAGGAAATAACAGTGACCATCCAGAGCACACCAGGAAATAACAGTGACCATCCAGAGAACACCAGGAGATAACAGTGACCATCCAGAGCACACCAGGAAATAACAGTGACCATCCAGAGCACACCAGGAAATAACAGTGACCATCCAGAGCACACCAGGAAATAACAGTGACCATTCAGAGCACCCCAGGAAATAACAGTGACCATCCAGAGCACACCAGGAAATAACAATGACCATCCAGAGTACACCAGGAAATAGCAGTGACCATCCAGAGCACACCAGGAAATAACAGTGACCATCCAGAGCACACCAGGAAATAACAGTGACCATCCAGAGCACACCAGGAAATAACAGTGACCATCCAGAGCACACCAGGAAATAGCAGTGACCATCCAGAGCACACCAGGAAATAGCAGTGACCATTCAGAGCACACCAGGAAATAACAGTGACCATCCACAGTACACCAGGAGATAACAGTGACCATCCAGAGTACACCAGGAAATAACAGTGACCATCCAGAGAACACCAGGAGATAACAGTGACCATCCAGAGCACACCAGGAAATAACAGTGACCATCCAGAGCACACCAGGAAATAACAGTGACCATCCAGAGCACACCAGGAAATAACAGTGACCATTCAGAGCACACCAGGAAATAACGGTGACCATCCAGAGCACACCAGGAAATAACAGTGACCATCCAGAGTACACCAGGAAATAACAGTGACCATCCAGAGCACACCAGGAAATAACAGTGACCATCCAGAGCACACCAGGAAATAACAGTGACCATCCAGAGAACACCAGGAGATAACAGTGACCATCCAGAGCACACCACGAAATAACAGTGACCATCCAGAGAACACCAGGAGATAACAGTGACCATCCAGAGCACACCAGGAAATAACAGTGACCATCCAGAGCACACCAGGAAATAACAGCGACCATCCACAGCACACCAGGAAATAACAGTGACCATTCAGAGCACACCAGGAAATAACAGTGACCATCCAGAGCACACCAGGAAATAACAGTGACCATCCAGAGCACACCAGGAAATAACAGTGACCATCCAGAGCACACCAGGAAATAACAGTGACCATCCAGAGCACACCAGGAAATAGCAGTGACCATCCAGAGCACACCAGGAAATAACAGTGACCATCCAGAGCACACCAGGAAATAACAGTGACCATCCAGAGAACACCAGGAGATAACAGTGACCATCCAGAGCACACCAGGAAATAACAGTGACCATCCAGAGCACACCAGGAAATAACAGTGACCATCCAGAGCACACCAGGAAATAACAGTGACCATTCAGAGCACCCCAGGAAATAACAGTGACCATCCAGAGCACACCAGGAAATAACAATGACCATCCAGAGTACACCAGGAAATAGCAGTGACCATCCAGAGCACACCAGGAAATAACAGTGACCATCCAGAGCACACCAGGAAATAACAGTGACCATCCAGAGCACACCAGGAAATAACAGTGACCATCCAGAGCACACCAGGAAATAGCAGTGACCATCCAGAGCACACCAGGAAATAACAGTGACCATCCAGAGCACACCAGGAAATAACAGTGACCATCCAGAGAACACCAGGAAATAACAGTGACCATCCAGAGCACACCAGGAAATAACAGTGACCATCCAGAGTACACCAGGAAATAACAGTGAACATCCAGAGCACACCAGGAAATAACAGTGACCATCCAGAGCACACCAGGAAATAACAGTGACCATTAAGAGCACACCAGGAAATAGCAGTGACCATCCAGAGTACACCAGGAAATAACAGTGACCATCCAGAGCACACCAGGAAATAACAGTGACCATCCAGAGAACACCAGGAAATAACAGTGACCATCCAGAGCACACCAGGAAATAACAGTGACCATCCAGAGCACACCAGGAAATAACAGTGACCATCCAGAGCACACCAGGAAATAACAGTGACCATCCAGAGCACACCAGGAAATAACAGTGACCATCCAGAGTACACCAGGAAATAACAGTGACCATCCAGAGCACACCAGGAAATAACAGTGACCATCCAGAGCACACCAGGAAATAACAGTGACCATCCAGAGTACACCAGGAAATAGCAGTGACCATCCAGAGCACACCAGGAAATAACAGTGACCATCCAGAGCACACCAGGAAATAACAGTGACCATCCAGAGCACACCAGGAAATAACAGTGACCATCCAGAGAACACCAGGAGATAACAGTGACCATCCAGAGTACACCAGGAAATAACAGTGACCATTCAGAGCACACCAGGAAATAACAGTGACCATCCAGAGCACACCAGGAAATAACAGTGACCATCCAGAGCACACCAGGAAATAGCAGTGACCATCCAGAGCACACCAGGAAATAACAGTGACCATCCAGAGCACACCAGGAAATAACAGTGACCATCCAGAGCACACCAGGAAATAACAGTGACCATCCAGAGCACACCAGGAAATAACAGTGACCATCCAGAGCACACCAGGAAATAGCAGTGACCATCCAGAGCACACCAGGAAATAGCAGTGACCATCCAGAGCACACCAGGAAATAACAGTGACCATCCAGAGCACACCAGGAAATAACAGTGACCATCCAGAGCACACTTGGAAGTAACAGTGACCATCCAGAGCACACTTGGAAATAACAGTGACCATCCAGAGCACACCAGGAAATAACAGTGACCATCCAGAGCACACCAGGAAATAACAGTGACCATCCACAGCACACCAGGAAATAACAGTGACCATCCAGAGCACACCAGGAAATAGCAGTGACCATCCAGAGCACACTTGGAAATAACAGTGACCATCCAGAGCACACCAGGAAATAATAGTGACCATCCAGAGCACACCAGGAAATAACAGTGACCATCCAGAGCACACCAGGAAATAACAGTGACCATCCAGAGAACACCAGGAGATAACAGTGACCATCCAGAGTACACCAGGAAATAACAGTGACCATCCAGAGAACACCAGGAGATAACAGTGATTATCCAGAGCACACCAGGAAATAACAGTGACCATCCAGAGCACACCAGGAAATAACAGTGACCATCCAGAGCACACCAGGAAATAACAGTGACCATCCAGAGCACACCAGGAAATAACAGTGACCATCCAGAGCACACCAGGAAATAACAGTGACCATCCAGAGCACACCAGGAAATAACAGTGACCATCCAGAGCACACCAGGAAATAGCAGTGACCATCCAGAGCACACCAGGAAATAACAGTGACCATCCAGAGCACACCAGGAAATAACAGTGACCATCCAGAGAACACCAGGAAATAACAGTGACCATCCAGAGCACACCAGGAAATAACAGTGACCATCCAGAGTACACCAGGAAATAACAGTGACCATTCAGAGCACACTTGGAAATAACAGTGACCATCCAGAGCACACCAGGAAATAACAGTGAACATCCAGGGCACACCAGGAAATAACAGTGACCATCCAAAGCACACCAGGAAATATAACGCAAACGGAAATAACAGTGAGCTACATGATAACGTTCAGCCGGCAGTCCTTGGGCAAACCCACCTAAAAAACACCCTGACTGCCGTGATACATGAATATCTCAATGCAAAAGTAGCAGCACACACCAAACTAACAATTGAAAATGGTGGGAAAACGCCACTTCGGGTCACAAGGCCAAAGCAACCAAGCAGCAACACAGTGTTTTTTTTCTGGTGTGTGTTGTTGATTGGTTGAGCTGTTGAGTGACACCATGCTATGCACCTTTTAAAAACCTTTTAATTGTCTTGGAAAATGCATTTGAGGTCATAGTGAAGGACAAAAACAATATTTTCCTCAGAAAAACCACAAAAAAACGCCAAAAAATGGAAAAAAAACACCTTTTTTTCAAACTGCTGCCCACCTGCCCACAAGGGTCTGTGGGCGGTGTTTTTTAGAGGCCTGTGACTACGTCACAGTCCTGTCCCAGATAGGAGGAAACACTACACTGGTTCTGGCCCCGCGCAGAAGACCCCCCATTTCCGCAAATCTCATTGATGAGCAAACATCCGGTGATGAAGAATGGATTACGCAACAAGAAGTGGCAATGGGCATGCCTGAAGTAGCCCGAAGGTACGTAACACAATGCAGTGCAAATGATGATATCACGGACGGATTGAGAAGTCCCACCAGGGTTTACCCCCGTGGAGGTGGCAGGAATACAGTGCTACACCAATGGAAAGCGGGCAGAAGGCGACATATGGTATGGAGACGGGAGTAAACCAACCCGGGAAGTAGGAGGGAAAACAATATACAGAGCAGGAGGAGCCATCACTTGCGGCCCACTGCAGGTCATTACCCGAGTGACCGGGCCACAAACCTCATACAAGGCAGAACTACAACGTTTTGCGGTTAATTCGGCCTTGGCTAGCGCAAATCAGGAACTGACGAACGACAACAAAGCAGTTGTGGACCACGCCCTACATCCTCCCCTTAGGGAATGTTCCGATATGGATTTACGACTCACATCCAAGAGGAAACACAGAACAAGCCCCTCCGGTCAAGGTGGGTCCCAAGCCACAGAGATATAGCCAAGGCCAAAACCAAGGAAGAGCGAACAAAGATCAAACGTAACGACGAGGTCGACCGGTAAGCCAAAATGGCAACTGGCCTACTGCTCCGTGAATACACGCCTACCCACCCAGGTGATACCGCTGTCAATAAAGGTCCTGCGCCTACCCCAGCCAAAAAAATGGGTCATAGGGAGGAGACACTATGTCTTATTTTTTGGAAAACACTGGGTGTCTTGGCTCCCGCTCAAAGGAACCCACCGGATGACATGGGTTAAATGGCTATGGGGAAATGAGCGGTGGGATGGATGTGGCGCGCCATGGGATCATAATGTTGTGAAATGCCCCATGTGCAATACCAGGCATGGCACCACCGTGCACAGGCGGCTGGTTCAATGCCCAAAATGGGCTCCCTCCTTCCGGAAGGCATGGACGCAATCATGGGGCACACGGGCTGAATACGCAGAGCAATGGTACGATAACGCGTCCCCGGAAGACATGCACCATGTCGCGTGCCTAAGAGTTCCCAGTTCTTTCTATGACCAATTACCCTAGGGATATGGACCCCACTTCCAGGAGCACGTGGCACATCACCAATACATGATGCTTCACATTGTCTACCAGCTAAGAAAGGAGTTCCCTCTGCCCCCTAGAGACAATGAAAACACGCAGCCCAGTCAATCTGTTAGCGCATGGTATGGTAAGGTCAAGCTTAAGGTGTGTATGCCAAATCCCACCCCACAAGTGTTGCAACAACAAGTAATGTATAAACCTTGGAAGCAAAAGCGTGTAAAAGTCAAGGCACCTACCACGGCGACACAGGAAGATGACAAGGAGTATCATAAGATTCTACAACGCCAAGATTCATACCATGCCAAGGTGAAGGCGCTAAAATACCTTGAGTTCACCCAGGATATTGTCGGGCATCAAAAAGTGATGGAGAAATTGTCCACACCCAGGATTAAGTAGCAAACCACTAGAATGATGCAGGACGCACAGGACATGCATGACAGTGGGTGCCAAAGTGTTCTCAGAGACCGGCACTATGACAGTATTTGGTATAGGAGGGTGGGTAAGCGGCTGCATTATATGGAAAAGACATACCAGGAGTGGCTGCATGAGGTGGGCCTATCATATCATATCCTGGGTCTACGGCATGCACTTATCCAAAAGGGCTTGCAACGGCGCAAGGAAGCACCACACAACACAGCCTGCTTACCGCAACGGACGTGTACCACTGTAAGGATACATGGCGAATCAGAGCATCACCAGACTCACCCATGCACATCCCCGTAGCAAAAGAAAACTTGTCATGGGTGAGAAGACGGGGGCCAAACAAAGTCGTGGTGACCCCAAGTCGCTCAGCACGTATGCTCAAGGTAGGAATATAAGTTGCTCCTTCTTTGTCAACCTTGACCCCTGTCCTTGACAGGGGAAGAAGCTATGGTATGTTCCGAGAGTGTACTTAGATCCCGAGATTGACTGGTACTGCTACAGAACTATTGCAGAACTACTGCAGTTTCGTCCAAAAAAAAAATGAGCAAAATTCGGGATGTTGGACATGCAAGTTGCATCAGACTAAAGATACAAAATTCCTGGTGGAACCACAATGGCCATCATGTGACCACCGGACACTCTAGCTTTTTTTTTCCATTCAAAAATGTCTTGGCATGGGTGGCTGGTTGGTGATTTGGGACCCACCTTCCCGTGTGCACCCACCTTTCTCCACCGGATACTCGACATCAAATATGCATGCAAATCACCTTGAAGAGGGTTGTTAGATCAAGCACAAGCGCGGACGCCATATACCCCCCCTTTGTAGGGGTCATTCGCTTAGGATACCCCAAGGTATGGTACTGGATGTTTAACTCCTTGTAAACTCATCATTTGGGAGATAAAATGATCCCCCAATGATTTTTTTTATCACCCCCCCCTACCCCCCCCCCCCCGTACCCTTGTACCACATTTTGGGGGGGGGGGGGGGCGCGGGGGGGGGACTTCTTTGCGTATTGCGGTTGTTGTCTGTGGATTCAGACCTAAGACCTGAAGAACTTCCACACCCATAGGGACCCACGCAATGACTGCTGGGCCCATATAGCCCAAGCCATGGGACCCCCATAAGCCTAAGCCATGGGTCCCCCAAAAGCCTGAAAATTGCTGTTTAGTGACACCGGGAAATTTTTCAAAATTCGACTTTTTGCAAAACCCTTTTGTTGCCCCTGGGATGGGTTCAGGTGATCATTTAGTGACAATGTGGGTACTTGAGCACCCATGGAGACCCACGTAGTGACCGCCTATGTAGCCCGAGCCATGGGCCCCCCCAAAGCCTCAAAATTGCTGTTTGTAGGTGGTTCAGTGGCATTTGGTGTGCGCACAAATGGCATACGCAGTTTTCCACCCTCTACAGCTCAAAAATGGAAATTGTTCAAAAAAAATTGATATTCTGACCATTCAGAACGATGCAATATTCTGTTCAAAGCATGTTTTAGACCATCTTTTTGTGTTTTTCACCCTATTTGGGTCTTTTTTTTCGGGGGGGGGCTCCCAAGGGGGCTGGGGCACAACCTGCTTGTGCAGTTTTCCAGCCTCTACAGCTCAAAAATGGAAATTTCGGAAACTGATTTCTTAGTATTCTGACCATTCACAGCGTTCAAATATCCTATGTAAAGCATGTTTTAGACCCTCTTTGTGTGTTTTTCACCCTATTTGGTTGTTGAGGGGGGGAAGGGGGGCTTGTGAATGACTTCGTGACTACCAAACTGTTTGACTGAGTGTGCTCCCTCCCTCTTCGAGGTGTCTTGCCGATAGGCAAAAGAATTCGGCACGGTCATTCCTCACTCCAGCCATGCTATGCATGAGCATTCAAAGTCCCTGCCCCACAAAGAGTGCCGGGCAAATGCTGAAGGGGGGGCTAAATTCACAGCCTTCCTCCTGGTGCACAAGTCAGCACCCGAGCAGTGATGAAGAAATAATCACGAAGTAACATTTTAGGACATGCCAGTGTTGTACCCTTCACACAGCCCTGTGGTGATGCAGAAATGTTGTGGCAGATGGTTTGTAATGCGGTGTTTGTTCCCAGTGTTGCATGGGTTGCTGGGTGGGTGCCTCTGGCTGAGCCTCCCCACCCTTCCTGTGGGGGCAGGCCAAGTGCTGTGCCTCATGCCAAAAAATAAGTGGGTGTCCAACCCCTCCCCCCCTCAGGTGGCTCAGAAAACGTCTTACTCAGGGTGATTCTGCTGATTGATTTTCGTGAAACTTGGTCCCTTTTGTCACCAATAAAAAAGATCCATGCCTTTGGTGCCAGATCTTACTATGGCTGTTGTGGACCATGGAACCCTTTTGTCATGGGGGAATCAATGGTCAGTACTGATTCACTGAATGTCCCCTGCCACATACACTTGTAGCTGTCGGCGGTAGCTGGTCAAACAACGGCGGTCATTGGTTCGCCAGTGGCAGCTGACCGCTGTTGGTGATCGGGTTGGCAACGAAATGGTAGCTGTGTATGTACTGTTGGGTTTTGGAATGGTTGTCTCGGGCCCCCATGGGGGGGTACCAATTCAATGCCCTAACGGATCGGGACAGAAATGTTGTATGCAGTCTTTTTCTTTTCAGCTCTCAGCAATTGCAATGATCGCGGAACTATGTCCAGACATTATGCGGCTCATCGCGTCTTTTGCCACATCACCCGCAGTCTCAGCCATCAATCAGCATTGGTGGCACGCCCTGCGCTTGCAGACCGTTGTCACACGACAATACCCAACGGCACAAGACATCGCCGTCTTCTGCAGTTTGGGGACAGAGTCTGCCAGCTTCCTGGGCGCCAACGCCCCTGCGGATTTTTTACAGCATCTGGTGCGACTGGGCACTTCCTGTCTCAGCCTGCGGACGCTGCAAGGCAATCTGCGCAACTCCAATGTTGATCATGACCGTGCCATGGTGCTCTCTGAGCTTAAGAATGCCCACCAGCTGACAAGTCTTTCGCTAGACTTGGAGTGCAATGACGTGGGATCGCTTGGAGCTCAGGCCTTTGGCAGCTTCCACCTCATGGCCAACCTCCAACGCCTTGTCCTCAATCTCAATGACAACGACCTTGGGACCCAAGGGGCCGAGTATCTCGCAGTCCTGCTGCGGCAGGCCCCGCGCCTCAACCACCTGAGCCTTTCCCTGCGGGCCAACGACATCGGTGCAGAAGGGACGTGGCACCTCGCCTCCCTGGGGACGATGGCCACTTTGAAGCACCTGGAGCTCGACGTGGAGTTCAACCATGTGGGCAACGTCGGAGCGCAGTACCTGTCCGAGCTGCACAAGGCCTGCGCCGTGTCGTCCCTGGTCCTGCACCTTGCCAACGAGGACATTGGGCCTGAGGGAGCCAGGCATTTGGCGAAACTGAAGGCCATGCCGAATCTATCACAGCTGTTCTTGTGCCTGAGGGCCAACAACATCGGGCGCATGGGAGCCGCCTCCTTAGCTGAGCTGGCGGAAGCGAGGGGCCTCCATACCCTCACCCTGGATCTGTGGAGAAACAACATCGGGGACCAAGGCGCCACAGTCCTTGCGAATTTGCGGGCTGCCCCAAGCCTGACCCGTCTCTCCCTTAATCTCGTGTCCAACCGCATTGGGCCTGCTGGCTGTGCAGCCCTCGCTGCTCTCTCCGACTGCCCAAAGTTGAAGCATCTGGACCTCAATCTGCAGTCCAATCAGATCGGGGACGAGGGAGCCAGGCATTTGCAGTGCTTCCGGAACATCCCCGATCTCGTCAGTCTCAAGATCGACCTCAGAAGCAACGGTATCGGCGATGAAGGCGCCACCGCCTTGGCCATTTATCGCCATGCCCCAAAGTTGAGCAACATCACCCTCATTCTTGATTGCAACCGCTTGACTGCGGATGCTGTCCACAACCTCCTCAAGCTCCAGACTGCACCGGTTCTCAGAGCACTCACCCTTTCTCTGCGGTGCAAAGGTCTCGGTGCACAGGCAGTGTGCAAAGGAGCCCTTAGAGAGGACCCAAGGCTGACAATTGCATACTGATGCAGTGTCGCCTTGCTGCTGCCTACGCATATTTGCGCGTCTTTTGGGTCGGACGGGGAAGTTTGGTTGAGAGTTAACTGCTTTGTGGATGAGGGGGAGACACTGCCGGTTCAGATGCGAACTCCGTTCCGTATATGCGCCTGTATTTTTTTTAAGCAAGGATCATAGACCAGACCACAGTGCAAAGCCCGTGGCTGTCCTAAACCGCAGTCACACGACTGATTTTAGTTTGGTTGCCCAAGCCACCCAGACCTGCAGAGGCAGGACAACAGGACGACCAGGTCTGGCCTGCAGCCAAAGCAGTGCTGAATCGGAGGAAGGAGGAAGGAGGAAGGAGGGAGCGGTTATAGTAGGTGGCAGTGATAAAGCGGGTTGAAATAGAAAGGTGTTGTCGAATCTTTGTATGATATGGTCTTGTTGACTGCATTGGAAGTGTCCTTGACTCTCGGCCTACAGGTTGGGGTCAGGGTTAGATATTTTCGCCAATTTTAAGGATTTCAGTGCCTCAATGTGGTCAGTTGATTTGTGTTGAGAGGCAGGTAGGTCAATGAGTCATCCCGATTTTTTTTTACATTTGTCTGAAATAGTTCAGTGACGCTGTCCCAGAGAGAATGAGTAGCTCAGTGGAATATGCAATGGACACAAGTCCCCCAAGTTGGGGTCCTCGATTCAGCCCCTCTTATTATGCAGTGTGTGCAGCGGCATGCAGGTATAAGCAGAAGCAAGTGTGTGTTTGAAATTTTTCATTCGTTAATCAGCATCATTTCCAAGTTTGTCCGGCTGAAGTCCTTCACAACAAAACAACACCTGTGAAGTTTCCCCCCTCCTTCTACAGTCAGACGCAAGATCTATTCCCAGCTCAAGACCATTTTGCCAAGGGAGCAGCTTCAATGATTTTGTGCTGATTGTTAACCTGAGCATGCAGCCGTCAATGATCTGGACCTTGTCGACCAGATGGCCAGTCGTACAAGATATATTTCCGTTTGTAGCAGGGCATTGCACATTTTACTTCAGAGCTGAAGGTCATGGGGGAGTATCAGCCACACTGGCCGCCACCGCCTTGTAATCCCGCTGGTAGCCCCGAACCACCTCGTCATGCTTAGCCAAAGTAGACAAGATTTGGGTCATCCGATCCCCGTAGGACTGGCTGATGCCAGCGGCAGCCAATACAGCCTGAGAAAGCTCTTGATGGGACCGCTGCAGCTCTTGATTTTGAGTCTGCAAGTCTCGAACCTGAGCCATCAGGGATTAAGACGCGGTGCACACATGGGGCGTATACTGGGGTTGTTGCGTGGACCGTTTCAGCTAATTTAGAGGCTACGTGCTGTTGGCACCTATGCTTTTGCCCGAAACTGTATCTAAGACTGCAAAAGGAACTTGGGCACTGTAGCCGCATGCAAAATTTGGGTTGGTGTGCTGTAGTATGTCATCTTTCAGTCTGTTGCTGCACTGGTTGCATGTGAGCTTGCCCAACGGGGCCCTCACACCCTGCCATAACTATTCCCCCCGCCAACTTCCACCAAGGGACAGTATTTAGAAGGGCTTCAAATGTTGACCCGTGCCTGGGGAAGTTGTTCAAATACCTGACGCGGTGTGTGCGCGGTGTGTGAACTCCCTCCATTTCTACAACTCACTCTTGCAGGATACTGGGGGGTACACTTTTGGTGCAACGCGCCGCAAGAAGTTTCCGAGCTGCAAAACAGTCCATGGTTTTGCCCAACGACCATCCTCTGGTCGAACGCTGCTTCCCTTTTCAAGCTGTCGAACGATCATCCGGTCGTCAAACTGCTAAAGGTTTCTGGTTGTTCCACAACGGCGGGCAGGGGATACCTATCAGGTGCCTTATCCATCTCTAGCGCTTAGTCCGCAGTGCATGGCAAGCCACTCAGGTTTCATTTGCCCCGGCCCCTATACATCAAAGCTCCATGAGTCGCCAATCCAGCACCGGTGTTAGTTCCCGTGGCTTACGCCCCGCCTGCTCCGTCCACTTTGACACCCTCTCGCGATTGGTGTGCCAACATGTGTACAAGATCTATGAAAGCAATGCTTCGTTATTCCGCATTTTCTTTGTGAATATGCATCTCTGTTTCGAGGTGTGTCTGCATCTGTTTGTGTGTGTGTGTGTGTGTGTGTGTGTGTGTGTGTGTGTGTGTGTGTGTGTGTGTGTGTGTGTGTGTGTGTGTGTGTATGTGTGTGTGTGTGTGTGTGTGTGTGTGTGTGTGTGTGTGTGTGTGTGTGTGTGTGTGTGTGTGTGTGTGTGTCTGTGTATGTGTGTGTGTTTGTGTGTGTTTGTGTGTGTGTGTGTGTTTGTGTGTGTGTGTGTGTGTGTGTTTGTGTGTGTGTCTGTCATAGAGGGTACTCCCCAGCGGCCTGAGGCGTAGATACTCAACTTGCAGCAAAACTGTCGGCCATGACAGGGTGTTCAGGATCCCTCAGCACGTGTCCAAACCCGACAACAAGCATGCAGACACCGAGAGCACATAAACAGCAGCCTGTCCCAGTGATGTCTGCTCTTTGAATCTAATCGCACACCTCGTCACCCCTCCTTCGTCCACAAGCGGGCCAGAGCCGACTCAATACGAAGTGGGCAAACGATGTAGGCTAGAGCAGAGGTGGCATCCGCATAGGTGCAGTGAGAGCAATGTGACCGTCCACGGAGGCCCCAGCCAAAGGCAGCGGGGGCCGGAGATTACGCCACTGGGTTGGGAGGTTGCATGACCAGCACTTTGACCCTGCAGCCAACTCGTTAGGCATCAGAAATTCTGGCCTCAACTGACACTTGCCCTCCTTCGCACGAGTCCCTCTAGCCGCAGTGCCCCTGATGCATGAGCACGCTGCACCTTAATGTTGTCATGCTCTTGATCACATCACGTCAGACCCGATGCTCCACTGTGGCTTCGCCCGCAGGGTGACACCACCGGATTCCATGAGGTATCCCCCCCACCCCAAACTCCGATCCTCAAGATCGGTGCAAGGCCCAGCCATTGCAGGAGCATTGCGCCAATGCAGAGGACCTTTGTGGGACCAATGCAGCCACTGTACATCAATCCTGAAAGCGCCCCAGGATACCCCCAATTCCCCAGCCTCTGGCCCCAATCTGCACGCATCACACTACCCCACCCCCTTCAGACTCCGAGCAATATAAAGAGCTGTACTTCTTGTGTTATAGCAGTTATTGTGCATTTTTGCTTGATGCCACAGAACTGAGAGGACATTGGCTGGAATTGCCTTGGCGGGGGCATCCAGTGTCTGTGACCTACCATGATTGTGCCCCCATGTAAACTGTGTTAGCCCCCCCGCAGTGGTTGCGCACTATATACGTTGCCGTTGCTGACTGTCGATTTCGTCTGCAATGCACACCGCTTTGTTTCTCTGATCCTGATCCCGGGAGTCAACAACCTCGAGCCCCCACAAGTAAGAGGGCTTTGCCAGCTTATCTAGGCCTGGAACCCCCCTCCCCCAAAACAAAAAAGTGAGATAGAAACAGAGTCATGCGCAGGACTGAAGGAAACTGTACAGCAGATCACCGCTATTTGTATAAAAAGGCGCTATGGTGGCCAGTGCTCAGCAACGCTTGAGAATCACAAAGGAACAGTGCTGAACCACAATTCGATGTTTGGCAATTTCATCAGGTGAGAACACAGTTACTGACCTACCCCACAGGCTGTATCATTGACATGGATCTGACGACTGCTTCATCAGACGATTACCCCCGCCCCCTCTTCTTGCGAGTACAGCCTCTATAACAAGTGTGCAGATGGGAGCGCACATTTGATCGTCAGTTTTGTTGCGCCATTTGGCAGGTTGCAGTTTCATGATGATTCCGTGAACGGCCGAAGCAGGCCCCTTCACTGCCGTCCGGAGCAGTGCTTGCATCGTTGCTGGTACTTTAGAGCGTAAAGGGATGATTCAGCTCCCTTGTGCAACGACCACCCCCGGGTCAGACCACGGCGCCAAAGGCGCCGAAGAAAATTTTTGGTTGGGTTATACTAGAATTGGCTTGTCGGGAGTGGTGTACGCCCCCCCCCCAGGGGGGGAACCGTCACTTGATGACGGTTCCCCCCCTGGGGGGGGGGGGGGGGGACCGTCGTCCCTTGGGGGGATAGACATGGGGGGGGGAAGGTAGCACAACAAGGCTGGTATGGCTCTGTCTCGCCTCTGCTTGACCATGGCTGAGACCACGGACTGTGGACTCTAGTAGCAAGTACCAGTATGTGTGAAAGTGCTCCTGCTGCAACAGAGGGTGTCATCTGCATTGAGCCTTGTATCATATTTTAGATGCTTGTGTTCCATGAAAACCAACATGAGCAAAAACGGATCACAACGACAAAGACTCACCACAGCCTCAGCTCCTCTGCTTAGATTTAATTAGAGCCCTACTGTCACAAATGGAAAAAATGCTTATCCCCCCTCTGACAATGTGGAAGCTGAGTCTTGGTGGAATACTGCCCAGCCTTTGCTGGACAAGCAAGATGAGATCAGCTTCACAGGGAGCTACCCCATGCGCAATCTCCACTGCGTGTTGGCGCGTTCCGACAGCACCCGTTTGTGGGCTGGGCCAGGATAGGACACAGTCTTGGACCTGTTCCCAATACCACCCTACCAACATGAAAGATAGAAGAATGTTGAATCGGTCCAGGGACAGGGTGGTTTGTCTTGAATTGGTGTTTGCGTGCACACATAAACCCTGAGCGGAAAATTTACTTGCAAAAAAATGTTCATGAAGAAGGATACTTGACCAACTTTGGACCATGCACCCTGTCCAGGAAAAGATTGATCCAACAGGGAACATTTTCGGAGACCAACCGCCTTTGTTTGGATGGCAATGCACTGAAGTCATGGTATTTTGGGAATGTTGAGATACCTCTGTCACTATCTCAGAGATACTTGCATTGAATTCAGCCAAAGCATCATTTGCAAAGTACGGGTGATAACCGGATTTTTCCTGATTTGTTTTGCCAGCACAGCGGGTTGCCTCTGCCTTGCCTGGCCTGGTACAACAGCCCATATGAAATCTTTGAGCTTTGGAAACACCCACCCCAGAGAATTGCTCTCTGTATTATATGCCATTCCTCTTTGTGAGCTTTGCAAATGCTCATTGTCCTTCCTGGGATACTGTCTCGCAAGCTCATTATTGCGATTTCCCTGCAATATACCATACCGCGCCAAAGGCACACAGACACATGAAGCGCTCATGCAAGGGAGCCAACGGCAGGTCAGGACGGCACCATGGGCATGCGGGGACAGAAATCATATAAACCTCCACCACAGGAGGCCCTCACCAACGTGAGGGGCCAGATCCGGGGACCTACTGTCGTCATTAGTGCCCAAGAGTGTCTCCGACTATAAAAATCCAAGAGCGTCCAGGACAAAAGCCCCCTGCCCTCGTCAATAGTCCCGCCGTGACGCCGGGGGGGGGGGGGCAGGGGGCAGGAGTAGGTCGGCGTCGGCAGCCCCTAGCCCATAACCCCCCCCCCCTGAACCCGTCGCACAGTGTCCAGGACTATAACCAGCCTTTACCCTCGTCAATAGTACAGAGCAGACACGCACACACACACACACAGCATCACTTATGGGATTTGGGCTTGACTATGTCAAGTGTTTTGATTTGATGCCCCAACAAGTAGTCCTTCACGCCGCCCTTGACCAAGGAATGCACCCTAACACCATCCTGGCCGCTCTTGCAACTGGAGGGCTAGGGGTTAGTGGGTTAGAGCCTGCTTGTGGCCTGCCCTATCCCACCCCGATCCCCCGGTATCCCCCCGGCGGCATTAAAAGCACCCGACCCTCGTTAATAGTACAGCATCCAGGACAATAATAGCCACATGCCCTCGTTAATAGTGGCGTCCAGGACTATAATCAGCCTTTACCCTCGTTACTAGTACACCCCTAACCCCCCTCCCGTTGCAAGAGCGGCCAGGACATTAAAAGCCTTCAACCCTCGTTACTAGTACAGAGCCCACAAACACACACACACACACACACACATGATGTCTTCTCCACGATGATAACGGCCACAGGACTGCATGCAGCGGAGATAGTGCCCCTGCGGCCTAAGGACCTGCTGCCCTTTGAACCAAAGGTCATGAAGACCATATGGGGCCCATCCCGACCGGGCAGGGCTAAAGAAATTTTCTTTACACTGCTTTGCAAGGGACACAGGATTGCGCCGACCCTGGTGCTCAAATATCACCGTATCCTCTGGCTGGCACAACTGTGCCGCACCAGGGGGGCGGGCCAAATCACCGCACAGGCCATCTGGGAAACGGCCCAAAACCACAGAGGGTCTGGCCCCTTTGGGCGGGCCATGCATACAGCGCACGAATGTGGGTGGGTGGCCACGCAAGGCTGGTGGGGATGGACAGTACCCGGACGAAGCGACCCCCTCCTCCTTTATGGAGACAAAAACACAGTGAAGCACGAGGTGCGTGAGCAACTCCGGTCACAAATGTTGGACAGCCTAGTACAGCGACGTCCCCGGCTTTTTACGGGAGCTCACTACACCACGTGCCGGCGCCTGGTCCAGCCCAGCATAGCGACCTTTGCCACAGAGCTACAGCGTTCTATACTGCGGGGCATCCTTTCCGGTGCCACCTGGACAGCCCTCCGGGCTTATCAGCGTGGCATGAGAGCCACATCCACGTGCCCGTATTGTGGCAACGCTCCGGAAAACGAGGAGCACGTTTTTTGGCAGTGTTCAGCCTGGAGCGCGGTGCGGGACACCCACCTACCGGGCATCAAGTCGGCGGCAGCGCAAGTCCCAGGCCTTCCCCTCATGGACCAGTGGTCCCCATGCTTACGACTTTGTGGACTAGCCCCAGAGCTGGACCCAGACAGCGTCAAATCAGGGACAGCGCTAGCTTTCATGACAGCTCTGCACAATATGTTAGTGGCCGTTTTGCAGGCCCGCAAGTTACGAGACACACAATCCCCCATGCTTTTTAGGGGGTCGAGCCTCTCACAGCAGCTTCGGCAGTACCCGTACCACCAACTGGTGGGACCCCTCCCCAAACCGGAAGACAAGGGGTTACTTCTTTTACGCACCCCCAAGAAGGTGGAATGGCAATGGGAAATGCCCTTTTTAGCAGACCTGCTACGATGGCTGAGGGAACTACACTGGGCCCCAGAACCTGGCACAGTAACGTTCCTGGAACTCGCGCTGGACTTTGAAGAGTTTGCGCAGCGCACTCTCCCACACGCACCACAGGCGAAGTTCAAAGGCACAACTCTCTCACTACAGGAGAGAGGTCGGGTCTTGCGACTGGCAATGGCAAATGCGCAACGCCTGGTCACCAAAGGCCACCTGCATCCTGCGCGTGTGGTCACACGCTGCAGCTCTTTAGTCCCTCTGTGGGGGCCAGCACTTTGCGGCCTGAACAGCCGCCCCTATTTTACTTGCCGCAGTGCGATGAGCACACACATTCAGCAATTAGCAGCATACTGTGAGCGCACGTGGGCCACCAAGGTTGGTCTCAACAGAATACACAAACTGCGTCCATACACACATAGGCCACGCAGAACTGCGCAGGAAGTGGAGGAGCATAGATTGCAGCGTGCACTCCAGGGGAATCTGCAGTTGGGACTGGCTCCGTCCTCGGAACAGACTACTTTCGCCAAAGCGGGGGGGGGGGGGGCTGCTCCTCCTTTGCAGCTGACTTTTTCCCTGTGATAGGGGATGGGAAGCTCCCACAGCTCCCCTATACCGGAACACGCAGGCGCGCGAACACACACAGGGCGCCACAACCAGCGCCGCCGGCTGATTCGTCTCAGTGCACCCAGCACTCGGCTACCGCGTGCATGACCTGCAAAAGACTTCGGCGCACAGCTGAAGCATGCTGTGCGCTGGGACACCACGCTGATGACCACATAGCACGCAGGCCACAACTGCAGCTATGCCCACTGCATGGCCTGCCACCATGCCCGAGGTGCACACTCAAGCAAAGGGGAGTGCGCCACTGCTGTCAGCGGGGACACCATAAAGTGTGCACCCCAGTGCCTGTGCGCCGGAAGCGCCCACTTACACAGTCGCAACTGCCCAACAAACGACCATGCCCGCAAGGGCCTGCACGTATCTCCACGGGTCTGCTGAGGTCCCCACACCAACCCCTCACCCCTCCAGCTCCCAAACGCAGGAGGCCGAAATCCCCCCCCCCCCTCCGTCCCCGCCATCCCCAGTTCCACGGGGGCTGGAGGAGACCGTGGCCGAGGATGTCGCACGCCCGCTTTTCGTGACGAGGCACGGGAGAGCAAACACTCTGGATACCTAGCCAGCAAAATACAGAGGTTGTGATTCCGCAGAAGGGAGGGAAACAACGTCACAAAGAGGCCTCAGCAGACCTGAGCCAAATGAGGCGTCCAGCCCCACGCTGCACAAGGATCCACCTCTAAAAGTACAGATCACACACACACACACACACACAATTCGGACAATGTAATCAAAGAACTGCCACCGGCGAGGTCTGACTGCGATGAAAAACACCCCCATGTCGGGGCAGTTGGCAATTGGCACACACACATAGGATCCCCGGCTCACTCAACCGGGCTAAGCGTAGGTCTCGCAACCGTAAGGTCGTGGGTTCGATCCCCGGAGCGGGCATGTCTGGAGGCGGGCGGCGGCAGCCGTGCGTCAAGGGCATCCTTTCTGGGGAAATCGCCAAATGAGTAGGCCGTGGAGGCCGCCTCGCTGCCGCGAGCACCACCAGCTGTGGAAGCCCCAATACACATACAACACACGGGGCAACATGGCGATGACGGGCTCGTCGAACTCATGCCGTGGAGCTGGCCCGGCGGAAGCCACGGAGCCACCACCCCACTTCCAGGGTGGTCCTGGGGCAGCGAGCCAGGTTCTGGCCCAAGTGCATATCGCACTGGTCGAGGGGTAACACAGGGACGCACTCACACCCCTGGCCTGCACCGTGGGCCTGCTATGATGGGGTAAGCGACCCGACCCCAGGACGCCAGTGTGGCCTATACGGGCTCAACCGGGAGACCTGGTAAAAATGGTACAACCTGGCAATTGGCACACACACACACACACTCACTCACAAACACACACATGCAGTCATCATCCGAGTATTCAGTAGAATTGGTGGCTCCCGGAGTCACCTTTGTACTCTGGGGAGCGGTCCCTCACTACTGTCTACCTTGTATTCTAAGGTACGAACTCTGGCACCAGGGTTCCCAAACGGACGCCATCTACCGTGGTGTCAAGGACAACACCTAAGGCTGGGAGTTCTATCAGGGGCACATGGGTGTTTTTTACGGAGTCAGCGACGAGTTCCACAGCCCATTCAGTCACAGAAGTATCGAGGTTTTTATCATGGACAAGGCCCATATGAGTCATGACCCTGCCTGGGGACAGCCCACAAAAGCACATGGGGATGGATTGATGGCGCGGTGCTGACCCAGGGGTTACCTTTGGCCTCCTCATCCGCCCCAACGGTGTTTGGCTGATTCCTGCCCTTCCTGCGGCCCCACAGCGCACATGCATGCTGAAATTCCAACCATCAAGACAGGTAGGCGTGCGCAGCCCCGCCCTCGGGGTGCCCACAGCACAGGTGTCAGAGCATGGGCATTCAGGCTGCGGGGTGTGGTAGGGCACATGAGTTGTACACATAGATTTTGAAGAATTTGGCGCTCTGCATCACTACCCGCTGTATCACATCGCATTGATTGGTGATGGAGAGCATTGTGGCGCCCCTTTTGAGACATTATCAGGCAAACCTCAGGCAAACCTCAGGCAAACCTCCACCAAGCAATCTGCACAGAGAAAGAGAATACTTTGATCACCGGTGATGAAACCGCGGTGGATTTGGAGACTGTCCCTGGAGGTACCTTCGAGGGGAAAAAACTTGCTTGCTTTGCTCACTGCTTGTGTCATCTTCTTCGGTGTGTGCAGGCAACGCCCTTGTCAGAGGAACCATTGGTGTTGTTTCCGTCATTTTCAGTGCGTTTATCATTGTTATTGCAACCAGGGTGTGTGTGTTGCTGCCCAGCATTTCATGAACAGTTTGTTGTCTACGCCTCACTGTTATCACAGACAATCCAATTTTCATGGCTGGTGAAGTTGTGTTTTACCAGCTCCTAGAAGACACATTTCAGGTTGCTGGACTTCTGCTGAATCATCTTGCTCTGCCGTCAGGTAGGTTATTAGGGAGCGATCTGACTGTTGTTTTCTAGACCGTAGTTTTTGTGGTCCAAAGTGTAAGATATCACGGATGTGAGCCTCCTGTAAGTGAGCTGAGCCATGCATGTAAAAGCTGTTTCTGTACATGAACCATCTCTGCGCGAGATGGAATGGATTGGGAATAGCTTGAAAAGTGCAGCCTTTTTGCTAGAAAACGCGAGCATATCTCAGGATCCTGCCCCCGACCTGATCTGATTTTTCTCATGTGTGCATCATATTCATTTAATCATTCCATTTCTCCGTCATCATTTACAGTCGCTGCAAAGTCTGCTGCCAAAAAAGAAGACAACCCCTCTTCCATATGCGTTTGGCCTTAATAGCCGCTTGCCCTCCTGAATGTGAGCCAGCTTCTTACCCAGCCAACCCCGTGGTTCGTCCCCCACCCCTTGCACAGTCCCCCCCAGGGCGGGGTGGTGGCGTCACTGACATATTTCCACCAAAAATTGTTTTATTCAATTATGAGTGTATCTTGAGGACTCACACGTGCGTGCATTTCGTAGGATATGTGCCATGTCATGCTGTACATATTGTGTGTTGCCTCCCTTATGCAGACACGTCATGTATTCTGAAAGTGAAGTTGTTTGGTACAACTCCACCATATGGCCACTGTTATGGCCACTGTTGCCTGTGGCAACCCATTCCTGTGGCGCCCACAGAGCACGTTCGGCTTTTGCGAGTCGTGTGTGAGTGCCAGTGAGTTGCCAGAAACTTGTGGATGTTTGCTGGTACATTCCGGTGGTGCCTGGACGGTTGCTGGTTCATCTCGCAGGTGCCCAGGTGGTAAAACAACATGGAAATGGACACGCCCCCAGGATCATCAGCAAGCCTGGAGAAGCCACACCAAACACGAGCATCTGGACGCATGGAATGGGTACAGGTCCTGGTGCATAGTTCCCCTTGGGGGGGGGGGGATCACTTGGTGATTGTTCTTCTCGGAGCTGGGGATGGGGGGGACTGTTGCGCATTCTGGGGGGACTATCCACGGGGGCGGCAGGGCACCCTAAGGTATGATCCACAGATCCACAGATGCACAAAACGTGGCGATCTGGACCCGCAACTGGCACATGAGGGTTTTCGCGTATCGCACGGTGTTGCGCAAGGATAGCGTAGGGGGCTGGTGGGCTGGGTAACCCGCTGCCCAACTACGCCGCTGGCCTTTTAAGTACTGTGCTCCTCCACATGGGTCTTGGACCTTCCGTGGCCTCTGTGCGATATGCCCCTATTGGGTGCAGTGGGTGGGCTAGCAGGAGTGACCTCGCCAACCGGTGCCGGTCCCTCTTGCGATTTGTGTCCCTGATATCTGAGCACTTAGTATGATTGCATGCACCCCCACTTTGCCTCAGCAGAACCCGTTTTCTGTGGATGTACAGGCCATGACAGACCTTTTCCCTGTCCTCCCCTACCCTCCGCCATTGGCGGACCCAACTGCGCCCACTCTCTGGAGACACGGAGCAGTGGACTGGAAAAATGCCTGACTGGAATCACTGGAATTCGTCACATTCCGTTGCATTCTGGTGAATTTGAGTAATATGGCCCCTGTCATGCAATACTATGAGGTGCCATGAGGTTCCACCATTTCCTCATTGTGGTGCCTCGTATGAGCCACGCCAATCGACGGTAGCTTCGGGTTCATGTGTCCAATCCTCCGTTGGGTGGGACCTAGCTTTGGTCTTCCTTCAGTTAGTATCTCTGGTGTGCAGGCGCCAGTCGTGGTCCCCCCCCCCCCCGTGTCGTTCCCCCCCCCTTGTCGTTCCCCGGGGGGGTGTGGGGGACCGTCACTTGGTCAACCCAAAATTTTTCATTGCGGCGCATTGTGTTGTTGTGTGGGTGGCTGTGTTGTGGGGCACTACCACTTGCATCCCTTGCACTCATGGCAGGACAGGAGGTTGTGTGGGTGAAGTTTCCCCTGGTGTGTGGGGCATGTGACACAGTTTTGGGAACAAGTTGTATTTTACAAGGGACATTCCCGAAGGGAAATGGGTTCCCAAAAATCTGCTTACGCCTGGCCTTCTACCAAGAAGGCAACACCACCACCCAAGAGTGCTGCCCAAAGCATTCCAGTGG
Source organism: Eutreptiella sp. 'Long Island Sound 2002' (assembly GCA_964036045.1). Taxonomy (NCBI): domain Eukaryota; phylum Euglenozoa; class Euglenophyceae; order Eutreptiales; family Eutreptiaceae; genus Eutreptiella; species Eutreptiella sp. 'Long Island Sound 2002'. Next base: position 7,562,037 of record OZ038385.1, read on the forward strand.
AAAGTGGTGAGCATGTGCAAGAGTGCAAGGTGAAGTGGAGCAGAAGCAAGAAATTTTACACTGAGCCGGTCAAGGAGTAGGTCTCCGTACATTGGCAGCCCTTTGAACGCATCCTATGCTGAGTGCTTTCGTTTTATGCTGCAATTTCTGTGCCTGCAAATGTGCGTGTACAGTTGGGGTGTGGTCCCCCAGGGGGGATGGGGGACCGTCACTTGGTGACCATCCCCCAGGGGGTGGTGGGGGACCGTCTTCCCTGGGGTGGGGAACGACACGGGGGGGGGGTACCACGGTGGTGTCTTATTGCCAGATAACCAAAAAAGGAATTAAGAAAACCACAGTTAAACAAGAACACAGAAAAAGTGTCGGGTGGTGTCTAGGGGGGGATACTAATGCAGAGAGCGGGACACACACACAAAGATGGGGGCGGGGGGCAATGGTGTGCGAGGACAAGGGGGCATGTGGAGAGAGACAGCAAAGCCAGAGATCAGGAAACCATAGACCAAACGCAGTCACAGTGAGGAACAAAACCAAAAAAAAGAAGAAGAAGAAGCATGCATGACACATAGAGAGAGGAGGGGAAGGCCAACAGCAGATTGCAGGTTAACAACATTGGGTCACCCGGAGGCCACCTGCAATTTTGCATCAATGAAGGGCGCAATGTTTCCCTCACAGCCCATTTGCTGTGCCCGTTTTAGGGTGGTGGTCCTACGCAGGCCACAGCCTAAAGGCACATTTTAAGCCATCAGCACCTCACTCTGCCTCTCTGTGAGGATGAGGCAGTGCCGTTACAACCTCAGACTCTTTGTGTGACATGCTGGCACCGCAGTTTTCACTGTCTCACTCTACCAGACATTTGACAAAAGAAACAGAAACAATCATGCACAACATTCCCCAAATTCCATCCCTGTGCATCAGCCAATGCTACAAAAGTGTTGCCAGCCTGCAGCTCGGCCGTTTTGGATGGCTGTAGGACCGCATGGCCGCCTCGCTGTGGAACTTTTCTTCATCGATGGGCATATGAAATGCTGTCAGGCTTGCTCTCAGAGGTAAGCTCACTGATCCACATGCCACGTGCATCACGCATGATGAGGCTGTGCGGCCGTCTTTGAGGCTTCAAGGATCTCTTTCATTTCATGCGGAGTTATCTTACCCCCCCCCCCTTTGTAATCCCCCCCCCCCTGGGGGGGGGAACGGTCATTTGGCCCAAAAAGCATAGAGAATACTAGGCGCCGAAAAATTTTACAAGGCGCCGAGCGCGCGAAAGCCGATTTACACTGTGATACTGTGGTACAGTTTTGTGGTGCAATCCCCCCCCCCCAGGGGGGGGAACCGTCATTTTGTGACCGTCCCCCCCACCGTGGGTGGGGATGGTCACGACATTGGTGGGGAGATTACAAGGGGGGGGGGGGGGGTAAGGTACAAGATCATGCTGTCTTGGCGTGCAATCTTTGCAGGCAAACTTGTTTGGTCACTCCAATGTATGAATCTCTTCTAGTAGTACGCTATAGACTATATGGATTTGTGCAGGCAGGCCGAGATTGCAATTCCACAAGTGGCATTCGTGAACTGCAACTGCATTGCATAATGATTTCTGGAGGTGGGTGGTGAGGAAATAATTCCCCTTTTCTATTCTCCTATTCTTACTCTGCACTTCCGAGTTACTTTCTAGAGCACATGTTGACACAGGTGCGCCAGGTTTCAAAGGAAACAATGAAATGCTACCAGTATTGTTCGTACTGTGCATAGCTTTGGATATCTTTTGTTCATCTGTACATGTCCATGGTGCAAACTGGGACAGGACGGAAGAGCGCAAAGAGATCTCTTTGGTTGAGCTTCCAGCAGCAAAAATGAGCCTCTTTCTGTGTAAGGTGCACCACAATGTAGGATGATTTTGTCATTGCACCCCCTGTGTGGGTATAAAACCACCCCCAACCCCCGTTTTGGCCATTTTTGACCTTTGGGGTGGTTTTATCCCCCCTTTTGGGGGTCTGGGTTTATCCCCTCATAGGGGCGGTTTTATCCCCGCAAAGGGGTGGTTTTATCCTTCCAAGGAGGTGGTTTTATCCCCCCATTGGGTCATTTTTGGGGCGGGGTATCACCCCTTTGGGCTGGTTTTATCCCCCCTTTTTGGTGACTTTATCCCCCCAATGGGCGGCGGGGGGGGGGGGTTGTCACCCTTTTAGCCTAGCACCACAGTACTGGAAGGCAAGTTGCCTTAGGTCTATATGTTGTGCTGTAAGGAGAACACCTTTGGGGATGGAGGCGGGGCTTGCCCCATTCCATTTCAGGTATGGAGGTAGGAGAGGTGATGGAGTGTAAGGGAATGACATATGGTTTTACACTCAGCATTTTGCTTCACATTGCTTTTTGTTATGTGTTGTAGGATGTGTGACCTGACTTGGGACAATTTTACAAATCGCGTGTGTTTTCTACTAAGACTTTGTATAACGAAACTAAATTATGGAGATTGACCTCATTTCACTGTGCACAACTGAGCATGCAGTCTCCACTTATGCACTTACCACATTTTGCAAGTGACCACTCATGAGATCTCACAAAGGCTTCACATCATCAGCCAGTCAACCACTCCCCACTGTATTCACAACTTTGCAACCGTCAAAACCTCCAGAACCTTTTTTTTCACCCGAATTTACAGAAGTTTTTTCAACCAAGACCACCTGCAGAAACGCCAACATGAGACTGATGTACATATTATGAGGTGAGCATGTACATATGGATCCAAATGCCGACAACCACTGTGAACAAGTATGTTGAAGGCAAGGGTGGCATCCAAAGCTGTGTTGCAAAAAACAAAGGCTTCGGGGCTACAAAGTAGACTGTCCGACTAGAACTCCCAATATGAGATCCAAGAAGTATTCTAGCAACCGCAAAGCAAGGCCCCAAGACCAGACAAATTTGGCCCTTACATGGTCAACTAGTTGCCAAAGGACCTGCAATGGGATTTATATGCAGTTTGAGAGTCACAAAGTATACCAAAGGAGTGGTTGCCGTGTTATGTTGCTTTACACAAAGAGCCCCATGCACTCAGCCCTCAAGTACAATCCAATTTGTACATCTTGCTCCACGTATCTCTTGATGTATAGACTATTATTTCATGCTGTGAGAGAACCATTTACAACATCTCTGTTGCCTACACAAGTGAGCAGCTGAACATGCTATAAAACATTGTTGCACGCTTTGGGTCTTTTGTTTGAACTAATGCAACGGGAAGTCTTGTGTATATTTGCTAGATGTTGCAAAGGTTTTCCCAAGTACCCCCGACCCGTGTATCTTTGAAGCGCTACGCATCATTGTTACCCCTCCCAACTTGCCCAATATGATTACACCCATACATCAATGTTTCAGTAATCAATATTGCAATTTTCAGCACCTTTTACAGTGGGGTTTCAAAAAAGGCTCCCCTTTCTTCTCTTCATTGTACATCTTAGCAGTTGAAGCATCACATGCTTGAGAGTTTCTAACTAGCCGCTTCTTTGTACGCATAGATCACACATCAGTAGCCACACAAAATAAAGCCACACTATGCACAGTGTTGCAACACACAAATGAACTTTCCGTTTTTTTTGGCCCTGAAAGGGGTATTCCAAGATTGCAATCCACCGATGGGCTCTCCGCTATGTAGGGACCTCTTTATGTCTTTCAGCACTTGAAGTACTCAGCAAATTTCAATTTCTCGAGGCCGGACCCAAGCGGAATTTATGCCAAAACCATGTCATGCCAAAGTTGTCCCACTACTAAAATCTCTAAGTGGATGCCTTTGGGCGCAACAATTACGATCTCCAGTCCTCTTCCCCAAACGGTGCATTCTCCATGACTTGTACTGTTGTGATGCCACATTAGCTGCACCAACACACATCCTCAGATGCACTCGCACTTTTTTCTCCGAACACTCGAATAAGCGGAACAGTATACACAAAGGAAAGGGACAAATAGGAGAAAATAAGATTGATTTTGGGGAGCACAATTGACTTGGAGACATAACTAGATTGCATGATGCCTGGTGTGTGTTCATATATTTGTTAACGAAGTGCAATGAACATGTTTAGACAAATGGGACCAAGACACCATACATCATATCATATCCAAGGGTGGTGAAAAGAATGGGCCGCATCAATCCGTCATGCTTTGTTCAACTTTTTGTCATGGTACCAAGCAATATGAAAAGAAAAGCCTTGGTACTTTGGAACAATTATGCTACTATTTTGTTCGCCTTTTCTAGATGGCAACTGGGAGCTAGGGTAACATTATGAGTTTTGAGACAAGTTACCAATTTTGAGTCCGTTTTGACTATCTCATCTTCAACGGTCTGAAGTAAAGTGATGATCGTTGCATGGTTTGTTTTTAGAATACTTAGTTCCACCTACATAGTGCTACCACAGGAACCAACTACACTCTCTAAAAACATTTTCCGGACTTGTTTCACTACTTTGAAAAAAAGTATTACAAAAACCGGCTATTCGGGATCAAAATAAGTGTGATGGAGACCCAATTGCTATAGAATTTCTTCACCGTTCTTCACCTCTGAACAGCTCCACCCATATTTTGCGACTATTGTATATGGCATGCTTGCCATGATTACGGTGACAACATCCAGTATCTGATGACTTCTATTCTAGGTGCCTCATCGTTGGATTAATTTTGCTGAGCATAGAAAAGTTTATAGTGTTTTCAGCACTGTGTTTTTGCTTCTCCTGCTGCTTGTTGTTGCTGTAGGGTGTCCTGCTGCTGGTTTTGGATGATGAAAAGCTTTTGTTTGTTGAAATACAGTAAAGCCAACTCAATCCAGGATAGTCCAAGCCAATAGTATGCAAGGAGAAGGTAATTCAGGATCAAAGCATGAAGGGCTGCAGTGTAAACAGTGAAAGGTGATTAGATATTCACAGAAACTGCAACTCAGGATACAAATGAATGCATATTCACAGAGATAGCTGAAATGTTTTGGGAAAAGAGTTAGAAAACTGCCTCAGGATCACTCTCTCTCCACAGTGCCATCTTAGGAGATGTGCACTCTTTGTTTTGAGTCCCATATGTGCTGAGGTGGCATGGTATGTGGCGATGAGGTCACTGCCATGTCACATGGGATCTTCCTACTTAGCTAGGCTGACCAGGAATTGAACCCAGGACCTCTCAAAAAGAGGTGCCTAGCCCCCTATGGTGCATACCACTAGGGCAGATAAGTATTCATGGAAAAACATAGATAAATTCATAGGCTCTACCTTAGGCATGTCAGTGCTCAGTCAACTCAGGAAAAGATGTTTTACTTCTGATTGAAAGGGGATAAAGGAGTCCACTCCATATCCTGATTGGGTGTTTGGTTCCATAGGTCAAAATGTGTTCTCACCCCTTTTGGCTGGACCAATACTAAGATAAAAATGCATGGATGCTCAGTGCATCTCTAATACAACTAGAGTATGTCCCAAAGCAATGGAAAAGCACTTTTTCTTACTCCCCCCTTGTGCTGTGGTGGCCACCACTGTCGCATTTTAGGAAAAAGGGAATTTTTCTTGGCCTTTCCTTGGTTTCCACATCTACTTCAAAATACCTACAGTCTCCCTCACACTGAAAAATGGGCGCTCACCATGGCTGGCGTCCTTTTGCTGCTCTGATTGTACAGTTTCCTACAGAAGACTCAGCGCTCTTGGCGCTGCCGGGGCTCCTGTGGCTTGGTTGGGTTAGATTGGGAGCATGCCAAACATGTGCATATGCATCCCTCCCTCCAAGACGCAGCGTCGACACAACCCAAACGCAAGACACATTATACACACTCGCATGGGTTCTCGTAAACCTGCTGGCGACCTGTGACCTGTCTTAGGGCGAAGGGAGTCGAAAGAAAATTAAATTTGCCCCTTGGTGGGGTCTTGGTTCTGCTCAGTCTCTCCAGGCACCTGCGTTTCGGCCCGAACACGGCCTACTCAGCGAGGCTGCGCGTGGGTATCTGCAGAGGCAGGAATGGGAGGAATATGGACGAATCCACGCAAAAACGAAGCGACGACACCAAAATCCGTCAAATGACGGCGTAGAATTTTTCTGAAACGACACACCTGAGCAGAATCCAATTGTGCATCAGAAGCACATTTTTATAGAAATTATAGTCATCTCTGGATTTTTTAAATCCAGAAATTCATACGCATAAAATGGCGGCGCGCAGGAGCGGCTCCTAGCGAAGCGCCGGAAAATGGAAAAATAATGGAATTATAAACGTATGTATCACGTAGTCTTGAAAATGACGAGACACACATTAATAAACAAACATACAGATTCCACCCACACTAATAGAAGATTCGAAAATTCAAGAATTCGAAAATCAATTGAAAAGACTTCAATGAATCAGGTATAAACTACAGGTATGCTTGTCTCGCATGCCGCATACACATTGCTCGTCTCGTGTCTCCGTGAACGAGTCGTGTAGCAGCGCTAACAACGATAACCACGATAGGACGCGGTAGAGGGATTGATTAGTAAGATTGCAGATGATTAGCGGTCAGATCAGGGTGATTAGTCATACACACAAGTGCATAGCAACGTTCTTCGCGTGCGCCCCTTTTGTTCTCTCACCTTGCTTCACTTCCCAGCGGTAGGTAAGGTAGGTACGCCCAGGCGGGGCCACCCCCTGGTGGAGTCAAGATTGGCGCTGAGATGGGCAGGTTTGCCCAAGTCCTTGTCGCATACCCGTGCATGCACACACGCATTAAAGGGTAGGCCACGCGAAGTGCGCACGGTAAACCTTGTTTAGGCTACCCAGGGGCTCCTCGGTACGTTCTTTAAGAGAACCTGAGGAGTCCCTTAACGCTTGCTTGCTTGACAAGGGTAGCTGCTCCATGCAGCGTGTTTGCGGACAGCGTATTATAGGGCACACTGAGAAGGGTATAATACCTGGACTGTGCCTTGGTTCCTCCGCCGCAAACGCCCTTTCATTTGCCTTTGTTTTACAGGTGGGCAGGTAGGGTGAGTGGTGCAGCAGCATTTTTTTATGCCCTGCTAAACAGGGGCGCAGATCACACAAACAAGTAACTCCGCTCCGCCTGTGGCAGAGCAGGGAGTCCGACTTCATCGACATCTGCGCCTTGCACACGAGAGCACTCCTTCCCTCCAAGCCCTTGCAGGGGAAACGCGTTGTGGCGTCCCCTGTGAGGCCACAGTTGCTTAGCAGCGCTGTGTTCTCTTGTCATTTCACAGGTGGGTCGCTAGGACCCTTGAGACCTTCCTCTTCGCAACGCCAAGTAGAGTGTGCGTGTAGGAGTGGTAGTCCTGAGTGGGGGCTAGAGCCAGTTGCCCAGTGCTCGCCCACCAGGATGGTGCCACTGTAGGGTGTGTAGGACCTGTAGGGGGCGTGTCACTGTCCCACCCTTTTCCTGCAATTTTAGCTGGGTTGGTGGGCTGTGACAGTGGTTAGGTCAGTGTTTTGGCCACATAGCAAACTGGCGTTTTGCATGCCTTCATAGCTTTTGGCCACCCCTCCCTGTAGTAGACAGATAGGTAGGGAAAACAATACCTGGATTAACACTCTGGGTATTCCCCCAAGGTTTTGCGCCAGCACAGAAATCGGGCGCATAGGGGAGGGGAGACCCGGGGCGTACCCCGTGGCATCAATAAGCCAACCCTCCAGGTTCAGCAAGGGCGCAGACTTGGGTATAATTAGGACACCACTTCTGCGGCTTGCTCTCAGGACCTTAGGACTAGCACACTCACACATACGCTTTGGCAGGTAAGGGTAAGGTTCAGTCCCTAGCTTTATTCTTGGAGGCAAGCGTCTCAGCGAGCCTCAACAACTCACCAAGGTTGTTCTGGGACAAGTAGTCAACCAGAACTGAGTTTAGGTGTCCCTCAGGTAGAACAAATGCAGAGAAGGGCTCCCAGGTGGCCTCTTCGACTCCAAACCCTTCCCAGAGGGTGAGGAAGCGCCAACCCTGGCGATAGCGGTGGCGTAGGACAGACTTCACCAGGTAGAAGCCCTCCTTAGCCATCTCCTCGGCGTTCATGTCGGGGAGTTCACCTTCAACTTCCATAGGGCTGGCAGCCCCTTGTAGGTCCAGAGCGGCGATTTCCTCGTCGTTCAGCTCCCATTCCTCCCCACAGAGGTCTTCAGGATCATGGTAGCGCTTCAGGTGTTGAGCGGCGCACACCAGGGTCCCCCCTAGACGGGGAGAACACCGCACCGTGATACGGTGACCATCCACAGATAGAATCTTGGACGGCCCGAAGTATGGGTCATCGCTGGTAGAGCGACGCCAGGCGGGTAGTCGACTGTGGTGCACCAGCACCCAGTCCCCCTCTTGGTAGGTGGCCGGTACTCGGTGCTTGTTCTTCTTGTTCCACTGACGCTCCCTCACTCTCTGGAGCATAGCCTTGGCCTTGTCCACCTTCGCTTGTTGCTCTTGGACCCACTCACCCACAGAAGAATGGGTGTCCTCTGGATAGGGGGCATGTTGGAACCACGCCGGGCGCCCCATGAATAGCTCATGGGGCGAGTAGCCAGTAGCTGAACTCTCTTGGGAGTTCATCATCAAGGATATGACGGGGAGTAGTCTCACCCAGTCTCTGGTGCGTTCAGTTTTGCACCATATCCTGACGTTCTCCTTCAGGACACGAATCTGTCGCTCACATAGGGGGTTGCTCGTGTGAGAGTAGGGAATCCCCGTAGACACCTGGACATTGAGGGACCTCAGGACCCTCTTGTACCAGCCCGTATCTGAGCGTACTCGTACGTCCTCATCGGAGTTGATCTCCTTGGGCGCCCCATAGACACAAAACCACTCCTCCAGGAGTATCTTGATAGTCTCCTCCCCGGTAATGTGCTTGGTACAGGGGAACACCCTGGTAAACCTGGTCAACCCACAGGTTACCACGAGGGCGAAGTCATAGCCCCCGAACTTCGGCATCTCCGTGTAGTCCACGTATAGAACACTGTTAGCACAGTGAGGGATGGGCAGGGTCGAGTAGAGACCTCTGTCCCTGATATCCCCTGGTTTACAGGACCTGCACGGGCACTTGTCCACGATAGGCAGGAGCGTCTTCCGCAGCTGGTCGTCAGTCCACGTAGTGTGGAACCACTGCTTGAACAGCCTCAGGGTACGGTCAGCACCCACATGACCACTGGACTCATGGGTCCACTTCAGCAGCGCTGGGACTCGGTCACTAGGCACCACGATGCGGTCCTCGTGCCAGAGGTAGCTCTTGTCCCGCTTCCACTGGTCTTGGTTGACCAGGAGGGGTTCAAGGCGTTTCTCCAGGCGCCGGTAGATATCCCCAAACTCCTGTAGGTACTCCGATTGTTGGAGTCCATCCAGGGGGCGTATCATGGTCATGTTCAGGTCCAGGTGTACGTCCATACGGCTGAACGCCTCCTTAGCCAGCGCTTCAGACCGGGCACCAATCAGGGCGTCGAAGTTGTTGCGGCTGATGTAGTCGGCACACTCGTTCTTCACTCCCTGGATATGGTGTACCGTCAGCCGTAGTTGACTGAGGTAGGTTCACCAGCGACGTAGCTTGGCCTTCTCAGGTGGGGGGCCCTTCTGGAAACTGCGGACCGGTTCTTGGTCGCATAGCCAGACCACAGGGTTACTCCCCAACAGTCGTGCTTGTGAGGATAGCACCAGCATACCCGCGAGCAATTCTTGCTCATAGGTGGAGTAATTCCCCCTGGCCTGGTTCCACTTCCAGTTCCAGTGGCCCAGAGGTACTAGGACCCACTTGTCGTCAGGGTAGCTGTGCTTGAGGGTTCCATCTCGGTTGAGACCTTCCGTCCCCCATTGGGAAATGGCCGAGTCGAACTCCTCCTTCTCTAGTGCTTGCCATTGGAACAACGTTCCACCACCGCCCACATTGCTGGCGTCGGTCACCAGGATAATCTCACCTTGTGCCCTAGGCACGCCCAAGCACTTAGCGTTGGCTACCTTGTCTTTGAGCTCGTCAAACGCTTGTTGCTCTTGTGGGCCCCAGCGCCAAGTAGTACTCTTCTTGATCAAGTCAGTCAGTACAGCGCTGGTATAGGTGAAGTTCTTGATGTGGCGGCGATAGAAGTTGCACGCCCCAATGAAACTGCGTACATCATGAAGTCCTTTCTTGGGGTCTTCGTGTCGTACCTTGGCATCCATCAGGGGTTTGGCCTTAGAGGCCGCTGGGGTCCACCACCCATAGCCAACGTCAAACCCCAGGTACTGCATGGTCTCCTGCATGAACTCACACTTCTCCAGCTTGAGTCGTGTGTGGCTCTCCTGGCAGACCGCAAAGAACTCACCCAGGAGGATTAGGTGATCCTCCTGGGTATTGGTCCCGAGGCATACATCGTCGATGTGAGCCTCCATCTGGGCCCCACGGGATATGAGCTCCTGCACCTTAGGTCTCCTTCGTAGGATGGACAAGATCTTGTTCATCAGCTCTTGGAACAGAGCGGGTGCGTTAGCCACGCCGAATGGCATGACCTTCCACTTGAATACCCTCCCCTGAGGGGTGATGAAGGCCAGTAGTTCCTGCGCGTTGGGCGTCAGGTCCACTTGCCAGAATCCACTTCGCTTGTCCATCTTGGTCTTGTAGCGACAGGAGGCTATCTTCTCCAGGGTAGACTCCATATTGGGAATGGACCCTGAGTGGTTCAACGTCTTCTTGTTCAGCTCTCCATAGTCTACTACCAGCCGTTTGGCTGTAGACCCAGGTTTAGCCACCAGGAAACAGGGGCTGCAGTGTAGGGGGTAGTCCCCGTCCTTGTACTCCAGGACTAGGCCAGCGTCGATACACTCTTGTATCTGTCGCTCAATCTCATCGGCCTGCTCTTTAGGAGCTGGATACGGTCTCCTCCGGATCTTGTGACCCACGAACTCGGGTTTCAGCTTGAGGTCCATCTGTACCAGCTTGTCACATGAGGCTGGAGGGGGTAGTTCTCCGAACACCTCCAGATAGGTCCTTATCAGCTTCTGTACCCGCGGGTCCAATACCTTGATCTTGTCCTCCATGTCCTCGTCGGAGTGTAAGTTGCTTGCCCCTTGAATAGACGTCGGGAGGTGGTCCTCCACCGACTCTTCGCCCGCGGTAGCATCCTTCAGCCCTTGGTAGGCATATAGAAGGTCTTGCTCGACCATCTCTGGTGGACGATGGCAACATAGGCACGCTCGAGGGGGTTCACATACACATTCCTCCGAGAGGTCGTCCTCCTCTGGGGTCCTCACATGGGCACCCCATACGCTCTTCATGAGCTTGAGATCTACCTCCCTTTGCCAGGTGGTGATCTTCTGTTCGAGGTCCTCCTTCAGTTGGGATAGGTCTCCCATACGTCCTTGCTTCAGTGGCCAGGAGCTGCGGGTAGGCTTCGCGTAGCATAGCTTTTTCGCCACCAACTTCCTCTTGGAATCCACATACTCCCTGAGCCTGGATCCAGGGTCCAGCTCCTCATCCACGGGGTCTTCTACCCTCATGGAGAGTAGGGGTTTTAGTGGGGCGACGTACTCGGCGTTCTCCACTTCCTCCACCGCAGTCTGCACGAAGAAGGCGTCGTGCTCAGTTTCGTCGTCTGAGTGGATAGAGCTAGGTAGCTCAGATAGTCCACACTCAGAGACTCCATCAGGAACAGGTACATGACAGGGAGAGTTGGGGGCGTTGGTGTCAGTCACGACGTACTCATCTCCTCCGGGTGTAGTTTCAACCGCATCTTGAGGTCGTAGGCGATCCTTCAAGTCACCCAAGGCGAGTCCATCGCTTTCTCGTTGTATAGCCTGGACCAGAGTAGGGTCCAGGTCTTCCCAGGGGATGGTGGTAAGACTTCCGTCCACCACGCTGAGCATACTCCCCCATCCGGCCTTCCCAATGGGCGTCTTGCGTCCCAGAGGCACGTAGATGGCCTCATCAGGTAATCGCACCGAGCTGATAGTCAGCTTGTCAAGGAGGGTTCGCCAGTACTCGTTGCCCCCATGGGCTCCCCAATCGGGGGAACACAGGACCATACGGGAACGTTCCAAGGCCACCTTGGTCAGCACCTTCCCCAGTTCACTGAATCTGGGGTTCCCGTAGGCCATCCCGAAAGAGGGCCAGTAAAATTTGTAGCTGCAGTTCTTCCCCTTGCTGCAGTATAGGTCCAGTACATGCTGCTTGTCGCTGGCGAACAGCTCCACACTTAGGTCTTCTCGAGAGTAACCCAACTCCTTCAGACCTTGGTCTAGGACTTCCCCCAATAGTTGATAGTCCTCAGTTTTGGAGGCCGCCATCATGTTCGAGGGCTCCTCCTTCGATAGTCTCAGGTAACTCGAGGTATGTTCCGACTGCTCCAGTGGCACAGACTCTCTGCCACTGCCGTGGTCCACGTACAGGAGGTAGGGCGCTTGCAGCGTCAGGGATTGTATCTGGGAGTGCTGCACGAAGAAGTCAGTACCCAGTACAAAGTCGAAGGCCTCAGTGTCCATCACATAGAACCGATGGGCGATAGTTCGAGAGCCCATAGGTACCTCCACTTCACAGTCCCCGCAGCTGTGCACCACATGTCCATCCCCCATGCGTATAGCGGCGGTGGTCATGGTGTTCTTCAGGCTCCCACAAGGTAAAATTTTCTTGGCCACTATAGATATCGTGGCGCCAGTATCCAGTACCCCCAGGTATTCACGTCCCCCTAGTCGGATACGTACCCAAAACACCAGGTCTTGGGTGCCACCAGAGCGTCCCCGTCAGAATTCCGCGGGACAGGTCACCTCGAACCCCTTGTTCCGCAATTTGCGGGCCATCCTCATGAAACGGCTTCTCTTCTTGGCGTTGCCGTCATCACCACCTTCATGCTCACGCTTGGCTCCTTGTTCTTGCTGGGCCTGCGTCTGTGAGCGTGTGGTAGGTCCAGACTGCCCTCCAGAGGGCTCGGAGTTCCCCCCTGAATTAGGGTTGGGGTTACCTCCGTTCTTGTCCTTGTTCTTGTTGTCGTTCTGGCGGTTAGCGCCTCCTCCTCGTCCGCCTTGACCCTTGTCTTGACCACCTTGACCACGTCCTTTCGACTTGCCCTTGCCGGAGTCGTTGCCTTTGGCCTTGCCTCCACCTTTGCCTGAGCTTTTGCCAGGATCTTCCCCCTTAAGCTTCGCCGATAGGCGTTGCTTATGGTAGCACTCGTCCTCGTAGTGCTTCCGCTTACCGCATATTGCACACGTGATGGTGCAGCGGTAATGATCCGGCAGCTTCACTTTGGCGCCGGTGATCTTCTCCTGCTGCTTCCCCTGGACGACGAAGCAATCTCGCTGCTCGCAGTCAGAGGCGTGCTGCAGGTGGCCCTGCTCATCTCTGGCATCACACCAGAACAACTCCTTCACGTTCTCCATTAGGCGGGCGTGGGCGTGTTTGGGGGTAGTCACCTGCCCAGGTCGGGACCCTTGGTACCCTTTGCCTCCAGAACCTCCACCACCAGGACGGTAGTGGTTCAGGTGTTGGTCGCTCTCCTTCTCCAGCGCCATCTCCAGGAGCAGCACGCATAGATCCTCGTAGCGGAGGGATCTAGCCTTGCGCTCAGCCGTCAAACGGCACTCGTCCCATAGCTCTCGGGGGAGCTTGGAGCACAACCAAAACAGCAGGTCGTCGCTGCTGTAGGAACCGGGCGTCAGTCGTCCAGCCCAGTGATCCAAGTCCGCCAACAGCTCGGAGACCCTGCCAGGTTTGGGGTTGTTCGGCAGCACGGGCAGGTTCTGGATCTCGGCCCTGATGGAGAGGTCGGTCTCGTAGGTTGGGTACTGCCTCTCCAGGGCAACCAACACGTCGGCAAAGGTGGCGGAGTTAGTGACGATCTGCCTGACCTGCTTCTCCAGGTACTTCGTCTTGCAGCACTGCAGGAGCAGGTCGCACTTCACTCGCTCACTCGTGTGGGTTTGGCCGGTCAGTCGTAGGAACCGGCCAAAGTTCTCAGCGAACTCGCTGAGGTCCTTGCCTGTGAACTCAGGCAGGTTCACCACTATCTTGGAGGTGGCAATAGCCTTCGCCTCCTGAGCTCGGCGTCCTTCAGGGCGTCGGGTCTTCTTCTTGTTCTTCTTCTTCTTCTTACCCTTGGGGTCCTCGGGGTCCTCAAGGTCTTCATCATCCGATGGCGAAGAAGAAGTCATCGACGGCGGCCCATCATCGGAGGGGTCTCCGCCTAGATCACTGGAGCCATAAGGCTCCACGTCCACCATAGCCCTTAGGGCTGTCAGCCCCAGCTGGTCCAGCTCGGCCCTCGTCGAGTTCGTCACGTGGCTGTAGGGCGGCTGGGCTGTCCTCGGGACGAATGGACTTCTCGGTACTGCTGCAGGAGTCGGCATCGGTCGGCTCCTCAGGCTCCCCAGGGTATTTGTCAACCCTGCCGCCAGGTGGTTAGCCTGTACTTGGTGGGGTGACATTCCCACTGTCGTAGGTGACGCATGGGACGGGATCATCAGGGGCTGCGAAGTTTCTCCCTGATCTCTTGCGTGAGGACGCTCACGATTTGCGAAGTGGCTCCTCGGAGCACCTCATTGATCTCCGACCGCGTCAGGGACCTGCTGGAGGATCTTCCCGATCCTCTACTCCTGCCTCCCAGAGACTCTGGTCCTCTCCTCAACCCACTCAGGGGTGCATACCCAGGTGCACACCCAGGAGCATACCCAGGAACTTCCATGTAGGTTCCAGTGGCGTGGAGTGGATGGGGATGGTCAGCCGCATACCAACGCGGCGCAGAGCTGGAAGCCACCGGCTCACTGGCAGTAGTTGCCTCAAGGAGCGCAGTGGTAGGTGGGCCCATGCCATAGGCGGGGTAGTGAGGCATGCCAGTAAAGCCTGTGCCCTCTGCCATAGGCGGGTTGGTTGTGGAAGTGGATGTAGCGGCGGCTGGGAGTGTGGTGGTTATGGGAGAGGGTGATGCATGGAGGCCAGAAGCGCTTGGTGCGCCTTCGAAGGTAGGGACATCCGTCGGGTCTTGCCCTTGCTCCTCTCCTTCGTCTGCTCCTTCTCCAGCATCCTTCTCGCTCTCGTTCCCTCTCTTCCTCTTCACAGGCTGAGGTTGAGAGACCATTTCTTTGACCGACAGGGCCCCGAAGGCCGTCTGGAGGCCATCCAGGGAGTCCTCCGCCGTATCCATTGGCCCATGTAAGGGCTCCACCGAAGGTACAGCGTCAGGCGCCGGCCTTGCCGGTGCCTCAGGCGCTGGCGCTGTGTTCACATCGGCGTCCACTCTTCCTGGATCCATCTTAATCCACCCTTCTGCTTATGTTTGCCTGCTCGGAGCACTGGTTGTACGGCGCGGGGTCGCTGCCGGTGCACAGAGACAGGCTGCCTCTTGCTACCAGAAAAGTTTATAGTGTTTTCAGCACTGTGTTTTTGCTTCTCCTGCTGCTTGTTGTTGCGGTAGGGTGTCCTGCTGCTGGTTTTGGATGATGAAAAGCTTTTGTTTGTTGAAATACAGTAAAGCCAACTCAATCCAGGATAGCCCAAGCCAATAGTATGCAAGGAGAAGGTAATTCAGGATCAAAGCATGAAGGGCTGCAGTGTAAACAGTGAAAGGTGATTAGATATTCACAGAAACTGCAACTCAGGATACAAATGAATGCATATTCACAGAGATAGCTGAAATGTTTTGGGAAAAGAGTTAGAAAACTGCCTCAGGATCACTCTCTCTCCACAGTGCCATCTTAGGAGATGTGCACTCTTTGTTTTGAGTCCCATATGTGCTGAGGTGGCATGGTATGTGGCGATGAGGTCACTGCCATGTCACATGGGATCTTCCTACTTAGCTAGGCTGACCAGGAATTGAACCCAGGACCTCTCAAAAAGAGGTGCCTAGCCCCCTATGGTGCATACCACTAGGGCAGATAAGTATTCATGGAAAAACATAGATAAATTCATAGGCTCTACCTTAGGCATGTCAGTGCTCAGTCAACTCAGGAAAAGATGTTTTACTTCTGATTGAAAGGGGATAAAGGGGTCCACTCCATATCCTGATTGGGTGTTTGGTTCCATAGGTCAAAATGTGTTCTCACCCCTTTTGGCTGGACCAATACTAAGATAAAAATGCATGGATGCTCAGTGCATCTCTAATACAACTAGAGTATGTCCCAAAGCAATGGAAAAGCACTTTTTCTTACTAGCATCAAGCACCAAAATGCAAGATGGTCTTGACTGCGTCCTTAGTAGTGCTTGTGTGCTATCTATCATGGTTGATTTGATCCCGCTTTCTTTGCTTGGCACATCCATGGCTTATGTTTTACCAATATTGATTTCAACATGCTGACGGTAAATGCGTCATTACTATCGAACACCCGTCTATTTCAACAGTAACCGACAATCAAGATAGGGGGCCGTGATTGTGACAAAGTCCCGATGCTTGTCCTTAATTGAATTTGTGTGCTATCTATTTTGGTTGATTTCATCCCGATCTATTGGTGCATTATTGGTCACCTTCAACAAAATATATCTTGTAACATGATCGCGGCAGTCGGACAACTATACTAGTTGACTGACACCTGTGACATGCCACCAGTAAGTGATTTGTTCATTTTTCTCTGTGACGCTACAGTCTTTATAATATTTCAACCAATTGGCGATAGCGATTCCTCCGTGGATGCGACGGCATTACTGTCGGAACTGCGGCGGTTTTGTGCATTCATACATTCTAGCCGATTTCCCTTTTGTGTATGTTTCATTTGTGATTTGGCATCTTTTGTTCATGCTAGGGGATCTTTCACTTGAGCGGCTGCTAGCCGGCCACCAAAGAGAAACAGAAACAAGCAGCACTCACAATAGCTTGGTGGACAATACAATGCACAATTTCCCGGAAAACTTTCTGTTGTTGTGCCTGCTTTGCTTGTTCCGAGTTCTGTCGCATCTTGAACGTTTTGAAGAACGGTGACGATCGCTGCAGCCACACGCACTACACCCCCCAAAAACATTTTTCAAACTTATTTCACTACTTTGGAAAGGTGTAAAGCAAACTCACTATCTGAGATCCATTCTCCATAAAAACTTTCGGAAGCCAACAAAACAACCCATTTTCTGTTGTGAGTAGTTTTTGGGACCAATACTCATGTTTTGCCACACATTTTTGTTGCCCTGCAATTCAAAGTCCACATTGCATGCACAACAATGGAGAATTTCTGCTCATATTGCCATTCGGACGGTCGCACTATAATGTGCGCCATGTGTCAAAGAAGACACTTTTGCCTTGAGGTTTTCAATTGTTTTACAACTATGACAAATACATAGTGGAATTTTAGCCCTCACCTAAACCAGCACTGGCATAGTCTTCCAATGGGTGAACAGGTAGGAGCTCTGTGGCATTTTCTAGTTGGCAGGGCACTTCTTTCTGGTGTGGATGGGGTCCTGCAGGACTTGCCTTTTTTTTTGCATTGCTGTTAAGGGTGGAGCCTCACCTTGCCCATTGCTACTCGGCGTGCTTGCGCCTCAGATGCTCCTTTCTTCTTAGTGCTTTCGCATTGTTGTTGTGTTTGATAGTTGGCTGCAGCTGCAAAACAGGTCTCAAAGGTCACCAACCGATTGTTTGGTGAGGGGGCGCAAAAACAGGCACGGGTGGGGAATGGTAAAAAAAAAGATGCCCGGCGCGCTGATACTCCCCCAACGTGCATTCACGTAGAATCTGTCTGAATGCTGCCACCATGGAATTGTGGAATGAAGCGTGAATTCCTGCTGCACAGTAGATGCTGATTGACCTGGCAGATTTTGCAAGAGCATACACCCTGACCCCCCTTGAATAGTAACCACCTGCACACGACGATATCCTCTCGCTCCCGGGGGACATACCCAAAATGATACTACCTTGTGCAACCAGCAAACACACAGGAGAAGCCTTCTAAGTAAATTTGTAAAACTGAAAATGAGAGGGTGCCCTCGCTGGTTACTGTTCAAGGGCGGTTACTATTCAGGGACAGGGGGGATACACACAAAGGTACCCTCAGGGGAGTATGACAAGTGGAGTGTAAGGGCTATGATAGCATGATAAAGGCTGGGACAGAGCACAGTGCTCTACGGCCATTGTCAATGCAGACGCTGCTGGTGTCTTTTGGACAAAACGAACAAGCGAGGTCCTTGGTCTGACAAATGGGGACTGCAGGCTCAAAAGTGGCCAGAACTGGCCTGTTTTCCCCCTCATGCAAGCATGGCCAAGGTCAGGGAAACTGTGGTCAGATGGGTATTGCATGCTCCAACAAAGCCACGCCTACACACACCCAGATGCAAGCACATTGGCTGGGGGGGGGGGGGTGCCTGTTACAACAACACTGGCTGAAATTACTTAAAATCAAGTCGAAGTGGGTTGCAACTCCAAGCAGACTCTTGCTATGACTAGAAGCAACTCTTCGTGCATGACCAGCACTACAACCATGCAGAAACATGTCACATTGCATTCTTGACCACACAAATTGCAATGAGAAAAACAACGGTCAGACCAGCTTGCCATCCCTCAACAAGGCAGCACTGGTGCAAGGATGGGAGGGGGGTACGGTGTGGTGCAGAGGTACAGTCCTGTGCCCATACACAGGTGACAGATGGCCAATATCTGGTTCTGACCCAACCACAATAAATGATTGCCAGTCCTACAGACCTAACCCATGCAAAACAAACGACTGGCAATCATACTCAACTACGTTCCACATCTGATGTAACTGCTGTGACAGGTGATTCATGGTTTTCGCTCAATGTGGAAAAAAAAAATCCCTGGCCCACTTGGCCTCGGCCATGTGGCCCCATCTCGGGCCCGGAGGGGGGTCCTTGGTTTGGCTGAGCCAAGATTCCCAGGGCAGAACAGATGACTGGCCTTCACACAGTCCTGACCCATGCAGAACCAATGACGGGCAATCATTCAGTCTCAGTGCATGCATCATCAACGACTGAATGTCAGTGGCTGAATCCCACAACAGCTCAATTCTAACCCCCAGGGCTCATGAGCCCCCCCTGTTTGCGCAGCGCCTTGTCTTAGCAGTGCGGGATCTTGGGGGGAGCTCAGAACACCACCAGCCAGGCGGGCACCCCGCAGCACAATCGGTGCAGTGAGCTTGCCACCAGGAAAGATCGCATCCGTCACAGCAGAAAGTAACCCTCCTCGCCTTTGCGCCAGCACACTGAAAGTCAGGAAAACAACGGTCAGACGGGTTCCCGTCCTTAGACAAGGCAATGCTCATAAGAAGAAAACTAAAGGAGCGGTCAGAAAAGCGACGGTCAGATGGGCCCCCGTGCTTAGCCATAATCCGACGATGGTCGTCAACCTCCAGCATCCCATCGGCAGAAACTCAGTTCGTAAGTCCATGACTCACGGCAGAGCCGCAGCCACAAATAAGTCCAACCACGGCGAAGCGGTCCCCGTGCGTAGACAAGCCCGTGCTTGCACGGGGGGGGGGGGGGGGACAACTGGCACCAGATTTATGGACCCCCCTGACCTCTCGCTGTCAGCACTGGATGCTGGGTGTACGCATGGTACCCACCAGCTGGTACGTTGCACGGCTCACCACACTGCAAATTGGCAAATGCCGCTAGACATATGACAACCAGACCGGCTACAGCAACTTGAGCAGACGATCACAGCCAAACGGATAGAACGGTATTGCAGTTGCAGACCAATTGTTGTCGTAGGTGGAACTCTCAGGCATGATCCAGCCCCTGTTTCCCTCCATAACCGGCTCAGAAACATGTCACCACCACCACCATCACCAGCACCACCACAAGATCTAGGGTCAGAAAAACAATGCTTGGGCGTGAAAACGAGTCGTCTGTCAGGAAAGGCATTTTTTTTTTGCATTCTGGTACAGCCACGTCAGCTTCCGCTTTATTCTCCACGACGCTGCGCACACAGCCGTGCAGACCGGGGGGGGGGGGGGTGCAGTGGGGGACGTGGGGGCTCAGCTCAGTTTTGTCACGTGGCAGAACATCACTCTGTGATGCAACCACCGGCGGCACAACAATCTTCTTTAGGGCAGAGAGGGTTGGAAGCACCGGGTGCATGCGACCCTGATACGAAATATTTACAGCTGTCGGGAAAAATGTGGGAGCCTCGCGATGGGGCAAGAAAACTACCAACCGCAGAGCACGTCAGAGCGGGATTCCCCGCTGAGCCACAATCTGACGATGGTCGTCACCTTGGGCATCAGAACCTCAACAACATCATTCTCCGCTTCGACAAGGCCGTACTTATTTACAAATGGGTCTTCAGGGGGTTTGCGTTTACCATCAGCACTGTGGTGCTCGGTCGTTAGTTTCCAAAGAGTCGCCCCCCAACACCACAACGACGCTCTCGAGCCGCCGTGGACACTCTACCGTCATGATCAATAGTGAACAGCCCGCATTTATTCCAAGACCCTCCTCACAGTGCAACGGGAAGGACAGGAAGGACGGGATGCAGTGCACTGTGCTCTGCGAACAGGAGCGAGGGGGGATCAGAGAGCTGCTCAGCCTCCGGAGTTTGGGGCGATCATGGCTGCTGCAACACACCTACTTGCATGTCTATGTGCCTAATCCAACCGCTTTCCATGTGGATTCGGCATTTTGGTTCCTCACTGCTGACAGCACCAGCTACAGCAGCAGCAGCAGAGGCAGCAACGAGGACAATCAAAACCACAACCACACCCTGGCCTACCCGGACCATGCACAAAGCTGCATTGGTTGCTGCTACGTATCCCCTGCTGTACCTGGATCACACACACAATAGTACATGGGTTGCAGCTGCGTGCCCCCCCCCCGCCCCCCCTCCATTGACACAACCAAAACACGTGCGGACCCACAGAGGGTTGGAATCTGCAGTGGCGAGAGGCCAATAGGCCCCGCCAAAGGCAAACAAACCAAAACCACTGCCTTGTGCCAACCGCCTCCCCCCCCTTGTTCAACAATGTGTAACAACAACACCACCACCACCACAACAACAAGCACCACCATAACTGCTACCAACAGTCTCAGCGACGCCATCACCAAGATCAAGGTCAGTCTCCCAAACATCAGACCCCAGCGATTCACCCACACCTGACAATGCCCTTACCAGACCCGAACCCTTCCTGCCAACCAACACCACCGGTATGTACCGTAAGACGGCCCGAAATCCTTCGTTCTCCAACTTCACGTTCACCCTGCCCTGCCACGGTACTACGGTCCCGGGGCAACAGGATTCGGCATTCCCCACGGCTTGCGGTAGTCCAGGTAAACTTTGGCAGACTTCAGCTGGTCCAGAGCAGCCACCCATTCGTACTTCACGAGCTCCTCAGCGCTGAGCCCCAGGTCCTCCGCGAGCTGCCCCATATGCTCCGGGTACAACGCCTCCTCAGCCTCTTGCACTTGTGCTGCAGCTTTGGCCAAAACCAAAGTGGCGTTGGCGTCGGACTCGCTGCGAATGTGCTGCTGCCGCGCGTTGTGTGCAGCACGCTCCAGGTCGATCTGAGCGGAGATGTTGGCCAGGATGCTCTCGGTCTCCTTCCTGATGAGGGTCACGTTGCTGAAGATCTGCAGGCGCTGGTTCTCAGTCTTCTGGTTGTACTGGAGCAACTGCCGTGTCGTCTCGGCCTCGATGCGCTTCACCCCCGTCTCGGTGTTCTTCTTGATGGTGGCAATCTCCAAGTCGATGGCCACCAGCATCTGCTTGGTCACTTCCGCATACTCCGCGAGGGCTGCGGTGATGTTGGCCTCCACCCGCTCAGTCTCCCGCTCCCAATACGATGTGTTGACCAGGAGATCGTTGGTGACGGTGATCAGCACGTTCGTCTCGTTGCGGACCTGTTCGTGTTAGTTGCAGTGTGCAAGGTGGGGAAGGACGTGTGTGCACGTGTTTGTGTGCCAAGGTAATCAGTTCCAATGATGCTCAAACCGCGAAGTTCAACTCCTATGATCCTACTGTCGCTGCAAACCAGTGCAGCCTGGCACGGCCCCTGCTGGTCCCTCCCTGCGTCCCCTGCCCTCTAGCACCCACCAGAACTTGAAATGAGGACCTGATCACTGAGCAGCTGGTCTTCAATCTTTTGGTCAAAATTGACGCGCAGCAGCTGCAGACCCTCCAGTTTGGCGTACCGCGTCCGCAGCACAGCATCTAAAGCATTGAATAGCGTATTCTCGAATTTCTGGCGCTTGGTGAAAAACTCCTCCGCCGTGAACTTGGGGCCGACATTGTTAAACGCCCCAATGGCGTCACGGACGAAGTACTGCTCGTAGTCAAACTTGTACTGGTCGAACAAATTGTAGATCTGATCTTCAATTAGGGTGTATTGCAAGCTTAATTCTATGACATTGATGAACTTATCCTCCGTGCGGACCGACACTGGGCCTCGTCCGCCATTCCTTTGCGCTGTCGCTGAGAATTCAACCGTCTGCTGTGTACTGGGGAATTTGTGGAAAGCATTGCCAATGCCGACCAAGTGCTTGCCAGGCCCATACGCCGTCTGGTCCAGAATCACTCGACTTGCCGTGGAATACAGCAGTCCGTACTCATGGTAGTCTACTCTTTGGTAACTGACTGCAATCAAGATGGCAGTGATGATGAGACCAATCGATACGACCACGCCGCCCCACTTCCAGACCAAATCCCTGCGGAGCCCGCACACCGTCCCACGACAACATTCCATGGAGTGTCCGCACCCGGAGAGGCGTAGACGAACAAGACACCCTGAAGACGCAGAGATGTACACATGCCCCCTGTCACCACCACCATTACGTCACAAATGTACACCATCATGCATCAACATACTCCTGTCCAACCTCTGCTTGGCAAGCGGGGTGGGTAGTGATTCGCCCCAGCCAGACCACCCGCTGACCAACCAACCCACTCTCCGTCAATCCCTCTTTCAGGAGGTTTCAGTGCCCTGCCACCTGGTGAGTGCCTTCTAGCATTGCTTCAAAGTTGCCAAAAGGCTGTCCACAAAGCCTGCTATAGGGGCACCCTTGCACTGCACGCGCACTGCGCGCTAATTTTACACTAGGTTCCCCCCGAAGAGACCCCAGGCCCACCCCTTCCAAACGCCCCTAAATTTAGGTTACCCAAACTACCATAGTTGAAGACAAATGGAAGCTACTTTCCCTCCACATAAGACATCATGCAAAATGCGGAAGGCCATGAACAGAGATGGTCGCAACCCCAAATGTCCACTCGCAACAACACATGTCCTTCTTTCTGTTCAATTGTCCACTAAGTACAAAATCAGAATGAGCAACTTGTGTGCACAACATGACACAGTTGCTGAATTAAAGCACTGTGACATTGTTACATGTATGCGTGTCAATGCAATCCGTACAATATTGCAACTGACACTTGTCACACATGGACATCTTCTTAGGGTTAGACTTGGTGCAACAAAGGGCACATACATCCCCATCGTCACCCACCACATCCTCATCATCATTGTCCTCCTGCGTAGGTGCAGCACACACAAGCACAACACAAACTCAGGCACGAGCTCCATCACTGGCCACTGGTGGGCTGTGGGTTCAGTATTGTGTGAGTGTCTGTGAGTGTATGGAAACAAGTCGTCATATAGGGCGGGCGGGCGGGCAGTGACCACCCAAATATAAAAATATTCTGAAATAAGATATGGACATGCATGGAAAATCTGGCGATTCCCTAATATGAATCCCTAATCAACCTCTGTTTTCAACTTGTGGTACAACCACGCTTCCTCATCAGCAGGGATGCAGCCTCGCATAGGGCATTCAACTGTAGTCAAGCAAAAATTGGGCACTTTGTCACACAACTCCACGCCAAAGCATAGAATTCCATCACCCCAACTCAAGGGCCCACACTAAAGTGTGGGAGTCCATGGTGAAGATGAGCAAAAAAAAAAGTGTGAAAAGGGGTGGAAATGGGTGAAAGTGGGTAAAAATCCAAAAGTGCCATACCCCCAATGCGGAAGAAGCATCAAAACCTATGCTAGGGACAACGATGATGCCCCTAGTATCACAAAGTATGGGTCTCCAGTACGGCTAGACGCCCAACTAGTTGCACTGTGCCCACACTGCGCGCGCACTGCGCTAAGGGTGCCCCCCCAAGGTCCCTAATCACCTTGTCAGGGTGCGTGGACAAAATGGATTTCAAAAACTGAAAATGCGATCGCAGTCGCTCATCTGAGTCATCGGCGAACGTGCGGTGAGTATCATATTTTACATCCGGGCCAGTGAGGCATAAATTCCTGTATTGAACCCCATACGAGGTTTCATGCTTGCTGGGCGTTGTCTTGCCTACAACCTCGCGTGTGGTCAACACACGAATTGTATTCTTGGGGGGCTAGGCGAACTTTTTATGCATTAATGTTGCCAATAGTGGCATGAATAGTATATGTTTTTGGGACCACATTATCCAGAAATACCCACAACATGCGGGGTTCAATTGTATCTGATGGGCTGTGGTGTAGGCATAGTGCAGCAAGAGCATGTTGGAGCTTAGACTAGACATCACTGGGTTCCGGCAGTTCAACATTTGCTGAATCAGCATCTATAAGGTCCCCCTCAAAGATGAGATCTGAGGCGGAGGCGGAGGGGGGGGGGGGCGCAGAGGATGCACTTCCCTGGCTACTACTGGACATTTTCCAATCTGTTGAAAGGGGAGAAGCAGTGGGAAAAAGGACATCCGAGGCAGATGGTTCAAGCACGCCCCTTTGGAGGTTCTGCACGTCAATATACCTGATGCCTTTGATAAACACGCTGGGCACAAAGATAGGGACAAACACAATGATATACCCAATGTCCTTACACAAGCTTCAGTACTTAATGTTGCACTTTTCTTCCACCCTCCTAGTTTGCATGCAAAGCAGGCACCAAGATTGCAGACAACATTCCTGTACTTTACGTCTCCAAGATTGCGACCAAAATTTCTTCCGAGCGCCCATAGGCATCTTGGCCGAGAAGTCCCCCGGATTTCGCTACCGATATTGGTTGCGTTTTTTGGGCCGCTCTCGCGACCAAACCTTCCGAGCATTTTTCCAGGCGTCCAACAGTACCCATTTCAAACACCCGGTACCAACCCTACCAGACCGTATCGCATGCCCATCACTAGGTACATCCAAAAATTGCCCCCGGTGAGGAGAGGATATCGCTCTCTTTTCTATGTTCTATGTTGTGCACATGTACCACATGTGGTGCTGCCTCGGTCAATTGATCGTTCAATTGCACCCTTGACAAGGCGACAGGAGAAATGGCCACCAATGTTTTCCTCGAAGGTAGCTTTTTTAATTTTGCGATGTTGGACGGAGGCCAATGGCCGATGCATCTTAGCAACGCGCGACCGGCTCCGCCTGGGAGCAACCAACCGACAAACAGTGGTCTTAGAAATGCGAAAGCCACCACCTACATTGCTCTCCACGGCTTTGGCAATATTCTTCCAAGTTGCCTAGTCTGTGTGCTCAATGTTCGGGGTGTCCCGCTTTCCATCCACGCAACCCTCCCCATACTTACCCAACACTACGACAGCACGCTCCACTTCATTAGGAAGGTCAAACCTGCGGGCCTGTGCCTCGTCCAGCTTGCGCCGCTTGCGGGAATGGTTTGGCGGGGCAATCATGCCAGTTATGAACTCAGCGCGCCTTTTTTTTGTGTCCACAGTTGCGTACATGCCTTGACGTCTTTGGCGGTCGCATACATGGACAACTCAAATTGAGCAGTTGCCAAAATAGACGCACTTATAAGGGCATGAGAGTTCTGGACGGCCTGCTCATCCCAAGCAAAGTGCTTTTTCAGTGTTGTATTGCTCGTCATTGTGGAAAGACAAGACTGAAAAACTCTACGGGCTACACGTGTAGGCAAACATGCCAAATATTGACGTACCGGCGACGCGGCAATCTTTTTTCTGGTCGTTGAGACAACCATGCACTGCGCCCGGTGCTTTGACAAAACATCAATCAATGCAGTCAACTCCACACCAGGTTTCGGGCCGGGGTTTTGCTCCGAATGCAGGATCTTCACTTCGCAACAAACGACATTTGTATAGCTAGCGGCCCCTCCTGCTAATCTTCCACTGGAAAGCACTTGGCAACAAATGACATTTGTATAGCGCTTCGTCTTGCTAAACCGGCGCTCAAAAGCACTGATGGTTTGATGAAAAGGAAGCATACACTAAAAAAAGGGGGGCGCCGTTGGCGCCATGGATCCTAGCCTTTTCATTAGTGAGAATGGTGTATGTCTATTGAGCCCTTTTCCCAAACCCCCCACCCAGTTTTGGGGGGCTCTATTGACCCCCCCCCCCCCCCGGAACTGAAAACCCGGCATGCCCGGAAGTGAAAATCTGGCATGCCCAGTTTTGAACCCCCCCCCCCCGCTCTTTTTGCTGGATCCTTGGGTTTGTGGTGACCCCAGTTGCAGGATAGAATCTTTTTAATGACAGCAGGAACCTCAACCTCAGGAAGATCAAGATATACAGGGTGGCATTGCTTCCAAAAATTGAGGTGTGTTGTTGTGAAATTATCCATGAAGACCAGCTGCAAGCATTTTAGGTTTATCTTTATCCGGTTGTACAGAAACAAGGAAATATGCCCTGGCCTGATGCATAAAAGCCTACTCCCGCACAGTGAGAGGT
Organism: Eutreptiella sp. 'Long Island Sound 2002'; assembly: GCA_964036045.1. NCBI lineage: Eukaryota > Euglenozoa > Euglenophyceae > Eutreptiales > Eutreptiaceae > Eutreptiella > Eutreptiella sp. 'Long Island Sound 2002'. The sequence goes on from OZ038385.1 coordinate 7,588,501, forward strand.
TGTGCCTAAGCGGGAGGGGACGAGACACACAGATCGGGGTTTATTTTCAGTGCGATCTCCATCACGCTCTCTCAGACCCTGTGAGTGCCACGGCGGCGTCGTCTCGCACCCCCCCCTTCTGGGAGAAGAACCCCTCCTCTCTTACCGCAGCACTCAGCCAACAGAATGCACCGTTTAATAGGGGGAGTCTTTGCACTGCGCGCGCACTGCGTGCGCACTGTGCGCTACTTTTAGACTATGTTCCCCCGAAGAGCCCCCAAGCACACCCCTTGGAAACGCCCTTAGAATTAGGTGACCCAAACTGCCCCAGCTCAAGAAAGTTGCAAACTACCTTCCCTTCACATAACACACATCATGCACAATTCAGAGCACCCTGTTGCTCCAGAGAGGAGATGAGCACACCTTTGAGGTGGAGTGTGCTTGAGGAAGAAAAAGAAGCGGAACAAATGTTCGCGTGGAAGTAAATCATCATGCCCATACTTTAGCCAAAACTCCTCGGCAGAGTGGGCATCAATACCCATATAACTGATTTGCGTCCTTAGTGAACGAGTTCCACCACAACGCTTAATCCACCACTCAACACCATCTTTTTGCGAGTCAAGAGGGTGAGCTCTGGTGCTTTTCTCATGCACATGGAGCAACATCTCCAGGATCTTGTCTTCCGTTTGTTTGTTCATTTTTGCCACCTCCTTGTCCCGGTTTCCTCAATAGCACCGGAAGGTTGCGGCCCAAAAGAGGGCGGAAATGCTACATCACCCTTGCATTCTCGGGGGTCCCCAACAAAGGGGGACAAAATCAGAACTCAAAACCTCCGCTACGGGTCACCATGATGCCCCTAGGGGCCCCTAGTATCTCAAAGTATGGGTCTCTAGTACGGCCAGACGCCCAAATAGTTGCACTGCGCGCGCACTGCGCTTGAGGCGCCCCCATAGAAAGAAAGGAAATTTTGGAAAAGGAAATTTTCAAAAAGGGGCAACCAATGGTTAACCAACAGCTGAATGGCTGTCCTGCATCCACAACAACCATGAAGAACCCAATTTTGTAGAGAAAAATCAGGCGTTCTGGATCTGGGTAATAAACAATACCCAAAAGGATGCATGGTGCGCGCTCGGATCAAGCAACACCCCCTAAGGGCAGGCTTGCGCAAGGGGGGGTGGACGTACTCATTACTCCCCTCTTGCATCAAAATCACTCTGCTTGATTGTCTGCGTAAACGCAAGTGTCCACAGATTCATCCATGGGGAAGTTCTTGCACTGTGTGTGCGCACTGCGTGCGTACTGCGCACGTAGAGGCTGGGATACTCACCCAAGTAATACGGTTGGTGGTGACCGTATTATTTCCTCGGAATCCATTTCAGAAAAATGAACAATCCAAAAATATTTGACTATTTATGGAAGCACTTTTCCTTTATAGGAAACCAAGGGCACAGGATCAATGTTCTACCACCAAAAGGTAGCTAGGGTGGGAGTATTTGCCGACATCCAAAACTTCGCTTTGCATGTGCATTGCGTGCATGGCATTCCCCATATCTATGGAAACTCTGTCCATCACACAATCAGGAACCTGTAGGAACCAGTAAAACCTGGGGTCTTGGAGTATCGGGGTCTCCAAAGCCGAAAGGACTAACTTGGCTATATAAGGCCTTCTCACTGGGGAGATACAACACTGTGTGCATGGGCATCCCCTTTCAATACAATTTTATTGCCAATCTGCTGCACAAAATGTGACAGGGTCCGTTGCTCCTATTCGGTATGTCCAAAGATAAGGTGAAGTAAACCAAACACAGGTCCGTACACACTGCCTTGAGATGAGCAACTCCAGTGACACTGCTGAATGTTGATCACTTGCACCAACACCTGGTTCCAAGAAATGACCAAGCAGAATATGCGAAAGGCACACATAGTGGCTCTGTCAAACATGACCAAGAAAATGGTAGAAAAGAAATATCTGGTTGACAGCCATATGAAACAAATCTCGGCAATAATATAGTGAGTCCCTGACTCCGCGCCAGTCAACAAAACCACCCAGAGCCAACGATCCAGCAAAGGGTGGCCATATAATTCCAGCGGGATTCAGATGCACATAGCAGCGTGCATTTGCAAAGCACCACTCATCCCGCATGCAGGCATTCAGATCCTGCAGTGCTGCTACCAGGAGCTGCTGCTCCGCTTGCTAGAGATGATGCGTCCCTGATTGGCCCTCTGCAACATGTCAAGATATTCGCGAAACACAGATGATGTCAAAAAGATGCTGACCAAAGGAGCTCCTTGGGAGAACGCTTGTGTCGCGCGTGCCTCAGGCGGCTCCACAATGGAGTGTGTGAGGCAGGCTCGGGGACCACTTTTTCCTCTCAGCTGACAATTGGAGCAGAATTAGGATATGTGCAGCTCTGGCCCTGGTACTTGGGGTCATAACCCCCCCGCCCTCCCTTTGTCTCAACAACGGCTGGTGCCCAAACGGAAACAAGGTATTGTTGTCTGGAAAAATTGCAATACCAAAACCAGCAAAGCTTGACCCAAGACCAGGGCCCTTCTTGCGCGAAAAGGATGCGTTCCTTTGCGCCTCCCCCAACCAAACCCACATCACATGCAACCTCAATGAAATGCAAGTCGCTGACTTTGGCAACCATCGAGGTATTGACTGTATATTCCGAGGAAAAGGACTATTCATACTTGTGCTGGAAAATGTGCCTGGACCTGCTGCTACAGGTCTCTATTCTTCCCCGCAGACAGTTAGTGATTCTTACAAATGCTTGGATTCCACTGCTGTCCACTCAAGAAGAAACCCGAATCAAGAACTTCACCAATGCTAGAGCATCTGCACATGGGGCATCAAAGGAAAGCCAGTGTGTTATATTTTCTCAAAACCATCATCAGCCACGCACTGCACCGCTAAGCAAGAACGCGCCTCCTTAAGCACCGTGCTGTACCAAAAACGACTGATACCTTAAGGACAGCCCTGCCCAAAACGCGGTGCACTATTCTGAAACTCAAGGGGTCAAAACATGCCGCAATGCCATCATGCCCAAACCAGCTTCCCTGACACAATTGTCGGCCATCTTGCAACCCAATTCCAGAACCAGAAAGTGAAACCTCTCATTGCTAAAAAAAAAAAACCACTGCATGCTCCATGACGCAAACAATGACTGAAACAATGCCGAACCTTGTTCAGACATGGAAGTCGCCTAACAGGGGGAGGGGTCAGAACTGGGATGCCTAACCTTCACAGGACACTGCCAGGCACCACAGGCGCTGGGGAACACCTGTAAAGCATTTGGAGCCAAACATTTGCAGCAATCCACACACGCAACTGGTGTTAGGCGTCAGCAGAAAACCCCGTGCCTCCTGCACGATGCTCTCTCCTCGAACAACCCCAACTTCATGACACATTAAATGCTGATGCCAGCCCCAGACAGATGAAGCATCTGCATGTCAGGCAGGCTTCAAGCGGTTTAACAGGGGAGTTTACAACAATAACCACTTGAAGAGGAATACGGCGGCGCCGATGGTTATAGCAATAGTGATGATCCTGGGCGTGGTGACAGCTGTACTCCGTGGTGTATCATTTGATGCCGTAATACTGGTCGTATCGCCGTCGGTATTCCCCTCGCGCAGCGTAAAGCTGATCGTGCGACCCTTGTTCCAGAATCTTGCCCTCCGACATCATAATGATGACGTCACAATTCTTAATGGTGGAAAGCCGATGGGCAACGATCAATACTGTCATCTTGTCAGTCATGATGATATCATCCAGAGCCGCCTGCACCTCCTGCTCGCTCGTGTTGTCAAGCGCACTTGTTGCCTCATCGAGCAGCAACAACGTCGGTTTGCGAATAATGCACCGAGCGATGGCCACCCGTTGCTTCTGGCCGCCGCTGAGCTGCGAGCCCTTTGCGCCCACGTTTGTTTCGTAGCCCTCCGGGAGCGACATGATGTACTCGTGTATGTTCGCCTTCCGCGCGGCGTCATACATCTCCTCGTCCGTAGCAATCGGTTTGCCATACTTAATATTGGCTGCAACGGTGTCATCGAATAGAATAGGCTCTTGGGACACAATGCCGCAATGCGCCCTCCACTTCTGCACGTTCAGCTCCTGGAGCAGGAGCGAGTCCGGGGACACGTGGCCGGCCGGAGGGTCATAGAAACGCCCGGGCACGTACCCCTCGAGGCAAATCCGGCCCCCCAACGGGTCGTAGAAGCGCATGAGCAGCGAGATGATCGTACTCTTGCCGCAGCCGGTGGCGCCCAAGAGAGCGACCCGCTGCCCCGGGGCGAAGGCCAAGTCCAAATGGCGCAGGATCGTCACCTCCGGGCGGCTGGGGTACCGGAACGACACGCCGTCGAACTTCCCGCGACCCGTCACGGCCTCCATCACAAAGCCCCGGGGGCTCGTGCAGTCGATGCTGGGGACCGTGTCGATCAGCCTGTAGACCCGGTCGGCGGCCTTGTGGCCCTCGCCCTGGTCCCCGGACATGGCGAACACCTCCCCCACCCCCATCGCCCCCATCAACACCCCGAAGCTGCACTTCAGGACGTTCGCGAACCCGATCTCGCCCTCGTGCAGCAGGCGGCCCCCGTACCAGAACGACAGCGCGAACGCCCCGAAGATGATGAACTGGGAGAACCCGAAGCTGAGGCCGAACACCACCGCCTTCTTCCCGCTGTGCTTCGCGGGGCCGTCCAGGAAGTGGGTGTACCGCTCGATTTGAATGGCTTGAAGGTTGAAGGCGAAGACCGTCCGGCACGCGCTGATGCTCTCGGCTGCCACTTGCCCACTGGCATCCGTTCCCGTCCCGCGTTTCTTCGCGACGCCGTACATGTACCTGTTCGAGATGATCCCCGCCACAATCAACGCAGGCACGCAGCTCCCGGTGACGAGGGTCAGCTTCCACGAGGTCCTCCAAGCGATCACCAGCCCACCGATCAAGCAGACCGTGGCTTGGACGTAGGCTCCAATGGCACCCCCCCACACGTTTTGGATCAGGGTTGTGTCGGTCGCCAAGCGAGCGCAAAGGGCCCCTGATTCGTTCCCGGGCATATCAAAAAACGCGATATCTTGACGAACAAGCGCCTGGAACAGCTGCTGCCTGAGCCTAGAAACCAGCTTCTCCCCCGCGAAGTTCAGGCAGTACACCTTGGCGAGGAGTGCGAAGAAGTTCAGCAGCCCAAGGCCGATGAATTTGAGGCACCACTTCCAAATGACTTGTTTCAGGTTCGGCTGGTAAAAGACGGTGACGATGTTCGAGAACAAAACGGAATAGATCGGGTAAGACGAACCGGCGGCAGCGGCCCCAAGGGCCCCCAATAACAGCCAAACCCATTCCGGGGAGTTGACCTTGGCGGTGCGCCACACCGCGTTCTGCGCCTGGGGGCCCTTGTCGGGGCCCGCGGCCGTGGCGTCCTGCTGCGCCCCGGTCAACATGGAGCCCCCTCCCGAGCCCTCCGCCTCCGCAAAGCCTCCTTCTTGGGGCTGCCCCGGAGTTGGCGGCGAGGCCACATCGCTGGCCTGTTGCTGCGCGTACACCATCTGAGCGTACTCCCCATTGGACTCCATGAGGGTGTCGTGCGTCCCGGATTCGAGCAGTTGCGAATACCAAGCGACGCTGCCCTCGGGCGCCTGAGGGTCCCGCGGCTGGATGAAGCAGATCAAGTCGGCGTCTTGGATGATCACGAGCCGGTGGGCGATCGTGATGACGGTCCTCCCCTGCATCACGTTGTTGAGGGCCTGCTGGACGATCGTCTCGCTGTTGCGGTCCAGGGCACTGGTCGCCTCGTCCAGGAGGAGGATCTTCGGGTTCTTGATGATGGCGCGGGCGATGGCCACGCGCTGCTTCTGGCCCCCGCTGAGCTGCGACCCGCCCTCCCCCACGTGCGTGTCGTACCCGTGGGGCAGTCGGTCGATGACGTCGTGGATGAACGCGTCTTTGCACGCCTGGACGATGTCCGCCTTCGACGCGTTCGGGTTGGCCCATTGGATGTTCTCGAGGATGGAGGCCGAGAACAGCGTGGGCTCCTGCGTCACGATGCCCACCTGCGCCCTCCACCAGTGCAGGTTGAGGTCCCGGACCGGGACGCCGTCGATCAGGATCTCCCCCGCGTCGACGTCGTAGAACCGCTCGATGAGCGACACAACGCTGCTCTTGCCGCTGCCGCTGGGGCCCACGAGGGCCACTTTCTGGCCCGGCCGGATGACGAGGCTGAAATCCTTGAAGATGGGGGCGTCGGGCCGCGAGGGGTACCGGAAGGCCACGCTCCGGAACTCGATGTGCCCCGTGAGGGACGGCAGCACCGCGCCGGCCGCGTGCTCGTCCGCGTTCATGGCCGGGGCCCGGTCGATGATGCTGTGCACCTTCCGGGCGGCCCCCTTGGCCTCGTTCATGGCCGCCACGACGGGGGCGGCGACGCCCAACTGGAAGCCCCCGATCAGGACGCAGAAGAACACGGAGACGATCTCGCCCCCGTTGGACAGCCCCCACTCCACCAGGTACGAGCCGTACCAGAACGCGAGGGCGTAGGAGCTGAACAGGATGCACAGTGTCGACCCCACGCTGGTACCAACGTAGAACCCTTTCCACACGCCCACCTTCTCCGCCTGGCGGATCTTCTCGTTGTACCGCTGGCACTCCCGCTCCAGCGCGTCGAACGCTTGCACAGTTCGGATTGACGAGAGCACTTCTTGGGCAATGCCGCCCCCTTGAGCGTACGCCTGTTGCGCCTTTTCGCTGGCGGTGCTTAGCACTTTGCCCAACACAGCCCCCGCCCCCATCAACACCGGCAACACCGTCAGCATCACAAGGGTCAGCCGCCAGCAGCGGTAGAAGGCGAACGCGTAACTGAACAGGAAAGTCGCGAGATACTGCGTAAGATTCGCGACTTTAGGGCCGATGGCATTGGAGATCACTGTCACATCGGAGCTGAGGCGATTGGCAAGCTCGCCGGCCTTGTTGAGGTCGAACAGGGCGACTTCCTGCTTCAAGATGGCAGAGAAGAAGGCCTTCCGGAGGGCCCGTGTCTGGCGCTCCCCAGTGATGGAGTAGCAGCTGACGGCGACCCATCCCGTGATCCAGGCAAAGACCCCACACATGGTCAGCTCCAGCGAGATCTTGTCGATCTTTTTCTGCCCCTGCAACAGGTCGTTAAGGAGGTCCCCGAACAGCTGGGAAAAGCCCGGCAGCGAGGCCCCCAGAGCCAAGGCGGACAGAAATCCCATGAACATGAGGGACTTGTCCTTCCAATCGGCAAAGCGGAAGAGCTCCACGAACTTCACCGGTGCAGGGTCTTGTTCAAGGGACGCATAGGGCTGCTGGATGTCGTCCCCTACCGCCGTCGCGGCGGCAATGTCCACCGTCGCATGTGCCATCCCACACAGCGCCTAAAACGCGTGCCAGGCAGGGGCAACGGGAAAGGCAAGCCGCACCCGAGCCGGCCGAGCCAAGGGTATGAAACCTTGTTTCTCAAGTCTTTGCGGTCCTGTTTTTTTGTTTTCTGTGCACGGATGCGCCTCTTTCGTTTTGTGGGTCAAGGTTGGTTCCCCTTGGCCCACTGACATGAATATTGTGGCTTGGGATCTTTTGAGGACGCGCTGTGCGCTGTGTGTGCACCCTGGCAAATTCAACCAGGGGGGGGGGGTTATACCTCAGCACTTTCTCGGCACATTAGCCCCCCTGTAACCCCCACCCACCCACCCCCACAAACTGAAATTCGGAATGATTTCCGGAACAGTTCTTATCCAAAATGGGGGGAGGGGGGACTGCGATACAAACAGAGCTGGCTGTACCAATCCGGGCAGGGATATTGATTGCGTGTGTTGAGACTTCGTCCTTCCAATTGCTTCGAATTTTGTGCATTTCGCAACATGCACAGTGTCAAGCAAAGCAAAACAAAGCAAAAGCAAACAGACAGCACAACCTGAAGCATCATGTTTCTGCCACATGTGCATTTGCAAATGATGGAATGGCAGCTTAAATCTCTTCACTTCCTCATCAAGATTGAACGTACATGACATTGAAACCAGATCCACTATTTCACTCCAACATTTTTTAGCGTAGGTAACAACAACCCAAAAGTAATCTTTTTGCACCCCTCATCCCATCTCACTGCATTTGACACCCCTCCTGTAATCAATCTGGGATGGGACGCCCCCCCCACCCCCATAATCAAGTTGGAGCTGCCCCCGCACATTTCAGAGTCTCCTCCAAACCTACCATCATGGCCCTGCCCCATTCTTGCCTGAGTTCCTTGACAACTCCATTCACCCCCACCCCACCCAACCCACCGTACCCAGACCCTGCCCGTGTTTTTTTTTTGTGATTTTGGGCGAATCATAGAGGGAGATATACGCACTGCGCGCACCGCGTTGTGCACCGCGCGCGCACCGCGCGTGCGTTTCTACCAACCCTTTCCTGCATTTTCCACATTTTTTCAGGGTGGCAAGGACGCGGTGGCCTAAGGGGTAAGCACACAACAACGGAGGCCTCCACTCCATCCTCCTCACCGATGGTGGTTGTGGCCGCCCACACCCCCTGCCAGGGGAGGGCCATAGGAAGAGGAAGAAGAGGATGTAGAACTCTCCGGCACGGCCGCTCGACCGAAGAGCCTAGTGCCCCACAGGGAGGGGCGAGGCACCCGTGGCAATTGTCCGCCATCGCGACAGCCATCGCAACCTGGCTTGGCGCCCTATCCCGCAGCCACGGCACACGGGCTCACCACAAGGGAGGGGCAAATAGTGGTGAGGTGCAGAAAACAGCACAAGGGGAAAGAAAAGGTTGTACGCGCACGTGGAAAACGAATGCACCGCGCGCGCACCGCGTGGTGCACCGCGCGCACCGCGCGTGCGTCTCCCTCATAGTAGTGGGGTGCACAATGAAGAATACGGCGACAAAATGAGAGAATGATGGTGCAGCATGACAGGCAGAAAGGAAGAGAATGAGGCAGGGGGGGAATCTTTGCACTGCGCGCTACTTTTAGACTATGTTCCCCCGGAAGAGCCCCCAAGCACACCCCTTGGAAACGCCCTTAGAATTAGGTGACCCAAACTGCCCCAGCTCAAGAAAGTTGCAAACCACCTTCCCTGAACATAACACACATCATGCACATCTGGAAAGGCCATGAACAGCGCATTGGTCGCCACCCTCAAGAACACACAACTGTCTTTCTGGTCCATTGTCAACTAAGTACACATTGAGAATACGCAACTTGTGTGCACAACATGACACAGTTGCAGAATCAAAGAAATGTCACACTGTCACATGTGTGCGTGTCAATGCAATCCGTACAATATTGCAATTCACACTTGTCACACATGGACATCTTTTCAGGGTCAAACTTGGTGCAACAAAGGGCACAAACATCCCCATCATCACCCACAACATCCTCATCATCATTGTCCTCCTGTGTAGGTGCGGTCCATACATGTGCAGGTATGTGTTCCCATGGACCATATGGAGGGTACCGTACCTGTCTTCGAATCAAAAATTGCTGCAAATGCAAGAGTACACGCACGTACTCATGCAACTCCGTACCGGATCCCCTCCATATGTTCCTTACGATGCCCCAGTACCACATGCGTGCAAACAAGTGCTCAATGCGTGCCCTATAGAAACCATGAACATCGTTGTACTCCTTTTGCCGCTCGGTCTACGTCTTTCGACCGATAAATGGCCATGCCACATGGAGGCGCCCCTTGTATGCACCATCCATGGAGCCAATCTCATAATCAATATAATGCCCCTTGCTCCTTTTCGGCCCTTCGCGATCCCAAATGAGAACATCCGCCGATGTCCCCGGGGCCAACGGACAAATCCACACGATGTTGCCCAAGCTGTCAATGGCAACCGTAACTTTGTATACGCACCCGGCTTATTTAGGATTAAACAAGACATCACAAAGGATGCCTCCTATGGACGCAATGGGCATGCTATCCACGTAGTGTGTCACGAAATATGGAAAGTGTGGGACGTGGTTCCACTCCGACAATCTTTCCGCCCATCGAATTTCAGCGACAACACCATTCAAGTAAGAACGAACATGATGCACACTTGCCCACCAAGCCTCTGCGGAGCACCCTGTTGCTCCGGAGAGGAGATGAGCACACCTATGAGGTGGAGTGTGCTTGAGGAAGAAAAAGAGCCAAGGGTCACCATGATGCACCACGCAACAAAGCGTGGATTCAAAGATTGTCCCGGTTTCCTCAATAGCACCGGAAGGTTGCGGCCCAAAAGAGGGCGGAAATGCTACACCACCCTTGCATTCTCGGGGGTCCCCAACAAAGGGGGACAAAATCAGAAGTCAAAACCTACGCTACGGGTCACCATGATGCCCCTAGGGGCCCCTAGTATCACAAAGTATGGGTCTCTAGTACGGCCAGACGCCCAAATAGTTGCACTGCGCGCGCACTGCGCTTAAGGCTCCCCAGAACACACATCGATAGCACACAAAGGGGGCGTTTCTGCACAGTGCCCAATGGTAAGCTAGCTCTCCCGTGACTACCCGGAAACCCACGGGGAAGCATATGTCCACAGGACAAAAACAGCAGATTTAGATAAGAAAACCGACAGCAATCCGGCATTTTCAGTGTGAACCATAGGTCGTTTTATCTCACTATCTGAGTTTTTGGACCGAGTAAGCATCTGGGCAGTCCTGCGTCTAAGAAAATGGTTCCAAAGGAAGGAAGGAGTTCATTTTAAGGAGCTGTAGTCCATGGGGCAGGCGCACATGGCTCCCACCACGGGCCGACCACATCCGCCCAGCCCCTGTGAGGTGAGAAGGGTGCCTGGGGGCGTGTGTGCACAGCGCGGGCACAGCGCACACATGACAGAATGAAGAAATTCTATTGCCTTCGGCAAGTCCACCTCGCAGAGAATCTACCGCGAACAACACACACCCGAAATAGGGTGGAAACTACATAAATACCGGCTAAAACATGCTTCACATACCTTGGATGATCATTTTAGGTGATCACGGTATCAAAAAAACAAGTTTCGAAAACTTCGATTTTTGAGCTGCCCAGGGTGAAAAACTGCACTAGCAAGTTGTGTACCAATCCCTTGGGAGACTCCCCCACCCACCCCCGGGACCTAATACCCAAATAGGGTGAAAAAGATGTACATACGGCCTAAAACATGCTTTACATACCTTGGATGGTCATTTTAGGTGATCACAATATCACAAAAACAAGTTTCAAAAACTTCCATTTTTGAGCTGTCCGGGGTGAAAAACTGCAGTAAGTAAGTAAGTAAGGGCGGCCGCGTCCGCAGCCTCATCTGACTCCTCCTTGTTTGTTTTACATGGTGGCCGCCTCTGGCGGGAAGGAGTGCTCTCCACCATTAGTTCCCCTGGCGACCCCTGTCTCACCTCACGGCCGAGAACTTCAACCAGGTTCCCTTGGGGCATGACCGGTGGTAGGCTCCCTTCAGTCGCTGCCCTCACGGTTTCAGCTCCTTCCGGTCACCCTTTGAAGGATCCCCCGGCCTTCCCCCCCTAGCACAGCCTATTGGGCGCCTGCAGGCGGGTTTCCTGTGGATAGCCCTCGCCGACAGCGGAGCATTTCTCTCTGTCAACCACATTCCACCACTCCCCATCCCTCACGGGCTGGAGTACCCACTCGGCTCCCGGATGCACTTGGCTTTCGTCCATCCACGGCTGGAGGCCAGGGGGCGACCCTTTCCACGTTCCCCCTGGTCCCGCTCACGCGTGAACCTACGTGTACTCAGGCCATTGACCCGGGGATCTCAAGGTCAACCCTCACCCCTGCGGACACCTCACGGCCGTCCCGGAGTTCAGGGCATTTTCCCGACTTCCCGTGGCCAGGCTCCCCATGGTTGGCCCACGGTTCACCACTCCATGGCGACTGGTTTCCCAATCCCATGGGGCTGTTGCTTGGCGCTTTCGGCCTCCCTGCCCTTCCCATGTCCCCTTCCCCGTTGCCTCATCCCGGCACAGGCCCGTCCTCTTGTCCCTGCATCCCGTGTTTATACCCCACCGGGTCGCCTACTACCCCGTGGCGCTGGCCCACTGGGGCCTCTTCCTTCCTGGGACCGTTTCGTGCGCCTAGCACGGGTCGCTCCCTTCCCGCCCCCGTTCCTTTCCCCTGTGCCGCGGCCCTGGCCTAATCCCCCGGGCTGTCTTGCGGCCCCATCCCATCCCTCATCCCGTGTTTATACCCCACCGGGCCGCCAGCAACCCCGTGGCGCGGGCCCACTGGATCCTCATCCATCCGGGGACCGTTTCGTGCGCCTAGCACGGGTCACTCCCCTCCCTCCCCCGCCCCTCTCTCCTGTGCCGTCTCCCTAGCTGTCCTAGTCACCTGGGGCCGTGAAAAACTGCATAAGCAGGTTGTGTACGAATCCCCTAGGAGCCCCCCCCCCCCCCCTCCCGGACCTGATTCCCAAATAGGGTGAAAACCACGTAAATGCGGCCTAAAACATGCTTTACATACCTTGGGTGGTCATTTTGGGTGGTCACAATATCAAAAAAACAAGTTTCGAAAACTTCGTTTTTTGAGCTGCCCGGGGTGAAAAACTGCATAAGCAGGTTGTGCACCCGTCCCTTGGGAGCCCCCCCCCCCCCCCCCCCGACCTGATACCCAAATAGGGTGAAAAACACGTAAATACGGCCTAAAACATGCTTTACATAGCTTGGATGGTCATTTTGGGTGGTCACAATATCAAAAAACAAGTTTCGAAAACTTCGATTTTTGAGCTGTCCGGGTTGAAAAACTGCATAAGCAGGTTGTGCACCCGTCCCTTGGGAGACCCCCCCCCCCCACCTGATACCCAAATAGGGTGAAAACCACGTAAATACGGCCTAAAACATGCTTTGCATAGCTTGGATGGTCATTTTGGGTGGTCACAATATCAAAAAAACAAGTTTCGAAAACTTCGATTTTTGAGCTGCCCAGCGTGAAAAACTGCATGAGCAGGTTGTGTACCGGCCCATTCACTCGGCCATTATTGGTGGAAACAGTCATTTCGTTGGGTTGTGAACGGCCCTAGGCAAAGCTACAGACCACAAAAAACGTCCTTTCGTATCCTAGTAGGCATATACTGTCACAACATCCCCACTCGCACCCCTCAGGGTGGGTACCACGGGTTCACCGAGGTTGCCAAAACCGCCAACATAGCAAAAATGGCTGAAAAGTGCATAAACTGCATAAGAGCTCGTCCCACTCCGCCCCATACGAACCCTATGGAGTCGGGACCCGGAAACACTTTTTCGGCTCAAAATCAAAAAAAACCAAAAGATTCATGATTTTCGACCCAAAAAAAGGGGGGGTCATTTTTTCGACATTTTTGACCCCCCCCCCCACCCCCACCCCCACCCCCCCCTAAAAAGTGGGTTTCAAGTGGGGGGGGTCTTGGGGGGTCCGGACCAAAAACTCATTGGGGGATGCGTTTATTGGACAAAATAATGATTTTACAAGGGGTTAAACTAACAATTCAACCCCTTGGGGTAGGGTACGCGAATAGGCCCAAAAAGGGGGGTATGTGGCGTTTTCCCCTATATACGCCTGCCTGGCTTTGATCTAACAACCTCTGTGAGGTGATTTGGGGTTTTCGCTACAATTGGCAATATTATTGCCTAGTGTGTGCGCGCGCGCTTCCACCGAGCAGCAGTGGTCATTCGTTTGGTTCCTGCACAAGTGTGTGTGTGTGTGAGTGTGTGATCTGTACTTTCAGAGGTGGATCCTTGTGCAGCGTTGGGCTGGACACCTCATTCGGCTCAGGTCTGCTGAGGCCTCTTTGTGACAATCAGAACCTAAGGGGGGGTTCACCTGGCTAGTCTGTCAAGGTTGAAGCTCTGCCGTGCCTCGTCAGTCGTGTGTGTGAGTGTGTGTGTGTGTGTACTCTGGTGCTCCCTGACCAGTGATCAGCTTGATTTTTTCGGCCCCTTTGGCTGCTCTGCAAAGTCCTCCAGTGCCTTTGGCAGGTCAACTTAGACAAAAATTCTATTGCCTTCGGCAGTGCACCTCGAAGAGAGGTTGACAGTCAGCCAAGCAGTCCCTGAGCCAGGCCAGCAGTCAGTCAGACAGAAACACACAGTTTGGGTTTTTTGTCAGTGGCAGACACAGGAGCAAGCAGTGGGGAGCAGTTATCCTGGTACTCAAGCAGTGGTCGAATGGTAATGCAGCAGGTTGCGGACTTTTTGGTCGGCGGTTCGAACCCGGGTGAGGTAAATATGCCACCGCCGCCGCCGCCAGCGGCGGCGCCAAAAGAATACCCAACCCAGGGTTCGAACCAACGACTTTTGGTTCCACACCCTGCTGCGTTACCATTCGACCAGCAGTTGTACGGCAGCCTCCACGTTCCCCACTGCTTGGAGCCTTCTCAGCGAAAACTTTTGACCCCCCCCCCCACCCCACCCCCCCCCCCCCCCCACAAAAAAGTGATATCCAGGTTTAGGGGATACAAGCCTCAGAATCAAAAAATCCATTGGGGGATGGTCTTATTGGGCAAAATAATGATTTTACAAGGGGTTGGACATCAAATATCATGCCTTGGGGTATGCTACGCGAATGACCCCAAAAAAGGGGGGTATACGACGCCCGCGCCTGCGCTTGATCTAACAACCTCTCTTCGAGGTGATTTCTCTTTGCACCTTTGGCACCCACCAAAAACAGAAGCTCCTGCGAAAAGAGATGGGGCCCACTTTTCACCTCCCATCCCCCTACCTCCGCATTGATGCATTTCAGGGTCTGCCCCCACTGGAGGCAGAGCAGGGGGTTTGCAGGGGGAATGGAGGGTTGAAGTTGAGGGGAGCACCGCGCTTTCCTTTGCTTTGCTGTAAACCCAGTTGTGTGTGCAGCTGTTCACCTCCCCCTTCCCCCCCCAACGGGAGTCCCCCTTTCCAAGTTCTGTACCACTCATCGTCCCTTTTGCCTTGCGCTGCTGTTCCTTTTCTTTCTGTATTTTTCATCAATCTGTATCACCTTTTCTCGTGCACATATCTAATATTCTTTTGCATTTTGCTTCTCTGTGCTTGCCCTGTGCACAGTCCGGTGCGCTGTGGGGGAATCTTTACACTGCGCGCTCACTGCGCGCTACTTTTAGACTATGTTCCCCCCGAAGAGCACCCAAGCAAACCCCTTGGAAACGCCCTTAGAATTAGGTGACCCAAACCGCCCCAGCTCACGAAAGTTGCAAACTACCTTCCCTTCACATAACACACATCAACTGGAAAAGCCATGAACAGTGCATTGGTCGCCACCCTCAAGAACACAGAACTGTCTTTCTTTTCCATTGTCTACTAAGTACACATCGACCCCATCTTGCATTGGCGATTTACCACCCGTAGTGCATCTTGGTAGTACTCCAAGTGGATGAGCCCATCTCTCGCCATCCCAACCACCGTGGCAGGAACTCGCACGCCGTTGGAGCGGGTGTAGAACACCCGATCGCCAAGACTCAAATCCATGAAGAAAGTGTTTCTAAGAAAGGAGGAGGGGGGTATGAAGTCCTGTAGCATATGTGCAAGCACGATAGATCAATGTGTGCACACGAGCATTGCGCCTTGCCATGCCTTGACACAACCATGCTACGCCTTGCCATGCCTTGACCCAAACGTGCTACACCTTGCAAAACCTCCGCTAGGGGTCACCATGATGCCCCTAGGGGCCCCTAGTATCTCAAAGTATGGGTCTCTAGTACGGCCAGACGCCCAAATAGTTGCACTGCGCGCGCACTGCGCTTGAGGCTCCCCCTGTGCATGCACTGTGCGAAAAGTAGGCCATTTTGGACCCATTTTCTCCTCAGCCTGCCCCCAATACGGCTCCTTTTCAGGAACCCCTCCCCTTCTCTGAGCAATGGGTCCAAACCTGTGTGGAACTGCCGGGCATGGCCCGCGGACTGGTCCCTGACCTACTTCAGATGCACAACACCATGTTGTACAGCATTGTACAGCATGAAGCCGGCTCAGGCTGCGTCTCAGCCAAGCCGGGCACTGGAGGGTCATGGGTAGGCGACTCGTGAGCAGACGCAATGGTTGTTGAGGGGGGGGCCTCTTGTCATACAGGATAGGGGGGGCATTTTGCGCGCCGTGCACAAAGTTTGTACAGAACCATGCCCAACCTGCATAGTAGTGCCTAGTACCCGTAACAATGAGCCTTGTTATGCATTTATATGAGTTGTATGCATGCTTTGCCCTCATTTCTAGTGCATTGGTATGTGTTGTTGTGCATCCTTTCCTATCGGTTTGTGGTATCAATTTCGAGATTAGACCAATACATACCCAGTGGCTCTACTGTAAGCGCAGATAGTTGTGATTCGTCCTCCTCATCAGCCGGCAGCACAGAAATCACGCGAAGCAAGAAGCATCGCCGTGTGGCTGTACATAGCCGAAAGGAGGTTGTGGATGTGGACGCCATGTCAAGTGATGCATGTCGTGTACATATGCTAAGCGAAGGGGAGTACGGCGTTCACACTTCGAGTTAAGGACAAACTTTGTTCTTGCCTTTTTTTGCATGTGTCTTTGCTGTGGCTGGGTACACTGGCATCTCTTATGCTGGGGGTGGGGTGAAACATCAGGCTGTCCACACACATACACATACACATACACATACACAGAGAGAGAGAGAGAGAGAGAGATCCCCTGGAGATTCAGGCTTTGAAATGCAGCAGCCGCCAAAAAATACAAACCCCAACCTCAACCACTTTGCACAGCATAGCCACAAGCACATCTGTCCAACAGATTTGGCAACTGATTTCAATTTTGTTGACTTCCTCTGTGTGCCCACCCTCAGGGGTCCCATTATTTCTCCACCCAAGGCAAGGCAATGGTTGGGGCTCACACTGCGTGCTACTTTTGGGACTAAGTTCCCCAAACCAGTCTCCAAACAGCCTGCCTTCCAAAAAATCCACCAAACCAAAGGACAACAAGAAAAAAAGAACCTGTGGAATGGCCGCTGAAGAGCACGTTTCACTCTAAGAAAGCCACAAAAAGTAGACAGTCATGACTGACATTTATGCCCAAATGCCCAATTTACCCATACCTCGATGGCTTGCATCTCCCAGGAATTGTTAGTGGTGAATGACTTCATGAGAAGGGCACATGCCTCCTTGCTGGCAGCAGAGGCCAGATTCCTGCTGTGAGTTACCAAGTAGCATCTGCCATGGCTTTGTCGTCTGCTGTCTTGGGGCCACACCTGAGTATGGCATGTGGTTAAAGAACCCTCCTACAAGATCCCTCAGAGAGTAGCAAATGCGACACACATTTGCAACCATCTTGGAGTGCTCGCCTTTGTCCCCATATGACGACTCCTGCCATGACCAGACCGAAAAAAGCACGGAGCATGTTTCACTTCACAAGTGGATCGAAAAGCGCTGCTACGTGCAGCTCTCCTGGAGCTGCATCGCGCATGGTGCAGACCATAGACCATGGGGTTTGCAAAACTGGCCTCCCTTCTTCCTTGTAATCCAACAGGTGAAGCCCTTGTGATCCATCTGCTGTGTGCATTTCACCAAGATCATCAAAATGAAGAGTGCATGACTTTTTGGGACCACTTTGCAGTCATCAACACAATGGCATCGAGACTCTGCATCAAAAGCCAAGTCAGTGCAGGTACCACAGCATCAGTCAACAGATACGTCCATCACGAGCCACAATGTGGTGTGGCGCATTAGACAACGACGCCAACATGCCAAGCGGAGAGTAGCCTCCTCTTTGCCCTGCCGTGAACACTCACAGGGTCTTTGCGTTGTACAGCTGACCTTTTTCTTTGTGGATGATCCGCTGTGGGGTATGTGGAACCCATGAGCAAAATATAGACATTGTCGCTGGTTGGAGCACAAACCACTCTGGCATGTGAATACACACAACCTTGCAATCAGGTTATCCCTGTTGGATCTTTGTATTGTACACCGTATGGCAGATAACACTAACCATCTGAAAGCGATGCCCTTTCGTTTCAGGTGGTACCAAGGAATGTTGGAGTGAAGAGATGAGTGGCACTTGTCTGCAAGTCTCTCGTAGCAAAACTTCAAAGAAGAGCGCTCATTGTACATGGTGGCCCACACATCAGATACCGCACCCCCTATTAATGATCACACCTGAAGACAATCACCACCCAGGGAATTCCCATCCAGAAAACAAAGAGCCAAGTCTGGAGCTGTTGCCTTAGAACAGGGGAACCAGATTCGCGAGCCACCCAACGCCAACCTGCATGAACAACAATCTTGCTGAGAGCAACAATCAGGAGCCAGGCTGTGGAGTGTCAGCTGGGCCCTCTTGGGTGACACTGGGGAGAAGCATCGTCGGCACACAACAACAAAGGACCTTGACATCTACACCCACTAAAATCCACCTTTCTCCTCCCAAAACTCTGCAGCCTATTGGGGCAGGTGCACCTGCCTTAGGCCAGGGCAGTGCAAAGCAGGTCAACTCAGGTATCGCATTTGGAGAACAACGGATTACTTTGCGGAGAAATAACACCTCGAAACACCCACGTAGTGCTGTGTCGCCATGTCCTGTGGCACTAGCGGAATTGTTCAGAACCACTCACACACGGCATCGAATGAGAACGAAGCCGTACACATCCCGCGCCCGACTAAAAGCAGGTATGCACTATCGTGCACCAAATGCAGTCGTACATTAATCTCTTCACACCATAGCATCAAAACAGCAATATTCCATAAGCCAGGTCCCAAAAACCCCTCAATCCTGAATCATTCCACAGGTGCTGGGTAGGATGGGGGACATTGAGATGGGCTATATATAGGGGTTGTGCAAAGGGGTTAGGACAGGTAAAAGTCCATGGGCACCCGTTTTGGCAAAACGTTTTGCCACACAGCAATGTACACAGGCCAAGTGGCGGGATGATAGGCCTGAGCGGGGTGATAGGCCAAGGCGGGGTGATAGGCCAAGGCGGGGTGACAGGCCAAGGCAGGGTGAAATGCTGCAGATGGTTGGTTGACAGAAAGAATCCAAACCCAAGCACTGGAAACCCCAGGGCTACATGGAAAATTGAAAGGTTGCAAGCTGCTCTGAGCAGACCTGCCACCAACGTGCGGCGCGTGCGGCACAGCAACCGCATCTCGTCAAGAGTTAGCCCTGTGCCAAGTGGCACTCACCAATACCTGCCTCCTCCACACACGCATCTCAGTGAGAGTCACGTGCATCCAGTGCGTGATTCAGTATAAGTTAGCGCCACCTGGTCATGTTCAAGGTGGCGGACGCTGGTAGCACGTCTGAATGAGAGGCGAGTCTGGCGGTGTGAATCCGTTTTGACAGCAAATTGAAGCGCTTTCCAAGTCGTTAGACCCCTTCATCTCATATGAGGCATGCCCACAAGGAGGCCCAGCAGGAGCACCAAGCGGCCCATCCAGAGTACATGGCGGCCAGTGTCCACACGAGCTGCAGACAAACTGGCACTTTTGTGCACCCACTAGCCCTGTGCCCAACGAACAACAACAGACCAGATTGCTATGGTGTGCATTACATGCGCGTTCATGGCAGGCACGGTCTTGGCACTTCACATGGGGCCCCGCAGATGTGGCATCATCCGGGGGTCTCTCCTCACTTACACACAGACCAGTGCTTGAGAGTAGCAATGCATTTCACAGCCAATCTTGTTGTCGCACCCGTCTGTCTTCCTAATCAAATTGGGCGCAACTGGCACAATCTGAATACCAAGTGGTCGTTGGACATAGGGTGTTCGCGGAGGGGGAGGGGGGTCCACAAAAGCAGACCGTCCAAAATACCCCGTCTATTGTACACCCAGTGCTCGTGGAGGTCGTGGGCCTCCGGGCGTCTGTCCGTCGGGGTTTGGGAGAATCCTGGCAGCGGAGGGAAACCAGTATGGGTCAGTGGTGAACAGGTGCTGGTGCACGTAGCATTGTGCTGTGGATTTTGTGTCTTAGGAAGTGGTGGGTAGCCCACCACTTCCACCGTTTTGCAGCGTTGTGCCCTGTTGTCCTCCTCCACTGCCTGCCGAGCCCGGCAGTACTGCTATGCCAGTCCAATCCATGACTGTGAAGCGTTGGAGGGTGCAGGGCGGGGGGTGCACGGATGCTCACACTAGGTGCATAATAAATAGTGAGGAACCATGCGCACCGCCAGTATATTGCTTCTTCTGCAACATCCATCATCATCTGCACTAAAATGGCAAGTGTTGCGGGCGGCAGTTGAAACCCCAGATATACCCAAAGTTTGCACCGTGCACGCACTGTGGCAAGAGCGTCCTCTTTGATGCCCCCTTAGGATTGCTGCGCGATGAGCTGAGGGACAAGGGAGCACGTTAGCAAGCAACAGCACAAAGAAAGCTCATCAGTGGTGCATGTCCATAGGCGGCTTTCGCTGTGATAGGGAAGCAATGTGCAAGGCAGTGGATGTAGTGCACAGGTAGCTCATCACAACCCTAGACCTAAGCTATGGTCATGCGGTGACAACCATTCTACACTGTGTAACAGCGGTACACCGAGGTCATCGCTAAGCTATGACTGTGATGCCCCGCCCCCACCCCACCCCCCAAGGCCCTGCACACATCCGATGGGTCCAGCCCCTGTCGACGGTGTGCTCCAGACCGCCCTTTGGATAGGACGGGAGCAGTCTGGTGACCAGCTCTCGGACCCCTCGGGTGAGGGCGTGGAAGCAAGAGATCCACGGGATAGGGCAACAAGGGAGCCCTCCCGTGCTACTTGGTCCGTCTGCTACCCTCACTTACAGTGGAAACTTTGTATCGCTCTTTTGCTCTTTAGCATGGGCGACGCCTCCTGCACAATCCTGTGTTTGGTACTTCACATACATTTGCAATTGCTAGTATTACCTGGCCAACAGAGAAAAAAAAAGGAGCCCGGGTCCACTTTGTACAACCACGTGTACCAAGTGATCCCCCCGGCGAGGCTCAAGGCCCAGCACGCACATCGCACCCGTCAACTCGACAAATGCTGTGGTACATTGAACCCCATCCAATCCCTATGGTAATTGTCCAGGGTATCCTGTACCACAATTTCACAACTTAGGCCACCGTAAGTCTGCCATGTTTGTTCCAACATATGACGAAACAGGAGTACCTTTATTGCCAAAAACGCGGTGCAATACGCGGGCTGTGGGTTTTACTTACGTTCACCATTCCCATGCACCACACGCGCACCGCGCAACGTACAGTGCACTGCACCGGCATCAAAGGCAGGGATAGATAGCAAATGTATGAACTTGTGCTTTGGTCTTTCAGCTTGAAGGCAGACAAGAAGGGCAAGCCTACACTCTTCGTGGCCGCAATCACAGCCATCGCAGTCATGAGGTGGGAGCAAGCGACACTTGCCGCGTCTACAGTGGGATGTTGCCGTGCTTCTTGGGGGGGTTTGAAAGGGTCTTCGTCTTCAACCGCTCCAGATCCTCGCACAGCCGGGCGCGGGTGGTCGCAGGCTCGATCACTCCATCCACAAAGCCCCTCTTGGCCGCCTCCGCTGGCGTACAGAAATGGTCGTTGTAATTCTTCGTCTCCACCTCGATCTTCTCTGGTGATTCGCCCCGGAAGAGGATGTTGCAGGCCCCTGCAGCCCCCATAACGGCGATCTCGGCCATGGGCCACGCGTAGTTCACGTCCCCACGCAAATGCTTCGACGCCATAACGTCATAGGCCCCTCCGTAAGCCTTGCGAGTAATGACGGTCATTTTGGGAACGGTGGCCTCTGCAAACGCATACAAGAGCTTGGAGCCATGGCGGATGATACCCCCGTACTCCTGGGCGGTCCCGGGGAGGAAGCCCGGCACGTCCACCAGAGTAATGATGGGGATGTTGAAGCAGTCGGCAAACCGCACCATCCGGGCCGCCTTTGTGCTGGAGTTGATGTCCAGGACGCCGGCAAGGACCTTGGGCTCGTTGGCAATCACGCACACCGTCTGGCCCTCCATGCGGCCCAGCCCCACAATCATGTTCTTGGCCCAGTCCGCCATGATCTCGTAGAAGGAGCCCTCGTCCAGGATCGTGCGGACCACGTGCTTCATGTCGTACGCCATGTTCGCATCCGCGGGGACGATGTTGTTCAGCGACTTGCAGTTGCGGTACCGACTGTCGGTGGTCCGCAAGGGGGCGCGGTCCGTGTCCTTGTTGGACTGCGGCAGGTAGCTCACGAACCGGCGGAGCTCGTGCAGCGCCTCCACATCGTTCGGGTAGGTCCCGTGGCACACCCCCGACACCGACGCGTGGGTCTTGGAGCCGCCGAGCTTCTCCTGAGTCACCTCTTCGTTTGTGACCGCCTTGACGACGTCCGGGCCCGTCACGAACATGTACGAACTGTAGTCGACCATGAAGATGAAGTCGGTCATCGCGGGTGAATACACGGCCCCTCCCGCACACGGCCCCATGATCGCGGAGATTTGAGGGATCACGCCGGAGGCCAGCACGTTCTTCTGGAAGATGTCGGCATACCCCCCTAACGAGTCCACGCCCTCCTGGATCCGTGCCCCACCGGAGTCGTTCAGGCCGATGATCGGCGCGCCCACACGCAGCGCCTCGTCCATCACTTTGCAGATCTTCTCCGCGTGGGCCGAGGACAGCGAGCCCCCGAACACCGTGAAGTCTTGGCTGAAGACATACACCTGCTTTCCAAAGATCTTGCCGTGCCCAGTCACGACGCCGTCCCCGGGCGGGCGGCGGTCCTGCATCCCAAAGTCGCGGCAGCGGTGCTCCTTCATGGCGTCGTACTCCCGGAACGTGCCCTCGTCCACGAGCAGCGCGATGCGCTCGTGGGCGGTGAGTTTGCCCTTCGCGTGCTGCTTGGCGGTCACAGCAGCATGGGCCCCGTAGCGGGGCCGCAGGAGGCCACTCCTGCCAAGGACGGTCGGCGTCATCACTCTGCGCATCATTGTGGTAATCTGAAACAACAAAGGCACTCTGGCAACGCACTGCCGGCCCTTAAGATTCGAGAGGCACCGCAAGAACCGATTTCGCAGCCCTCAAGAACTACAGCAGAATATTCGGACACATGGACCCACTCTGACCAGGGATGTCGATAAGGGGCAATCCACCATGCTCGGAAAAGCCAGAGACACAACAAGCAACGGGGGCACCTTGGGCGAAGTGCATACGCAGTGCAACTTTTTGGCCATCCAGGTGCCCCAATATCCAGAACTAAATGATGGTCAGTCACCTGACATGACAGGATCCATGACGCATGATGCATGTGACACACTCATTACCATTAGGCTGTTCAATGAGGCTTGATGTGGGGGGGGGGGGGGGGGCAGGGTGGAAAGGGGAGGGGGGGGGGGGGGGCAGATGAGAGTTTTCTTTAGGCAGTATGTCCTAGAACTGGCATGCAGTGCAAGGATTGCCGCTATGCTCATGGATGCTGCGAAATGGGCCTGCTTTCAGCTGTTCTTGCAAAAACATGGAACTGCAAATTTTCAAGCTTGCAAAGCTGGACTGACCCACAAGCGCGGAGTTGCGGTTTTCTGGTGTGCTGCACATATGACACTCAAATGTGAAGCGATACGAGACACCTGTCTCACAGGACCGGGCACCCCGTGAGATGGTGATACAAATCACACGACATTCGAAACAGTTGCCTCATACGGGCACCCTGTGGGGCGCCCTCTTTGGTGTTGGGCCGTGCCAAAGAGGTCTCTTTATTATCAACGCTCCCCCACCCCCCCCGCGGCAGGGGGTGTGGGCAGCTACAACCACCATGACATTGGTGAGGAGGTAGAGTGGAGACCTCCGTTGTTGTATGCCTACCCCTTAGGCCACCGCGTCCCTGCCACTCTGTTCATAGCAAGGAACCAAGATGAGTGGAGATGATAAGGGCTGAAAAGACTGTGGGTGCCTGTAGGGGGTGGGTGTGAATATTACCTGGACACCACGGTGGCTCACAGCACATGGTGCTTTTTTAGTCCCTCGCCCCCCCTGCTTCAGGGGTGTCGTTGTCGGTTTAAGGGGTGTCGTTGTCAAGGGCTGCACCTGGGCACCCCCCATGTTCCGATCATTGTTGTCAATTCATCAACCCAAGCGTCCCCCCCTGTTTGCATCCCTCAAGTTGTGGCGATGATTTGCGGCGGCGCTTCGAGCCTCCACCAATCGGCCAACGCAACTCAGCAGTCCCTTATCGCTATGGCAGACCAAGACTTCCTCCCCGCGCCGTTGTGTGCGGCCAGCTAGTCCTACTGCACATGCCACTGAAGGGTTATTGTTGCACAAGGGTTGCATATGCCAACAAATACTTTCGACATTCAAATATCATGCATACAAACATGCAATCAAGAATCACTCCAAATCAAAGGAAACGGTGTTCATTTGCGAGAACGAGCCTTTTGCAACCTTCAGTCGCTTTGGTGCCGGGGTGTTCCTCAGCACTACCTTTGCCATGGGCTGAAGACTGTGTTGTTTGCTACAAAAGGTGATGACCGGTGGTCCCGCATGTGAGGCACTCTCAAAAGGGCAATATTCTGATGCACTGGGTGCCGGAGCTACTCAGCTATTGTTGCTCTTGCTGCTGCTGCTCCTGCTGTTGCTACTGCTACTTGTTGTTACTACCAAGGAGAGCAAACCCTGGGGCACAAGACCAGGGTAAACATCACTTCGTCTTGCCCTTTCCAGCACCTCCCAAACTGAAAATGCATCAGATGGCCCCTTGGGAGCAACCACCACCCTAGCTGGGGTCTCCTTGCACGATTGTCAGTTCTTCTTGCTCTTGTCCAAACCGCAGAGGGAAATTATAGCTCTTCCGGCCTAGCCACAAGGTGATCCACAGGTGCTTGGTCGGGCCAAAAGGGTAAATCTCCATGCCACGTCACCTGCCTCCCTGATGGGCATCCGTTGCATCCGCTACGGGGCTGAGTGGCTGCAATTGATAGCAAGCCCCCCACTGCCTTGCTTCCCTGCCCCTTCCCACTTGTACGCTCACTGTGGAATGTCACAACTGGCAACTGGCATGACTGCTGCCAATGTGTAAACCGGGCAGATGCATTAAGCAGCTCGTCTTTGTGACCTTTTGGTTGACCGTCCTTGGACTATGGCCAGCCAACACCACCACAGCCTGGACAAGCGTGGGGTTACCAACAGCTGTCGGCTGTCAGTGATCCTTGCGTGTGGCACTGCCCCCTCCTCCGAAACAAACAACAGATTGCAGGATGTCAACGCCCAGGGATGCAATAGAAGGAGGGGGGGGGCTCCGGAACCCAAAATTTTGTGTACCAAAAATGTCCCAGATCATTTTTCCTTTTCATGAATTTCATTTTTTTCCTGGGTCCAGGGGCCATAAAGGGTCAGGTTTGCTTCACTGCAATGAGCTCCAACCGCCCCTGCCACCACGGTCTTCGTTGCCCCCACTTGTGTGTGACACTGTGACAGATCAAAAGGTCTGCTGTGCGCTGTCTGAAAGTTCAATCACTGGGGAAAGGGACAAGGACCCTCCCTTCGGTCTCCACTGTACCAGTTCAGCTGTTACCCGTCGGGCCGTCGAGTCCCGTGGGAGGTGGGATACAGGCCAAATGAGTATGCCGGTTGGTACTTCCGGGTGTCCTTTTGAGGAGGAAATCCTCCACTCATGGATGTGGGGGTGAAGAGGGTGGTTTCAAAGAGGGGGGGGGGTCCAGAAGGGGGTATCCCCCCCTCGTATAGTTGTCAAACGTTCTAATACATGCCTGTCAAAGCCACACAGCAAAGCCAACAATGCTCACTACCCAAACCCACAAGACCTGCACGTACCCACAGGCCACACACGCACACCTGTCTCGTCCAGGGAACCCACCCACCCACTGACCTACGTATCCATCCACCCACCCCTCCACCAACCCCTTGGTGGGTCGGGGTTGGGGGGATTGACCCAGTGATAATGACCTTGACACCTGGGTGCATATAGGCGTGCACAACACAATGGGACCAACTATCCAAAACCATCTCTCCTGGCACAAGCCAGATGTCCTATGGCGACTAAGGCAGTGCAATATCATCGTCGCATGCAGGGAAATCCGAATAATCGGAGTCCTGGTGTCACTTGCGCTTGTTCGGACCGCTTGCTTTTTCACATACTCTTCCCCTTATCAACCCTAGCCAATCTGGACAGAGCCCCGCACTTATGACCCTTGATGATCTGCAGTGCATCTGTACAGTCATAATTCAGCTGTCCTTCAGAATTCAGCAATGAGCAATTGTTCCAACACGATCGCACACAACAACAACCTCCGACCACTTAGAATGTTGGTAAGCTTACCAAAGGCTGGCTGGACTGAAGTATCAGTAGGGTTAAGGGCCAAAGGTCATTGCATGGCATCAAACACTTTTTGACTCCCAATAATCTGTTTCCAACAAATCAAGAGCACCAGCAACAGCATTGACCTCGCCCCGTGGATCGAGTGAAGGGCACCACTCACCCGCCGTGTCCTGGCCCTTGTGCATGCGTTGTGCAATGGGGGGGTTGCAGGCCGATGTGCCATCGCTTTGCACCGGGCCGATTGGGTTGGGCTTCAGAGGGTGCTCTGCTGTTGACATGCATTGGCTGTGCTCCAGCAGAACGGCCGCCGGGTGCTCTTCCTTCCTCTTCCCTCCCTGCCTGCCTCCCTGCTGCATGCATGTGGGGGTTGAGGAAAATGGGCATACCAAGGTGATGAGAGACAGGAAAATGGCTGGGAATGGGTCCAGCCCAACGCCAAGGTGAAAGCAAAGAGCATTTGGAAAAATGCACAGGATCGTTCCCAAGCAAAAAGAAGGTCATGCAGCAGCCTGACTCAACCCCAGGCAGACATGAAGGGCCAAGTAGGTCTGCCATGAATACACTGGCAAAAGGCTGAGGTGCATGCATGAAAGTGATCCGGACAAATGATCAAGGAAGCCTCTGCCACACCCCTGGACGGCAGGTCAATGCTCCAGTCCACACGAAAAATGAAGCGTTGGGGGCAATTCAGCTCGGATTTAAATACTATTCCCGTCTCCCTTGAAATTCCCTGAACCTTGTTAACTGTCGCCATAGTTGCGGTAGCCCAGGACAGCAATCACAGTGAAATAGGCATTGCCAACACAGAACGCTATCTTCGCGTATGAACGCGCCATGCGAGCACCGTCGAGGATGTGTCCAAGAAGGTGGGCAGTGTAGAGGCAGGTGGTGCCCATGAAGGGGACCAAGAGCAGGCCAAGCCACCCGCTCTTGCGGAGTCTGAACGGTAGGCCAAGTGTAAAAGCCCCATTGACGGCATTGAACATGGTTCTTCGCATTCCTGTCGTCCGCACGGTGCGTGGGTGCAGAAGGCTCGTCGAGGCCCCTGGCAGGCGGGGCTGTCAGCGTAGTCCACCATGCACCGGATGCTTTGGTGCCGCTACAAAAGGGGTCCACGGCCCACCACCCACTTCACACCCCACAGCACTGACCGACCCCCAAATCCCACCGCCTCCGTAGCACAAATGACACCCCAGAAACATTGAGGCCAGGCCAAAGGTCTCAAAAGTTCCGAAGCCCACAGAAGACCACGACTATTTCTTGCCATGGCAGTCGCACAAGGCCTCCCACTCATGCGGCTCCTTTTGTGCCCACTTCATGGCAGCTCTGGCGGCCAGATCTTTCGCTGTGTCAATGGTGTCACCTTGTCCTTTGGCAATCACCTGAGGCAATAATGGGAATTGGGCAGCAGGGCAGGGAGCCATTTGACCACATACGGCGTCAGCAGCAACAGCCCAATATCTTCGTCACACAGGCAATGCAGGCAAGTCGGCTGCATTAAGTGCGCGCAGGCACGCCGCAGGGGACAAGAAAGCCCCTGTAATACATTTTCCCCCAACGTTTCTAAAATGCTTTATCACAGACGGAAATGAACCAATCAGGCATTCTTTTCAACTTTTCTCCTTGAGATGATGCTCATTGACAATTTGCCACCATTGCTCTCCACACAGGAGTAACAGTCCCGGCTCAATGTGCAAGGCATGATAGAGAATCACACGACGGAGATTATTAAAAAGAGTGCGGAAAGAAAGGGCCTCAGATGTGGCAACACACAAATATGGAACCATTGTATGGGACCAATTATATTGTGTGTAAGAAAGGATGAGGGGAGAGTGACACTTCATGTCCCTACAGCAACATCCATTGTGAACTGCTTTACATACGTTCCACGGGACGCAAAAGCACAACCAAGTCATATGGCGCCCCCACGGCCCTGCAATGACGAGTTTCATTTGCAACTACCATCATGTCGAACAACTCACGACTCCAAACATTGCAAATGGGTGCCCAGTCTCATAGTTTCTTTCCCTGTTCCCAATCATACCTTCGTATGCACTCTGATAATAATTGTAATCAAGGGCTTGCTGCTGCTCTTCGAGCGCTTTTCCATCCTTTTGGCATGTTTTGTGCGATCCTCGCAATCTGAACGTACCATCTTACAGTTCCGCTTCCTCACAACCTCGTCCCACTCCAGACGAGGTGGCCTGCAAAATGCAGATATACTCGCATACAGAGGCTGGCATATCTCTCGGGACCCGGGAAACGCGCCAACACAGAGCATTGTTGCTTCGTTGGCGCTCACTGAGTGTCTTGCAGGGGCTAATATGTGGGGTAAATTCAGAAACCCCCTGAAAAGGGCTATCCGGAATGCCAGTGTTTGCATGCTGAAGTGACTACGTGACCTAGAATTTTGTCCTTTTGGAAAGTGCATCCTTTGGCTGGTGCCCTGTTTTGTCAAAAGTCACTTGCCATGCCGACATAAACTCGCTGAACATGCCGTTGCTGCCCCTGATGCATAACAAAATCCTTTGATTCGGAAAAAAATTACATGTTCTGAAGGTGTAGAAAGGGTTACAGTAACTCGGGACAGACCTGACAACACAAAAAACGCTCACCACATCAGCTCCCAACAGCCCTCCTGCAAGCACCCTGAGCAGGGGGGTCTCTAAGAGGGAAAAAAAAACTGTTCCTGAACGGCAGTTTTGCAAAAAGACTGCGTGTAGCTGATATGTTCAACCATGGTTGGTGGGGATTGGCAGTTGGTGGTTGGCGACTGGTGGTTGGTGGCGGTTGGTGGTGGGTGGCGGCGGTTGGTGGTTGGAGATTGGTGGTTGGTGGCGGTTGGCGGTTGGTCGGCGCTGGCGGTTGGCAGTGGTTGGCGGCGGTTGGCGGTTGGCGGTTGGGTGCGGTTGGCGGTTGATTGCGGTTCGCGGTTGGTGGTGGTTGGTGGTTGGCGGTTGGTGGTCCATTGAGGCGGTCCCTAAGGGCGGTCCTTAACAGAAAAAAAATCTAGGTCCCTAAGGACCCCCGCTGACCCTGAGAAGCAAAGATGTCACCACTTTTCGGACCAATTGTTTGGATCGAAACCAGTACCTCAGCAAGGCGGCGCACGGATGTGGACTGAAACAATACAGTGAAGCATGCAAGGCGGCAGAAATTAACTCACACAAGGGGTTCCCCCGCCATGCAGTGCATGTTGTGTGCCACTTGCCTATGTTGTCCGACAATTGGGCCCCCACAGCTACCCAATGGCTCTTTGAAGAGCCCTTTTCATGCACATTTAAAAAAAATCATTCATATCCTTTCCAGCTGACAGCATTTCCACACAATGGCGTGAAAACTTCCAAAAAAAAAAAGGCATTTTGCTCTGAGTTGAAATACTACAACTGTCCCTGGGAGATATACGCATGAGTGCTAATGGAGGGAGAGGTGCATAAATACGATGCATGAAAACAGTCCCGCACTACGCATGCACTCGCAGATACCACATACATGCATTACGCATGCATTCACAGATACCATGTACATAAAATACGCATGCATTAGACCTACATGCAATACTACAGAGCCGCATTACCCATGAATTCACACATACAACGCATGCATGTGTGTGCGCAATTCGCAGGCATGCCAAACATACATACCGGAGATCCACCAGGACTGGGGCTGTCATCGGAGCCTTTGAATTCGACGTCGACATGGCCTTTGAATCCCCCGTTGATTTGGCACTTGAATCCAATGTCGGCACCTTTGAATCCGATGTTGGCCCTGCCACAGGCTGCTGCAGCATGGCGCTTGCCAGGGGGGCAAAGATGGGGCGCAAAATGTCGTCCCACAGCCTGACAGCATCCAAGCCGTTGTCCAGAAAAACGGCCCCGACCACTGCCTCGAGGACATCGCAAGCAAATTTCGGGACTGCGCAAGACACTGTGGACTCAGGCATTGCCTGTTTCCGCATAAATCGCAGTGCACACTCATGGGTTGGCTCAGGGATCCATGGCAGGAAGGTGCTGGTGTTGGCAGTTGGCGGGGTTGAAGGCTCAGCATCTGTGAGAAGTGATAGGGCCAAAATGTCCACACTGCCTGGCAGCTGGCCTCATGCCTTGTCACGCATGTGTGTGTGTGGTGGGGGGTGGGGGGCACGGCCACCGTGCATCCTGCCTCGTTGTTAGGTGACTGGACACTGAAAATTGGCCCTAGTATCCCCAATTTGAATTACAAGGGGTATCTGACAGGAATATTCATACAGCGGGGGGGGGGGGGTTGCAGCTGCGGGATATTTCGTGTTTCAAATGCGTGCGAAATTTCCCACACAATTTTCAGGCTGCTGTGCAACTGGTGTCAAAAAAGAGCAAAATTGCTTGTTGTACAGTTGCCTCTACCAGGCGCCCAGCATTTGTAGACGGGGTACAGTCGAATTCCATGGGTATGAAGCCTCTCGCCATTGATTCATCCTTTTGTTGCACAGTTGTCCATTTCCTGCATATACTGTGCAGTTTTCTCTCCGCCATGCTTCAATTTTTGACGCCCAAGCCCAAAACAGATGAGCGCCAGGAGAATACTTCTGCAATGGTTTAGCACTTGAAAGCCACTGCTGGAGCACGCCGTTAAACGCATCGGGCTCCACATAAGAAAAAAGCATAGGCTGATTGGGAGGACGATCAGCGGCAAGAGGCTTCTTTAGAATTGTATTTGAGAGGCAGTTACAAGAAATGTGTATCGGAAGATGGGCAGGGCGGAATTGCCCATCTGTCAGCACTTTATTTTTCAGCTCATTAGCAATTAGTAGCAAACCACCAGATAGCAAAAAGGCAAAGATAGCATTCAAGGAAAAACCAACATTTCTAGCAAAATTCCCAGAAAAAAACAAGCTGAAACAAGCGAAAACACTTTCATATGGAAAGTTTGGCCTTGCCAAAGGCAGGCTCACAGCAAGTGGGTGCAAAATTTCCCATAGCAAATTCGGGACTGCATGCAAAATAAAGCCACCTTGATTTGCTCATACGAAAAAATCCCGCTGCAAACCCCCCCTATCCCTGTAGGTGTGTTGGCCACCAGCAAACCATATTGCACATTGTGGACAACAACTGTCTGAGGTTGCACATGATCATTCAACAGGGGCCGTTGGAACCGGTTTGCTGGGAGCACACAACTAACATCAGGAGGGGGAACGCTTCCTGCGCGCCACAGGCGTGCCGCAGGCGCACCGCAAGCGCCGCAGGGAAAGGGTAATTAGCTTTAGTGTACACTGTCCAAGAAATATAGACCGGAACAAAAAAATTCCGGGCACGTTGATCTGTTGACACCATCGCTCTCTACCCCCCACCATGGAATGGGGTCGCACAGGTGCTGAGGGGTTTCACACACTTATGTCGATCAGTGCAGGGGAAATACACACCTGAGCTCAGGGTGGCACGGTCCCGAGGAGCAAGCCTGGCGCGGCGAAAGGCCTTTTCCAAAGGGAACTTGGCGAGCCTGTCGGTGATGTTGAAGATGTCATGGACCAGCAACTGGGGCAGGGACAGCAGCAAAGCCACCATCCCGAAGCATTGTCTGCGAAAGATACGGCGGCATCAGGGTCAGCCTCTCCCTGTCTGGCAAGCCTTGCAAGCCTTGCAAGGCTTTGCGAAGAGCTCGATCAATCATGAGTTTACAAATGCCTTTTCATGAGTACATCACTAAGTATACCACTCCTTCTGGTTGTTTGAGTCTTTGCAATACAACGTGTAGCACCACAAGTGAGCCCAAGAGTTACGATGCGGCCAGTAGCTACGCCTATAGCCGCATTGCATGGTACAACAGCACTGATTGCTGCCATTCCGATATCTGTCCTGTGTATGGGAGGGGAGGTTGCCATGACGGAAGCAGCAGAAGGAACAAGCTGCTCATGGATCAAATACTTGAGGGAGCTGAGGCCCTCAGTTCCTTGCTCAAGCGCACACATAGGCTTCCAATATTGCCAACACGGCCAATAGTGGCACATTTCTTTGGTTTAAAAATACCGCAAGCGTTTTTCAGAGGTGGGCAGGTTTCCAGGAGGCGGGGGTTCTAGGAGCAACCAAATGATACCCTATCCGAGTGGAGGGCACCAAAGCAGGGGCAACATGCAGTAAATCTCACAGCAGCAGCGGCTGACACCTCGTGCTCAAATGCAATTCGGCGTACCGCCGCAGGGTTTTGACTCTCTTAGAGGTATCGCCCGGGGGATGCATTCAACGGAATACACACAGGTCAGAATTCCTTGTGGTGGATTGAGGCACTGGAGAAAACCCCTATCCGCACTCACTACTGACTTGGCAGGTTGCACCTGCACTTTCGAGCTCTGCTGTGTCAAGGCCTTGACGAACCAACCCACTCTCCGTCAATCCCTCTTTCGGGGGGAGGGGGCGATTCATGAGTGCCTTCTAGCATTGCTTCAAAGTTGCCATAAGGCTGTCCACAAAGCCTGCAATGACACCAATGAAGAATGCTGTTGACCACGTCATGGACATCCTATCCAGTCCAACCAAAGACCTCACAACAAAAATGTCGGTCAGTGGGTGATTTGGCTGGGGCGAACATCCCCCCCCCCCGTTGCCAAGCAGTCGTAGAAGATTTGCAGGGGATGGGAGCCATCTGAGCCATTCACACACACACACACACACACACACACACACACACACACACACACACACACACACACACACACGTACAGGGCTCAAAGGTGGGCAGGCCCAAACCGGTCGTGGAGGGGCTGCAGGTATCCCAACATGAGCACCTCAAAAAGATTGCCCTGTTATGGAGTTTTTCAGACTTTCTGGCTTACCAACTGGCATCGGTCCTCCGACTGCCTCCGACTGCTCTGACCATTGAGCCCTCCGTCCTTCTAGAGGCGGGGAAGACAAAACCCCCATCTTGGTCCCTGAGCCCCCGGCAGAAAGCTTTCCATGAGCAGTGATCCCAAATATTTGTCCTCTCTTCTCCCTCTCTTCGGTAATATTGCTCCATGCCCCTGATAAAACTTCCCTCTGGTCCCTCCGAGAGACATCCACCTGGTATCGGTTATGAAATCATCCAGTTCAGTGCATAACAGGCTCTGCTTAGGCGAATGATGCAGCTTTTGCCGTTGTGGACAGTGTGTATCTCCACCAATGGAGGTAATTGTGCGGGTATCTGCCTGTCCATCACAGCATTTAGTGCCTCCGTTCCAATCTTTGTCGTGCGTATAGGGGGAGGTCATCAGGACGGAACCAGCACAAAAAACAAGCTGCTCATGGATCCAGCGGGCCATGAAGCTAGTGCCGACAACCCCGGTACGTCTGCCAAGGGCAGCAGGACGACATTGTGGGATGAGGGGGATACAAGGTAGAATACCTGTTGGCCAGTTGGGTCCGCAATTTGTTAATCATTTGCAGAGAGGCCCCAGGCCCCAGAAGCTCTCGGTAAAAGTACGTGGCCAGTACAACATCCAGAACAGCGTCACCCAAGAACTCCAGATTCTGGAAATGATGCTGCACATCGTCAGCCTCGGCAGAGCGGTGGGTGAGAGCCGCCTGCCCCAGGGCTTTGTCCCGGAACTGATACCCCAAAACGCGCTCCATTTTGCACAGCCGCTCCGCAACCGTCCCCCCTGCACCGGGCAGCAGCGCCTGGTCGTGCGCTGGCGCTGCGGCTGGTGCCTCTGCCGGGTGCAGCTCCGGGTCCGGCTCCTGGTCCTCCTGCACCGGTGCCTCTGCCTCGGCCGCGGCTTGTCCCGCCCCCTGCCCTTCTGTCGTGGGTGCCTCTCCTTCGCCCGACACCTGCGCCAATGTCTCAGCGTGTGCGCAGCCATCCGCGTGCAGCTGTTGCTCAACCATTGCAACGCCTGCCTGCCCCAGCTCAAGCACAACCCGTCGAACGCAAGCGGTATTCAGCGGTCCATACGTCTGTGAGTCCTGCTGGGGCTGCCACCAAGGACACGTGGCCAACACCGGGTTCAACAAATGCTCCATAAACGGGCCCGCCGTGCCCAATCCCCCGTGAAGATACACCGCACCAATCAGGGCATGCACCACCTTTTCCAACACCTTGGGCGACGAGGCCTCTCCGGGCCTCGGCTCGGAGAGGTCCCACTGTTTTGCATTCCATTTTTGCAAGGGCTGCCGGATCAAGTACCGATCCAGGGACAGGGCCTTGGCGCACTGGCTCAGGGTGCCGTGGCCCTTCACCAGGTCCTTGGTGTCCCCCAGCTGGCTCTCATCCCATTCGGGGTGTTGAAAATACAGCGCCCTGGAAATGCACATAGACATACACATAGACGCATGCGCAGAAGAACACACAGACATACAGAGACATGCACATAGACATAAACGCAGAAATACAAAGAGACATACATAGATACATACACAATCATACATGGAAATACACATAGACATACACACAAATATGCACGTAATGCAGAAACACCAAAAGTGAAAAGGAGCATAATTGACCTCACTATGGCGAAGTGCTTCTGGGAATTTTACCGATCCGTTGGAACAGTGAAACACCCCCCCCCGTCAACCCATCCTACCTTTTCATGGCAACTTGTTTTTTTGGTAATATCGACTGTTGGTAATTTTTGCTAGGGAATGCCACCCACTTACACAACACGGAGAGTGTCACAGTTCGGGCGGCGGACCGGCCCAGGGCCTTTGTCGGGTCGCCACGTGATTTCCAAAGGAAAAAATGGGCCCGTGCACAATCTGATGAAACACTGGAGCACTGGTCATTGACGCATCAATACTTTCACCACCGTGGGCCACTGCTGCACAGGTGGAGGAGGGTAGGAGGAGGCGGAGTCGTCACTGACCGTTTCCCCAGCAACTCTCGGATACCCCAACATTTCGCTGCATCTCCAGCAGTCCTTCCACCACCACCCCGATCTCTCTCCATCTCCCACCTCACCCTTGTCACACCTGCACACCACCAGGTTCAGGACGCAGCTTCCGAGGAACTGTAACGAATTGTACGACCGAGACATCCATCGCTGAGCAGACGGCAGAGTGAGGGCACTGGAAATGGAGTGCATGAGGCTGCCGCTGGTGCATGGCCAGTCTGGATGCAAAGCTGGCAAGCATGGTGATGCGTGCGGCGGTGGCTCTGGCTGTGGCTGTGGCTGTGCATGCGGCTGAAACGGCGGTGCCATCAGGCTTGCTTGAGGTTCCATGCTTGGCGAAGCAACGCGCACAAGCCCAGGGAAATGGTCTCTGACAAACGCTGCCACGAGCAAATCGTCCTGAATCACTGTGAGCACGAGAGGCATCAGGACCACCATCCGGTACGCACTTAATGGGAGACCATGCGGCACCAGCCAGGGCTCTGGCACTGGCCAGCCAACCACTGGACCCACAAGTGAGCGCAAATTCTTGGCAGACTGCACGCTGCGTGCACCTGCCCCGGTCTTTGCACTCCCATTCGCGGCTCTGCTTGTGCCTCCTGTGCTGGTGCCCTCTGCACATCGAGTTTGCGCGTTTATGAGTTCCAAAGGGTATCCCACGTGCAGATACCCCCCACAATAGACCACGTCGGCGCAATGCCGCGGCGGCAGTGTCCAAGTCGAAAGAATCGCTGCATCAGGGGCAATGGGGTTGTCCTCCGCAATGTCGGGGAAAGCACTGCATCAGGAGGCAAAGAACAAGCCATGCGTGCGCACTCAGCGACTTGATCACCGAATGCGCGAATACATCCATGCCCGAGTCCAGCGCGCGGCTCAAGGGTGAGCATACCAGGCGCAGTAATCAGCATATGTTGAAATAGGTGTGTCATAACTTGCGCCGTTCACCGCGGGGAAGGCACTTGATGCCGTTGCAATTCTTCCACATGACACCACGGGGGACATGGAGTGCAACGTCCACACCACTTCTGAGGCCATGGCTGCGTCCTAGGTGCACAAACATGGCACGGGAGAAAGGTTATAATCTTTCGGGTCACCAGATTGCCGGACTTTGCACTTACTCGTCTCATTCACAAATGTGGGTCCTAATCTAAGAGCCCCGCAAGGAAGCGGGGCCTATACAAGCCCAACAAGATGCATGGCATGCATGTTTGCGTCGTTCGTGCCTGCCATGCTCTCGGACACTCCCTGAGACTGCAATCCTCGGTTCTCAGCCCCTAGTACTGCCCGGCTGTCCGGATTGGTGCTCCGGAACATCCGTAGATGAATGGGCAGCAATTGGGCCGGGGCTGGTGATCTGTTATCCATGGCTCAAAATTTGGGTTGGGGGAGGTGGGGGTTGGACCCCCCGCGGATCATCGATCCACGGACCGCCTGCCATACACACACCAAAAAAAACGGATGCCGATGCCACCTAGCTCATGGCGTGCTAGCCATGTTAGGAGCGTTCGACGCCTCAAATTGAGAGTAGAGGTGGCGATGTGACTCGTGGCATGACTCGTTTTGTCGAAACAAGCCGCGAGCACAAACATAGCAGGCATACACAAAGCAAAACCATGGAAATTTTGGATAACCTAGAACAAACTAAGGCACTCCTTCAAAAAATTGATGTGCGAGCGGATGCAAACAAATGATCCACAAATTCATCTTTAAAAAAAAAGTTCAAGGCGCACCCGGTGATGTAGTATGACGGGCAAATGGAAACAAACAAATGAACCACAAATTCATCCTGGAAAAAAATGGTCCAAAGCATGTGCACTACGGCCTCCGTGGCACAACCCCTTGCACGCCCCCCCCCCCCCTAGCGGCACGGCACGGCACGGCACAGGCAATACCTTGGGACACGGTCACCAATGCGGAGCATGATGACAGCAACATTGTTTGTCGCAAAGCGAGCGCTTGTACCTATGCACCTATGGTGCGCTACACGAAGGAGTGGAAACGGCGTTTGTGACCCGTGGAGGAAGACGAGCGGATCCCAACAAGAATACGCGGTGCAATATGATTGTAGGAAACGCTGATGGATGGGCGCTTCAACCCTTGCACCAAAATCACCGTTCCTTGGACGGGGTTGCGTGGACTAATTAGTGGAGGAAAAAAGCCGTTGGACTTTGAGTCTCGGCCCAAAGAGCCGACAACGTGCATTGCAAAACAAAAGCAACCACACCTGGTTACCGGCACATGTATGCCGTTGAAGTGCTGCTTCCACTTCCTCCCAATTCGGGGTGAATGCGCCAACACAAGCGGGTAATAGTAGGAATCTTGGCTTTGGACCAATGTTGGACAATGATGTCGAGGAAAGGCTTGCGAACAAAGACAACCATGCGGATGCAGTTTGCACTTCGGCACATGAGAGGGAGATTTGCTTCGCGGGAACCATCGTAAGCCATAGATCGGGCGCCGGTGTCGGGCTTTGTCGTGTAGCATTTAATCCCACTTTGGCAAGCGTCCGGCAAGTAACTTCCGGGAGGGGTGTATCCACGACTAATACCAACGGCATGAATCGTGGATCCGGCACTCCTAGAATAAGGTGTTTGAGGAGCAAAGCGCGCACGGGGGCTCACGATTCGGGCAAAACCCGGTGGTCCCACATCCGTGAGATCCAAAACCCACGAACACCGCGCACACCATCTTTGAATTCTTGCGGTAACATTGTTTGAAACATCCATTTTCACAAAAACAAACGCAATCGCGACACACTCTCATGACCCTTCACGTTCTTACGTCCCTTATCGACAATTTTTTTTGCATTTAAATTTGAAACAAAAAATCGCAATTTAAGGAGAATTTGTGTGACTTGTCTCGGAAAGGTAAATGGGCTTGATGAGTAGTAGTTTGAATTTGGTGGAATTAGAACTTTGACAACTCGGTATTTGGAGGGGGAGTGTTGCCTAATCTCCGACTCCGATCCCCATGGGGGAGGTAGGGGGGGCGGTTTCACCATGTGATCCACGTGGAGCTCGCCAACTCACCATGGCCAATTGTTCAATGCCAATTCAAAATTTGAACACCATCTAAACATGAAAGTGCAATCCTACTTCTCGTGTGCCGTGCGTGTGGATGATGCGGCGTGTCGTGCCCCATTTGACATTTTTTAACGGCACGCAAAAGTTGTCGCGTTGCAAGTGCGGAAAGGGACTTTTTCATACAAAAAATATCCGAGCCCAAAAGGTGGGCCGCACGACACACCATATGATCCTCGAACGAAGTCATTTTTTCCAATTTACACCGAAATGAGCCCCGTCTCGAGGTCATATTATTCTTCGTGAAAAAACTCGAAGAAGGGGACTCCACGATTCCCACACACACACACATTTTCAAATACAAGCTGCATACGATCAAACACAATCTAGTTGTGAGAGGGCCGATGGGGATGCTTACCTTCATGACCGAGGTCATCGGTTGAAAGAACTTGGATCCCGTAACAATGCCAAGTTGACATTGGCACGGTAATTGCCGCCAAAATCTTGCAAAGGTCAGCCACAAATGGCCTACGAGCACAAACCCACCACGACACGATCACAGGCAAAGCACAAAAAGACTCTTCAGTGGAATTCCATAGCGAAAAAAAATGGACACTCAGAAAGCAGAAAGGCAACTACGGCAAACGTCAGAGCATGTGCTCGATCTCGATTTCCTGTTGCATCTTGAGACTCCCGATCCGTCACATCCGTTACTTGTTGTGGCTAGCGCCTAGCTTTCGGCTGCTCTTGTGTTGGGTGCTCCTGAAGTCTTTCGTTTTTCCACAGCGGTTGACTCACAACGAAGGCGCCAATGTGAAGGAAATATCCTTTACAATAACTCTTTTCTTGATATTCTGGCCTGCGTCGGAGGACTTTTATGCTCTGTATGTATGCATTTTTTCATATCACTACTCTCACCCACTGCTTCCGACACCCAATGGGATTCAACTGATTCATGTGCATGAACATGGTCTTAAAATTTAACGCTCACGCGCCAGACTTGCGGGAACAGGCAGTTATCCCATTTGGTTCAAGATTTGGAGATTTTGACATGTCGCCGTTCATTCTTGATCATATCGATAACATTTCTTAGCCTTCCGTGTGACATCCTTTCACGTGAGGGTTTTCCCAGCACCCAGCACTTAACCACTGCACATCGAGCACCTACTCGGTTTGCTAACCTTGGGACTACCTCTGCTGGGCCTTTTGGGGGGTGGGAAAGCACCTACGAAGCAAATATGCACGCAGGACAGGTTCAACTAAGGTCCGGGAGCACGACGAAGCGGTTTCAAACTTTCCTCAATGTTGAGCATCAAGTGAGCGCATGCTCGCTTCTCGAATGCGTTACAAAGAGCCAAGCAAAATGGTGACTTAAACAAAACCGCGTACAAATCATTTCCGCGGTTGAACCGCCAGTGATTGTGCCTTCTTGAACTGAGTCGGGTACGCGTGTGGCGACAAGTGAGACATCAGGAGGTGAGTAGGGGTCCGGCGGCTCCGAGCAACTTGCGGTGACGGCAAAGTATGCAAGCTTTCCTTTTCGTGCTTCGTTAAAGCATAGCTTGTCGACTTTGATCAACAGATCATTGGGCATTCAATCATATTATCGTCGTGCTGTCCATCAGTCACAAAATAAAATGAATTCAATTTTACGTGCCAAACTTGTTGCTAGTGTGGGTGTTTGTTCCACTCGTAGAAGGTAGGGAAAGATGGCACAAGCAACGAAGCAGCAAAACAGAATGGCTTGCGCCCATCACCGGGTGTGAAGTCAACGTAAGGCACATCGTGAAACTTCGTCGCTAAGTCAACGTAAGGCATCGTGAAACTTCGTGGCTATGTTGAGCACATGGGTCATGGGTCATGGTGTCAAACACCCTGATGCCGACACGATACAGATTGACGCCAGGACTGAGTGTTTCAACGATATACTCAATATGTGCAGTTTGTCGAGGTGCTCTCGAATCCTCATGGGCATCAAGCTAGTAAGCTCAAGATAAACTTGATGAAAATGGTAAACTTCGCATCGCAACTAGTTGGCTATCCGAATAGTGCTGACTGACTTGGTTGGACTCATGGGCACCTATCGCATACCAAACTTTGTCGTTTCTTTGCTTCGAACCCTGAAGCCAATCCGGTCCATGAAGATCCATAAGAAAGTGTTGGAAAAGAGGTCTAGAATGAGGTCGAGGTTTGGAATGGTCCATTTTCGACCACACAACATGGTGCTTAACTCCTAGGAATTTCCGCAAGGAATACACCCGCGTGTCTTCATAGTGTTTCATGGCAATCGATTCGTGCTGCGACATTTAAGGAGCCGCGTGGTGCGTGAGCGACAACCATACTTTTCGTAGCGCTTCGTATGGTGTTGGCTTGCTAATCCAATGCGAGGCACTTCCCGAGCATCGTATCGACAAGTTTCGGTTTCATGTCCGAACAGGTGAGTTTGCTCTTTCTTCTCCTCCCCAACCTTCGATCGAGGAGCCAAATCATGGATAAACACGCTCTCGGCTTGAACCCTGAACCATGAGGTAGCTCCTCAATGTCGTTCACAACGGAAAACCTAAGTGCCATGGTTCGGTCATTGCCTAGCAATCACGCTTTCCATGGGGTTGGGGCATCTACTGTGACGGACTGTGACGGACCGTGACCGACCAACCAAGAAATGTCAGCAATAGTGCCTACACTTTGTTGCGCTCGCACAGATTGTCCTTGGATGTTCCCATTGGGCAATATGCATAGCAGTAGGATGACAATGGTCTCTCCAATTGTTGTGGCAACAAACTAGTTGGAGTTTTTGCATGGGTGGCAGCACAATAGAAGCGGGTGCTGCCGCATGTCTGACGGCGAAACCAAATGTCACACACAGGAAACCGAGGAAATCCTATGAACGCCACAACAGCTGTGCGTTGCCCTATCGCACATGGCCATAATGTCGGCCGCATTTGAGGGGTCTTCAAGAGTGTTTGCACTGTAACGTTGAAACTGCTCTTGGTTGGCTAATGCCATTCCAAAAA
Organism: Eutreptiella sp. 'Long Island Sound 2002'; assembly: GCA_964036045.1. Taxonomy (NCBI): domain Eukaryota; phylum Euglenozoa; class Euglenophyceae; order Eutreptiales; family Eutreptiaceae; genus Eutreptiella; species Eutreptiella sp. 'Long Island Sound 2002'. The sequence goes on from OZ038385.1 coordinate 7,629,515, forward strand.
GACAACAGCCTGTCATACATGCCAGAACCAGCAGCGCTGGGGCACAATATCACCGTTTTTTGTATCCATGGTGGGCATGGGCTGGGTTACCAGAAGGTGGGCTGTGGCAAAAAAAATGAGGATTTGGGGATAACTCATGGCCATGGATCTGTAGAGCCAACCCCCGAAACGTCAATTTCGCCAACTCTTGGCAAAATCACATCCAGATCATGGATGCATCCAAATTCATTTTTTGTTGCACAGTGCTGTCCGTATAAGGCGGTCAATAATGTTTGGGGAGAGTAACATGGGTGTTTCCGAATGATTACGTTTCGATAGATACGTCATCAAAAGTGACGCACTTCCTTGAGAATACCACAAATCCCCAATACACCGCCAGTGGTTCCCAGTCACTCTCCATTCAGAGCCATTCACATTTATTGATATCTTCCCGTAGTCTGGGGACCAACCTCTTGTCTGGTGAACCGTTCCTCTAGGAAGAGGTATTCAAGGCATAAATCCTTGTTGGTCAAGCATTGTCAAGTGGGCTGTCGTTTGTCTAAGCGCTTCGCAGTCCGACATGACGCTAGTGAGCAAATCCACCAAGTGGGTTGGCAAGTGGTTTTGAGAGCGCTCAATTCAGTCTAGGTGGTAGGTGACAAGCACTACAACGTATCGCCACAGTGTGTTCATTTGGCGAATCCAAGGCGAATGGTGGCAAGCCACACTACACAGGTTCTCCAATTTCTGGAATTTCAAGCAATTTTCCTTGAGGAACTCATCCACAAATGGCAACCTAATGCCAATTTGAAGTGGGATGATGTGTTTAGTTTTCTGCAAAAGTCATCAAAAGTCCCGGCAGGTACGGCTACCAAACCAGCTAAGCATTTGGGGAGGCAAGGGTAGATCCACCTATCCCATTCCATGTGAGGGTTCCGGGCAAAGGGGTTGCTGCAAAGGATGGAAGTGCGACCATGGAGCAGGTGTACCATTGATTCCCCTTCATATTTCCGTGCATTGGATGGACACCCAATGCATGTTCGTCTAGATTGAATGGACACCCAATGTACTCCCTCCAGATTTGAATAGACACCAATGTACGTCCATCAAGAATTGGATAGACTGGCGTCGTGGTTTGCTTGCCCGCTGGTTGCTTCGGCTGGGGTTTTCGCTGCTTGGCGGCCGCAACCACTGGACCCGACGGGCCCGCCACCCGGCTACCAATCGCGGTTTTTTACGTCACTTCGATCGCGTTTAGCTTGTCCGCCAGCTTGCTCACCATCTTGGTCAGCCGCGGCTTAGCGAGCAGGGTTCAACAGCTCAAAAACATGGAACCTGCCCAATCACAACACACGGTCTCTGCAGGTGCGTCGCCAACTAATTCATGTGGCTGTCCATTAGCGATTATGCCGGCGATTGCGGTGGTGCTGGCGTGGTGGAAGCCACATGCCCAATTAGCGCCGAGTGCCCCCCAGAGGTCTAGCAACTATGGGGAGTACAAACCAGCATATCACTCAGAGCAAGATCTTTTCAGAACAACCTGCATCTCTGATGGTGCCTATTGCCCCAGACAACACACCAACCCAAGAAAGATGCAACCATGAAAAGATGGGGTTGTGTAATGCAAGTGTACATACGGAATACCAGAGAGCCCACTTAAGAGTGGGCCTTGTTGGGGCCAACGCAGTGAACAATTGCTTCATGCATTGTTTTCTTCTTTGGGCATACATTGTCACATTTGTGTCACATCGTCTCTTGGCATGTATTGAGTCTACTCATGTTCAAGCTTGCTTCATATGGCATTGGACAAATGGCTCCTCAAGGCCACGGCTGTGCCAGCGGAATGATTGTGTGTCCACTTTGGTTGGGCAAACCTCAAACAATGTCGATGCTATTCGCCCTCCTCCTTGTCCACCTCTATAGGGGCCTGGTAATTGGGATCTTGTTTTGCAGCTTGTCATCTCTCCTTTTGTTTGCCTCTCTTGTGTTGTATCACGCTGAAAACAGTTCAGTCCTCCTCACCTGTGGGGCCCCATAGGGGCGCCAATCTTGGAAAGTCGGAGATAGCACCCAAGACCCCTCTCATTGGTTAGGGGGTGCATATAAAAGAAAAAAGTAGAATGGGACCTGGGTCCCAGTCGACGCACAGTGGCGGCTATATGAGTGATATGCATTCGTGTCTTATCATAAGCTTTGTGGACAAACGGGATCGAATGTGTTTCTGCCAATTGATGCCCGATGCTCCACTTTGGCAACTTCTATACATGCCAGTTGCCCCACGTTGAGTACACTGGTGATCCTTGTGCAAGGTCTTGGTCCTTGGTCACATGCAGTTTGCAAGGATCTCATTCCAATTTGCTGACATTAATTGGATCATGTGATTTAGGCTTACATTTGGTTGGCATGAAAAAAGATAGTTGTGTGTCCAAATGAAAAGTCACCATGACAGGCATACAAAACAATCTCAGTGTAGTGCACATGCAAGCTGGCTATATGACCCGTTGTTGGGCCGCTACCAGTGCCATAATGAGCCGTGACGGATTGTGATGGGTTTTACTATCGGTGTTGTGAAGCTCGTTTTCGTCATTTTGTAGCGAAGAAGAAATGGAGGAGAAAGGGGGGAGAATTGAAAGCAAAAAGGGTGCCCGCACCCCGACCTTGGATCCCAAGGATTGCAAAGATGAGAGGTATGCGGTGGTGTGCACACTATTCGACCTTTCGTGGACATGGAGGTTACGCGCATGTCGAATTTCGCTTTGAAGAATCATGCCGCGCTAGCTTTGCATTGCCGCCCGGCATCATGCGTGGGTCGTTGTGGGAGCGTTTTAAACGAGTCCTCCAACGGTATCGGAGCTCACTACTTGATCTGCCATCGAGCCAAAAACCGTCGTAGTAGCTTCGCAAGCGGCCCAATCATGCGCTCATCCGTTGCATGTAGCTCAAGCGGCAAGTGGAACCGGGTTTCCATTTGGACGACAAGTGGGTTCAGCATGTTGAGGTATCTCGTTTTGATTGTTTTCCGTCGCTGAATTGACGTTGTTGATAAGGCGCCCTCTTTTGTGCGATGCTGCAACTCTCCGTGCTTGCACCCACAACTAGTTGCCCATGTTTATGAAACCGCATAGAGACGAATTCCACACAGAGACGAAATACTATTGTTCAACAACAACAACAACAACAACAATTCACAAATCGCCTCGAGGCTGATGCGCTTGGTCTTGAGAGCTCGAAAGATGCGGAGCTTCCTATGGTGAGCCTAGATTCAAACAGGGCGACCCCATGGCGCACAGTGGTTCTTGTGGTTGGATCAAGTGAAGAACAACGTGCACAACCCCAACGGAACCCCCGATAGATGACATCAAGAAATCGTTTCCGTGTGATGCCGAACACTGGTTGAAACAATCGCGCGAGATAGCGCGTTGTCTACACTTAATCCGTGTGCGTCCCACGGGTGATGGCAGATGTGAATATTCTCCTCTTCTTGATGATGTAAGAAATGAGCCTGTGCTATCATCATCCAAAACGCAAACCAAGGTTGACAATCACAAGTGCAGTAGGTTCAATCCCATGCACATGGAAAGATCACAAAAGTGCGTATGGACATTGGCCATGGGGCGCTAATCCCGCTGTAACTTCCGAGAAGCCGAGGTGAATTGAAAACGGGTTTTGCTGACTCAGTCTCATGGTGTCTTCCGTTCCTTCAACATTCCGTTCAACAGTCCGTGTATTCACTCTTTGTAGTTGAGGTGGTAGTTGCTTTTTTTCCAGGCCCGCTGAGGACCAAAGCGTCGCAGCTCAAGATTTTGCGACTATTGATTGGACCGGAGATCATGAACTTAGCCAGCAAAGAACCGAGCGGTTGGAAACCATTCGGCAAAAGGGTCGTGGTTCCCGGAAATATTTCATGCTCGTATGCTCCCAAATCGTGTTGCTTTCTTGTGTTGCACCCATGAGATCTATATTTTTCATCAAAGATGTCTAATGCCTTTCAACTTGGTGTGCGTATTGCCATCAACATGCATCGGAACGGTGTGGTGTGCACAGGGGTGTGGCAGAATATGTCTCCTTTGTATTGAGCTCGGACATGCAACACCGAGGGTTGGTAGTCCTCAGGCTTGATAACAAAGTCACGACAGAGAATGGAGGTGGGAATGGAGCGAACGGAGATGGTCATACGACAACCCACCGGTGTCATCAGTCCGTTTCCCTCTGCTGCCACCGACACATGTACGTATGGGTGCCCGGGAACCAAACGATGACCCCCATCCATGCCACGGCCCCCAATGGACTTCCATTGCAACCGAAGGGTTTCTCGTGCCATTTACCGATAAAGCAACAAATTGAGAAAGTAGGACTCGTTAGATAGCCATTTGGTGGGCAAATCGCAGAACGCGTTCCGCACAGTCATCCAGATGAGTCGTCTGCTTTGAGCCACAACTTATGCACGTAGAGGGAGGACCCGAGGGTACATGTCCGTCCGTCCCGGATGGGCGGCCGTCCCAGTGGGCCGTCCGTGACGTATGTCCGTCCTAGACGGGTGTCCGGGAATCCGGGAACAATTCATGAGCCAGGCGATCTATGGTCTCATGGACACAAAAACTGATTGATGAGCTCAATGGATGAGCTGGGCGGCCCCGGGAATTTCATAGGCTGCCGTGCTGCGCCGACCAGCTGTCCCGGCTTGGTGTCTTTGCGTCTCGTTTGGCTTTGTAGACATGGGACGTCAGCCAAGGCTGGATTGCAGTCGCCTTCATTGGGGTCATTACGGGGTGCATTGCATGGTGTATTGACATGACCGTGAAGTGGGTCACCGACCTGAAGACGGGGTATTGCAAGCGGGCCCCGTGGTTTGGTTACGAGGTATGTTCTGCCCTGCAACTGTCATCACCCTCCCCCCTCAGTTCGGCTTAGGTTCGCCTTTCTTTTTCTTTCTTTGCACCACTCTTTGACCAAACAGCAGATGGGAGCGTGTGGCTTCTGCTTGAATGTTTGGATTGGGCACGCGTACCTATCCCTGAAATACTCTCCATTTCCCATCCACTGGTGGTCGGTCACGGACCCAAGGGGGGGCTCTCTGCAGACTTTTGTTCCACTGCCCGGACCCGTGACCCATCAGCACACAGGCTGCTGGACAGAATGTCGGCACTCAGCCAGCTCCCACAAGATTGCAATATTCGTCACACCAACAAACAGGTCTGAATTTCGAGACGGCCGACGCAAGTCGGGATGGTGCCAAGTCGGCTACGAGGGTTTTACTGGGCCCTTTACGTCCCTTTCTAATGTATCCTCACCCCATGCTCTTGAGTATGTGTGTGAGCCGCCGATCATGTTCTGAGATTCAGGCAATTCCAGACCGGTAGGTTGAGGGCGCATCTTGTCTAATGTTGTGGAGTGCATGATTTGGTTTCGCCGTTTCGCCTGTAAGCCCCCTCCCTGAGCCGCGGACGTGGTGCTGTATGTTGGCAGGCGCTGATTCCTGGCACGCATTCTTTCTTTCGACGTGACTGTTCATTTGCATCAGGGCACTACGAGGTGCCGGTTTTGGGCACCAAGCATCCACAGCAACCGAACAGGAGTGTTTCTCAACCGTCCCCGAGTGTGCAGCGGCTCTGCACGCAGTTGGCTGCACCTCTTGTTCTCAGGTGTGCTGCCGTCATGCGGCAGACGCAGGAGAGTGCCCAGAGTGGAGCAATTGGGCTGATGTGCTCTTGCTGGAGGAGTCCAGTGTCCGTGAAGCGGTGTCGTACACGTTGTACGTTGTGGTTGCTGCTCTTTTGGCAGCCACCGCGGCCTGGCTGTGCAAGACGTTTGCTCGGTACGCCGCTGGGTCTGGAATTCCAGAAATCAAGACGATCCTCGGTATCCCCGTATCCTTGTCTCCTCGGTACCCCTATATCCCTGTGTCCTCAGTAGCTCCGTATCCATGTATCCTCCGTATCCCTGTGTCCTCGGTATCCCTGTAGGAATGTGGACCCAGGGTGGGTTTTGGGTGGCAAATAATTCAAGGGACCGTGCAAGCACGTCGCGGTCGTAGGCACCCATACTATCCGAGCATTTGAACTCGCATCTCAAAGGAAATTTGTGGATTTGGTGTTTGTTGGGTCGGCTCGTCTGCCAAAGACCAGCCAAGCAACACCAACCACACACGGCATGACTTCGGGCTTTCCAACATTGCAGGCGGTGTTCCAGGGGAGGCCGGGTTTTCGTTTCCGGGGGGGGGGGTCGATAGAGCCCTCCGGCCGGACCCCCCCCCCCAAAAAAAGGGGTCAATTGACAGGACCCCCAAAATCCTACCGAGACTGACCCCCGGGCCTCGGAGGTGACCCAGACCCAAAAATCAGACAAAAAAGAAAATGCGATATTTGGAATCAGCGCGTCGAGGGGGTTCAGAAAAGTCATCATTTGCCATATATTTGGTGAAAAAAAATCGACCAATTTTATGCCCAAAAAAATTTTCGGCGCGTTTGGCGCCAGACTTCATAATGACTGATTAATCGTGCCTGTCAATTGAGCCCTTTTCCCGAACCCCGCCCCCCAGTTTTTGAGGGCTCTATTGACCCCCCCCCCCCCCCGGAAGTGAGAACCCGACATGCCCAGGTCATCCCAAATCATAGAGCAGCAGAATATTCTCGATATCTCTGTCGTCGTTGCAGCGGTACGAAGTGGTTGACCCGGGCACAGCATCTGCAGATGGTTGCCGTCTTCAAAATGCCGAATCGCTCCAAGCGGTGGCTTTTTTGCCCAGGCCTTGACGTCACACTGCACGCGGACGACACGCGTAATTTGCACAGTTTTGTTGCTTGGAAACGATGCAACGGCAGTGGAGGCCCAACGCACCCGCCTTTGTGTTGGCCAGCCGATTTGCACATTTGGACGGGGGATTGTAAGGGACGGCTTATTCTTAAAGACGGCAAACGGGAGGGGTGATCCACAAGGGCATATGGAGGCCGCTACACCCGGTCGAAAGACAAGTACTATTTTCAAGCCTGGTTAGAATTGCCCGGCTGGCAGACAAACAGTGTGTGCGGAACCTCCAGAAGATTGTTTTGAGACAGCTTTCTGCCATGCATCTGGTTGCTCCGGTGCGTCTGACCTGGTTTACTATGCAAACGCGTGTGTGCACGGAATGTAGTGCTGTGTGTCGGGGGTGGAGGTGGTGGGCCAGACGGCATTTCGGCAGCTTCTGCCTCGCCCTGTGGGGGCGCCAGGGTGTCATTTTCCCAAGACGGGGACGCTCGGACGGTGTTCTCCAGCACCGCTGAGCAGAGAGGTAGACCTACTGAGCCCTGCTTCCCTCTGCCGATTGGTCATGCGCCGGTTCGCACAACTCCGCAGGTGGTACACACATGAACAAGTTCCTCAGCCATTGGACGCTGCTGATCAAGGCGGTAGGGCTGTCGCTGTCGGTCGGCAGTGGCCTCTCTCTGGGCAAGGAGGGCCCCTACGTGCACGTCGCCAGCTGCGTGGGCAACCTGGTGGCGCAGTGCTTCGCCAAGTTCCGCCACCACGAGTCAAAGAAACGCGAGTTGCTGTCGGCGTCGACGGCCGCCGGGGTGTGTCTGCCGGGGCCCTCACAATGCGCATGTGGAGAGGTTTGTGGTTTGAGTCCGCATGGGGAACGGACCGCGGTCGTCAAGTCAGCCCAAATCCTTTGGTTCATGACCGCCCGATTTGGCGCTGGACCAATTGCAGACACGGCAATTTCCCCTGAATAAGCCCCCGCCCCCCCAACAATTCGAATGGATCCCTGTGGCGATGCCAGCCCTTGCCCAATCTCGTCACCGAAACCCCCCACACGGGCCGGCCCAAAATCGACGGTACGCGTGTTTTGCCGGATTTTGGACCCCACCGGACCCCAACATCAATGGCACTTTGAGAATGGCTGGAGACCCCCTGGATGTCCCCTGCACGGCCCAGACCGTATAAACCAGTCGCTTGCTCCCTGACTTCAATGTAAACTGCCTTTGAGTGCATTTTGCTACTTTGCTGGCGAGTTCGTTTCCAGGGCAGAGGTTGCTGTATTTTGTTGTGCCCTCTTGTGGGCTTTGGTCTACTGTGAGGAATTTCTCTTGTCAAGAGCCTACCTGATTCTTGGACGCCCATCCTCCTGCCCCTGATCCAAATTTTCCTGGATTTGTTCAGCACCTCTGGAAGACTGATCTTGTGTAAAAAAGCTATGCAAAGCTGTCTGCTGTAGGTTTTGGGGGGACTGGGGGATGGTGAGTAGTCTGTAACAACACACACACACACACACACACACACACACACACACACACACACACACACACACACACACACACACACACACACACACACACAGGCATAGGATGGCTTGCTTTGTCGGGAGTGCGTCACTAGGCTTTTAGGCTGAGGGGCATTGACCCCCCCCCCCCCCCACCTCGGCACAGGAGCACCGGGGGTCACAGAGGCACAGACCGAGACGTACAGAACCAGAACGGGTGAGGCTAAACGGTCAGGCTAACGGTCCTTTGGCGCTCACAGGAATGCGATGCAGCACAAGCGCCCAGTCCTGCATCTACTCTGTGTGTGCAGGTGGCAGTCGCCTTCGGTGCACCCATCGGTGGTGTGCTCTTCAGCTTGGAGGAAGCCTCCTACTTCTTCCCGCACAAGGTCATGTGGAGGACACTGTTTTGTGCCGTGGTAGCGGCGCTCACGCTGCAGACGTTGGATCCCCACGGAAATGGTTGTGCCCACCCGCTATCCGATGCGTGCGCGCCAACAAGACCAGTTCTGCTGGAATCGCCAACCCCCCATCCTCCCTACCATACGACGCCAGCAGCACGCTCTAACCGGAAGTACCAACCGGCAAAGCAACCCCACTTTTATGATTCACTTGCCCCCCCCGCCCCAACTGCATGTGGGGCGGCCCGCACACGACTGCATTAGTGTTCTGCATGTGTCAGGCACCCGAGGAGGGTGGTCAGGCAAGGCTTGACGAGGAGCAAGCCCAGCTCCGCGGATGCACTCTTCAATCCTCTGCAGGCCAGGGTCGTTGACGGCTAGGCCGGCGACGTGGTTCCGGTGCCACATCGGACTGAGTGTGGCCCACATGCACCGTATTTTTCTGGCATTACATGCTCCGTATGCTTTCCGCATGAGTGTAGGAGCATGTAATGTATCCCAAAACCCGCAGTCATGGTGATGTGATGTCCAGCATGGGGCGTCACGATTCGGGTCCGCCTCAGTCCACCAAACCCGTGTAGGAGCATGCTGCTGACCCCCGGGGGCGGCGGGCAGGTTGCAGAGAGTTTGTGTGTGTGTGTGTGTGTGTGTGTGTGTGTGTCGTTTTATTGTTGTTGCCGTTGCCGCTGCTGCTGCTGTTGTTGTTGTTGTTGTTGCTTTCTGAGTGCCTATTTTTATTCGACTGAAAGGCGCCTCGGGCCGTCTCCCAGGGTCGCCACCGTAGAATTTTTCTTCTTCGCAGCTTTTCGTGTGTTTTGTGTGTGTGTATTGTGCATGTGTGTGTTTTGCTTAGGAGCTATTTTGTTCCGTCTTTGTAGGTGAGATGGTTGCACAGTCCAGTTTTTCTCTTTCTTGCCAACAGGTTATTGCACGAGGTGCGGACAGGATCAGAGCCATGGTTGTGTTGCATTGTTAATCGTTGTTTTTCAGGGAAGATCGTCATGTTCCAAGTCAACCACCATCACACGTGGAAGTGGTTTGAGGTGGTGCCATTCACAATGTTAGGTGTGCTTTTGCACGGTCATGGTGCATGAGTCAAGCTGCTTGACACGACTGGTCATGGTAATTGCAGTGCTGGGCCATGGTGCTGCTGGAGCCGTGTGTTATTCCTCCCAACGCAGTACAGATCTGATGTCCAGCGCCGTCAACGCAGTAATGTCCAGCGACATTGCATTGAGTTTTGCTGCAACGGCCAGGGGAGTGGGGTCAGTGGGCTCTTTTTGGAAAGTCCTCGAAAGCCACTTCCGACGTGTGCGGGTCAGAGAAGGTGGGCGGACGACGATGTTGAGAATCTGCCGGCGGAGAGATGTCCGCCAGCTGAGGCACGCCCTCCCCCGGGCCGTGAAGCACACGCCCAAACCGTGCAAAGGCCCTCACTGTCGGCGACAATGTTCCAACGCAGTGCAACAGGCAGTTGTTTGTTGTTTTCGACCGTATTGATGTTTCGCCCCGCTGTGGTACAGTACTGCCAGGTAGGCGGGGGGGTAGTTTCGTCTACGGATTAACGGATCTCCCCACTGGGGAAGGCGGAACTGGGGAAGTCCCTTGGCGTTCTCTCCAGTGCTCGTGCCGGCATACTTCACACGAAGACATTCCCAATACCGTGAAGTTTGGAGGGTGCTCACCACATCTGATGTGGGAAATGTATCACAGGGCCAGGGGGTTCCAAGTCACCAAGTGTTACGCATCATCAGTGGTCCATGATGGGTGGAAGTTCAAAACATGTCTCCAAATATGTGTCAGATTGGTCATGAATATTTTTCTTGCCCTGTTCGCTCGTCTCCCCACCACTACAATGGGGTGTTTTTGCCGGGGTTGTGCTTGTGTTTTGCGATCATGAAGTGTGAAAGGTGCCCTCTTGGGAAGGAGGAGGCTTTTATTCTCCGGCAGTGGGAGAGATCATCGGCGCATTTTGCTATGCAGATGCCGGATGCCTCCCGGAATAAGCGAGAGACCGGCAGCCACTGCAAATTTTGTTTCCTCTCCTCGCCTCAAGTGTGCCGGGCCATTCGCCCCCGACGCTCATTCCCGCTTCCATCTTTTGTGCCTCCCGCCTGTCCTTGACGCATCGCAGGTATTCTTGGGGGCCTGGTCGGCGGACTGTTTATCAAAATGAATGTCAAGTGGTGCCACTTCAGAAAGCACAGCGCTTTGGTGTGTGCTGCCAGGGTCCATGCAAAGGGAGGCCCCTTGCGGATTTCGTTCCCCTTGGCCTACGCATCAAATTTTTGTCAAACCAAATCATATCAACACCTTTGTTCGCGCTGCCGTGACTGCGTCTTGTGGGGCTTCCGGGCGCGAATGTTCAGGTTGGTCACAAATTTCCATCACGGATGCCGTTGATTGCCCCAGTGCAATGATCCCACATCCTACATCTGTGGTCGAGAGCACTCTCCAAATTTCATGGGCTGGGAGTGGCTGAGTGGCTGTCAGCGCCGGCAGGGGGGTAGACGCAATGGAAGCCGCACTTGTGAGCAGAGGGACAGCTGTCGCACCATCACCGACCAGAATACGTCTGCCGAAACCCGAACGAGTGCAGTGCCACAGACAGCGATACCAGCACTGGCCTCACCAAGCGGCAGTTCTGAGTTTGTGTCCAGGAGTTTGTGGCACCGAGGAGGCAGCGGGTGCGGGGGGTCCAAATGTTGCGGGCGACAACCTTTTTGGTGCTGCAATGATATGCCCTACGCGTATGCATGCGCATATACCGTATAGGTGTGCGGGTGCGTATACCGTGCGCATCATATACGTCGGACATACGGTGGTATGACATGCGCGCGGCACGCGATGTGTACCATGTGTGCGAGCGCAAACGATGCGCGCGGATACCATGACTATGCTATACACGCGCGCACACGACACATGCGTGCAGATGCTGTGCGTATTTATGCGTGCGTATACGGTGGGCATGGGCCCTGCTGCTGTTTCATGTGCACTCTTTGTGCGAAGAACAATTTTTTGCCCCCAATACTCCAGCGCACAAAGAACAATTCTTGTCCGAAGACCACTGGTTGTACGCACGGGGTTCAGGTGTCTGGACGACGAATGAGGCAGCCTGACCCTTATCCGGCTGTACCCGAAATCCATCCGTTCGCCCTTTACATTCTTTTATACCTTCGGTGTGCGTATCGGCCGATGTGCCCTTTCTGGTCTACACCCTGCCTCTCTGCGCCCGAGCTCCCCCGCACTCGAAAAAGTGTCTCACGGATGCGAAGGCCGAGGGTGCCCGGTTCGTCCCGAATGTCCCACCATCGCCTTTACAGAAGGAGTTCCCAATCCTCGAGTGCGCGTGCGTCGCGGGCATCACCGCCATCTTCCAGTTCCCTAATCCCTACATGCGCGGCGGCATGGGATCTTCTCTGGAGCGCATGTTTCAGGTGTGCACCCGCAAGACCATGGGCCCGGCGGGTCGGTGGGTTCAGGTCGGCAGTTGGGATTCATCGTCCATTCAAATCGAACGTCGGAAAGGGCTGTCATGACGAGCAGGTTGTCGTTCAGTCTGCTGCCAAGTCTCCTGCATCCTTGACCCAACGCTGTGGAGCCCTAACAGGCGCAGTGGAAGATAGTGTCAACCGGGGTTTGGCAAAAGGTGCAAACTGGACCCCTGTTTTTGTGAGTGCTGATCTCCATTCCTGTCAACCCGGAGAGGTTATGGATGATCTGGCGCGGCCAGATTGGCATTTCAGGTTCGCTATTCTGTTCGGATTAATCCACAGTTGTGGCCTGTAATCAATCCTAGATTTCTTGCAGCCCTTGCTCAGCCGAGTGTTCGCTGTTTGTAGGATTGCAAGCCAGAGGAAGAGGATTCGGTGTGTGTTCAGAGTGTCATCGTCTACAGCCACTTGCTGATCGCTGGCGTTTTGAAGATTGTGCTGACGATCTTCACGTTTGGCATGAAGTATGTTCGTGCTGTGGTGATGGGTCATGGCTGCTGTATTGTGTGGGACTCTTGCGGCAGGCAGGTGATCTCAGAAGCGAATACTAGTACAACGGGTGTTGACGAAAGCATCGGGTGGAACACGCATCCAGAACCTGCAAAATGGACACAGCATACAGCATTTGTAAGGGGAAACGCAGATGCAGAGACAAGCATCTAGAGCATAAGGATGACCGGCAGAGAACGAGCACAGAATTCTGAGACTCACAAGGCACAATCGTGTGATCTTCCTGAGCTGATCAACAAGGAGGGAACACGGGGAGAGCAGAAATCATTGCAGAAACGACACGCATTTGGTTTCCAGCAGAATGAGCGGACAGGCCGGTCCTGAATCAACCGATAAGTGTGAAGCCTGGCCGACTGGGTGAACCCAGCAAGGCCTTTTCAAACGAATGGTGGCCTGGTTGCGCCTGCTTGAGCCTGGATGCCAGGTTGTACTGAGGGAGGCTTAGTTGACAGAACAGAGGCGCTCATTGAACAGAGCGACACAGGTACCGCAGTCCAGCGGCTGCAGGTCGCCGGACGCCCATAGAACGGTGGAACAATTTCCCATTGAGACCAGCGATGCTATGTTGGCGTCACATTTCAATTCGACTTGATTGGCTTCAGCTGAATGGTGTTATGTGCCGTATGGAAGTTCCGTGCTGCGAGCCCTTGGCGTGAGCTTTGGAGCTCTTCAACGCTTCACGGCACATCTGTAGGCATTCGAAATTGTCATCACAATGCACACATAATCTACATCAAGTCCACTGATCTGCGGTGCCAGGCCAATGGGCTCCTGTGTCTTGTTCGTTATGGATTGCTTGCAGGTTGCCCTCGGGGCTCTTTGTGCCCAGTCTCTACATGGGGGCCTGCTTCGGCCGTGTGCTTGGGATGGTGATCAAAGATTTCTACGAGGCAAATCCCGATCTGTCCGTGGTATGGATCTCCTGTAGGCCCGTTGCCCTATCATTCGGTCGACCAATTCAGTTCTCGTCACAGGGGCATCTTGGGATTGCAGTTGGGATCTGCAGGGTCTCCCGTGCTTGCCTGGATGCGGGACAATATTGGTTCTGCGTTTTCTGCGTCCAGCCAGCCTTCACCCGCCGCTCAGTCATCTTTCCTATCGCGGTACAATGCCAGACAAGGGGATCTTCAAATCGCAGTTGCTATGCGTGACAATGGCATGGTAGACCCCAGCCACATCTGCGCCGAAGCGCCCTGTGAAAGTTTTGCAATGTTGATTTTCCGGGCATGGTCCGGTATCGTGGGAGCAGGGCGTCTGTTCTATTTGGGTTCTGAAGTATTTCCGCCCCGTTTGTGTTCTTTGTGCGCACAGTCGTTGCAGCAACTGCTCATCGGATAAAGGAGGGCCCACGATACCAGACCCCCCCAAAAATACATAAGACCACCGTCGCTGAAGCAGCATGCATTCAAATACGAAGGACCACTGCACAGATATTTCAGATGTTCTGCATGACACTCGCGCCCCTTTGGGGGCTTTTGTGATGGTGTATGCCACGGATCACCCCAGTCTTTTTCGCGTTTTTTCGCTCTGGGCAGAGCATCTTGGGCATCGCCGGAAGGATAGGCTGCTGCAGAAGCAACAGGCGTAGCCGAACAACTGAAGCCATATTGCATGGCTTTGTTGATGCAAATTAAGTGTCCAATAGTGAGGGTGATTGATGACTCGACTGATTGTGGTGAACAAATTGACAATGAAAATGCCGAAGCTGTTGTTGATGTAGGCTGGTTGGACGTTTCAAAACGGGGTGGGTCATCTCTAAACGCTCCATATTGATGTGGTGGTGGCTATGGTTTTGCTTGTGTTGCAGGGTTTTCGTATGGTTGCTATTAGTGGTGATGGTGGTGGTGGTTGTGGTGGTTGTGGTGGTTGTGGTGGTGTGGTTGCCATTTTGGCTCTGATACGCAGTAAACATGCTGCGCGCCATGTCTTTCTGTTTCCCTTGCAGTTTGGAGAGTGCCACCACAGCCCAAGCCAATGCATCGTCCCTGGTATGCTTTACCTGGCCCTTATGGAGGCACCGCCAATACCTTTGTCCAAATGTTGCACTCATCTGCCCCTCCCCCTCCTTCACCGTTTTGTAGGCTGTATTCAGCGCACGCATGGCACGCGAGGCACAGCCTCTACCGACGAAACCTGTGAGCTAGTAGCTCTGATTGACTGCGGGGAGCCAGCATTCAAGAGGCTGTAACAGGAGCCAAACCTCGTTGTCCCGTTTTGTGCAGGCGTTTATGCCATCGTGGGGGCTGCGTCGGTGCTGGCGGGCATTACGCATATGACGGTATCTTTGGTGGTGATCATGTTTGAGCTCACTGGAGGTATGTATCGCTTCGGCCTGGCTGCTGCTGAAGTTGTGGAGCCTCGTGCTGCCAATGATCATGAACGAGGCTTTGTTTGTTGGCGCACATCATCACGAATGCCTGCATGGCATTTTGGTTCCGTTGGTCGTTGAGGCATGTTCGACTCCGAGTCACCAAAATGCGGCTGCCGCTTTCCTTGAGCTCCTGGCGTTGGGGCCAGGCTTCTCCTTAGTGCAGTAGATACCCCTTTGGGGGGGCTGGGTTTCTGAGTGGGATGGCTGGTCCTTGAGTCCCCCCCCTCCCTTTCGGGTGGGCACATACCACGAGTGGGTGGACGGTTGCGGGCTGTCAGTGGGGAGTCAGCGCGAGGATTGCTCGGTGCTTTCTGCCGTACGGCCTCGCTGCGTTTGTCCAGAACTGGCCTGCACCCCGAAGCAGCTCGCCCACCAACGCAGGCCCCCCCGCAACGCTCGGGCTCCGGGGATCACCGACCCTCAGCCCGAGCACAGAGCTATCAGACCGGGCTCGCCCCACCAGCGACACCACGTGCAAAATGGCCGCAACTACATCGCACCGCAAACCTGTAGCACTTAGTGATCCGGAACTAGGGAAGTATTAGAATGGCCGTACATCATAGGAGGAAGGGGGGATTCCCCCCCCTGAACCCCCCCGCCCCCAGACCAAGGTGACCACAGTGGGAAAAAACGAGTTTACAGCAGGGAAAATCTGGTCGGGCCATTTTGGTACACAAACTTTTCGGTCCCGGACCCCCCTCCCCCCTTTCTAATACTTCCCTGCCTGGAACCCGCTGGTCCTGTGTTACGACTCCCCACATCAGATGTGGCGGAGAGCACCCTCCGAACTTCCCGATGACTGAATGTGAAGCCTGTTGGCGCTCTCGCAGCGGAACCCCCCTCCTCTCCTTAGAAATGCTTGGTTGGGGCTGAGTCGTGCCAATTCCCCGTTTGGTGCACAGCGTGCTGGTCCTGCAGGTTATTGCCCGTCTCCCGTTGTTTGCCGCGTTTCTTGCAGGTCTGGAGCTCGTGCTTCCCGTGATGATAGTGGTCCTTGCGAGGTGTGCCTTGGACGTGCCGTCCCCTCTACGTCCAGCGCCCCCCGGGAAGGGGAGTCAGTACTCCCTCAAATGTGGGGTCGTAGAGAGCTAATTGCACCCACCAGCGTTCAGCCGAAACCTCTTGTTTTGCGGATTCCCCCTCCCCAACTCATTTTTGGTGGGTGGGTGGGTAGCACCGCAGCCGGTTCGGCCCGCGTCGCCATTTTTCAGCTTCAACGAACCGCCGTTGGATCGGTCTCAGCCTTCCGTTGCTCTGCAATCGGCGTCGGTTGGTATGCAAATTAATGGTGTGGGGGCAAGAAATGCCAGTTTTGGACGGTCCGTAGTCGGTTGCACAGGGGTCATTCATCAAGAATCCTTCGAGCAGGACTGTGCACATCGTCCAGGTCATTGTGGGTCAGCTTGGACCTCCCCAGACTGTGCCTAGACCGTGCAGTGCTGAGCTCACCTCTCAGTGCAGTGTTTAGCACAACTGCCACCAGCCCAGCTCTCCACGTTCATGCCCATTGGTCAAGTCTCTCTCTCCCTTTTTGGAAGTCCAATGCGGCATGAACAGGAAAATTCTGGCACTTCCCACCCGCATTCTCAAGCGTCTCGTTCTGCCCCTGTGCAGCAAATGGGTTGCTGAGCTTGTGGACGGCCGGCTGAGCATCTACGAACAGCACATCGAGCTGAACCAGTACCCCTTCTTGGACCCCAAACTGGAGGTGTCGTTTCCTGCGAGGGCCATCAGCGTCATCTCGCAGCAGCAGCTACAGGTGTGTGACTGCCAGGTGACAACGCCATCTGCACCGCAGCCCCGAGCCGCAACAGGCGGAAAGGGAGCATGAGAAAACGACGCTCGACTAGTCCCCCCGCTGTCACCAAAAGCCCGGGTTGAATACATGACAGTGGCCTGGATCGCAACATTTTGGAATGGGGAGGGCCCCTCAAAAAGGGTCAGAAAGCCTACCTTGAGAGAAGGGGGATGGGGGGGGGCGGAAGGAGGGCAAAGGGGAGGGGGGGGCGTAACAGCGGGTTGGGTGCCGTGTAGTGCATCCTGTGTCCGGTGTCTGGTGTCATTTGCCATTACGCACCGCTGCGGCAGTGTGCACGAACAAGCGGCCGGCATTTTGTCTCACGCAAAGTGCCAAAAGGAGTCGTGGCAGATGGAAAACGGCTGCCAACTGTGTTCATAGGTCTTGGATACAAGACGTGGCTACTTTGAAGAGGTGCAACTGTCACCAAAGGGGCATGTTGGGCTTTGCCTATGCCTACACGCCAATGCTCAACGGAACGTAGGGTGAAGGGTGTTTCGTTGAGGAGTTTGCCGGTTTTTTTTGGGGGAGTTGGTTGATGTTAGTAAACATACCCGGGGCTGCAGTGCAATGCGCCCCAACATGCGCGGGTTGCAGGCACGCAGACCAAACTCCAGGATTTCTGTACAGGCGGATGGTTTTGCCATGGAATCGAGTGCAACGCGTCGTACATGTGGTATTTACACCGCAGCGCCCTGATGAGTTGGAGCAATTTGCACCGTCTGTGGTGGTTTGCGCGAGACAAAAGATTGCGCGAGACAAGAGATTGCGCATGACAAACGTTTGCGCGCGCGCGACAAATTGCCGGCCGCCATTTTGTTCGTCCAAACTGCAAATGGCACTGGACACGGGATGTACTACATGACAACCAACCCGCTGTTACCCTCCCATCCTTTGCCATTCCACTCCTCTCCCCCTTCCTTCTCGCGTAAAATAAAACAGAACCACAAGAAAAAATAAAAACAAAAACAACGCGACGGACGATGTGCCTCGCAGTGAATGGGTTGCAGAAGCTTCTGGTCGACAACTCTGTGCAATACGGGTCCCCGTTCTGGAGGCACCGTCCCCACGGGCGACGTATCTTTTGGCTGTGTATTCCATGTGCCATAGAAAAGTTTGCTTTTTGCCGAGTGTTGTACATATCGGCTTTGCATGCGTTGCCTCTTTGGTTTTACGCCCCCCGCTACACACCAACCCAATGCATATGCTCCTCCGGAACCGCCCCGCCAATGGGCCTCCCGTCCCATCTTCCCC
Organism: Eutreptiella sp. 'Long Island Sound 2002'; assembly: GCA_964036045.1. Taxonomy (NCBI): domain Eukaryota; phylum Euglenozoa; class Euglenophyceae; order Eutreptiales; family Eutreptiaceae; genus Eutreptiella; species Eutreptiella sp. 'Long Island Sound 2002'. Next base: position 7,647,564 of record OZ038385.1, read on the forward strand.
AGCAACGCGCTCCACCATGGCGCCATTAAAGCCTGAGTCTACACATTTGTGCCTCAGGTTCTGACGGAGAAGGGGTACACAATGGCGGATATTGAGACACTGTTGCAAAGGTGCTGTCGCCTCCCGCCTTCTCTCCTGGTGTCGGGCATTGTTGGGTTGAGGGGGCGATCCTGTGGAGCTGGCCTTGCAACCAGCAACCGTCATGGCTATCCTGAGATTAGGGACCCCGTTACTGTCCCTTTGGGACCTCTACTTTTTTTGGATGGATGCACATTCGCACCTAAGCCGGGGTCGCTGGGCCATCGGTGGATGACAGGTCGCTGGTCGCCGGCAGGTCGCGCACTGACGGCTGTTGTCGGTTACTTACCATCTGCTGTCGGTTAAGCGTCAACTGCATTTCTGACAGCCAAACCGTCGGGCTGCTTTCAGTCAAGCAAAAAAGGGCAGACAGGTCGCCCCCGGTCTTACCTACCTGACCCACCACCCCCTTCGGGCATACGGCCTCCCCTTGGGGACCCCATCACAGCAAAACAGGCAGAGGAACGTCCACCAAAAGTTGCTTTGCTGTCCACTGTAGTTTTCCCCAGCGCCGAGGTAACGCTGTTGCCGTGTGGTCCTGCAGGGCGATGCACGGAAGGCCAGAGTAGTAGAATGGAGCGGCCGAGCATGTTCTGCATGTTCTGTCGGCGCGCCATAAACCTTTGGTGCTGCGGGGGGACGATGGGGGGGGTCTTGGGGGCCTGTTGGTGCACTGGAGCGTTGCAAACCATTTTAGGGTCCAAGGGTGAGCAGTGTGTTTTAGCAGCAGCAGCAGCAGCAGCAGCAGACGATTGGAAATTATTTGTGCGGACATCGTGGCTCCAAATTACTTTCTGAGTAGCTCATAACGACCGCTGAGATAATGCACATCACGTGAAACAAGTTTCGTGTGATTTTGAGTCGTCTGGCCCATTTTATTGGGAGGCAGGCTGTCTCCGTGAGGACGGCTGGCACGCTATTGGCGCGCACCAGACCCTTGGCGCGTGAGCAAATCGAGTGTTGGCCTCTTCTCTGGACGCTTGGAAATGCCATGTGTGGCATGCCGAAGATGGCGTGCGCCTTTTGTTTGCCAATCTGTGCAGGTGAACAGGTAACATGGTGCTAGACCCGCGCCCAAGGGTGTAATAGAACGGCCGACACCCACAGGACCCCCCCCCCCCCCCGCCCCTGGGACCCCTCCCCAGACCCGAATTGTGTAGTTGCAAAAAATGAAATTTGTCAAGGGAAACATTGAACTGGGCCATTTTAGGTCCACAAATTTTTGCCGCCCCCCCCTCCTTCCTCTCTTCTAACGCAGCCCTGCCCGCGCCCATTGCGCCAACGAGGGCTGTCCTTGAGAACTCTTTTTTTTTTTTCCCCTTAAGGACAACCCTTAAGGACAGCCCCTTGGGACCACCAACCGCCAACCGCCAACTGCCGCCCACCGCCCACCACCAACCGCCGCCCACCGCCCACCGCCAACCGCCACCAACCGCCGCCAACTGCCAACCGTTGTTCAATCATGCTTCTGTGGTCTTGTGTCTTGCCCATGTCTTGACCGTGAAGCAGAGAGCGTCCCTGTGAAGGTTCGTTTCTGTTGGCGTTACGAACCACTTTTTTGTTTTCTTCAGAACAGCCTGGCGCCAACCCTCACCCCCTGCCTCTGTGTTCTGTGCCAACAGACTGCTGCCGCGCTGCCGACACTGTCCACTGCTGACTGCAGCGGTGCAGTTCGGTCGTCAGCCGTGCATCGCCTCCCCTTGGCCTGCGGTGGGACACCCCTGCCTTCGCATGCCCCACAGGTCTGACTTCAGTGGTTTCCCTGTAGTCAACGACCCCCAGAATCTCCTCATCATTGGGTACATCACCCGCCTCAACCTGCAGCGGGCCCTGCAGAATGGCCTTGCCCAGTTCCGGTCGCTCGGACCCCAGACGGAAGTGGTCTTCGGAGATAGTTCCAAAGTATGTTCCTGCACGCGCGGATACCTCCAGGCCATCCTCGATCTGCATCGTCCGTGGTTTTTGGGGAGCTCAAAGGTGGGCATCCTCCGTATTTCTGGCGCTGTCCCACATTTTTGGTTGGAGCTCAAGCCAAAGGGGGATAATGGTTCTTCGGCGCTGAAGGCGTGGCAATGCAGTTTTTAGGCTACAGAACAGGGCGGTGTGCAGAGCCGTCCGAAAGGATCCAGATTCCCCCCGCCCGCCCCTCGGGGTCGGGATTATGGCCGGCGCCCCGTTCGACGGTAACCGACGGCGGTTGGGCGATAAGCGACGGCAGTTGCGGGTACCGTGAGCACCCTATTTTGTCAGTGTGACTGAGGGACTTTTTCCCTGTCCCCCCCCCCCCCCTTACGGACGGCCCTACCCATCGGCGTGGTGGGTCCCCGCCGGCATTTACACGGTAACTGGGGCGGTTTTACTGTGGAGCATGGCTCACTGTAAAAACGAAAAAGAAGAGGAAACTGCGGGCGTCCTTACGGACCGCCAGGGTACTTCACTGTGGAGAAATTAGCACCGCATTAATGTTCCTTGCGCACCGCCACGTAACCCACGACAGCAGCCACCCCTCGACCCGCCGGCGACGGATGCGAGACAGTTGTCGCACCTGCAAACCAGGGGCACTCCGCGGCAATTAGCCAAAACCGATTTTGACAGTTGCGCCAACGTGTGCTCAGAACGATACTGGGATACCGGGACAGAGGGAACGGGTTTATGTAGCCGGGGTATGGGCGCCGTGGGTGTAGGTGTTCCATGGTCAGCTACGGGACAAGACACATTCCCCTGACTCACAAAACCGCATTTTCCCGGCCCCAATCTCAACAGAAACGACCGAAGAATGTTTGAGACAGACACCATGTTGTACAGCGTGGGCCCACTGCTGTGCATGCAGCACACAAAGCGCGGGATGGGACGGGGCGAGAGCGGGACGGAAGCTCTGCCCGTGTAGCCCGTCGACCCCCCGTGTTCCACGAAGGCAGGTTGGTTCCCGTGTAGCACAACAGACATGCAGTGCCACATCTGGGGTAAAGAAGTTGTTTGAGGCTATTTTGAGCCATAGTTTACCCATGTTAGCCCATTTAAGTTCCCCAAAACCTTTGAAATGGGTGATTTTAGGACTGACGGTGCGTACAGGGAGGTCCGGGGGGAATGTGTTGTGTGTGAATGCCATGGATTGCGTTGGGCACCCTCGTGGTGAAAAATAATGATGAAGGGGATCATTTGCAAGCTATTTCCGCGCAGTCAACAACCTTCAAGCCCTACTAGAGTGGTGCAGTGTGCACAATGCACATCCCAGGGTAGGGTTACGGGGTCACCTGTGGGTCCCAAAGTGGCCACAAATGATTTTCTCCAAAGTTGTTTCTAGACCTATTGGGGTGCTTGAACAATTGGTTTAAGGCGAGTTTGAGCCATTTTGACCCACATGAGCCCATGCAAGCTTCAAAAAAGCCTTCAACTAGGCATTTTTGGGACTGACAGTGTAGCACAAGAAGGTCCGCGGGGAATGCAGGTGGAGGGTTGATACGTGAGGAGTGCGGGTGGAGTGCTAGGTGGCACGTCTCTCGAGCAAGTGGAGCCGTTTTGGGCCTATGTAGCTGCATACAAGGGCTTTGTGCAGCAAAGGGGGGTCCACAGGGAATGCGGGGGAGGGGTGATATGGGGGGGGTGCAGGAGGAGTGTTGGGGAGCATCTCTCTTGAGCAAGCAAAGCGAGCGAGCAAGGGTTTTGAGGGCGGTATATTGGTCAAAGTGGCGGGTAATCATTTTTGGTGTCCCTCAACATGCATCCGTATTCAGCCCTGTCCCTCACATTCCCTCCCCCACGAGCTCGGTCCCAATATTCAATCTTGATTAGTGTTGGGGTCCAAAATGGAGAGCAATTCGCAAAAAGTAGCCATGGACAAGGTTTTGAAGATCTTGTTCAGCCTAACTAACATGGCTGGCCGAACCAGTCACTGCAAAGGTTAGGATTAGATTTAGGGTGATGGTATGGTGAGAGGCAGGGCTAGGGGAGGTAAGGGGAGCCTGTGATTAACCAATGCTTGGCCTTGGGGGCATGTACCCCCCCCATCGCCCCTCCTGGACCCCCCCCCCCAAGGAGGCCTTTGGCCAACAGCTAGTGGCGGGGGGAGTCCGCTTCCAAACCCGAGCGGTTGCCCCCCCCCCCCCCCCTCCTTTCCTTCCCACTTCTCTGTAAAGTTGTGTGCCTTCGAGTGGTTGCAACACAGTAGCTCTTGGGAGGTGGCTGTGTTGAACAGGGTAAGTCTACCAAAGGTTCCGCCTGCACCTTGGCTTCCTTCATTGCCCCCCTCCCCCTCCCATGGGATTGTCTCACTGCGGTGTACAGGCCATTTACAAGCAGAACCCATTCGTGCTGATCTCACGGACCCGGATGTTTGTTGTCCCATCTCTTTGGCCCTCCTCTTGCTCATTGGGCGCATCCTTGTCCCCCCCCCCCCCCCACTCACTGATCATGTGTCTCCTTCAGGGGCAGGAAGGGCTGCCAGGGGCACGCTCAAGGTCCCCGAGTGAAGTATCCAATATGGTCATGGATATCAGGTGTGGAGGACTCTCTCAAGTGCTTTCTGTGAAATGGAACTTGATGCCACAACTATGTTTACCCCCAGGACGAGTGGGTTCCGAAGGACCTGCTGGCACGTGTTTCTGCCAAGCCTCCTGCCAAAAGGGCCAAACCACCGCCCAAGGGTGCTGTCCAAAGCATCCCTGTGGAAAGAGGTGAGCATGCTCAGGAATTCAAGGTCAAATGGAGCAGCACGAAGAAGTTTTACACCGAGCCAGTCAAGGAGTAAAATTCATTCGATTGGCAGCCCATTGAGTGCATGCGTGATTTTCATATTGTTGTAACACTTGCTTTCATTTATCACTGTGCAAGCTCTGCACACCAAAGTTTCCTATGCTTTGTTACTTCGTTTTCTGCCACAATTTCTGTGCCCCACAGTGTGTGTGTACGGTGGTGGTACCGTCCCCCTGGGGCGGGGGGGGGGGCGTCACTTGGCAACCATCCCCCAGGGGGTGGTTGGGGACCGTCTTCCCTGGGGTGGGGAAGGACAGGGGAGGGCGAGGGTATGTGCCTGGGCCTGTCCCAGTACTCATTTCGAGCATCCGTCCGGTGTTGCATTCGATCGTGAATGTTGCGGCACGGGCACGCCAGCAGTGATGTGTGCGTTGTGGCGGTCGTCTGCGTGCTAGGACTGCGGGACTCCCCGCCCTCAGTCTCATTTCATGACCAAAGCAGGTGGTGCTCAGTCACAGATGTGACCTTCAGAGTCCACCATTGTTTCATCACTTGCAAGGGTTGTGACCCGGCTTTGTGCGATGCTGCACGTTGTGCTGGGGGCGGGTTGTGCTTGCACATGTTGCGAAGCATGTCCGTGGTCTTTGTATCCAACTCTTCAATCAATTTTTTGTCGTATTGCAATCTACCAGAAGCATTTTTGGGGTAATGCTCTAGAACAAAAAATTCATGACCATGGATAACCACCTTTGGACGGACCTCATCTATTAAAGGCGGGTTGTCAACCGCACACTGGTCACCCAACGTGAATGCCCATACAATGCATGCCAGTGTGGCGGTAAATTGCACTCTCCATTTGCACAATGCCACACATATCTCCGATGGACACAAAACAGAAGCATGCAAGGCACGCTGATAAACTCCACATTCAAGACACGGTATGTGGACGGTGTCATCGCAAAAAAAAGCACGACGGACGGCTGGGTGGACAATAGGGCGTAGCATACATCCGAGCCAAGGCCCAACTCGATGTGGTCTGCATAGGGCAGGCGTGCACAGAATTGCGATAGTACAAAGTTGCCTGTGCAATCTCACACAACAACCACAATCTACCTTGTGGAAGTTGCACGTTGCCGTTGACAACACGCCTCGACAAAAGGCGATGCACGATCAAAAGGCAGGCGGGATGGCAGCTCACACTGTCCTAATGACATAGAAAGGTGGAGTAGAGGGGGGCGATAGCCAAAGCTACACTGCCAAACTCACCCAAAAACCTGTCCCACTTCTTCTGCGGCCTTGGCTCAATGCCTTCTTGTTCGGCAATGAGGTTGACTATGGTGAACTCCTCGGTGTTTGCACCCATTATGTACGGCCTGTTAGATAGCAGATCGAACACGAGGCATAAGAAAGTGCGCGTTGGGGAAACCAACAACAAGCGCAGCACCCAATTTTGATTGTGCACATTATATACTTGGGCCGCAAGCAAGGGAGGGGCATAGTCCATATCAATGGACGTTGCTTCCAAAGTACGGTGCGCCCATGATTCAGCTAACACCTGCCGGTGGGATCATAGGCCGATGATCCAACAGCGCAGATGACACATTCCACAATGAATCACGCACAACCCACGCCACACCCATAACATCCCAGTCTGCACTCAACGTTGTCCTAGTAAGCCACCGGCAATACACAATAATCTCGGCATTATCTTTTTTTTTTTGCATTCCGCCACTGGTGAGTTCTGCCAACAGGCAACAGTGTGCGTAGGCGCCATGGCCTATGAGTATGTACAGTCAGAAAGGCTTAGCCACTGGAGTGGATACGGGTGAGGTATATCCCTGGGACTCAGGGAATCCAGCGGGGGCACCTGCCCATTTAAAACTGCACATCATATGCAGGAGGTGAGGCCTGCCATGACCTTGGGGTCTACACCTGAACTGAGAGTAGCTATGCGATGTCACGCAAGCAATGGAACCTCAACATACTGCAGCACATTGCATTTGGAGGTGTCAGGCATAAGTCGCTTATTTTTGGTTTTGCTTGCGTGCACTTTTTGTGTGGCATAAGTCACATGTGAAAAACTTGAAAATGCTTTGGGCATGCAACCTACGCCCCCCCCCCCCCCCAAAGGTACGTGATTTACGCTTTTTTTGACCGACTAACATAAAAACAATGCATGCAATTTACGCTTTTTCCCTTGCGCGACCTGACCTTTTCCGCACTCGACCTACGCTTTGGTCCATGTGGCGTGAACAAAACCTGCTTCCCCCTGTGCCATGTTTTGCACAATGACGTGGGATCAAATGGGTTGTCGCCTGCCCTCTCTGCAGTGAATATCTGGACGCAGCCCCGATTCAAGTGGACATCAATACGTCCATCCACCGTGTACTGCATTTATTCAAGTCGTTGGGCCTGAGGTATGCACCCCAGCAGACCCTGACTGATACGATCCACACCAGTAGTTAGTCCCCCTCTGTCTGAGACTCAACCAACCCACCGCTGGGGCGCCGAACCTCCCCTCAAAATCCAACCATCCCCAAGGGGATGGCCTTGACCTTCCCGGCCTCGGGACCTTCGGACTGGTCTGCACCGCTGCGGCGGTGGAGGTGGTCTTCAATGGCCTCGGGGACTGGTTGGCGGACACCGCCGCCTCTTTCCACTTCATCGACGACTGGAGAGCGCCTATTTGAAGGTGGACGACCACCCCCGCTGCCCCCTTCGGCCCCCTGGGCTCAGTTATGGTGTCGGGGGCCAGTGTGGCTGCTGGGGCAGAGTCTCTGGGAGCAGGGGCTCCAGCGGGTGCCCTCTGATGGGCGTTTTCCAGTTGCATTCACATTTGACATCCTCGGCTTCCAAAAACACACCTATTTCCGGGCAGGGGGACATCTTGCACTGCCAAAAACACACCTGTTTCCCGGCAGGCAACTTCTGGGCATTTTGCAACCCACAGGTTTGGGGGGGGGGGTTGCGGTACCGCCTTGTCTGACAAGTGCAACGCACGGGAATCCGGTCTGAGCACCCCCAAGCCAAAGGTTTGCACTGCGTCGGATTCGGACACAGGACCCCTCCTTGACTGGAGGGAAGCGCAGTAGTTTTCGGTGGTTGTATTGAGCCCCCTTCCGCGCGCTGTCTTGGGCGGCACTCCTTTCAAGCTGGTGCAATGCACATACGCAATGCACGTCACAACATGATACTTACCCGGGTGCCCAGTGACAGACCGCCTGATCGCATGCACCACAACGACGGCAATGTGCAAGGTACATGATGCTTGAATCTGGAATGTGGTAATCCTGCGCAGTCGTGATCAGCGCGAGGTGACATCAGTTTGCCTGCGAAGTGGGATTTCAAAGTATATCAACGCTTTGCTGTAATTTTTTTTTTCATCCATTCCCGTTGATAGACCCTCCATCACTTGAAATTGCACTCTGCGCTATCCCCCAGCTGCATGTGTTGTGGTGGAACAGGCCTATGCATGCTCGCCGTTTGACAAAGCGTACTGCGTGCATGCCTGTGCGCGTTGTCCTGCATCGCAACCAGCCCGTTGCAGTGCATCGTTCTATGTGCATGTCCGCATTTCTGTGCTTGTGCCGGCCATGTGTGTGTCCGGGCATCGATGTCAGTGTGCCTCTTGGTGCCTCAGGTGTTGCCTGGTTTCAAAGGGCGGGAAGTTGCAGGGCATCATCACCCGCAAAGATCTGCTGTACTTCATCCAGGACCATGAGAAATCCTTCCATCAGGTCAGCATTACTCATTGCACTGCACATGGGCGGTGAGGCGTAGACGGAACACAGATCCCCTTCCCCTGCAGTTGTGGGCAGTGGGAGAGACTTTCTTTACCACTTTCACACCTCGACCAGCAAGCAGGTCATGCGCTGGGATGCTGTAATTACCAACAAGGATAATTCAAGTCGGGCAACTTTGAATTCATCGACGTTCATGGCAGTGCACAAACTGTACAACGGGAGGACGGGAAAAGGGGTGTAGAGGGGCACGTCACTCTTGTCAGAGCACACAACACCAGGGCTGGCCTGTTATGCAGATGCTTGCAGCCTGCAGCGGTACAATGAGACACACATGGCTTGGGGTGGCCCGTTGCAACGGCCCTTTGGAACTGCCCAACACAAACCTGGGGTAAAGCCACCACCATTGACGGCAAGCCCACCCCTGCCCACGCCCTCTTTTCTCGATTCTGATCTGAATTAGCCGCACGGTTTGCATCCGATTGGTAGTCATTGCGAAAGCAGCACCTCCGGCATTTGCACTGCCAGGTGATCATCAGTACAAGCAGCTCACCGTCTCTGTCGCGCAAGCCCCCCCCCCCCCCCTTAATGCAACTGTCGGTCACCGTCAGTAGTCAGTGCGTCTGCTGTTTCCAGGCATCCGGAATCATCGAGGCAGGCGATGACTCCGACGACGATGAGCCTTCTGGACACGCAGTAGGGAAGTCCGAGGCTGTTGTCCGGGTGTGTGCCTGCATGCAGTGCAGTGAGAAGCAGGAATCCTTGATCCCTGCCATCTTTGTTGCGGTGTGCATCCCGGGTTGCGGTCAAGCAGTGGCATGGTCATCAGATGATGTCGGCAGCGGATGCTCAACTGACGGCGGTTCACCGGCTGCTGTTGATGTCCTTGGGCTGATGGCAGACGGTGTGTGACCAACTCCAGTTGTTGACCAACCCATGGCAGTCCCCAGTTGACTGACCGCAGCTGCCGCTCTCTAGCTGCGGTTGGCAGTCTCTCTCTCTCTCTTTGGGCTCAGATCTGCCAGTCTTTTCTTTTTTCCATGATGTCTTGAGTTGGTTTGAGAGTGCAGGCGACCATCTTACAACCCTGCCCACCTTGGGCAGCCAGGATCCACGGGAGCCTGCACCACCCTCCGTCCACTGTGTCACGACGTCCCACACCAGTGGTGGAGAGCATGCTCCAAACTTTGCGGTCTAAGAGGGACTGAACGTGAAGCCTGTCAGCGCCAGCAGGTTAGGGTTAGGGCAGGTGAGCGTGCGCCATTCTGCAATTGTGAGCAGGGGGACACACATTCCGGCCCCACCCACAGCACTAAATGTCTCCTGTCCAAGCAAGTGCAGTGGCAGCATGCAGCAACAACGCCACTTTCCCAATGAGATGGTCCCAGACGCATCAAAAAGACAACCAGAAGTAGTAGTGACTGCTTGCAGTGGGCCATTGGTGAGGGTATTGCTGACCATTCAAATTGGCTCATCCCCCAGGAGAAGCACGCCTTGAGAAGCTTTACTGCAGCTTTGGTGTGACATGGTTGATGTTGAAGGCGGCTGGCAAGAACAAAAAAATGCGGATGGAGGGTTTTCACGCAAACCTGGGCCGGGGACCCGGGCTATGTTGTAAGTTGACAAAGCCACCACAGACAATTTAGAGGGTGAAAGTGATTAATGTGGCCAAACAGCTTTGTGTGTGTTGTCTGCTTATTGTGAGTTCAGGGTCCATGGAGCAGGTATCCACAAGTGCATGTAGAAGCATGGCCCCGTTCACTGGGAACCATCTTTCATTGCTAAATGAGTTGTCGTAAGTCTTCTGGTAGATGTAGCATAGTCTGTCCAAAGAAAATTGGAGGGAAATGAGAACCTCCAACATGTGTGGGCAATCCTTGGCCCCAATGTGGCAGGAGCGTTTTGGTAAGGATGTGTTGCATGATGATGGGGTGTTGGTCCGTACAGGCTAGTTGGGTGTGTTTGGTGTGTTGCACAGCCGGTGTCCAACTGATTTGCGCTTGGCCATTGCCATTAGGCTGTTCCCCCAAATCATGGAAAGCCCTGGTATTGAGCCCCACATGGCCTCCTGCTATTTTCTTAGGTGCGGGCATCTGCACGCCCTCCACGGAATCCGCGCCCACTGCCACTGCAGTAGCACGAGGCGCCAGGCTTATTCTCACATCCCGACAGTCTGGTGCAACGATATGCACGTTTAACTCAGGGCTGCTGCAATTACGGACTGTGAAGGGTCAAGGACGTATTGGGACAGGGTGCGGTCGAGAGTGGGGATGACAGACCTGAAATTGCAGGGTGTCTGCTGCTACAATACGCCTGCCAACGAGGGGATCCGACAAGCAATGACTGATTGTTGAACGGGCTGTAGAAGGGGTGGGGAGTTGGGAGAAGGAGCGTTGGTTGTGGGAGGGTTGCAGGGCAGTTGGTGTTGGGGATCGCAGAGGTTTGTACGTGGTATGGGAGTGGGCTGTGAGGGGGGTGGCTCAAGGGCCGCAGGTTGTGTTGTTGTCGTGGGGGTGGGCAGTGAGAGATTGTAGGAGGATTGCAGGGCTGTCGGGGTGTTGCAAGTCGAAGGGGGGATTTGTCGCAGGTGTGTTGAAGGGTTCTGGGTGTGTTGTGGGATGGTTGCAGGAGGTATGGGTGTGAGTTGTCTGTGCGGGGGTTGCAGGAGGTTTGGCCCAGGTCTGTAGTGGGATTTAGATGGCCGATGAGTTGGTCAACACCCCTCTTGGGCGGCACCGGCCCACTTCAAGTGGCTGACGCGGTGCTGTGGCTCCCCTAAAGCTCTCCTTAGCCCTAAGGGCAGGGGTGCGGGCTGAGGCAGCGATGAGGACTGGCCACGTCATGCGATTTTCTGTGATGTTGGTCAAGCCCCTGCATCAACCCGCGATACCTCCTTATGGCTCCGCAAACCCGACCTTCTTTCATAACCCCCCAAAGGGGTAGTATGCCGTTGAGGAGCCCCGAAGGGGATCTGCACCGGCAGCGAGTACTAGAACCTCTACTAGACCTGAAGTTTGAAGAGTATGGGAAAGAGTTCTCCCATTTTTTACCCAAGGTTCAAGCTCAAATGGAGCCTGTCATCATTGACAGCGAACAGTGGACCTAGGACAAGAGGTATTTGTACTACGAGGACCGTATTGCCCTTCCCAGGGAGCATGTTCCAGTGTCTCGCGGTCCTTGAGGATCCAGGGCTTAATTCTTGCTTGCTGAGGTCTGCCTGTTGGCGGTGTGCAGACTGCCATGTGGCACGGCATCTGCGGCCGTTCCCCATCAACAATCCGCTGGCAACGTGCTGTTGCTTCTTTCCGTGCCGTTCAAGGTGTTGGTCCGGAGTTGGGTCTCACCTCCGGGGGGGAACGCCTGCACAGCTCCTGCACGGCGGGCCCGCGACAGTAATAGCGCTGCTGACCTCTCGCTGCCGTTGCCAGACCGATTCAGAATCGCGAATTTCCGACTCAAAGTCGTGCATCCGAGCGGCACCAACGAATCCGGACCACCTCCTGAGTTGTCGTGGAACACGCGTCACGAGGGGTTTCGTGTCCACTGCCGTGCAGACATTCCCTCACAGGCCACCGAGCACTCCACCGGCCTTGGGTCCCCCCGCCTCCCTCCGCTCCGCTCGGGCCCTGCCACGGGGCCGGGGCCGGCGAAATTCGCCAGCCCCTGGAGCAGGGGACGAGGCGACCCGGTGCGGCACAGTGCCCTTGCGACTCCTAACCAGACGAGGCACATCCCAACACGCTTTCTGACCGGACTCTGACCCGAGCTCAAACACAAATTATGGCCTAGAAGTCTTTGCAAAATCGGTGACCACTGCAGGTGAGAGTCCAACGCCGGCTAAATTTTCCGACGGTTGGCACTTCTTGCTTTCATTTCCACCACAGCACACAGCCCTTAAAACTATTGGTCATTTTGCACAAACCAGAGCAATGCGCGGCAGCGCACGCATGGACAGGGCTCAGAAGTACCCAGTTTGGGTACGTTTAGCGGAACACTATCCGGGAAATGGGCCAAGGTAGGAAAAATGGGGGAAAATGGGGGTAAACGAGGGAAATTCAGATTTCTTGGTGGAAAAATGGGAAATTTATGGGCTGAAAAGGCCAAAAATCAAGGTTTCAGTTGGCAACGAGGCTGTGGGGGGGGGCGCATTGGTGAAAGCTCCCGAGGAAAAATGGGGAAAAATGGGGGAAAATGGGGGAAAATGGGGAAAAATGGGGGAAAATGGGGAAAAATGGGGGAAAATGGGGAGGAAATGGGGAGGAAATGGGAGGACAAATGGGGGAGTTTTAGATTGCTTAATCGCAAAGCTGTGTGGAGGGCATGACTTTCCCCTTTGTGCCCCTGCCCATCACAGTTTTGATTTTTTTGCATGATATGGAGCACCTTCGTGAATGGAACAACGTGAAGTACGTTCCGATGAAGGTGCTCCGTGACCCCAATAGGTGAGGTCACTGCTGCACTTCAAGTGGAGTGGGATGCTTATTGGAAGTTACCACCGGTGGTTGCAACAGACAGGTTCAGCATTTTGGATTGGTGGGAGGGAGTTTCGCCCACTTTGCCCATGTTGTCAGGCATTGCCTGGCGTGTCTTGGCTGTTCCAGCCACATCGTGTGATGTGGAGCGGTGCTTCTCCGCTCTTAAGTGGGTCCGCGATGAGAGGCAGCAAGATATGAAAGAGGACACGCATCGTGCCGCCGTGCTCCTCCATTTCAATGGTATTGTGAATTAGACTGTCACTGGCAATGGGACTGAGAAAATGGATTGCCTATGCTTTGTTGTTGATGTTTGGAACGCCGGCGACAATGAGTCCCTGGTAGGGGATGATACCCCCACCGATGGTTGAGTGGAGTAATAGGCACCCCGGGTCCCTACCCACGCTATGCCCGGACGCCGGGGACCGGTTGCACCACCCAAGTTTCCTTATTTTCCCCCCATTTTCCCCCATTTTTCCCCATTTCCCCCCCATTTTCCCCCATTTTCCCCCATTTTTCCTTGCCATGGGTACATTGTGGGTACGTTTGTGGGTACATTACCCGCCACCGGAGCCGGGTACTTCTGAGCCCTGCATGGATCCATGCATTTTGGAGGAATAGGAGGTATGTACAATGCCAGACGCCGTGGTATACCTCAGAAGCTCTGGGAATCCGCTTTGTTTGAGAAGAGGCCAGTTATGGACCTCCTAAGCGAAACGAGAACAGTAGCAACAGGACCCCAATGGCGGATACGTGAAGCCTGCGAAATGCATTCTTTTTGGATTGTGCATGTTGCTTGCGTTTGTGATCGTGCAGTAGCAACAGTCTCTGGGCAGGAGCTTTACCCGAGCATTGATGTTCTGTTGCTCTGTTGCCGTGATGGCGAATTACGCATTGCAAAATTCTCACATGATAGAAACTTCGAAGAGGGCAGTCTGAGGGCTGGTGATGGCTCATAAAGCAGGCCGCAAATTGGCCCCGAGGAAATTATTTTGAACAAAAATTGCCCCATGATACATACCTCAGAATGATCAGCAGTTCATGGAGATCATTATGAGGGCTCTCTGTTAAGTTATCAGGGAGCCCCTCCGGTGGATCCCTTGGGGGCTCACTTTTGGTCCGCTGAAGTAATTCACAAATTGGTAATTCATGAATTCATTGTTGAAGGGTAGGGGGCTGACCTGGGTGGCTTCGTATCCATCCCTGCTGGGTACACCAACTGTTCCCTTGGCACACACAGGTATAACATCAAAGTACAAAACACATACGGGATGCATACGGGTCAACGTTGCCATGGTGCCTGTGTGCTGCCAAACTTTTGGGCCCAAACGCCGCGATTGGTGCTGACCGAGCGGCTATCCAAGTCTTCCCCGCTTGGGGGGGACCTTGATACGTGAGGAATTGACCACCCAGTTGGTCCTCCTCCCTTTGGGGACCTGATGGTCGGTGTTATGTAGTCATTTGAGTCCTCACCACTTTGCAGACCCGACATGGAAAGGGTTATGTAACAGTTGCAAGCGCTATGGCAATGGTTGGCGACAGCATGGAATCAAACCGCAGATACTAGAGAGGGTTAGAAGGGTTTGTGGCGGGATTAGATGCCGGGTTGGCTTCACGGACCCTCCTTCGGTGAAATGGAACAGTTCGGTGAATTAGTGGGACACCCGATGGATTCATAGTGTCTGCTTTCTTCGCCTTGTAGTTTCTGAGGGTGTTTGGCTCAAGGGTTCAGCGTGGATCAGGATGGGCACGTAAAATCAAGGTGTTTCTGTGACGCTCACTGAAATTACACCACATGCCACTTGCAACCAAACTGTTCCAACTCAAGTGAACTTCGCCAAACCAGCACTTTCCGCTAAAACAGTGTTGCTGAAGTGGAGTGCATGTTGCACATAAAGACGTTGGACCGCTGCAGAAGGTGCACTCGTAGCTGCGCATGTCGTAATCCGGGGCATACGGATGTGCTGTGTCATACACCTATTGAATCAAACTGACCAAGGGTGTTGTTTCTACTCGCTGGAACCCAGTCGAGTTGCATTCCTTGACTTGTTCTACACCAGTATTGTTGGCGTGCACAGGCACAAGGAAACTGCTGGATACTCGCTGTCTCGTGATCCTCTTTATGCCTGTGACTGCATGTTTGTGGCTTGTTCTCCTCGTACCAGTACCTTTTGCCTTTCCCTTTATACCCGCATTGCAGGTCCGAGTTGCAAGGCACCTGTTAGAGTATCGAAGTGTCTTGGAAATGAAGGCTTGGTGCAACAGCAACCATGGGCTAAGTGGCAACGTAACCCATGAGAGGAACAGATCGATAGGGATCAGGGACAAGGGTGGCATGCGTGGACGCAAACATAAGAGAAGGACTGCGACGATGCACAAGGCGAACACTTGCAGGACTCAAGACGTTTCCAAAGGTCACGAAGTTCACGTGCGTCTACTAAGTCAGGACAGATGGTGCTACACAAAGTTGAAGAACTGCGAGCTGAGTTCCAAAGGTTAGAAGAAAGTGTGTTCAATCAAAATAGGATTTCTCACTCGTCGAAGCTCTACCTAGATTGGAAAGGTTTGATGACCCTGCAACTGAACCCTTCGAAATAAAGGAAGAGATCAAGACCTCGAACACGAAAGAAGGGAAGCTCAAAGCCAAAGTTGAAGCGGAAATGCCGAACTTTACAGGAAAAACAGTCGACATGTGGGCCAAAGGCTTCAGTCTTTTCCGACGTGTTGCACGACAACAAACTCTGGGCGACATTCTCAAATAGTAGTGCTCTCGTGCATGCACGTCGCTCCCAAATAATGACACTGAAAGGATACACACATGTACGCTGGAAACCCCAACACGTGTACCCCCACCTGTTGTTGGTGCCTGTGGATTGTAAAGCTGCAAACATGGCGAGAGTGGGGGGGAGCGATGGGCCTTTTTCACAAGCAAGCTGGTTTGAGAGTGCCGTTTCGCTATCTTTTCAGGGGTCTACTATTTTTGGACCATCGGAATGTCTGTTTTTTACGTGGCCCGTGCAATAACGTCTTTGAAGAAGAAGGAGCGCGAAGTGGAGCCTGAAGTTGCCAGAAAAATTTCAGAGTTCGAGATTGCACCTGATAAGGTTAGCGCCATTCAGAAGTTGCAATTTCGATGGCGTGCATCCTATCGACCCTTGGACCGCAGAATGCTTTACGACCGCTTATGTTTGGAAGAGAAGATGTGGTCAGAGGGCTACAAGCTTGTGGCTTGGCTCATGGTGTTCCTCTTGTTCTTGCTGTTCAGTACCGTCACCGCAAACCGTGAACAGCAGTTGGGAGTCCATAACTTCCTGAGTCACCAATTTGGCCTCACGGAAATCTCCGACGTGCGCACCTCTGACGAGATGTGGAGGCTAGTCGCTCACATCTCTGAGCGTAGCAAGACCTTGTTGCAGTCGTCGCAGACATTTCTCCGCAACGACGATTATCTCCGATTGATCATGAAGCGGCGCAAGTTCGTCCGTCGCGTCGCGGTCAACACGGATTTTCGTCTAAAGAACGCCTTCACCATTAGCGCATGGGTGAAAGCGCCGGATGGCACAGTTTCCAGTGGTAACCTTCTTGGTAAGGTTCTCCTCACGAACCGTACTCGCACATGCTGGGCGGCGGGGGTTGACGGTCGCTGGCACTACGGAGACCACGATGCCGGGCTCCTGGAAAACGCCCCTTTGACCACCTTCGCCGCACCACCGATAGAGATTGCGGAGGGGATGGAGTGGAGACTAGTGACTTTCGTCTATGAACGCAATCACGCGCTCAATACTCAGCGCCTGCGGCACTACGTCAATGACATAATGGTGTATGATTACGCCCTCGCGCGCCCCGTGACGGATTGCGAGGGAACCATTCTGATGGGGGACAGGGGGCTCACTCTAGGGTCCTTGACGTACATTCCCCAAGCCTTGGGGCTTGCTCAGATCGAGGAGTTACTCAAGGAAGGGCAAGTATTGCAGGATTTGGTGTCCGGGCAGGCGCCCAATCTGTTCGATGAACCTGATGGTACCATGCCGGTGGTGAAGGAAGATGTAGTGTCGAAAGTGACTGACAACTCAGCCATGCTGATGCTATCGTTGGAGGAACGCATTCTTAGGACGGAATCCGCGCTTGCCGAGATGATCCAATCTCTGCAACGGACAGTGAACAAGTCGCTTGGTCTAGGTAGTGCTCATGTTGGTGGCGATGGCGACGCTGATGCGGATGCAGACGGCGATGGTGCAGGTGACCCCCCCCGTATCGGTGATGGGGACGCTGAAGGCGATGGCAATACCGATGGTGCCGGTGGTAGTGGTGCCGATGCCGATGGTGATGGTATTGCCAATGCCACTTTCGCAGGCGATGGCGACGCTGATGCGGATGCAGACGGCGATGGTGCAGGTAACTCCACCCGTATCGGTGATGGAGACGCTGAAGGCGATGGCAATACCGATGGTGCCGGTGGTAGTGGTGCCGATGCCGATGGTGATGGCATTACCAATGCCACTTTCGCAGGCGATGGCGACGCTGATGCGGATGCAGACGGCGATGGTGCAGGTAACTCCACCCGTATCGGTGATGGAGACGCTGAAGGCGATGGCAATACCGATGGTGCCGGTGGTAGTGGTGCCGATGCCGATGGTGATGGTATTGCCAATGCCACTTTCGCAGGCGATGGCGACGCTGATGCGGATGCAGACGGCGATGGTGCAGGTAACTCCACCCGTATCGGTGATGGAGACGCCGATGGCGTTGGTGAGAACCATGCAACCTCCCGAAACCATGCTGCCAGCGGCGCCATTAAAAACACAAAGAACACCGTAGCAAGCGCCAGACGCTGGACAGCTTCCAAAGTGTCCAAATTCGCCATGCAAGCAGCAGCTGCACTAGCCGAAGGCGATGGCTATCAAAATGGCGATGCGGATGGCGACGACGACGGTGATGGTGATGGGGAGTACGAGGGCGATGGTCAAGGGGCTGGTGATGGCGACAGCAGTGGTGAAGAGGGCATGGTCTTCTTCGTCGCCCAATTGCCATTAGGCTTGAGCGAGTTTGGGCTCACGCAGCATCGCTACTATAGTCTCGCTGTGGCTGCGGCAGCACGGCTCGACGTGTCTCAGGTGACCATTCTGAACGTCATGGAGAACGTCACGGGGAACACCACCGCTGCTGCGAGCAACACCATGGCCCCCAAGGCGTGCGTCACCGTGCACACGCTGCTCGCCACCCGCCGCATCCCTCGGGCCCTCACACTGTCCGCCCTCAACGAGAAACTGGCCGATCACACCCTCCCGAACGCCGTTCTGGACCAGGCCCCCACACTCGTGCCCCGATCAGCGGACTTTGGGGGCGCTGTTCCTGCACCAGCGGCAGACGACCCGCCACCAAGCGATCCGACAGTCTGGCCGCAGGCCTTCGTGTTCCCATTCGCCGCCCTCCACTACTCCGGGGGAACCAACGCGGACGGCATCGCGCGCGTGCCGTACGTGCCGCTCGACCCGTGGCACGACGTCGACGTGGGCGCCCCGCAGGGTTTCTCAGTGGCGCTGTGGCTGAAGCTGCAAAAGCAGGGCACGCTCTTGGCCAAGCAGACCCCCGATCACGCTCTCTGTTGGGCCTGGCTTGTGATGGAGCACGGCTTCCGATTGGAACTCGCGAACGGGGAGATCTACACCTTCCCCTTCGCGAGCGGGTACACGCTGCCCCGGTCGGGGGCATACGCCTTCTCCCACCGCGTGGTGCTGATGGGGCGCGGGCGGCGTGCGGCGGTGTACCTGGACATGGCCCTGGTCGCCGAGCACACCCTCAGCGTCCCTTGGGCCGCCTTCGAACGCGAGGGGCAGGTCTTCATCGGGGCGAGGGTCATGGGCGAGCCGTCCCTGCTCGTCAAGGACACGCAGTTCGTCCAGCAGCCCTTCGACGGGTACCTCTGGGACGTGCGGGTGATGCCCGTCGCGCTCACGGACCGGCAGGTGGAGCTGGAGGCGCCGCGCAGCGCGCTGGAGCGGCGGTGGGCGGACGCCCCCGTCCCGATGGTAATGTGCGTGGACCGGATCACGGCGTACCACGACGAGGGCTTCAAAAGCGAGCTGGGCCTGGAGTGCAGCTGGTACCACGAGCGGTCCAAGCAGGGCCACTACGTCTGCGACGGCTACGTCCGCTTCCACTGCCCCTTGGCGTGCCAGACCATTCAGCCGTGCTACCAGGCGTACCTGGCCACCGCCGCCACGACCACCGTCCACGCGGACCGCTGGCGCAACGTCTGGAACCGCATCCACCGCTTCGAGGACCGCGCGGTGCTCTGCACGTCCCAGTCCTGGTTCGACTCCCGGCGGCGGCTGTACGACGCCTGCGTCGCGCAGAAGGGGCTGGCGACGCAGCGGCGGGTCCAGAACGACGCGCTGACCTTCAACTGGACCATCTTCGAGACGCTGGAGGAGGCCTTCCCGGATCTCAGGGACTACCGGCGCTTCTCGCAGGACTGCGAGGCGATCCTCACCCAAACGCAGCCCGACTGCACGTGGCCGGACGGCGCCCTGAGCCTCATGCGGACCGCCCCCGAGTTCACGATGGTGTTCTACACCAAAGGCGTGCGGCACATCCAGGGGCTCACGGAGGCCTCCCCGGGCCAGGGCTGGACGTCCCACGACCCGCTGTTCCACATCGCCGCGACCTCCGGGGCCCAGGGCATGTACCTGTCGGGCGCGCGCGCCGGGCCCGGGCGCAGTTGCGAGGCCATGGAGCGCGTGGGGCTGATCTCCGGCGGCCACAAGCACTCGGACAAGGAGTGGATCATGTGGGCCATCTCCAAGGACTCGCGCGAGTCCTCCTCCTTCTTTCTGTACAAGCACATGAACTCCGACCCCTGGTCCGTCACCGGGTGTCTCGACAAGCTGCCGCTGGAGGGGCTCTACTTCCTCGGCGTGCCGGGCATGCTGGTCTCCCAGATCCAGCTGCGCCCCGGCACCCTCCCGATGTTGACGCTGCAGCGCCTGTACTACGACAACAAGGCGGTCTTTGCGAACTACCTCGGGCCCCGCATGAGCGGCCAGGAGCAGGCGCGGCCGAGCCCGCTGGACCTCGCGGCGTACCCCTACACGATCCACAGCGTCGCGCCCCCGCTGGCGACGGCGTCGATCGCCGGGCCGGCGCAGTGCCAGGGGCTGTCGCGGTCCGTGCGGGAGTGGCGGACGTCGGCCCTCACGACCGCCTGCTCCGCGCAGTCGGGCGCGTGCTCGCAGGACTGGCTCGACCGGTCCGCGCTGGTGTGCGTGGACCCCGCCGCCCGGAAGCCCACGCACTTCGGCCGGAACGCGACGGAGTTCCTCAAGCAGCAAGTCTTCGTGGAGTTCCTGTACACCCTCGACAACCCGCTGCTGGTGCGGGCGGAGACCCTCGTGGGCCCCACGCAGTTCGCGGGCCCCGAGGCGACGAGCCTGGAGCTGATCCTGGTGCTGTACACGCAGGGCGTGGACATGCTGTCGGTCACGCGCGTCACCTTCACCCTCAAAGGGGCCAGCGTCGTGCCCAAGTGGCAGCTGCTCCACTACCCGGCCCTCCGCCAGGACGCGTTTCTGGGCGTGCTGCTGCCCATCGGGATCGCCGCCCTGGGCATGCTCGCCCTCCTGCTGGTGATGACGGCGTTGGACTTGTGGAGGTGGTGCCGGACCACCTCCTCCGGGGCACGGCGCGCCACCGCGCCCCGCGGCCTGCCTTTGCAGGACAGCCTCTCTGGCCTGCTGTATAACGCCGTGGTCCTCTCGGGTACAATGGTGTTCCTGGTGCTGCGGTGCGTGTACTGGGCGAGCTCCTACAGCCATGCTATGGAGCTGCTGGAGAACATCAAGGCCATCCCGTGGGCGGACGGGGGCACGGACTTCAAAGTGAAAACCCAGCGGTATTTCACGTACATCGAGAGCATTGTCGAGCAGGTCACCATCGAGCACAGGCTCTCCGCGGTCACGATGTTTTTGATGATCTGCATGCTCGTCAACATCATCCGCCACATGCGTGCCCACCCCCGCCTCAACCTCCTCCCGGCCACGCTGGTGGCTGCCTCCAACGACCTCATCAACTTCCTGATCTCCGCCGGCGTGATCTATCTGGGCACGGCCTCCCTGGGATGGTACATGTTCTCCAGCTACAGCAACCAGTTTGCCACCTTCCCCAGGACCCTGGGCACTCAGGCCGAGTTGCTGCTGGGCAGCTTCCCCGAGGGCTGGCAGGAGGATGCAGCTCTGTGCGTGTGGACTGTGCTGTTTAGCAGCACCATCTACTACTGCCTCCTCAACTTCCTGCTCGCCATCATAGTGGAGGCGTATCAGAAGGCGCATGAGAGCACCACGCAGACCGGCGTCACCCAGAACTTCATTTTGGACCTGCTCGGCCTCATCATTGCCAAGTCTGTACGGGTGCCGTTCAGGTGGCCTGCCAACCCGAGCCTCCTGCGAAGCCTCGGGCATAACGCCCGAGCCCACAGGAAGGTGACGTTTAATGAGCTCTTGGACAGCGGCGTGTTCCCGGATTCCAAGAGCTGTGTCAAGTGGTACCAGTTTTATGCGAAGTGCTATCCATTCCTCAAGTACAAAGTATCGCTGTCCGATTTTGTGCCGGCGAGCCCCTCTCGCAAGGGATTCAAGGCCTTCATGAAAGGCTCTGTGCAGCCAACCGACGTGAGCAGCTTAAAGAGTCGGGCAAACTTGAACCCGTCGCCCACCCGCCGCCCCACCACCGACCGGATCTCTGCGTCACCCTCCGAGAAGTCCGTTAGGCTCCGGTTCGACAGCACGACGGAGGACGAGTTTGAAGGTTCGCAGTTTACAAGCTTCGCAGGACCCGCAGCCTCCCCGAGCCTGTCCTCTGTGAAGCTGCTCCCCCGGCAAGACTCTCAGGCGACCTTTCCCTACAGCGACTCCTTCGATTCGACAGCGCCAGCAAACCCCCGGATGCTGAACGCCAGCCCCCCGCGCCAAAGACCACCCAGAACGAAGCAGCAGATGCTCCCTTGGTTGCAAGACGAAGGCTTCCGCCAAGACTCAGAACTCAGCCGTCGCAGCACAACAACCCTCATTATGTCAGCTTCTGACCAGCCCTTTGAGGACCTGCAGAGAGGCTTGCAAATGGCCATGGCAGCCCTCGACGACCTGCAGGATGCGGCCAAGAAGCAGCCGCCATCCTCCATAGACCACTCTCTGCACTTCCAGGCGCTGAGTACGCAAGTGGCCTGCATCCAAGGCCAAGTAGCAGTCCTCCGCAGTCACGGGGGCCTGGCATCGCTGGGTGCCACCGACACGTACCCCGGGTTGGCGCCGCATGAAGGCCCTGCACCGGGGCAGGCCTGAATCGCAGCGAGATGTTGGAGTGAGGCAGGGGGCGGCTTTGGCGGTTGTGTGCCTGTAATGTGTGCCTCGGAATTCAGCGGCTCCCCAACGGTCTAGACTCCTGTCATGCTGCCGATCTCATCTGCTGGTCACATAGGCGCGGAGGATTTGCGCACGCATTCGCACACACATCACCATCACCTATCTTTCTCTGTCTGCTTCACAATGTTCCGGACAGACGTCAGTCGTATTCTGGGGCAACGCACGTGGTTTCAGATGTACAATTTCCCCGGCTTTTGTACTTCGAGTGCTACAATTTAGCCTAACGTGACCGTGCCATTCATGTGTGCGGTCTCCTAAAATTTCTTGAAATTCCTCCTCAGGAATGAATATCTTCCGTAGGCTTCCGGTCCCTATCAATCGCAAGGTACCGTCTGTGTAGTTCAGCCACTCCCCGTCCTCCAATCTTTGGCGCCCCCCCCCCCCCGTTTGTTTCCTCCCGCTTTCCTCCGTTGCTCCTTCGCTTGGGTTCCGTTGCGCGCGCCCCTCCTTTGCCTGGCTCGTGTGCAGACCAGTCCCGGCGACACACGTCGCTTGACTCACACGTTGATGTCGAATGGGGATATTGAGGGGCATTTTACACCAGAATGCCCCGCTTTTGTGTTCATGGGCGCAGATGAAACAATTTGATGGTATAATCGGATCTTGTTGTGTGCATATCTTGCTCCGCCAGCAGAGTCCGCTGTCCAGGTACTCTCAACTTGCAAACTCCACTGACAGGTTGACCCCCGTCGCCTGGTTTAAAGTTCCTTTTCATCAACCTGTATGCTGTTGCCCGGAACGTAAACCGCTCCGCCCTGTATCAACCAGGTCTTTCTGTCGCTGCTTTTGGCCTCCTCCCAATTCCCCCATAGCCAATCCAGGACCCACAGAAGCTGTATCATCCACTTACCGCCTATGTTGCAGTTAGACTCTATGTTATATCCTTTTATTTTTACCCCGAACCAGGACATTTTTTAATAGACGCCATGAAAAACGTGGTCCCCCGTCGGTGTCTGTTACTCTCCAACCGCCATCCGATACCCTCCAACTGCTTTCGGTTACCCTCCAACCGCCGTCGGTTACCCTCCAACCGCTGTCGGCTACCTTCCAGCCGTCGGTTACCTTCCCTCCGCCTTCCGTTACCCTCCAACTGCCGTCGGTTTCCCTCCAACCACTGCCAGTTGCTCTGCAACCGCCGTCTAATTGTGCGCCCAAAGAATGAGCCGGCTCCTGGACGACCCGAATTACTATTTTGATATTTTTGTAATTCAAAATTTTTCTTAATTTTACACGTCTTGCCCCGAACACATTCCCAGGCAGGGGACAGCCTGTAAGGCAATGAGTGAATGAATGAATATTTCCCCGCCTCCCCCTGCAGGAGCGGGGGGTCCGGTCAGGTAAACATTTGCCGTGGCTGTTGTTTTTTAACAGCCCCTTGTTGACTCTGCTGAAACCTCCCGAACTGCACTTGGACCCATATCTACCGTGAGACAGCACCAATGGAGGTGTGCTTCTGCCCCTGTCTGGTGCTGGGCTCACAGGGGCTGCCAATGGGCTCCCCCCCCCCCCCCCGTGCAGTCTCCCCCCCTTGCAATTCCCCCCCCTCTGGGGGGGAACCGTCACTTGGCCCAAAAAGCATAGAAAATACTGGGCGCCGAAGAAATTTTTTTACAAGGCGCCGAAGCTGATTTACACTGTGATACTATGGTACAGTTTCGTGGTGCAATCCCCCCCCCCCCAGGGGGGGAACCGTCACTTCATGACTGTTCCCCCCCACTTGGGGGGGAACCCGCCTGACACAAGGGGGGAGATTGCAAGGGGGGGTGGTGGTAGTTGAGCGTGCGGCTGAACAGGGCTCGTGCAGGGCAAACATCTCCTCTGAGCCGTGTTCCCGGTGTCAAGGATCCTGCCGACTGACTGTAGATGTCCTGCAACCTGGTGGACGTCAAATATGAGTGTGGGGCATGCGCCCTGGGGCCCAAGGCCGAGCATCACTGGGTTCATAGTGATGCCTGTGGGCCCCGCGCATAGTGCTAACGTGCCATGGATGGAGCTGTGGCACCATGCGCACGACCCCCCGACTGAGTGGCTCTGCCCCAGGAAGTCATCTTAAGATTTGTGCTTTGCGCCAGTGGTTGAGCGACCGCCACCGGTCGCGAAGTGTGCTCAGGGACTATGCATGGGACTATGCTTATCCACTGGCCGAATCTTTCCGGGAACATAGGTTGAGGTGCGCAAGGCTCGCACCAGCCAATTGTTCCCTCATCCCTCAACCAGCAGACGTTGTATGCCATATGCACTTTCACACCCCAATCCCTGTTGTGTTGTTTGGGGATCCGGAGGAAGGTGGGGTGCGGGGGGTGGATGGGACCCAGGTACAAGTTGACCCCGAGGGGGCGCACCGTGCGCTGTGCGCGCTGTGCAAAAAGTCGGCTGTTTTTCACCACCGGTAGCCACCGGTCCCAGGGTCCCGAATTCTGCACCCCCGATGATGTTTTGAATGGATTGTGCACGCTTCTGTAGGTGGGTGGCTTTCAGGGGTGTTCCCGGGATAAACAACGCCCCCCCCCCCCCCTTGCAAACACCCACCCCTTGCAATCTCCCACCCCCTAACCGGGAGACCGTCACTTCCATGTTTTTCTAGTTAACATGTATTGTGCTGGTTTGTGTTGCCCATCTGCTTTACACATGGCCTTGCATTGCTTCCCATTACTTCAAATCAAGCACCTGTGTGTGTTCTGTGATATTCTCTCTCCAAAGGCGTTGTATGGGTGTGTTGTGTTGCTACTTCAGACCCAAGATGTTTTCTCCCAGTGACCATGTACGGTACCACTCACGCACACTTGGTGCACATGTGTTGGCCACTGTTGTGGGCCCTTCACCAAATGGGCCACAGTTTTGCCACATTCAGTGCCTCCAAAGAAGTCGGTGGCTGCCCCCAAGGCAAGAGCAAAGGCTGCCCCCCAGCCAAGAGCAAAGCCGGCCGCCAAATGGACTGGTCTGGCTGTGCAAGCGGGTGCTAAAGCGGCTGCCAAACCAGCCCCACGCGCCATTGCCTCCTCCTCATCAGCCAGTGCAACACACCCCGTCCCTGTCATGCAAACTGGGCATGTGCAACAGTTCAAAGTGTGTTATTCTCGTACCAAGAAGTTCTTTACCGTTCCTTTGGATCCTCGTTAACATTTGTGTTGGATGAAACACATTGGCACCGCATCAACGCAAAAGTCGCTTCACACATGTTCTCTTTGCTTGCATCAGTGGAGGGTGGCACAGTTTGCCTTGAAATACCCTTGCAATGCCCCCCCCCCCCCGGGAGACCGTCACTTGGCGACCGTCTCCCCCCCCCACACGGGAGACCCTCGCACGCTAACCTAGGAGCAAGGGGGGGGGGAGGGTAATATTTGGCGCTGTGCCCGCGCTGTGCGAAAACACCCCCCTACAGTCTGGCTGACTTGTTGATGGGCAGGGCTTGCCCGGGCGGTCGGACGGGGGGGCAACCCCCCCCCCCCCCCAAAATCATCGGCCGAATTCAGCCGACTTCGCTGATTTGTTCTGCCTATTGGTTGGGTTTCTGGATCTTGCCAATTTGTTCTGCCAACTTCCAAACAGCGGGAACACTTATCACCGATTGACTTAGCCATATGGCCTATCACCTATGGCTCACCATGGTCTGCCTTGAGGGACATTACATACACACAGGAGTGCAGCCCCAGTGGTGTGCAAATTGGTATATCCCCATTCAGTGTTTGAGCTGAGTGCAGTGCCGATTCTTGCATGGTGACTCAGGGGTGGGGTGCCTGGACTTTTGTATGTGTCGTGTGCTGTCACAGTTCATTGTACAGCGGGGGGGGGGGGGGCACAGGCAAAACCATGACTGGACTGCCCCCCCCCCCCCCGGTACACAGCATAGCTGTTCTCCACAGCTAGGGTCGGTCGCCCAGCCCCAGAGGACGGGGCAGAACAGATGTCCTGTGATACATGGGGGAAGTGCCTGCACAGTCTGCACAGTCTGTGCACAGTGTAAACGTGGCAGAGGAATTGCACATCTTGTCTGCCACGGCAGTCAATACCCTCGTGGCCAGTGCACTAGTGCCGCAGTTGAATGCTACGGGTTAAAAGGGGGGAGGGGGGGCAGGGGCACCAACAAAGGCTGCCCATGTGCTGCTGTGGAATCTAAAATCGCTAAGTCATCACTCGAAATAGCGAAGCCGAGACACCGAGTGGCATGCCGGGAGCACGGTTGTTTGCACGTATGTGGCATTCGGGCATCATAACGAACATGGGAACATGTACCTGCACATGAGGGACAATGACGATGAGGATGTGACAGTGCTTTAATTCTGCACCTGTGTCCATCGCCGTTCATGGCTTTTCCCATGGTGCATGTTGTCTTATGTATTGGAGGTCCCTAGTGACCTCCAAGCAATGGAGATCCTGCTCGAGGACATGGGCGATGTTGTCTTGACAAGATCGTAACACCCCCGAGAGGTCCGTGAGGACGTGCACACCCGTGCAAATAGGGCGACAAGGGTGGAGCAAGGCGCAGGACTCGTTCCTCCCGCCACCGCACCGCAGCCATCTTGGTAGGGGTAGGTCATACCTAACCCACACCCAAAGCCGGCTGTCACCTACCCATGACCTGCTATGTGTACTCTCGTTGGACACTTGTTGGAACTTCGGTCACGAGTTTGATGATCTGTCTGCATAATGAAAATTTAGATGTAATATGTTGTTTCTTGTGGGCCGAGTTTATGATTTCATCCCCCCCACCCCACTACGCATTGCTTCTGTCGCTTTTTGCACCGTGGATTTTGGTAATTGGTGCCATGTGTGCTGTCTCATACTTTGGATTTGAGGTGCATGATGTTCATACTTTGTGTCCAAGAAGTCTATTTGGCAATGGTGGCATTCAGAGCATGTTTCCCCCTTGGTTTTCAGAATCACTGTCCATCCCCCACAGCAAACTTGTATCACTGCTGTCCGTCCTGTGACCCTCACTGCCACTGTCGCACACTGTCAACCTCCTGGCGTCACTCAAATCCATGCTGAACAGATCCTCACCGTTTGAGCCGGACTGCACATCCAAATCATCCGACCCATGACTGGAGGTATTGGCAGTATCCCCCCCCCCCCCCTGAATCCACATTGAAGCCCTGTTGGGCCTCCTCACTGTCCAGCATACGCTCCAGCCCGAGAGCCTCCCACTCCATTACCCTCCGCTTTTTCTTGCTTGGAGAGCGGCAGTAGATTATTTCCATGCAGCTCCCTGCCGTGATTGGCCAGTTCATCGGCCTCCTTGTTGCCCTCCACATTGAGGTGCGACGGCACCCTGCAAAGGGTCTCCTGCGTCTTCTCTCAGCAGCCAAATGTGTTCCCACAAGTTCCTTTTGGCCCACCTCCCCCGAAGACGCCTTCCATCCATGATGTCTCCACTTGTCCGACCAGATGGTACCCCCCCCCCCCTTGCAAGAGCAGTTCAGTATTCAGCATTCAGTACTGGTTTGGAAGTGCTGCAGTGCAGCAGAACATTCACGAGCTGTGACCGGTCGCCTGTGACACGGGGGCATTTGGTAGCTGAGTATCTGTTGCTTCATGGCCTTGTGAGAGCAACACCCTTGTCAGAGCAACAGTAGGTATTGTTTCCGCAACTTTTGGAGCCGGCAGGGGATGAGGGGAAGGGGAAGGCGTCTGCGCCCCCGAGAGGATCAGAGACCCCGGGCAAGGGGCACGGAAGGGTCCACAGCGAAGACACCTGAGCCCTTGGAGCGGGTCCTTCTCAGGCGGCACTGCCACGTCCTGCTTCTGCGCTGACCCCTGTACGCACAGCGTGCAGGACCTGAATATGCTGACCTGTTTCTGCAACTTTTGGACAGGCGGCGCCATGGCCACCTGTCCAAGCAAGCCCAAGAGGGGACGGGGGGCTGCGGGGCCTGGCACCGCGAGTGAAGCGCCCGCGCCTGGACGCCATCGCCCAGCCGCGGCGCGCGGCCTTTTCGCTCTGGGCTTCACCAGATCGACAGCAGTGATGCCGTCAGGGGATGAGGGTACAGGGAGAGAGCCTACACCCCCGAGAGGAGCTGAGACCCCGGGCAAGGGGCACGGACGGGCCACCAGCGAAGACACCTGAGCCCTTGGCGCGGGTCCTTCTCTCGCGCCGTGTACACTAAGGGTGAGGCTTGGGGGGCGGCACGGTGGCTCTGCCACGTCCTGCTTCTGCGCTGACCCCTGTACGCACGGCGTGCAGGATCTAAATATGCTGACCCGTTTCTGCAACTTTTGGAACCATGGAATTTGGCAGTTCCGTTTTTTGGTGGTCCATTAAGATCACGTTTTGTCGGTGATTTGGGACTGAGGATCGTATTTTAGGACATGCAAAATACAGTTTCTTGGCAAAAACGATGGCCAAACCCCACCTGCCCACTCCCCGTCCACACCACTTTCGTGTCCAATTTACTGCCATTGCTTTCAGGCTCCACAACAACTTCCTCATGACACATTGTAATAATTGGTCTGTTTGTGCACTGTTGCTGAGTTCGCTCACAGAGCACTGCTGTGGTTCCCATGCAGGCTCACAAGGACACTTTTCATTTCCCAAGTCTTCTTAGAAGGTTGGATACTGAGGTTCTCCTGTGTGTTTGCTGATTGGACGAGGTAGTGTTGTTTCTGCATTGCTGGAATTGATGGAACCAACGCCAAGTGCTGCTTAGGTTTGGGGTGCCAATTGCCTAAAGCGGCACTCGTTAGTCTTGGCGCTTACTGGACAAGGGGGGTGGGGGGTAGCAGGTAGGATAAGGGGGGTGGTCTCCTTGTGGCAAACCAATTTTCCTCATGAACACCACACCTGCCACCCATTTTCACCCCTTTTTGTCCTTTGGAGGCGGAGATTGGGGAATCCCCTGACGACTAATACCTTCATGACGCAATAGTCACCTCTTGTGTTTTCTCACGGCACACACAAACAACGCCCTTGTCAGAGCAACAAGAGGTGTTGTTTCCGTCAAATTTTGGTACTTTAGTTTTGCTTTCGCAAGGGGGGGGGGGTAATCCCCTTATAGATATCTATACATACTCCGAATCTAATACCACCACCACCACCAGACGCTCCTCCAGGCCTCTGGCCACGCAACTCCCCCCTGTTGATGCTCTGGCGCTTGTGGGCCGGCACATGTGCGGAGTGGTTTGCTTTGTGTGCCAGCCCACCTCGCCCCCCCCCCCCCCACCCACCCGCGCTTACTAGACAAGTGCGCTTACTGGCCATAAATCGACGATGGTCGTCACCCTTCACAATTACTCTGGCATTCACAACAGTACTTCATGCATCACATGGCGAAGCCGCAGCACACATTGTCCAAGCAATGGTAATGCAATTGAAGGCACTGCACGGTACCCTGTATCATGCAGA
The DNA here is from genome assembly GCA_964036045.1 of Eutreptiella sp. 'Long Island Sound 2002'. Classification (NCBI taxonomy): domain Eukaryota; phylum Euglenozoa; class Euglenophyceae; order Eutreptiales; family Eutreptiaceae; genus Eutreptiella; species Eutreptiella sp. 'Long Island Sound 2002'. The sequence continues at coordinate 7,677,304 of OZ038385.1, forward strand.
ACACATGTCCTTTCGCAATTTTAGCCATGAATGTCGATGATATTGACACGTACTCACCTGGTGGTGTTGTCGATTTCCAACCTTCAGATGGCAGTATTGTGTCTGCCAAGATTCTGGGCCCTCCAAGCGGGCATGGTCCCCCACTGTGGCGTGTTTGCATCTCTTGTTTTGTGCTGTGCGTCCTTTGTCTAGTAATCTAGGGGAGGGGGGAGGGAACGTCACTTGGGGTACCGTACGTTCCCTCGGGGGTGCGAGGGAACTGTCACGCGCGGCCGCTTACTGGACAAGGGGGCGGGGGGTACCAAGCACCATCCCAAACGTGCTGCCAAGCCGTATCACCAAACCCCGAGGCAAGGTGGCCAAGCCAAACCTGCAGCACGTGAGCCCATTCCAAAGGCCTTTGTTGAGCATGTTCAGTTCTTCAAGGTCAAGGTATCCCACCAAAAAAGTGGCAGCGGAGCCTATTCCGCAATGGACTTCAGCATACATCACAACAGTCTTCCATCATCCTTTTATGCATGCTATGCCCTTGCTCTGTGTATGTCTTGCTGTGTGCCGAACATGCTTTCCTGCTTCATGTTTACAGGCGTTCTTGGTACCTGCAATCTTGGAGGCAATATCCTCCGCAATCACTTTGGAGGCAGACAGGTTTTGATGGGACAACACTGTTTCCATCAAATCGCGGGTCAAGTACAATGTATCCTCTAAAAGATCACCTAAACCCTACATACCACGACCTGCCCTCGCCCAAACTAAATCACAGTGCTCATCATTGTCACTTTCAAAGTCATCATCTCTACGACAATCATCAGAGTCACCAGAACCACCATCATCAGTTTGTGACCCATCTTCAGAATCAGACAATCCATCATGCTTACTGAAGTACTTGGTAGCTTCCAGTTGTGACAACTTCAGGCCACTTGGAAAATAAGCACTGCGGCATGCTTGACGGACGGCACCGTCTGTAATCTCAGCATGTGCACCCAAAACCCAGCGTGCAACCTCCGTGCAAGATGGTTGAGGCACAGTTCATCTTCTGATGGTCAGACTGCCCCAAAATGGTGGCCTCTCACCGTTGTGGCAAGCTTGTATAGTACCTCCTGGCCAGTTGCAAGTGGTGAATCATTCAAATAACCGCTACTGTTCTTCAAACAAGGCCTGTTTGCCCAAACGGGCGGGGGGTGCTGGGTTCACTCCAGATTCCCTTCCAGAAGATGTCAATATTTTTGCCTGACAAGCTTTGTTTCAGATGTTTCCCCTCAAATTTCAGAGCAGGGCTGCCCTTGAGCAAAAGAAACCTCCTCCCTTCTCAGGTGTGGTATTGTGCAATTCCACTTGTACGAAGGCACCAACGAGTTTGTAGATGGTAAGGACGGTTTTGAGGTTGAAGGTGTTCAAGAAGTGTGGCGTCAAAATTTTGCCATTGATAGATAGTAACCTGCAGGGACCAATTTTTGAAGGGTGCCGGGCGATGCAGACCATCCAAAAATGGACAAGGAAGCATCAGCTGTATTGGATTGATTGGACTGAGGTGACATCACGGGGGGCTCGCCGGGACCGGACCCTTTACGCCACCCCCCCCCCCCCCCTGGAAATTGGCTGGAGAGTGCCGGACCATGGGCGCCAAAGGCCAAAGGCGCCCTACGGAAAATTTGCTTGATCTAGTAGAGGGTGAAAAATTGGGTTTTCACCCTATGTGTCTGTACTTAAAACACTCAGTTTCTTCAGGAGAACCCAATAATGGATGAAAACCAAATTGGACCAAATATCAATACCACCACTGTGCGGAGGTCTGTTGGAGTTGGCCCATACCTTAGTGGGTAAAGCATTGCCTCTGCAGCTGAAAGGTCATGGCTTCAATCCCCAGTGTGGGCAATCTGCAGGTCCTGAGGCACGATTAGAGACACAAGAGCAACAAAATTTTATGCTTTTCCCCTTTTTTTTGTGCTTTGATGTTGTCCCCTTTGTTGGGGACCCCTGAGAATGCAAGGGTTATGTAACATTCCCGCCCTCATTTGGGCCCCCTACCCCCCCCCCCCCGCCCATGCCAATGGACCCTCCATGCCAATGGCCCCCCAGTCTCGAAAGAAGAAACATGGCCCCCCTTGCTAATGGACCCCTCCTCTCGAAAGAAGAAACATGCCCCCCCCTCAGAGTTTTTCACCAAATCGCACATGAATTGCCCTTTTTTGCCTAGTTTCCTGAGTGTGACATTGTGTGTCTCATGCCCAAATCTCCACCTTGCTTTGCTCTCACAGAATCTCACTATTGCTGTGCCCCAAAGCAGATAAAGGGGCTAGTTCGGGTTTTTTGATTTTTGCAGCCCTAAGTATTAGAATTTGCCTGGTGCTGTGCCCAAAGCAGATAAAGGGGCTAGTTCGGGTCTTTTGATTGTTGCAGTCCTGAATATTAGAATTTGCCTGGTACTGTGCCCCAAAGCAAGCAGTGTGTTCTGGTTGCTGAGTGGGGACCTCTTTTCAGACACAGAATGGTCCAGCCATGTTGTTACGGCTCATTTCTTCTGCGGTGCATTGTGCCACCCAGGTGCCCCTGCTTTGCTGCAGTGTTTGACAGCCATGGTGATCAACTCCTGGGAGCTTTGCAACGCAGAGTGATCCAGCCAGGTTCACAGTGCTGAAATTTTTTCAAGCAGGCCTGGGGCCACAGATTTCAGCTTGTTTTGCTCAGGTCAAAGTGCCGTGATTCATTCCGTCGGTCAGCCTATTGTAGTTGCATGGGATTCATGTCTATTTGAAATCATCAGTGTTGCGCACATGAAGTATATGGTGCTGAAACTTTTTGAAGCAGGCCTGGGGTCATCAGTTTCAACCATCATTTTTTCTGGAGTTGCAGTTGCGCGTTCTCTTCATGTTTGCTATTGTGTGCTTGTATGTGTGAAGAAGGAAAGGCATGGGAAACAAATGTTGAGCACCACAACAAAAATGGTGTAAAAGCATAAAAAAATTGCAAAAGGTGGCCAGCATGAGCTTCACAGCCACCTCAAAGATGCAAGAGGTCCCACCACGTTTACACCGATGGCGCAAGCTAGAAAATGCATACACAAATAAATTTTTTTGGAGTTTTGATGAGAATTTGCGTCAATGGCCCCCCGTGCGCGTGTCAATGGACCCCCCCCCCTTTGAAAGAAGAAACATGGCCCCCTTTGCAAATGCCCCCCCCCCCCTCTCGAAAGAAGAAACACGGCCCGGGCCATTGACATGGGGGGGGGTGGTAGAAGGCAGGGGTGAGGCAGCCAGTTCTGATTTTGTCCCCTTTGTTGGGGACCCCCGAGAATGCAGGGGTTATGTAGCATTGAAAAAAACGTATTGCACGTGTTGCAAACCCCCCCCCCCCCCCTATCTCCTCCCAAGGGTTTCGAAACATACATGAACTCCTTCGTCAAAGCAAGCATGATTTGGCCTGGCTGGGGCGCCACTGGCAACAGTGGCCGAGAATTGAGTAGGGGGTGCTATGCCCTTAAACACAAGTGCCACCTACAACCCGCCCCCCCCCCCCTGTTGCAAATTTTTTTTGCCAACATACATACCACAAAAATGTTCAGCGCGATGAGGGGGTCATTTTAAGCCATATATGTTGGGGTCCGGGTGCCCCCCTACCCTTCAGGCGGCCCTAGACCCCCCCCCCCTCCCTGAAATTGGTTGGAAGGTGGGAGGAAGTCGGCGTATGGCCCGTTGCTACGCCCCCCCCCCCCCATGGGTGACATAACAGTCTCTCGGTTGGATTGAAAATAATTCTTCACAAGCCCACATGCACTCCTCAGTGTAAAATTGTATTGTCATGCGTCAAGCGATTGCACAATCAAAAGCGCATTGGCATCGCCTGAAGAGCAAGTGCAACGAATTCTTTGTGTACCCCTTGAGGCATGGCTATCCCACCCCCAAGACTGGCCCACAGAATCCCGGTGGGCAGGCCGCAGGGGGTTCATCGTAGCGGTCGCCACGGGGGGCGGTTTTTCCTTTCGGGGGTTCCAGCCAGCTCAACCCAGTTCCTGCTGAGGGTTAGGGAGGGCGACCTGACCTATCCTGACGAACTGTAGCGGTGCCTTTGGCGCCGTATCCAAGGATGAGCTGTGGCGCTTCGCTGGACAGATGGGACAATGTGTGTCGCGGCTCCGCCGCGTGATACTTGCTGATTGAGGGCATAGGTCTGTCGGTGGGGACCTATTGCTGAACTTTCCACTGTTCTATGGCCAAGACTGGCCCCCACGCCCATGGCGGTCGACCCTTGTCGGAACGGTGGGCCCAAACCCTTGAAAGTACCTGAAAAAACTAGCTATGATTCGCAGTGTTTGCTATCGCAACACTTCGGATCTTACCAATGGTCAGGGTTCCCCTCTGATGTGTGTGTCCCCCTCGATCTGAAGATAATGAGAAGGATACTATTTATATTAAGACTTGAGAGAACTTGGTCGTTGCATGACCAAGCAGCAAGGGAGATGGCGGTCATGGAAACAACCTTTGGAAGTAGGGTTCGTGCATGATAGAATGTGCTTTGCTCCAGCTCCAACTCATCAACACCATACCTACAAACGACACACAAAAGTCATGACATTTCATGACATGCAGATTCACACCATTTTAGTCGTGTGTTGATTGACACAAGGGGCATCCAATTTTGAGTTGGAGTGGAGGTTGTCGCAGGCGTGTGTGAAGAGTGTGTACCATACACAGAATTGTTGGAGGGATAGGAGGCAAGGCAGCCTAGGCACAGCAGGCAAATGACATGATTGGAATGGTGTGTGCGAGCATACGTTGTGTGTGTGTGTGTGTGTCCGTGCGTGTGTGTGTGCGTGGGCATGAGTGAATGAGGGTTGGGTGCGTAAGTGTGGGCAAGCAAATGAGTCAGTGAGTTATTGTGTGACAACAACGAGGCACAAATGCCATTTAGCTCCCTGAGTTGAGACACATTTTGTACATGCACCAGGGCATTTGTGTTTGGATGCATGCTTTGCCCCTTCCGCAGCTAAAATTTCTTTCTCTTGTGCATTCCTGTGCAACATGAAGCATTGGACTGCCATTGGTTACCCTTCAAAGCCCCCAACTGCTGTCCAACTGCTGCTAGCTACCCTTCAGCTAGTGTTGGTTTCTCTTCAACCACCAGCAGTTGCCCTTCAACAGGCACAAGCCATTTTCTCACCAAAATTTTGTTACCGCAACCGTGAAATGAGGAAACACTTACGTTTGCACTTTTGGTGTGACCATCAATACTTGCAGAATGATGAATTTCTTCACCAGGTACCCCCTTTATAGTTTTGAGAGCCCTCTACCTATTCTCATGGTGTTACGCTTTGTAGGCGGGGCTGGGCCCCTTCACACACCCTTTCTTTCTTCGTTATTGTCAAACACCCAAACCCCTACCCCTCTCCACCAACTAGTTATGGGGGTTGGGGGCGGCTCTAAGTATGGATTTTTCTAATGCGTACCCCAACATGAATCATGAGTTCTGCGAAGCTGTTGTGTTAGCATCGCAACTGCCAGAAGGTTTGATCCGGTTCCTCCTCTGGACCATGAAAGCACCATACCTCTATTCGGTGGTGGGGGGGTATGTACCAAACTTGCAGCATGAGCCAGGCTCTGGGACGAGGCAAGATGCGCTGTCACTTGCCTTTTTCTCTATGGTCTCCTCCTTGGTTGTGTATTTTCTGATGTCGGGGGTGCCAGGGGTAGTCGTGAGGATGTACACTGGTAATGGCTTGGTAATTGAAAATTTGGATTTTGCCCGTACCGGCCTGGAACGCTAAAGCGTATTTCCTGACACGTTCTGAAATCCGGCAAGTCAAAATGATCTATAGGGTTGCACCGCGCTTGCATAGTTGGGGGCTGTATTTTTGGATTGTGTCGAAGCCACCGTTTCTCGGGGGTTCGGCTTGGCCCCGCTAGATGTGTTTCTGTGGCATCGGGCGGCACACCCTTATGGGGCGCTGATGGACACAAGGATCCTCTCCCCTGACCCCCCCCCCCCCCCAACACACACCCCAACAGCCTCCCCGGATAGTGACTCAGATTAGAGTGAACCCCATGTGGCAAGAGCCGAAGTAGAAACGTAAAAAAGGCACATGCAGATGTGGTGAGTGATGTCTCACAACAGATTACGGATTAGGTTCGTGAGGGTGTTTTGTTGATTTACATGGATGGTTCCTCTAAGTGAACTCATGCTCAAGCGGTGCCTCAGGTGGGGGGCATTGGTGTATATGCCGGCCACGGAACACTGCCGAGAGGTACGGCTCAAGCACCTCTGAACGAGGATAAAAAGGCAGACCTATAATGCGGCAGAGCTTACTTGTTTTGTGCTAAGGGTATCCGTGTTTGCATGGTGACTTACTCAGGCTATGTGCGTTTGAGACTATGTTTAGATGGGCAACAAACGGCATTTATGGAATGCCACGTCTTGCCTATCGAGTGCCTCCCAAGGTGAACATGCATAAGATGGCCTCCGGGGAGGACCCACTCCCTGCTAGATTGTCGAATATCGAAAAGGAAGCTTTTGACCCTCTTTCAGGTTCTATTCACCTCGCAACCAACCACATCTATTCCCATGTCGGATGTGGTTGGGTGGACATGATCTCTGAGTTCTCTGAACCGTATGGTTGGCTAGGGAACCCTAATGCCCTCCTTCTTGTGTTTACTTTGTCCTACGAGTGGAGTGGACTATCGCTTGTCCTCGTTGCCTACATGCTAGATTACGCTTGCTTCGTCAAGCAAAACAGCCAAATGGTTGCAATGTTCATGGTGCCGGTTAGGCATAAAACCATGCACTCAGGGGCAAAGAACGCCAACACAAAACACCCCAAGATTGGACGCTTACCATACCACAACCCCCATCGGTTGGGAGCGCAAGTGCCACATGGCTACAAGTTGTCCATTGACCATGTCACGAAGACAACCAACTACGACCCTCCGGGTTTCGAACTTACCCCTAGGGGCCTCCGGGCCGCGTGCATGGGAACTACGCTACGAAGAAGTCGAGACCTTCCATACCTAGCTCTTCCCCACCTATCTCACCAATCCAACACATCATTCACAGAGTATGAAAAACTTAGCAGTTGCACCAGCCACTTGGACGCTGGAGATGCTCGGCTCATAGCAGGCCGGACACACCGACACCACTCAGAAGGAAAAGCCACTGCACGAGACCGCCACTTGCCAGCAGAACACCTGGTGAGGCCATCACTCACCTGGCGTGTGAGCTCTTCCTCGTTCGCTCCACTGGAAAAACATACTACACTCGTGCCACCTCAACAACCATCGCTGCATCGCCAAACAACAGCTGTCGCACCCACACCATGAATAGGGGTGTCCCTGTGACCCACACCGAGTGAAACCTTCCATCCCACGTGACTACCATCAACAGGTCTCCGCGGCCCCCTATCAACCACACACGAATGCGCATTCGCCATTCAAACAGGTGCTCCACCATCGGCTTGCGCAACCACATGACCACGGCGTTCTCTTGTGTCCGTTTTTTGACAAACCACAACAGGTGTGACAATAACGCAAATTGTTCCCGGTGCTGCAAAGGAAGCGGCTCACCAAACTGGCCAACCACGGTGGCCTTCAACCTGGACTCTGAAACATAGACTAGTGCACACCACACCACTTGGGCCTTGTGCCACCGCCAGATCTCTTCTATCAAACAAGGCAGTTCCGCGGCTGCAGTCTCCCCCTGTGCGCGGTTCCACGCCACTTTTAGGGCTTGGCGTTGTTGGTGACCCCTTCCGACCATAGCAAAAGGTACTAGGAAGTGTGTGGCACACACACCATCCCCGTCACGTTTCGGAACTGTGAGTGTTTATCAAGTGGCGGCAAGGGAGCCGGGCTGGCTCTGCACGTCCTAGGATGTGGACCCCCCCCCCCCCGCCTTTGCAACACCTTTCTGAGTGTCTATTTTTTTTCGGTGGCTTTTTGTCTATGTTGTGATTGGTGTTACCACAAAGGCTGTCAGTCGCATGGATCATGGGTTCGGACCCTGGCCGGACTGCCACGGGGTCGTCCCTCTTTTTGCAATGGCTGGGATGGGGGGCAGGGCTGCGTGATGTAGTTTGTATACGTTGGGTTGAAGAGAACATCCCAAAGGATGCACCCCACGGAAGCAGTAGGCATACTATTCACATAATGTGTGACAAAGTGAGGAACTAGAGGGAAAGAGTTCCATTCAACCATCTTTCAAACCATCAAATCTTAGCAACAACAAAATTAAGGTGTGACCGCACATAGTGCACATCTGAAGCGGGCCTATTCGCATGACATGTCCCTACCAACTAGCATGATCGGCAGCAACAATTTGGTTCGAGCAACACTCTCAAAGGGATATCATAGGAATGGGTGGGGAGCATGGGGCACTTTGGCGAATGTGAGCTTGTGGGTTGAACTGTTGCAGCCGATTGTAGACATGGGCGACCGGGCCTAGTGGCTTTGGGCGCCTTCGGACATGGACCAATATGAAGTCCAGTACTCTGCCCCACCCCCCCGTGGAGATGAGGCCCCCACAACCCTCTAACCTTCATCCTTTGCACACAGCACAACGGCTCTGTACGGAGTTGCCAGGCATGGCCCGACTTGGCCACGGATGGATTCGTGAATCCAATGCACGACACTCCACCATGCTGTACAGCATGCAGGCAGATACCCCGTCTACTGATCACACGGCTGGGCTCATGAGGCATGGACGGGCTTCCCGTGAGCAAACGTAAAGGACGGTGGGAGGAGCCTCTTGTCATACAGGGCAGCAGCTCTCCTGATACCCGCACGACTTGCCCCTTGGGTGAATCTGGGTGATGGAATGGGCAGAAGCCCCATGGATTACTGCTCCTTAATATGATTTCCTTCCTGCTCTGGGCGCCTTCGCATGTCGGGCTAGAGGGAAATGAAATCGGCAATGGTTTGGCGGCAGAGGGTATGTGCCTTAGTCCCTTGTAGAGGGTTGTGCGCGGTAAAGTGGCATGAGCATCGAGAGAGAGCGTGCAAGAACGTTGTAGGCCACATCCACAGTTAGAGACACCTTCGAAGAGAGATAATTATGTGATTTCGGTTGGATTGGCAGGCTTTGAGATGGAGTTGCCGCGGGCGGGTGGGGATAGCACCGACAGCGTATCAGCCCATTCTTTGGGGTTGCCAGGTTCACAAGAGTCAGCGCAGGACCACGGCCTGTACTTGGAGCTCATTCTTGAGCATTCACATCCGGCCACAGTGCACGGAAGTTGGCACGGCGTATGTTGGAGCAATAATTGGTATCGAGCACAACGTTAGCGCGACGGCCGTAAAGGACGGCAGCTAGTTTTTCGGACAAGTCGCAGTCATTGAAGAGGTTGAATGACAGGGAGGCAGCCTCTGTAACTCCACTCTTCAGCACCTTCGTCTTGGATGATGTAGTCGGCGCCATCGATGGCTGCCAGACATGCCAATTGTCCGGCGTCGGCAGGTACAATGACCTCCTCGCCTGGTGTGGCCAAGCGGGCCTGGGTGTCCCGGACACTCATACGGTCAGGGGGCACTGTGGTGGCGTCAGCGACAGTTTGTCAAGGCCCAGCGGTCTGGGCATTGGGGAAATGACAGAGTATGACAAAATTCAAGGTGCTATCAAGACGCTGCTTACCGATCTGCCTATGCTTGGGCGCTTTGTCGCCATCCTGCTTGAGCCTGTCGGTGACGAAGATGACAAACCATCGTTTCTCAATCAAGCACTCGCCCTCAACTCCAACCTGCCGTTTGGGTGTGAAAAGCTGCAAATGGCGGACAGGTCTCTCATGCACTTGCGCGCACATGATCGATTTGATGTCTGGATAGCAACCAACACACGGGACTCCAGGAGTATGTTGCCGCCCCCGACCTACAAGCTTCTGCGACTTATGACACCTTGAGCTGAAGTCAATAAAGTGGTGTTCCATGAGACAGAGGTACGGGACAACCACTACGCCATCCAGGTCCACAGTGACGTGATCAATGGTCTACTAGGAGCTATTGGCTTGAACTCTGATGAGGTCCACCTCCTTCCGGGAACACACCCACGGAACTCGAAGTTGTTCTTCACGGAGCTGAACGAGGAGCAAGTGAATGCCGTGGTCTCGCAGTTTGGATCCAAGCTAAGGTTTCACATCCAGCCAGGGGAATGGTATCGCGAGGCCAACTTGACGAACATGTCTACCGTCTATGAGGTCTGGATAAAGAAGACGCACAAGGAAACATGGTCGCCTATGTTATCCGCTTGAGTTCTTGCAATGTTCCGGACGGTCCTTGGCGTATTGCAATCACAATCACCGGTGAAAATCCATGTGTTGGGCCCAAGTAAACTCCTACTGGGCCTCACAGACACTGGGCACTCGCTGCTGAAGACCAGATATCGCGAACTGGTGGCAGCCATTGGAGCTGTTTTCAAAGACCCGAAGACAGGGCAATTCCTCCACCGAGACGTCATCTCTAAGCCTCCTATCCCATCGACGTGGAAAAAGGAGCTCGTGGGCATAGTATACATCTTGGATGTGGCGCCAAGGGATTCGCCTATAGGCGAATCACAGGATTCACCCCATAATACCACTCATATGCACTATCACTATAGAATCTTTTAAAGATTTTTGGGTTCTCAGGCCCGTCAGGCCAAGTAAGGAGATCCATACAAAATGTTAGCCATGAGCATGGAGTCCCTCACATTCAAAGACTTCGTCTCCAAGGGCTAGTTCGAGGTCTACAAGAGCACCCTCCCCGCAGACCACTTGGCGAGAGCGGCAGTGGAAATCATGCAGCGCATCAGAGACGCGGGGGTGGACCACGACAAATGGCTGCAGGACCTCAAGGTGGCCTCTGGCTGGGAAGAAGATCCGCTCAAACTCCTCCACGCCATTGCTGGCTATGAGGGCTGCTGTTGATGCACAATTGAGGTCCAGACAGGGGAGTTCAAGGCGAAAAAGGAGACGGAGTTGGCGGTCAGCGACGAGATGAGGGCTCGAATCAAGTCGTTTCTGGAGTCGCAGTGGACCACTTTTAAGAAGCTCTGCTCCAGTGCCGAAATCGCAAAGGCGGGAATGGAGGTGGCACAGCTGGCAGCCAAGCACCGCCTGGCCATCCCAGAGTTTGCTGAGGGCATCCCGGAGACCCGAAAGCCAGAAGACCCCGAATTCGTGCTCAGGGCAATGGGAGCACTGGCCCTGTTCGACAACTTCAAGTGGATCATCATCCGGGAAGGCCGCAAACTGAACCTGGTATCGGCAGATGCATCGGATGGAGGGAAGCCAGGCGCATCTGTAGACCCAGACGAGCAAGAGATCTCAAAACCGATGGAAGCGCTCAAAGTGAGGCTGGAGCACAAGCGGACAGCAAAAATCGTGCGACCCCTGACCCTTGCAGCACTGGACGAGTTTGTTGAGGCCCCAGGAAATGCCAAATGGATGCGTGAGACGACCCCCCCCTCCCCCCCCCTGCCGGGGGAAGTCAGTTCTCGCAGTCCCATAACCAGTGGCTGTCGCCACATTCTCCACAAGGCCCCGGGGGGCCCTTTGCCACGTCATAGGCGTTGTCGCCTCTCGCAGTGCAGTAGTAGGTGATGTTCTCCAACTCCGCGAACCTGAATCTCCCTTTTCGGGTCGCTTCGATCCATGTGCGGGCTCGCAATCTTTCCAACTCCTTGGCATACCTTGCCGTAACCCGGGACTGTGGTTGCTTCCCGGTGCCCTTATGTGAGCCACCAGTCACGTTGTGGCCCCCGCTGGGGTACTTCTCTTTATAGTTGTCCTTGGAGACCAGCATCCCCTCCCACAGCTCCTTTGCCAGCGTATCTCCCTTGTCCTCCTCATTGGACTCCAGGAATTTCTTTAGTGAAGCTGACATGGCGGAGGACAGCACAAACAGGTTCCTTTGGCATGAAGGAGAAGTGGAGGGGGAGAGTGAAGACGACGAGATCCCCAGGGAATGGCCGGCATACCAACGGGCATATGCCGCATTGTGTCGAGCCCAGGCGGACAGCAAGGATGGGGTCCTGGGAAGCAACTGGCAAGTCCTCGCAAACTCCTGTAGCACGACATCGCTGGGCACGTACAAGACAGGAATGCGACGACTCCGACAGACGCACATGGCCCGGCCGGAGTGGGGACCATACAAGGTCGTGGAGCAAGTCGTGTGTGATGGCATTCGAGAAGGAAAAGGCAGCAGTTCGGTCAAAACAATCCTCAATGCGGCGGCCATGGCATACACCATGGGGGTGGTCAGCGAGCCGGTCCCAAAATGGTTGTGGAAGGCATTCAAGGCAACACAGCGACTGGAAGAGAAGTCAGCGCAGGAGTGGGGCAGTTTTGAGGCTCTGCAGATCATTGCACACCAAGCGGATTCAGAGCTGGAGTGGTGTGTGGTGGGACTCGCGGTACTTTCAACGTTGCAGGGCCTCAGAGTCGGCGAGGCGGCCAGCATTAGCTTCCACAGGCTGGGGGTTCTGGCAGGAACGGCGGAGTTCTATGACCGCAAAGTCCACAGGGCTTGGATTACCCGTACGGTTTCAGGAGTGGCCCTCAAATGGTTGCAGTTCTGCGCCTGGATTGCACAACGATGCTGGAACCTCGACAAGTTCCAGCGACTGGTCTCTGAGGACAAACTGCAGAATGTCATGGCGACCCTTTTGCGTGGATCCAAGTGGAAGGACCTCAGGTGGCACGCGTGGCGACGCCTGGCCCAAGCGACCATGTACAAGGCTGGAGGCAAGATCCCTAGCATCAAGGCGTGGTTTAGGTGGAGGAGCACAAGAACGGCAATGGCCTACATCAGCTGCCCGCACCCAGGACACATCCGGCACCCATTCATGACGCCTACCCCCCCCAGTTACCTCAAGGGGAGGCCATGGATTGCGGGAACGGCAACCAGACGGTGTACGGAGTTCTGGGCCCCTGAGGCCTACGATATCCATGAGGGGAACGCCCCAGAGAGCGACTCTGGAGATTCCACGTGCTCTGGGTCATCCTCAGATAGCCCCTCACCTCGGAAGACCGATGGCAGGAGGGGCAAGAGGGGAAAGAGGAGACGCAGCGCGTGAGGAGGCGGCTGGCCGGACGGCCTGTGGGGCACGGGGGGGGTGGTGGAAAATCGAGACAAGTAGGCAGCACAAGCCGCGAAGGCTAAAATGTCTCATGGGAGTTGGAGGGGGAAGTACGGCACGAGCGTGGGTCGCGTATAGGCGGGCGCGGGAATGTGCGTGGTCGGCTTCGAGACGGGTCGAGAGGGTCTCGGATATCCCGCGGGATGAGCTTTTGCGGGCCGCGCTTGCGGTGATCCTCCGAGCGCGAGAGCGCCGCAGAGATGTGGACGGTGGGCAAGCACACCTGGAAACGATCCTACGCCACATGGGGAATCTGCATGAGCTCAACTGGGACTTGCTGGGTCAGGACTACGACGGGTATGATGGGGATGGCCCGTCGGGAGGTATCTCAGAATGAATGATTGCCGCGGGCCTTGGAGAGAAGGGCAGCCTGGACATCCCTTTGGATGTGTGGAACGCGAACATCCCAACGCGCCTCATCTGGGATATATGGAGTTGGAAGTCGGGGCCAGGCTGTGGGAGATTCGATGTATGGCAGCCGTCGTTGCACACCAGGCGCATGATTGGAGTGCTGGTGGACGATGGGTTCCTGTGCCAGGACCCCACGTGTTTGGGTGCCCTTGAGTGGGAGGACCTCACGGACAATGTGTCGGCTTTCGTTAAACCCAAAAATGATGTGAAGTGCTCCTTCATCATTGACGTGTGAAATCTGAACGATTGCTCGAAGGTACCACTGCGTAAGGTCAAGCTTCCGTTGATTCACACGGTCTTTCAGACCATCCAACGGGAGATGCACCGTGGAGCACCGTTGTGGGGCATTACCTTGGACATATTCAACTTCTACTGGAGCCTGCAAATCCCAGCTGCACATAGGGGACTGTTTTGCATACAGGGGGCGCACTTCCACTGCCTCCCGTTTGGGTGGAAGTTTTCCCCGGTACTGGCATAGGACACATTGGCAGCGCTGTTGAAGGAGTTCTTTGACAACCGCGCTGAGGGGCTCGATATCTACCGTTTCCATTATTTGGATGATGTCCTGATCTTGTCACGCGACAGGGAGTGCATGATCAGCCTGGGCCATCGGCTGGCGGGTTTCTTGACGGCGAAGGGCCTGCGCATCTCCACCAAATCCTGCCTCGAGCCACATCAGAATGTCCTGTGGCTGGGAAAGATGTTCGACCTGGCCAAAGGGGAGGTGCGGAACACCGACAAAATGCTCACAAAGTGCTTGGGGATTGCCATCAAAACGGCCTGCTCGCCTGTGTCTCCAAAGGTGGCGGAACGGATCACGGGAAAAATGCAGTGGGCATTTGGACCACGAAAAGGGGTCACGCTGTTTCTGCAGGGGTGGCATAGGTTCCGTTGGGGACATCATCGGTTTTCAGCACCGCCCGAGCCCGGCCCTGATATCGGCACTGTTCGATGCGCTGGCGATATCATATGTGCCAGCCACGGTTGACCCAATGCCTGGGCATTTTGGCTTTGCACCATTCCTATCGGTGGATGCAACAGAGACTGCTGGTGGGTACCGCCTGGGTATCTGTGGACGCAATGGAGTCATGCGAACGCGAAAGATCCCGGCGAAGAACCAGCAACAGGCGGAGCTCAGTGGTGTCCTACATGCTTGTAGGTTTGCGTTGACCCAGAAGTGGCACAGGGTCTCATTGTTTGTGGACAATACAGCAGCCTGCTATAGTGCAGCCAATATGAGGGCGTCGACGAGGGCATGTACGCAAGTGAAGATACTCCGTGCTCTTTGGAACTTGTTGTGGCACACGGGCATGGTCTTGAATGTTGTCTGGGTTGATACTGCGCGCATGCCTGCTGATGTTGTATCCTGTTTGCCAGACGTGACGCCAGCAAGCATCACCAGGGCAAAGGTTGAGGCGGCACGTAAGTGGCGTGCATTGTGCGGGGAGCTGCGCCTTGTACAGGGTTTTGGGTCGGTCCAACTGTAGCAGGGGGGGGGGGGGGCATTCCTCGCATGAGCGATGGCTGGAGTGCCCCCTCTTTTGCTGTAGCAGACCCCTGTAACATGTCTGAGTGGGGCGACCGACATGAGGAGGAGTCCCATGACGAGGGGAAAGTGGGGTCGAAACGCCCACGAGGATCGCGGGGCCCGGAAGGCAAGCTGGCGCAGAAGGCGCGCACGCTGAGGCGGAGAGCGGAGAGAGCGGAAGGGCACCTCAATGCCCAGATACCGCCTGGGAGCGATGACCGAGCAATCCTTCGAGTTAGTGCTGTGCCGGCCAATACCAGAACGGGACCTCCACAACGCCTGGCAGACCTTCTGTGGATGGATCACGCGCCGCACCAGGGCGCAGTATGCAATGGCGCGGGTCGAGCTTGCTGAGCAGGGCAAGGACTAGGCCCAACGCCACCTTTACCTCGTCCGCCACGAGCTGCGACTGGCACTAGGAGTCAGGCTGACAATGTCCTTCACCCACCATGCCACATCAGTGCAAAGAGTCACCCTCAATGGCAAAGCGGACCTCATCAAGGATGTTTTCAAGCTTGTGAAGGATGATCTGGGACAGAAGGACTCAGACTAAGGCGAGGCTGGCATGAGGATGACTGTCACTCCTGCACGGACCGTCCATGGCGCTCATGTACCAGGGTAAGGAAAGAGTGGGCTGG
Source organism: Eutreptiella sp. 'Long Island Sound 2002' (assembly GCA_964036045.1). NCBI lineage: Eukaryota > Euglenozoa > Euglenophyceae > Eutreptiales > Eutreptiaceae > Eutreptiella > Eutreptiella sp. 'Long Island Sound 2002'. Next base: position 7,692,973 of record OZ038385.1, read on the forward strand.
AGAGGGGAGGGGGGGGGGACGACACGTGGTGCAGGCAGAGCAGGACCATACCCGGGGTATATAAAAGAGAGCTCCCCTCACAAGTGCGATGGATGAGACACCACAATGTGAGTCAGTGAGCGAGCACGCCCATATATGTGGACCCACGAGAGCCAGCATGAGTGAGAGTCAGAGATGACCCACGGTGCCCTTCGGGCGTGGCGCGCCAGTGAAGGAGCAAGCATCAGTGTTGGTTTTGCGTACTGTGCATGTGTGAGCTGTGAGCTGTACCTGTCAAGAGGTTAGGGGGGAATCAAGGGATTCGCCTATAGGCGAATCACAGGATTCACCCCATAATACCACTCATATGCACTATCACTATAGAATCTTTTAAAGATTTTGGGGCCCACCCACCCGCCCGGACACTTACGCACACTTCAGGAACACCATTGATACAATCATGGAGAAGTGTATCATAGATCCACGGCACACGAGTCTACCGCGCCAGTGAAGGAGCAAGCATCAGTGTTGGTTTTGTGTACTGTGCATGTGTGAGCTGTGAGCTGTACCTGTCAGGAGGTTAGGGGGGAATCCTGGTGGTACCTCTCGGATCCGACGGAAGCTCTTGCCCCCTCGGTGCATTGCCGATACATCGCAGACCGCGTGAGGTGGAGCGTTGGAGAGATGCGCACAGGCACGTGGCGACTGACTAGGGAAAGTGTGTTGCAACTAGTTGGGAAGGTCTACTTGTCGGATTTTGGAAAGCCCCCCATGTTTGTGATCTCACAAGCGGACTATGAAGCGCGGAAAAAGCGCAACACAGACCGCCCCAAGAATACAGATGATGCCAGAACACGCAAACAAGGCCTACTCACGGCGGGTGAAATGGCCAGGGCAATGGAATTGGACGACCAAGTCAACAAGGTCATCAGCTCTCTCAAAAGAAAACGAGACTTGAAGGAGGATGAGGCTTCGTCGACCACAGGAGTGGCGGTGGTGCAGAAACCATGATGTCTGCACCAAGTATCCCTCTGAGCAACACGCTAGGAGTACTATCCCAAAATGTCAATTGATTTCAAACAAAGGTAACCTTGAGAAAGCGAAAGCAGACTCGGATAGTGGCTTTAGGGTCACTACTTCGGACCCTCGAGGTGGATTTCTTCGCCATCCAAGAGCCGCACTTCGTCGTGGCGGAGGATCGCTAGACAGGCGCTTGGTGCCTGTCAAAGTATGGGTACGGCCTGGATGGGCCACTCCACGAAGAAGGGCGGGTCGGAGTAGCACTGGCGTGGAAGACATCAAAGTGGACCTTACAAGCTATGCAGTCCCTGTCCCCAAGGACACTGAAAGCCTCGTTGTCGAGTGGTCCTCTGGAGATTACTCTAATGGTGGTGCACTTCCACCACAAGCACTCACGGCGACAAGCGCAATGGAAAGGAATTGCCAAAGAGTTGCATGGACCAAACCTAATCTTATGTGCTGATCACAATAGTTTGATAGTTAAACACCGGGACGCCTTTGCGCCCCTTAAGTTCGAACATGACACGTCTTTACGTGCCAAAGAACAGGAGGTCGCAGCACTGGCGAAAGCGGGCCTGCATGATGTTTGGGTAGACATCCATTGCCCAACTCTGATGGATATCAAAGACAAGGAGTCATCGAGTCCAACAGGCTTCACATATGGCTACCCTCGGGAAGGAGAGCGTCTCAATCCACAGAGACTACGCCGCATCGACCGCATCCATGCGACGTCGGAACTGCTGACCTTGGCGATGAGTGTGTATCCCATGTTTGCTGCCAACTCAGACCACAAAGCGGTCCTGGCCGAATTCACGCCCCCCTCCTTGGAAACAAAGGGCACGACCTCACGATTTTACTGCCCGGAAGCTATCCTCCAAGACCTAGAGGCAATGGAAGAGCTGGAGACCTCCCTCAAATCCATTACCTCGATGGGAGATCAATGGTGGAAAGGTGCGTTGGGTTGCGATGGAAGGCATGTGCTCAAGTCCACTATGGTCCCAACAAGTCCCACAGCAATCATCATCCGGATCGGAATCCACAGTGGGGTTAAGGGGAGGGTCTGTAGTAGAGTCAGAGGACACCAAAGCGCTGTGGTCAATCCTGGGTATGGTACCCATGGACAATGATGAAATGACAGGAGAAGCGTCCAGGGAACCAGCACCACACGGAACAGAGTCATGCAACTCATGCAGTTCGGACAGTGAGGAAATAGGGGCAGGGCACACACAAATGGGATGGTGGGGGGAAGAGATGTCTCAACAAACAGAGTCCGAATCACAGTCTTTCAGCACGGATGTGACTGACACAAGGCGACGGCATAAGAGGCGAAAGTTCAGGAAAAGCGGAAACCCAGGACAAGGCCGCTAACTTCTGCAAAAGACACAGGGAGCAAGAGTTAGAGCAATGCAGAAGCGCACATGATCCCCGCATCTTGACTGCGGTATCTCTACAGGTATCACACCTACAAATGCCTGAACGCCCGAAATCTGCGTCTTGGCGCAGAGGAAACCGTTGACGTGAGCCCCGCGTTCTGTCGCGAAGCACGGCAGCAACGAAGCCCAGCAACGGCAACAGCTGTGTACAGACACAAACTCTGCGTCCTGTCGCGGAAGAGCTCTCTGGCGTGATGCCGCCAAGAAAGCCATGGGAGAGGCGGGGGCCACATCAATATCGACATGGTCCATACACACAAGTCAACCTGGCCTCCAAGAAAATCAAGCCCCAGCAAGCACACCAGCGTGTCAAGGTACAAGCACTGAACCAGCTAGACGCCATAGCGGAGGAAGGGTTGAGAGCTAACAATGCGGAGCTAAACACTATGGCCTGGGCCCGTACACAAGGATGCACTGTGAAATTGTGGACAATCATGGAGAACTATTGCTCATGAACAATCAAGAACTCTACTCGGTGATGGTTCAAATCCACCGGACCCTGAAGACTGAGGCTCTGACAAGCATGCAGATTGAGTTGCGACCCAACAGTGCTGGCATGTGGCATCCGTTTCAATGGGAGGCAATCCTCCACTTCCCAACGGCAGAGGGCCATAGCGGTGCCCTCCTCTGTGAGTAGGAATGGAGACTGCCTGCACGTGTGGCTGACGGGCCGAGCTCATCTCATGAGGCTGTTTCAAAAAACGCTCTTCAGGCAAACGGACCCGGTAACGGGGGACGCTGTACGGTTCCTCTACACGTTGCTGAGCAGCACTGATGAGCGATGGTCGTATACTTGTGTCCCGGGGATATGGAAGCTAAGTATTCGGTGCTTCACTCCCCTTTGCGAGAGCGGCAAGGCAAAACAATGTGTGATTGCAGAGCATGGCAATAAATTGAACTTGGTGAGTTTGGCATGAGATCGGGATCATGCTGGTTATTTCAAAACTTGACGTCATGCCCCTAGCCAAACAGTTAGTTGTGGAGTCCATGGGTGGCGAAGGTGGCGAAGGTGCTTGATGGTCCATGGGTACCCAAGGTGCCCGTAGGCAAATTTTGTCCACTTGCATCCCAACAGGAACATTAGTCGAGACTAAATATTTGGATTGAGATGGTAGGGGAGGGAACATGAGGTACACTAGTAAAAGGGGCCGAATAAGGATGCATGTTGAGGGACACCAAGAATGATTCAAGCAATTGTCCCCCCTATTACCCCCCGAAACCCTTCCTCGCTCACTTTAATCGCTCAAGAGACATGCCCCCCTAGCACTCTCCTAGCAGCCCCCCCCCCCCCTTGCAACCTACCTACGCCTCTCAGCCAGGGGTCCGCGACCCACAAACACCGGAGGTATGGGAACAATGGGCACAGGCACAACTACCGCCGAGGGTTCGGGACTTTGCGCAAAAAGTGCTGTGGCACAAACTGACTGTGCATGCAAGAGTCTACAAGAGGTCGGGCAGGGACAAGTGCCCGGTGTGCTCACAAAAGGAGACGGTCAAGCACGCGATGGTCGAGTGCCCCATGTTTAAAGCGGCGGCGGCGGTTATACAGCACTACTATGGCCCGGTGGAAGCTGGTAACGGGAAGTCTGCAGTCCGAGACATGATGGAGTCCGACCACCAGGAGTGGTTGCTGAACACGAATCAAGGCTGGGCAATGTGGTCGGCAAGAAGTGCCCACTGGCGATACCGATGCGAAGTCAAAGCAGGAGCGTCACCGGTGTTCACGTCATACCTGACAACCTGGCTAAGGGAGCTGTGTGAATGGGTGGGATTTTACTCAGGAGAGCGCAGGGAACAGTGGAGAGGCTTTCAACAGTCACTGGAGCAGCTACCGGAGATACCGGAGTGCAGCCGCGACAAGGGGAAGTACGAGTTCATGGGAGATTGAATGCATGGTGGCAAACACACACGGAGTGCTTCACGCAAGAGCGATCAGCCGACAACCACTGTTGGCATAGGGAAACGGAATCACGCCCAAAGCGCCCGAGGCAGGCAGGCACGGGAGTGCTACAAGGAGTGCAAGATCTGATTGCAGAAGTGGTAGCAAAGGGCTACAGGATTGTGTACACGGATGGGTCGTCAAAACGACTGAGCCACAAGGACATGCGCAGGGCCGGGGGCTTTGGCGTGTTCGCAGCGGAAGATGAGCAAGGACCAGAGGTACGCTTCTGCGGCTACGTACCAACACGCCACAGGCAAACCAATAACGGAGCGGAGCTTTGGGCAGCCCTGGAAGCCTTACAGGGGTTCTGGGTGCCAAAACTGGCGATCCTCACCGACTCACAGTACCTGCAGCTGGGAGCGACTGGCAGGGCCCAGCACTGGAAGTCAAAGGGATGGACAACCACGTCTGGTAAGCTGCAGGTCCACGTCCCCGTCTGGGAAATGCTGCTCCAGGAAATGGCGACGCCGGGAAGAGAAGTCAGGTGGGAGCATGTCCCAGCTCATGTCAACGTGCAGGGGAATGAGGTGGCGAATGGATTGGCGATGGAAGGCATGTGTTCGAGCCTGCTGTGGTCTCAGCATGGTGCACCACACTCATCATCAGGGTCGGATTCTACGGTAGGCTTGAGGGGAGGGTCGGGATCAGAATCAGAGGACACCAAGGCACTTTGGTCATCCTTGGGTATGGTACCCATGGATAGTGATGAGCTGACAGGGGAAGCATCCGGGGAGCTAGCGCCACGTGAAATGGGACCATACGCCTCAAGCAGTACAGAAAGTGAGGACATGAGGACAGGACACACACACCAGGGAGGTTTGTTGAATGAACTGTCTGCAGCGGACACACTATCCTTCAGCACAGATGTGAGCGACACCAGGCGGCAGCGCAAGAAGCGAAAGCCCAGGAAAAGCAGGAACCCAGGACAGGGTCGATAATGACAGAACCTGTAGCCCCTGCATTCTGGTGCGGATATCTCACAGGTTTCAAGCATAACAATGCATGCATGTCTGAAATCTGCGTTCTGACGCAGAGCTTTTCGTCACAAGAGCCGCGTCTTGTCGCGACGAGCAGCAGCACACAGAAGAGACCACCAAGCGGCTGAACTCCGCGTCCTGTCGCGGAAGGGCACCCGGGCGTAATGCCGCCTGGAAGGATATGGCAGGAGAAGGGACCACGTCAGCAACGGCATGGCCCATACACACACATCCAGCCAGCCCCAAAGAAGGTCAAGCCTCAGCAAGAACGCCAGCGTTTCAAGGTGCAAGCACTGAGCCAGCTAGACGCCATCGCGAGTGAAGGACTGCAAGCAGTCGAAGCAGAGCTACCACAATGGCCTGGGCCCGCAATCAGCAGATCTGGCTCCGACTGGACCAACCACGCAGCACCAGGATGCACTGTGAGATTGTGGACAGCCATGGGGAACCATTGCTGAAGAGCAATCAGGAGCTCTACTCGGTGATGGTCCAGATCAACTCGACCCTGAAGACTCAGGCTCTGGCGAACATGCAGGTCCAGTGGCGACCCAAAAGTGCAGGCAAGTGGCACCCGTTCCAGTGGGAGGCGATCCTCCACTGTCCGACGGCAGAGGGACACAGAGCGGTGCCCTCCTCGGTGAGCAGAACTGGAGACTGCATGCATGTGTGGCTGGCAAGCCGAGCGGACCTCTTGCGGCTATTCCAGAGAACGCTCTTCAGGCAGGCGGACCCGGTACCCGGGGACGCTGTGCGGTTCCTCTACACGCTGCTGAGCACACCCCCATGCGAAAGGAGATATGCATGACAGGGGATGACACACAGGGGGGAGTAGGAAAGATTGGAGCACGTGGCGCAGATACCCAATCGTCGTAGCCCAGTGGAAACACCACACCTCTTCTATCCTATAGAGGATGGTTCGAACCCCGGGGGTGATAGAGATACACCGAACAACCCGAACCCCCTTTTATGCGAGAGGGAGAGAGAGAGAGAGTAGGACGCAGTGGGAAAGGAAGGAGAGAGAGAGAGTGGGGCGCAGGAGAGAGAGCAGGAGAGAATGGGAGGGAGAGAGTGGGAGAGAGACCCGAAGAGCAAGAGTCAGGGGCTAACCGGCGCAACGGGAGGGTGGTGGGTTTGAGCTGACCAGGGTGTATGGGACGCTAAGATAGCACAGAGCAGTTTAATGGAGAAATAACAGGGCGCCATTGCGCCCCTGGAACACAGGCGCGACACGTCGTTACGTGTTGACAAGCCGAAGCATGACTAGGGCCGCGAGAGTGCGGCCCATGTGAGGACGTTGGAAGCGAGTGGGCATGAAAATGTGGGCGGCTTGTGCACGCATGGTGTGGTGCTGAAAGGGAATGCACCACACACAGTACAGCAACGATCTGTTGAGTTGCCTGGCAGCCGGAGCTCTTGTTGAAATGTTGAGACGCCTTTGCGCCACCAAAGGCGCCCTTGCGCCCCCGAGGTTCGAGTACGACACGTCCTCACGTGCCAGAGAGCAAGTGCATGACAGGGGCACGACCTGCAGGGCAAGGGTTAGAGACCGGCACTGTGGGAGGGTGGTGGGTGCGAGCTGACCTCAGTGTCCAGAGGACCAAAGCCGGAGCACAGTCAGCAACCATCTGATGTGGTACAGAACTGGTCTACGCTGCAGTGCAGCAAGCAAAACAATGAACAATGTGGTTATGACCATGCGCCTGTGACACGGGGGCGTATGCGAGCCCAGTTTCCGTTGCCTCATGGCCCTTGCAACCCATGCACTGTATAACCCTCCCCCAAACCCTTCTTCACTCACTTTGCACAGGCAAGAAAGGGGCCTTGGATTGTATGGAACTGCACACCCAAGGACAGGTCGAAAGAACGTGCTTGCGGGTCTAGACCCAAGGATGCACGTCACACACCGCTCGCTCTGCTGCACGTGACCAAGGTTCTATTTAAGCCACACACCCATCACGCAAGGCATAATGCCATTGTCTAACTCAATCACACGTCCCCTGACAATCGGGACCACTGCCAATTGAGCCAGCACATCCACGGCTATTGGATACCACAATGCTGGTCTGTTCCATCTGTTCCCCCGCAATTGCTCAACGTAATGCGTGCGCATCTTTCGGACATGCGCCTCAATGGGCAATAAACACTCTGTATCGGTGCTAGAACATGGCTTGCTGCCCAAGGACCACCTAGGAATCAAGATGGTGGCTCCATGGCTTTTACCGTACGAGCTTTGCAGTATTAGTTCCGCGAGTCTATGCGGAGGGAGGGGGGGGTCAGAAGGCTGTCTATCAGCCACCACCCCAGATGGATGCTGTACCCTGGAAGGCAGTGGTGCTGCCCCCATGTGTCTAGAGCTCTGCAGTGGTGGTTAGTCGTCACAAGCCGTGGGTTGTAGCCCGTGCGCGGATACGAGGGGTCTACAATTTTGGGAGATTGCTCTTGTGGCTAGAGTCCTCGGGGACTGGTAGTTGGTTGCTATCTTGGGGTCTGCCATGTGGCATCTTGCACAATGCATCCTACAAAGCTGCTGAAGAATGTGGTGACATAGGATGCCCCTCTTTATCTTTGAAGTGGGCACTGGAGAACAGTGTGTTTGGGTGCTTCACATGGCAGCTTGTTGGTCAGATGGAAGCCATGTCGCACAGACTTGTTTCCGAACAGGGGTCGAATTGCATGTATCCAATTGAGTCACACGAACGACAGAGAGTGTTGGGGGAAATCTGCAAAACAACATCAATCGGACCAAAAGCACGTGTCACCGCGACATGCCGTGTTGTGTACTGCATTCCAGAGGCAAAGCCCCCCCTTCTCTCTCCGTCCCCGCCGAACAGTGTCGTGCTAGTGCTGCGGCTACAGCATGTTAAGCAACCGCACACACCCAGCCTCTGCAAGACGTACCACCACACGCATAAGGACGTCTCGAAAAAGGAATCCGATACAATTCGGGATCGTTAGCCAAATAATGGACCACAGGGAGGTGCACACACGTGATCCCGCATGTATCAACCCCCTTAAATCTTACGCATTATAGGCTTGCCATATGGCGTGGCGGTTTTGCCTACCGCATAAGAGAGCCCTCTGGTATACGCATGTGAACTCTGGGTCTTTGCCATGTGCCCCGCGTTGCGGGGATCCACTGTATCATATGCCGGAGACACCCACTTTCCCAAGCACAATCTTGAGTATTCTTTGAACTTCTGGAGTCAGTAAAAAAAATAATGAACCACAGGGAGGTGCCCTCAGTAGGCTCATACCTGACGTCACCCGCACTATCTTTGGAGCCGGCGGGGCCGGGGGGGGGGGGGGGGTTGGCACAAGGCCTCGGTGGTTAGCTCTGTTAGCCTGTGGCGGCGCCTATGAGCCTCTCGCCCTTGAACCTTCTGCTATGAGTGTTTATGAGTGAGTGATTGCCACCTGAACATGCACGGGGCGCAACAGATGGCAAAAAGGTTGCAAGCCGCCGAGCACCTCTGCCATTCCACGGTTCGTGAATGCAGAGCTGTACGTTGCCACCGTTCCAATCCCGTGTGTAGGGCCTCACAGCACAAATGGAAGATTGTGGTGCGCAAAAGCCGTGAGTGACCATTAGGCAGATCATGATAGGGCCCAACACACGGAGGAGCTAGCTTGGCAGCATGCGTCTGGTTAGGTCATACGTGAGCTGCGGGCGCACCGACACCGTGCCATGGCTTCAATTACCCAGCAAGCGGCCTCCCTCCTCTCCTCGCAATGGGATGAATGTAAGTGGTGCGCCGTGCGCGTTGCAATCATTGTACATGCAGTCCAACAGGAAGGTGGGAACCAAGCGGCCACATATGGACGGTGGTGACTGCTGATCACGGACAATGTTAGCAGGTGTTTGTTCATGCCACACACATTGCATCGTCTTCTGCATGCATTTGCTTGTTTGATGTGCCCAAGCCTATAGAATCCCTCTAACGACCAACGGAAACTATGACATGCAGTAGGTTGTGCGACGACAATAGAGTAGGCGTAACATCCTACCCGGAGATGCCGCTAAGTGGCCATGCGCCGGGCCTGGGTTGGCTGCGCACGATGAATGCTTGCCTTTCATTTACATGTGCGTGACTGCCCTGCCTGTGGCCTAGATCCCCTCTGGTGACTAGTGATGGTGTAATTCGGGATAGTGGGCGCGTCCAACTCGGGACCGCCGCCTGTCGGCTCGGGCTTACGAGGCCCAAGCCGCCCCCGATGGCCAACCAAAAGGGATTGCCTTTGCGTGACCCTTGTATGTTTCTTACGTGGTCTCTATTACGTGGCATATAGTCGCTGTTTGCCAAGATTAGTTGCTGGACTTGTGTGAGCCGTGCAGGACATGCGCATGATTTAAGTGGGCAGAGCGGGCGCGTCCAACTCAAGACTGCCGCCAGTCGGCTAGGGCCAACGAGGCCTAGGCCGCCCCCGATCGGGAACCAAAGGGGTTTGCCTTTGTGTGACCCACGTGTGTTTTCTGCATTCTATGTGTTTTTTGCAATCTGTCTGGCACATAGTCAATGGTTTGTCATGACTAATCGGTACTATAGGATGATCAAGGACCAAGATACCAACCTTATGGTTGAAATCCATGGTGCTGTGCAGCGACCAGAGTGTGCGGAGTTATTGATGACGTTCGCCTGGACCCTTACGATAGCCATTAAGCACGTCAACCCCACTGTTCAGTGGCCACAACCAAAGCAACCTAGTGCTCCCACGCATCTGTATGACGACATGGTCAAGATACAATGCGGCACCACGGGCTGCAGTCTGACTTTGGAAATGTCGGACTACCACAAGATTTTTCTGACGGTATTGGTCCAAGGACTAGCACAACTACTGTATAAAAGTCAAACGGCACACCACCCGTGGAGATATGTGGCTCCCCATGCAGAAGCCGTCTGCACCTGCTGCTGAACCTGCTGTTGAGCCTGCCGATCACACACAAGATGCTCATCCGCAACGTTGGGGCGCAATCCCTTCCCTGACAGCCTAGACCTCTCTCCCCTCTCTGAGACTGCCTCATCTTGACTTAGCAGTGAGGGAGACTCAAGATCCGCGGAGTGGCACAACTCGGATACAAGGACGGTTGCATCCACCTCGATCTCGCTCAACACCGCCGCCACGAAAGCAGCCCCATGCTGATCCGCAGCCATCTTCGCCAGCAAGCCCGCAGGTGAAGACGCCGCAGCAGATGGCTCTCTTTATGGTGCCTGTCCCACTGCCACGGTGGGCCCATCAAGCGGCCATGCAAGGGCTACCAAGATTTGCTGACAAGGACACGCACAGGCGTAAGAACCAGAGAAGTTACAAAAAACTCATCAAAAAGATCCAAAGGACTCGGGCATCGCTAATGACCAGGGTCAACGTGTGGGAGGTGGCCCGATTAGGGACTGTGGACAACGACGCCATCGCCTTGGACAGAGCCAAGCAAGTCATCAAGCTGAGCCCAGCACACCGGCTCAAGGCCATTTCAATGAACAGAGCCCACACAGGGCCCCTACCATGGATCCCAAGCCCCGTCGACGGTTGAAACCATGGGACAGGGAACCTCCGCGCCTGAACAAGACATTCATTGTGCTGAACCCGGTTCCGCGGCTCCGCAACCATATCCACCTATGCTTTGCCACCCGGCCCATCCCGTGAGAACCCTGCGGCGGGCCATGTGTAGTGATGACGTGGTCCCTGTGTCCCGAGCGAATGGAACTGAGCACATGATGGAAGATGCTCAACATGGCTACCCGCATGGAGGCGAATGTGCAGTGTGCACGGCGCACTGTAAATGTGTTGCTAGCTGCTGTAGGACGTGGGCAATACGTGCACAAAGTGGTGGACTAGCCGGTGTACAGGAGATCGTTGCCTTCACCACCCCCTCCCTATGAGAACACTGGCTAGGAGCGCATGGCTTGGCCTGTCCCATCACGATTTCAGGGGCATCCCCGTACTGACGGGTGAGATCCATTGGCGCTGCACGGACCGAGGCGTGTGGTGATTCATAGCGCGCGCAGTCGGACCCGTGTGGTCCGCTACTAGTCGGACTAGACCATGTAACGACTGCAGCTGTGACCCCCTCCCTGCTGCGACCTCCTGCACGGTCTTTGGCTAGTCTCCACACACTGCGTCATATTCCGATGGCTAACCCTGCACACACCATGCCTGCCATCAGCATCCTTGGGTGAAGGGGTGGACACCTGATTTGTGAATAGACGACCTTCTGCTCATGCGAATTAGATTGTTGTCAAGATTGAGTATCCAATGTGTGACACCACCCCTCCGCAAAAGACCCTGTCACGCTTGAATCCACCCTGCATTTAACTGTGAGAGAAATTTCACTGCTGCCCTCATGAGACCGCCAGACAACACTCATACCCCATCAAAAATGATATATTTTCCTACAGAGAAGCAATTTGTTGATCTTTCCGTTGGGCTTTAGTATCCAAACGTACATGCACACCAGCACACAGTGTCCTACACACAGACACCACACACCGCTACATAAGCGCATGCATCCCATGACCAGCACTACCCTCATACGCACCGATGTGCCATTGCACTGATGTTGAGCACAATGCGCCTGATATCATGTCTTTTGGACACTCAATAACACACACCATATGCCTGTACATAGATCGATGCCCGTTGGGTGTGGCAGACGGCCTGCACTATTGTCTGAAGCGTCAACACATGTTATGCCTGTACGGTTGTGCTCAGCTTCTGGGTGCACCCGTACTGTACATAAATGGACCTTCTGTACATAAATGGACCTTCTGTTTTCCAGGGTTCTCCTGAGTACACTCAATGACACCTTGAGCATCAGGAACTCAAAAAAAAAAAGTAACTGCACACCCAAAGACAGAGCTGGGTGCTGCAAACAGCATTTGTGCCCTCTGAACACTGTGCACTCTGAACACCAAGCCCCCGGCACATTGCGGCGCATCAACCCTTGGAACACTATGCACCCGGTACTGTGCCACAGGAACACAATAAGACTTTGCCTCTTGAACACCGTGCCCCCCCCAAAACAGTGCGGCTACTGATCATTGTGGCACCCCACCCCAACCTCACCCCTTGGAAAACTATGCTCCCTGACCACTAAGTCCCCAGCACATTATCCCTGATTTGGCTGGGGTTCAGGCTTTCCTCTCCCGCCATGGTGGTGTATGCGGCGACCGAACCGCCAGCGAGCCAGAAACTGGGGGACAGGGTCACCGATGGCAGGCATGATTTGGTTGCCAGTGCCACAGGAAGCAACATCACCAACCACAACACTAACACCACTTGGAATAGACAACCCCCGCTACGTCCCAGCAACAACACCAACTCCAGAGCAACATTGATGCTAGCAACGGCAAAACGCACACATCCACACAACAACAGCAGAGGGCAGCCCAGAAAAGACGCCTGGGGCACTGCGGGCCCTAGTTTATGCGCCAATAGACACTTGACAGGGGAGGGGGGGGGGGGCGCGGACTCCCCCCTCACCCCAACTGCAGCGATGCGTACGAAGGGGAACTAGCCCCGTTCCCAAACCCTCAGTCTGACAGCGGGCGCTATGTGCATGGTCCACCACCGCTGCGCCAGCTGAGGCCATCAAGCCAGCAAACATCATTAAACTTTGGAGACCTTGGAGAGACTGGGATATCTGGGCCAGCAGAAGCAAGTGGTCAAGTCAAAACCACCAACATCAAGTACACTGACACCAACAAGGAGCCCCCTTGAGCCAGGATCTTCCTCCTCAAGGGGAAGGAGGGGAAAGGGCGTGACGAACCCCCTGTCCCCCCCCCCCCCCTTCTCCCTTTCCCCCTCCCCACAGCAACACGTTCCCCTGCCACCCTTTACCCCACAGGACAGGACGAACGTAGAGAGCCCAGAGGAAACTGGGCAGGGGGAAAGGGGAACACCAGGGGAGGTAATGGGCAGGGCAGACCGCGCCCGCAAAGGAAAGGACAAAGGAAAGGACAAAAGGGAAAGAATCATTGTGGTTCTTAGAAGCCCCTGTCAGGATAATGATCCTGCCGCTGCACACACCGGTGCACAGGTTGGGCTTTCCCTCCTTGATGATTGCAAAGTGCCATCCACATTTTTACAGACGCTTTGGCCCATGGGTTTTCTGGTTGCGACGTGACACCCAATGGAAGAAAGCGAGACCATACTGTTTGCCATCCAACCGGCCGAACGTCGTTTGGTCAAGTTTGGCCCTCGCGACGACTACGCATTCCACAACTATGCACCGATAAAGATTGCGTATCGGTTCGCTGAGCGCCTGTCCCCCGCCAACCTGCTCCGAAGCCTGCACGCCATCCTGGACCGCTACCCTTCCCTTGGGGGTCGCATCATCGACATTAAGGACGGGCGGCACTTCGAGAGCGGCATGACCAAAATGCAGCTGCGTGTCGTGCGGGTGTCTGCTGCAGGCCTCCGGAACCCAGCCGAATGGGCGTACCTGACGGAGGTGTACCCTTTGCGGCCGGAGGGGCGCGCTGGGTTGTCTCTGTTCCAGCCCATGTTGCTGTGCACCGGAGAAGATAGCGATGGGAGCGTGTTGCTGTGCGTTTTCGACCACGTTCTTGGGGATGTGGCAACGTATGGCTTCTTCATGTCCGCTTGGTCTGACGCTTTCAGGCATGCTTCTGATGCTCCTTGGAACCCTGTCATCCTACTCGATTCCAAGCTGAAGAGCGACAAAATTAGGACACCTTAGCAGTGAGAACAATCTCTGCAACCATAGCCCAGCAGCCTTGAATCTACTCTTTCATGCGTCGGTGAGAAGGCTGCTTCATTGGTAATTCCGCATACATGATACTGTCGACTGAGATATTTTCCTCGTTAACTTTTTGGCAAAAACTGTTGGGCGTTAGATATGCTATGGATTGCTGTTGTTTTTGTGCTTGCTTTGCTCGTGCTGCTATGGAACTGCATCCATGCATTCCCGTAAGCACAGATCTTTGTAAGTTGTGACGAAAACGGTGGGAATGTGCACAGGCCTGAGGGTCTGGAATCTGGTAAGTGCGATTGCAAAAAGGGGAGCGGGACGAATGTCGTGGCACGACCACTGTCGAACCAGAGCACAATAAGACCGATTCGCCGTGTCATACACAAATGAGCCTCTCACTAGGCTGACTGACCAGTCGGGGCGCCTTTCCCAATGCACGCCAGCTCTACCGAGGCGCTCCAACCCGCATTAGCGGCTTCCCAGTGGGCGACAAAGGAGCCTTCGTTCTGTCCTTCTTTCCACACTTGACGGAGGGCGGGGGGGCGGGGGCGGGGGCGTGGGCGTGCGTGCGTGCGTGCGTGGGGGGGTGGGGGTCAGGGGGGGCGGGGGGCGGGGGGCGTGGGCGTGGGCGTGGGCGTGGGCGTGTGCGTGCGTGCGTGCGTGCGTGCGTGTGTGTGCGTGTGCGTGCGCGTGTGCTTGTGCGCGCGCGTGTGTGTGTAGGTCTAGGAGCAAGCAGGCAAAACTGTGCAGGCTATATATCATTGGCAAAGCGAAGAGAGGTAAGGGATGGCTCTGGCGCCCAATTGCTGCTTCACCCTCCCCCATCGTAAATCGTTCCCAGCTGAGAGTAGCGGCACGTGCCTTCACGAGATTTCTCAAGTACTTTACAGTAGAGCTGCCCTTCTCAATCCTGTGCCTCAGTGTCACAGACCTCGCAGCATGGTTCCACTGGGCTGGGGACAGGGGTTGCACACAATCACTGAGCTGGACTGTAAAGAACAATTCAATTTTGTCCAGCCAACAGATGTTCAAGACCACGTGGTCAGGGCATCGGCCTGGCTTCGCAGTAAACGCCGGTGGAGAATGTCTGAGGTCGTCCTGTCGGTACACCACATGCACAGCACACTAGACAGAGCAGGAAAAGCCAGTGCATATGGGTTTAGGTACATCACTCATGGCCAACTGTGTTCCATTGTGCAGCACGAGCTCAGCAAAAGTAATGCATGTTGGGCAGCAGGAAACGTTTGGGTACGGACCAATTGCATCCCCATGGGAGGTCCATTTAGCGCACAAGGGGCCGATGTACACTCACTGTGGCAATTGTACCAGCACCGACACCTTCTCCGATCCCTGGGATCTCTCACAGTTTCTCTACAGGGATTTCCTCTATGGGAAGGGAGGTGGGGAAGAGTAGCAATGTGTCAATTCCGCGACAACATTTTGCTTGCTACAGACTGTCCGGTAGCCAACCATGCGGCACTCGTAGAGCATATCCGGCATGTACTGAAAACTGCATGGAATGTGGAAGTAGAGTGTGACTGCATTGGCCCGCGGCAGAAACAGTGCACAGGGAACTGCTGCGCACCAGTGCGAAAAGCGGTGGGGGTGGTCATGGCTGTGCAGCCACCTGGGGAGGGGTGCGCATTTGTAGAACCAGCAGCACTTAAACCAGATTGGTCCCTCAGAATGCAGGCCCCCCCCCTGCTTGGCGTACCAAGGGTACCTCGGAAACATCATGACTAGCGTACTGAAAAACGGACTACCATGGACCAGAACCTGGCTGGGCCAGATAATGTCTGCATTAGCTTGGTTGCAAGTGATGCTTCTGTCGGGTTACAAGAAACGGGTTGCCATGCGGGCAATACACAAAGGCATTCACCGGGCGACTGAAACCAGTCCACACGCAGTTCAAGCCACGGTACAGTGCGTGCATTCTGTTGTGCATCATATGCCAGCGATGCGGTGTGTTGTACTGTCAAAAGTGCACATGTGGCTCAACAAATACGCCATTTGGGAGGGCAAGAGATACACATCATGGGTGCTACCCCCGGACCTCACCATAGATGGTATCAATGGGGCGTGGAATGACGAAATTGCATGCATTCAACCCCTGCGGGAAGCAAGCTGCAGTGACCATGGATGCCCCTGCCAACAGCAGCATAATGTGTGTGTGTAGTGCACTGGTTACGGTGCATTGGAGCCAGCTGTATGTTCCTGTATGGTGAAACTTAATCTGTAGGTCAATACTCAGTGAACCACACTCCTCGGGGGGCTAAAGTGGGTGCAGGAGAAGAGATGAGGCTGCGGGCCTGGGCTGAGCTGGGCTGGGCTGGGCTGGGCTGGGCTGGTCAGTACCGAGTGGGCAGGGCAGGGCAGGGCTGATTTGACCCCAACCCCGTCTCCACAGCTGACGCTGAGGCGGGCTTCAGCCGAACATCTCCTTCTTCATGCACCTGCAGAAAGGCGCCTATTGGCATCGGACATGCTCTGTTTGTCTTGTCTGATGACCAACTGACGAGGATTTTTCACTCAGCCAACAACGCTTTGTGCTGTGCATGGCAAATTGTGTGTGTGTGGTGTGCGTGCGCGCATGCGTGCGTGCATGCGTGCGTGCGTGTGCGTGTGCGTGTGCGTGTGTGCGTGTGCGTGTGCGTGCGCGCGTGTGTGTCTGCTCTGGCGTGCAGGGTGTAGGAACCATCATACGCTTGCGAGAACTCGTGGGCAGAGCGTAGGACAGATTGTAGGCCAACAGCCAGCAGTATCAGCATTCCAAGCTCAAGTGCCTGTCTAATTGACAGAGTTAAGCTCTCTGTTCACGATCTGTGATGCCATGCATTTCCAATCAGGAACTTGCCTCATGTGCCCTTTACGGCTGCGGAGTTGCCCGCACTAGTTGCGGGGGTCACGCTTGATGAGCCGAGCAGTGAGCATCAAGTCAAGCGCTTCCATTTCCAAGTCCAAGCCACTCCGCACGTGGTTGGGGGCGATAGCGCCGGCTCAGGTAACCCTCCCCCCCTGATATTGCATCTGCAAGCAGTGGGACAAACATTCTCTCACGCACACAAGTGCAGTCCCCCAAACCAACCTCACCTGCATCCCCCCACCTCAACCCTCCTCTCAACCCCCCATTCTCCCTCGCCACAAACACACCTCTCGCACACACACAGCCCCAGAAGTTCTACACCGTGCCCAATCAGCCTTCGTGGAACACCCCCCCCCTCCCTTCACCTTGACATTCGAAGGGGGAGGCACTTCTAAAGAAATGTGTTTGTGGAGAGTTGTTTGTCTTCAAGAAAGTGACGAAAGTGTTTGCGTGAGGAAAGAGGAGGACGTGCCTCTGTGTCCTTGTGTTGTCTGTGTGTCCTTGTGATGTGCAAGCGTTTTCCTGTTGTCTCTGCCCGGGGCTTGGCACTTCCCTCGGTAGGATTCTGACGAGATTCGCCAGGGCCCAGGGTCCTGCCGCGTGCGGAGCTGGCGTCTGGCCCAGGAGGCCTGGTCGCGTCCCACCGCCACGAAAGGCTGTGACAGCGGAGTCGCGGCCTGAGGTACCGCGGTCAGGCCCGTGTCCCCAAGTGCCTTCGGGAATACGATCTCCAGGAAGGGCCTCGGGCCTGAAGTGAAGGAAATACGCGCGGTTGCACGGGAGTGCCCGGCCAAACCCCTGGGGACGCTGGGGGTCCGCCAGGGAGGCACATGGCCACGCCACGAAGTCGAAAGCCGGCCTCCCCCCCTTGGGTGGGGGGCTGGGGTCCATGGGACACCAAAGGGTCATCTCTCCTTCTCCCCCTCCCCTCCTCCGGCGCCACCTCCCCCCCATCCCCCCACCCCCATCCCCGGCCTCCGCCTCCGCCTCCGCTTCCTCCGCCTCCTTTTGGCGCAGCGGATGTTCAATTGTTCCCCCCTGGGGGGGGGGGGGGGGGGGGGGGCAAAAGTGGTGGGGTGGGGTTCCAGGCCGGGGGCTCGATTCGCCGGGACATGAATCAGTAATTCTGAACTCTGGTGCCAAAGGCGCCAAAAATCTTTTGGGGGGGGGGGGGGCTCAAAATGCTCAAAATTCTGTTTCACTGAATCCCAGACAAGTGACGACTTCTCCGGGAGCCCTCGTTGCGCACAGCCGACTGCCTCCAAATACCAGCACCCTTGCCAGCACTGCTATTCACTCAGAGGCACCACAGCATCCCGTGTGCCCGCTCTCCAGCATGAGTTTGTACTGATTCCCGGGAAACTTCTTGCTGGCCGCTGTACACCCACATTGCGCCATTAACGGGGGTGGGGGGGGGGGGCGAAACTTGAAAGACAAAATTTGGCACAACAAAAGTGTGCCAAATTGCGCCATGGCATTGCAAGGTCCGCAGCCATTTTTCGAGGTACCATTTTTAGCGCTCTTGGCATGGATGCTCCCCCCCTTGTGCCTGCGCACAGAGCCCCTTCGGCAGGCTGGTTGGAGCCGCTGCAACATGTCTGTATGAGCCGAAAAGCATCCAGAAACCTTTAGGAACTGACCGCAACCAGCCAAATGCCCATATTAAATGATATCCACCATTCGCAGTCTATGCTTGTTGTGCCACAATCTGGGAAGTTTGTCCCAAAATTTTCAGTGGGTATTTCAGAATTGGGGCCAAATTTTCTCTGCACCAAATTTCGCCATTCCAAATTCCGCACGTACGCCCCCCCCCCCCCCCGGAGTATCTTCGCCCTGTGTGACCCCCAACCTAAGAGGGCTACGATCTGCGGGGGATCGAACATGGGCCCATGAGGGACTGGGATGGTTTGCAGGTGTCAGCACGAACGATCGCTTGATGGCCCAAGCCGCGTGCGCCATCGCACGCCACGAGACCCACGAAGACCGACACGACGAACAAGGGCGTGCCCGTATCGCGTTGATGGTGGACCCCCGGGGCCGTGGCGTACCCAGCGACTTCGTCGGCAATGCTGCTACCTCCATTTCTCTCACGGTCTGTCCCCCGATCCCATTGTCCCAGCGCAAGAGCTCAGTCCCTTTATTGTTTGTTGGTTGATTTGGTGGGGACCTCAGTCTTGGAGCTTTCCCGGGGGTTGTCCAGAGGTTCGGAGGGGGGGGTGTTTGCGGCGAGGGGGGGGGGGTACGGAAATGGGCTCCCTCGACAGAGCCCTTATAAAGTGGCAGTCTGTGGACCAGTCCTGGCTCAAAAATCGCGTTGCGGCCCCAACGAAATATGTACACCTCAAAATGATCAGCGTGTGGTGGCGATCATTTTGAGGTGTATGTATTCTGGGGTATCCCCCCCCCCCCCCGGCCCATCGCATCGATGACCGAATGGCCTGTGACACAGGGGCGTTCGGTAGCTAAGTATCCGTTGCTTTATCGCCACCGCCCCATCCCCTGCGATCCCGTCCAGGGCTTCCGTCATGGGAGCTCCGGAAAGGTGGGAGAGTGGGGGGCACACTGTGCGCCGGGAGGGCACTGTGTGAAAAGTAGGTTATGTTGTTGAAGGTCACTATGGCAGTGGATAATTTGGTTAACACTGTGTGGTCTTACCCGTTCTTACCCGGTGTGAGTGCCAATGTTAAGTTATGGGACAAGTATGGGTCACAACGCACCAAAAGATGTTGAAGTTGAGGTGGGTATACATGATGGTGCATATAAGGGAATATTGCATTCCCACGTCCCTTTCATTGGCACAAGACATTACCTGTCCGGCAAACATCATATTCATGGGTATTACAGAGCCTGGATGGAACATTCGTTCACCTGCCTTTGGTCTTGGAGGGTTGTGCGTGACATTTGGCTGGGGTTCCATTAGGTGTTTTGCTGTTTTTGTTGTTTTTGCCATGTGGACGCGTGCTTCCCCAGAGGTGGGTGGATTTCGGGGTGGTCACGGGAAAGTTGAATTACTATTTGGTTCTGTGCGCGCGCTATGCAGAAACACCCCCTGGGTGGGGTGGGTGAGGGTCTTTAAAAGGGCCTCAAACGCCCCCCCTGGCCCCCGGAAACTTCCCCCCCCCCCCCACCCTTGTCAGAAAAGAGGACCCTGGAAACGCAGGGCATAGAGTTTCATGTACCACTTGATGGACCCCATCCCTTGCTGTACAACACATGAAGTGGTGGCCCAGTCCTCCGCTTGTGCAACCCTCCGAAACATCAGCAGCGACCTTTGGATGTTGATAAGCTGGGGCAACAGAAAAAGTGGCAGACAACAGGAGAGCGAGGTAACCTCCCCACTGCTGGGCAAACCACTCTTCAGCAGTTTTTCAACCGGCCAGTCCAGAGCGCTGATGAGACCATGGAGGATGCCCCTCCAGCAAAGGCAGCACGTGTTGAGCACCACCACTGTGCATAAGATGTAGCTTCTCTAAGATGCAGGGGGCCGTATTGACATGGGGCAGGGTGGCAGAGAGACCCCTTACCCCCCACACACGCACATGCACGCACACGCACGTGTACACACAGGAGGAAAGGTCGCTGCTGACAGCGAAAAACTATCCAAACACTGTTGCAGTGCGGGCAGAGCTGTAGAGAGGTGATGTATGTTCGCGAATGCTATGGAGTTGTTTCAATGATTGGGGCGAGACACACACACAAACACACACAAAGATACAGCGAAAGCTTTTTCAATAGTCCAGCATCACGTAGGTCAATTCACCTCCGTGTGCGGTCGCAAGCTCGCCCATGGGGGCCCCTGCACAGGGGTTGGCGCATGCGCATGGGCACGTGGGCGGCAGGGCGCGGTAGGAATGCGCTCAGTGTAAATTGTGTTGCTGTCGTGCGTAGAGGTCGGAAAGGGGGCAATGGTAGCCCGGATTGAACATTGCTGCAGTGCAAACAAAGCTGTAGATGTGCTGTATTGTAGCGAACACTATTGGTTTGATCCAAATCGTTGGGCGGCACGCACACACGTACACACATGTCCAGGGGTATTCACCACGACCAAACGACCAGCAGGTGCAGAAACGGCTCACATATGCATTTGGACAAGATGCATTGTCCGCAACCCACAGCGCGTGAACCGCAATTTCCTTATCTCATTATTGCAGGTGCCGTGGGACATGCTGCTGGGCGGGGACCACGAGGCGGTCGCACAGCATCTCCGCCAATGTCTTGTAGCACAGTTGCAACAGCTGAGTCAGGATCCTTTTGCGGAGGCTGGTCCGCAGACTTGCCGGCCATTGATGTATTGGAACTCGTGGGGCAAAGGGGCAGGATTGCTGCAGGCGACGTTTGGGCCACAACAGGTTGACTCCCGTCATACGTTACATGCGTTTGATTGGGTTTTCGATGTAGATGGGGATGTAGATGTTGATGTGCATGTAGATGTGGAGGTGGAGGTGGATGTGGGTAGCGCAGTGGCTGTGACTCTCGTTGTGGGGGTTCTGGTTTTTGCACCGTTTGTCGTCGTTGCAACTGACGTAGTGGTTGCGGTTGGTCGTGTGGTTGTGGTTGTCGTTCTGGTGGCTGTGGTAGCCTTGTTAGGTGTGTTTGTGGTGTTGGTGGGGTGTGTTGCAGTGTCTGCTGTATGCTGGTGGTTGCGGGGTAGTTGCGGTTGTCGGACCGGTGGAGGGTTCTCATCCCATCTCACAGCCCTGCGCCGCGCGAACGTCACAGCCTCCCTCTCGTCCACCGCCTCTGAATTCCTGTACAGTGCTTCGCGCTCATTGTCTTCTTGGGCCCAACGAGGGCTCGCCCCATCCAAGCGGACACATCACAGTCACCGCTAACTGCCCTGAGTTGCTCTCCAATCGCCGTGTTTGTCAATATGTTCTTTTAGCATGACTCACGCCATACCTGCCTCGACTGGCCCATGTAAATTGTGCGCGAGGGAGTCGCACAGAGACCCCATTCTGGACACCATGCACCGAATCACCCTGCAATGGCCGTGGGTTACCCTTTAATCACCGTCGAGCTTACGCTGTTGACCGCAAAAACGGCGACATGATTTCTTGAGGCCAACCCTGCCACTGGTGCACTACTACTCTGTGGTTCCCAGGTCCCCCCCCCCCCCGGCGCTCTTCGCCCAAACAACCTGCAAGTGTGTCGAGTCTTCTGCCCGTCTTTGCGGAGGCCGACCCGAAATCCGTCGCTGGGGGATGTCCGATATTCAAGGAAACGTGCTTTTCCACCAATCAAGCTTTTTCAAACGTGGTCCCACAGCCAAAAGAAGGGGTGTGTGGTCCCACGATGGCCGGTCCAGGGGTGAGAATGTGTTCCCATGGCCGTAACGACTGCGTGGTCCCGCAGCATGATTACTGGGCTGTTGCTCATTGTGGTCCAACCGAGGCAATTTTACTTCTTGCACCGCAGTTGAAGCTGGACGCCTTTCTATGCATTTTATTGGCCCCCTGATGACGAGGAGAAAGTTCGTTTGTATTTGTAGCTCACCTTGGATGGGGTCCACGACGGTTGGGCGTGCCATCAGTGTATGCATGGTACCTGTGTATCCCAAGTGCCCCAAGACATGGTTTGGGCGCTGGGTCCTTTTCCTGCAGCCACCCATCCATCATAAGCCACTCTGTATCCAGATGTTGCAACAATTCGAATGGCTGAACCTGCAGGCGTTGAGTGTACCGAATATCTTTGCCATCTGCCCGAAAGCCAATCAGGTGCTTTTTGCCTTCGATACCCCAAGGGATATTGAAAAAAGGGTTGCGCGGGGGGGGGGGGGGGGGGTCGTTCCAGCCCCCTGAAGGAGGGGGGGGGGGTTGGGAAAGGGGCTCGGGTGACAGGACTGTCGTTGTGCTGTTTCCAAGTGGCAAATTCTTTTTGACCGGAACCCCTTAAGTACTGGCTGCATCCGATGATGGAGTTTATTCCGGAGGGGTGGGGGTTTTCAGGCGAAATGTATCTTGCAGGTGTTACACCCTTCTTCGGAGGATCCATGGAGGGGAGGGGGGAAAAGAAAAAACTGACGGCTGGGGGCGCCCAGGGCTCCACGTCAAGAGTCGCGATGCCCAACCTCCTTATAAAGTGGACTAAGCGAAATACACATTCAGACCCCCCCCCCCCCTTGGGGGCTGAAAAGGTTGCCGCGACCTCTCCTGACTCCCACCCACATGGAAAGGGGGGGGGGAAAGTATCTCTTTTCACCAGACAAATGCCTGATATCAGTTCTTTGCCTTTCAAACTTTACTCCCCAGCACACAGTCCTTATGAAGAGTTTTGGAATTCCGAACATTTGTATGTGTATCAAATGTTTCCCACCGCCCTCTTAAAGGACTGGGTTCAAGTAGTTCAGCAGAGGTAGAACCGGAAGCAAAAGGTTGGGAAGGGGATCGCTGACAAACGGTGCAATGCTTCATCTTTGGTAAAACTGAAAGATGAGGTGAATGTAGCCAAACATGAGGCGGCACGCTTGTGGGCAGGGCAGCAAGCCACCCCTATGGATAATAATTTGTTGCGTGACTGCCCCCTGCTGCAGTCAAAACGCCTACGTGTCAGCCCCTTGCGCGCGATTGAAGCGACGGTGTGGGCGGGTAACCCCCGGTGTTTTGTCCGATGTTGAACGCCTCTTGCGCCAGCTGCGCGCAACACCAGGCATTAACGGACAATGCACTACAAACAACCTCAAGCGGGTACTCATGGACCAAGGGTTGTGTAGCAATGGGCCAAAGGCCGAACTGGTGCAGCAGATTCACAATTACACGATACCACGGAAGATAATGACATTTTGATTTGTGATGGTGAGCACACCAACACTATTGGGTATCACCAACAGTGTTGTGTTCCCCCTGTTCTCTGCATTCCCAATCATTCTTGGTTCTGCCCTGATTGTGCATCACAATCTATGATGCAGATTCTCGTGTGCAGGATGCATATTATGCCCCCTCCACCCAACCTTCGACGTCAAACTCCCACACCAGCACCACCACCAGCTCGAGCTCGAGCTCTAGCTTTAGCTCCAGCTCTAGCCCCAACTCCAGCTGTGAGTCAGGCAGTGATTCAAGCTCTGCCTACAGTTCGAATTATGATTCCTGTGATGTATCGTCGTTCACATATGCGTCCGAGTAGTTTGTGCCAACAGGAGGCCTTGGTGGGGCGCCACATCCCCCCCCCCCCCCCTTGCCATCGGATGTGGCCGCAAATGACCAGACATAAATACCACCACCGTTAGGGGGGAGGGGGGTTCCGGGGGGGGGGGGGGGGGGCTCCGTCACCCGAGCCCTGAAGGGGGGGGGTCTCCTTAAGGGGCTTGAACGACCCCCCCCCCCGCGCGCAAACCTTTTTTCAACCAACCCTTTCGCCCTCACCCTCCCAGCAAACGTGTGGTCAGGGGTTCAGCTGACTCTCCGAGACAGTGAGCGAGCAGGGGCCCCTTCATAGCCATATCAGATGGCTCATGGGTGAAGGGCGCTGTTTGCAGGGATCTGTGACCCCGCGCCCCTCCCGCCCCCTGTCCTAACACAGGCTTGTCCAAACAGCGCGACCCCGTGTTCTCGCACTTTTGGGTCTTTTTTGGAACCATCATTTTTGCGGTTCCAATGCAACAGAGGATGTGGTTTATAGCTTTGTGCAGGCTGCAGCAAGGGTCAATATGGGTGGCAAAGGGTTGGCGTAGCTGTAATTTCATGTGCTCTTGTGTTCTGGGGTGTGTGCTGGCCTGTTGCCTTGTATTGTCATGTTTGAGGGGTAGGGTTGACTTATGTCTGTAACATGTTTTCGGTGGTACATGCCGCGCGGTAACACAGGCTTGTCCAAACACCCGACCCTGTGTTTCCGCCCTTTTGCCCTTTGAACCAGAACCTGGCCCGTGTTTGGACAATGGGGGGACTACATAGGTAGGGCGATCTGCACAGGGAGCTGCACACACCAAGGGCTCTTCACACATACGGGGCTGCACGCATGTACACAGGCAGCAGTATCCATAGAGGAGGGGTTTTGTAAGGAATGTTTTGCCAGGGTAAGGGAGAATTTTACGGCAGGATTCATCCCAAGGACTACCATTACAACAAGCACCTCTCTCTCTCTCTCTCTCTTTCTCTCTCTGTCTCTCTCCATGAATCTGGGGCAAGCATGGAACGGCAGGCAACAATAACAAGCATGCCACTGAGCCATTTTGGCATACATTGCTCGGGCTCTACTCCGCTCTACCCATCTTTGGCGTTAACATGTGTCCCCAACCCAGAGTTTGAGACAACAACTGGATGATGGCGCCGCAGGCCATGGGCGCCAATTTGGCCGGTGTCCTCCTGCTCTGCGCAGTTTTTCAGAGCAAGCAGTGATTTTCTTCGCCCAGAACAGCACCAAAAACCCTGCCAACAAAAAACTCAATGACAACGAATGCCGCTTACTGTGACCGCTTTGCTAATCTCGTCAAAGAAGCTTTTCGTCGCCTACATGATGCCTGAGAAACGCCCCAAAACGGCACAGGACGCCCCAGAGTTTGCTCACCACTGCCCAAAGTATGTGTGGCTGAAAACAACGCAAGACCAAGATTGGTTCATAGATTGGGCTGTATGGACTACATGGCTCGTAAATCGAGGCAGCCGCCCACTCTTTGTGGGTTCCACCCTGTCAAGAGGGGCCAAACGCTCGACCCCCGTACCTGTGCTCATTTGACTGCATGTCTCAAGCCAAAATGGGGCCGAAACTGACCTTTACTAAAAATGATCCGAGACCACTCAGTATGCTCATATGGGGCAAAATGCGTCGAATCCGGTCCTAGGTCCCTCCGGTTGCCGAACGACCATTTCGTTTTGCTGTTCTGACCCAGTTTGGCTCCCCAAAGTCAGCCAAAGCCCTGAAAAGGGGCCATTTTTAGTATCAAAAGAAGGCCAAAAATAGGTCAAAAATGCGTCTCTCCGGGAGCGACCCTCGACCCCTCAGGATGCTTGAATGGATTTTTTTGGGCCATTGTAATTTGGATCTTGGACCCTTACACTTGAGGGCTGCGTCACGTGGGTGCTATGAAGGATCTCTATAAATCCTCAGACTAGCACAACCATTCTTTGCGCGGTGCAGTAAAGTAATAAAAGGTGAAACCGAAGGTAAGGCCTCGCCGGGACCGGCTGGAAAGCTTTCGCAGGAGTGTCAGACCCTTGCCCGGATTGGCTAATCACTGTTTGATCCAATTTAGGCTGCCCAATTCCTTCCAAAATCAACATCATCTTTCGATATTAGAAACCATTTTCGGGCCACTTGCGGCCGCGACTCCTGGATGGCATTTCAGTGTGAGGGCCGCGCATTGGGGCAGGGACTGGACATTGGGGGGGCTTGTTACGGACCGACTGTGCTTCGCAGGGTGGGTATTTTGTTCAAGTAGCTTTGAAGAACCCGGCCATGCAAGCCCTCACTGAGGTCTGGCAGCATGCCTCGGCGGAGGATCTGGCGATTTGATGACCTGCCTCGGACGCGACAGCGGATTGCAGGCGCCGGAGGGGCACGGGGATCTTCGGTGCTATTGCGGCTGCGCTGTTGGAGACCAATGCTGGAGGGCAATCTCCGTGCGATCTGGAGTGCGGTGGCAGCAGTGCGATGCCAATTCTGGTGATTCTCTGGACGGGCTGGACATTCAGTCATGGCTGGCCATTGGAGCCCGCGCTGCACCAGCCGTCTGAGCAGTGATGTGGGCTTGGCACAGTTGTGCGCTACGTTTACGGTCTTTACTTTTGGGCCCCTCCGTAGGCTACTGCCAGATCGTCCCACAGCTCTCGATGTGGTGTGGCCCACTGAATACTGACTGGCCGTTTGGACTGCGCCTCGTAGTACTCATGTTTTGAAGTACATTCTACCCGCCGTGGTATCCTCCAACGGCCGTTGCGTAATGTCCAACCGCCGTCAAGTGCCCTCTAATGGCCGCTGGGGCACTTTCCGGAGAGTGAGTCCCGAGGGCCCTTTACCAAAGAACAATGGCTTCCTGACCGTTGCTTCAAAAGGCACTTGACATTTCATGCTACACAGACATACCTCTGCCTTCGTGTGTCTGGTTTTGAAGTGCGGCCTACACATTCAACAATCCCTTTCGGTCCCGGCCTCGCTCACTGCAGGCCTCAGGCGTGCCCCCGGCATTCAAGCTCATGCCAAGCACCGAGCAGTGTTTCAGATGGCAGCACAGACGGGACATGGCTGCGGGGGTAGGCGTGCAGGGGAATGGCGCGAGCGAGGGGGAGGGCCAAGGCATGGGCCAGAGCCGGCGCCCATATTGACCACAGAGACGCCATGGGCTCCAGCGGTTGCCGCCCAAACTGTGGCCATTTGGCCTGTGTTTCTCGGTGATGAAGCGAGATGAAGGACACTGTCATGGCTTCCAAGTTTTCGGGTTTTGGTGCCCTGCGGACATGGTCAGGAGGCACGGGAGTGGGACGGCGGATGCCCCTTAACGAGCCCTCACGCCTCTTGGCCCATAAAGCGCTGGCAACGTGGAGGAGGAGTGTGGGGTTTGTGTGTGCGGTGGGGGGGGGGCACCAGATGATTGGGGCTCGCCAGATGGGCGGATGATCGGGTAGCGCCTAATAATGTGACAAACATCAACAAGTGAGTTCGGATGAATTCACACGAATTCCATCCAGATTCGGGGGCTGGGCTGCTCGAATCGTGACGGGTTGGAATAGTACATTAGAGTCACTGTGGGGGCCATCAGCATGTTGTGAGTCTGCAATGTTGTGAGATAGGGGACGGACGGAGGGCGGGAGAGAAATGTGGGAGAGGCGGGGTGCAATTGCATCCGACCCAGCGCATTTCCTTCTGTCATCGTGGTCTCATGCCTGGACCTGTTCATATGCACATGGCATAGTCCCTGCGCGTCGATTTCAACTTTTTCTTTCGAGTGCCTGTGCGGGTGCCTTGTGGACACGACACATCAAACTGGAAAGGGCAGGAGAGCGATCCCAGAGTGATTGCGGAGGGTGGCGACCGTTGTTGTGTTGTGGCCAAGATATGCCGTGTCTCAGCCCCACTACAAAGACCGGGCAAACTTGGGTTCCGGCGGGGCGCTTGGCAAACACAGGCAGCATCGCAATTGCTGCACGTGTTGTGTGTTGTGCGTGGAACTGGGGAGGCCACATGACCAAGACACAACATGTATGGCTCTGTACTAAATTGGTACTTTTGCTGTCTCCACCGTTCGTATTTGATACCCCTCTGCAGCATGTCTCCCAACAAAAGGCAAGGTCTATTTACCCTGACCTGAGGGCATCCATTTGATACGGCGCCCTTCTAGTGAGTCACATGGGTCCCCACAGAAACTAGCAACAAACATGCTGCCGAGCACTGCCAAACTCGACAACTGACAGCCATCAACTGCCTTGGGCCAACAGACGACCTCCGTTGCTTGGCCAACGAGCGTCACTGATTAGTCGCTTAGCGTCGGCGCTTGGCTATCAAACGATGGTGGTCAACTATCCACCAATACCGCCGCTACGGTTCAGCAGAATAAATGTTGGGGTGGTGAATAGGAACCTGAGGTAACACAGTAACACAGTACTGGATGCAAATGCACTCAACTGCATGGCCCATCCCATCATCTACAGGCAAGTGCAGTTCAAGAGCACCACTGGGCACTGCCGACGGGCACCATCTTCTTGATTATTGCTTCTTCATGTGCCCCCTGGCCGCCACTCTCCGGGTATTTCAGTATGGGTCACGTTGGTACGGGGCCCTGAATCGTCTGAGCCCGAACCCTTGCAATCGCTGTGTCTTGTGTCATTAATCACTGTGCTGAATTCACATCCCGATGCTTTCTTGCTCATGCACCGCCCAAAATTGGGAGATTTGATCCAAAGGAAGCACTGGGCTAGGGGAGGTGTCTTTGCCAGACTAGCAAGTCAGTGATAATAGACACTCTGGCTCAAGTGAATCAGCAGAGACAATGAATTTGCTCTCGGAGCAAGGAGGGCCTTTGTCTACAAGATCATCTACTCCATGGTTGGTAGCCACCCCGAGATGGCAGGGAACCCACCGCAAGTAAGCCAATGAGCCAGCTTACTCCTGCTCCTTTGATATCCATTCCCACAGATCTCAGTGCCCCACCTTATCTCGGGTGTGTTGTCATAGCAACGCCACTTTGAGGACCACTCCACCATCATCCCACTTACCAACACTCTGTCTTTCATGGACCGGCACACACAAGGATCCCCCAAATTAAAGCCCACACCCAACGTGCATCCAGCCTCCAACCCTCTGTGCCCACCTATCTGTAGCTCCAGCTTATTCACTGGAGGTTGGTGGACCAGTGTTGGTGCTACGGCTTTTCGAAGAGCTCGGCAAGTCAAATTGACCCCGCGATTGTGTTATCATGTTCTGTTATGGTGCTTGGAAGCAACACCCCCCCCCCCCCCACCTTTAGAACTGAGAAGGTGATGAAGGTCATGTGAAGGCAGGCGCGGCTGGAGCACAGTGGCGAGCCCACACCTGACCTTTGCAGCTCCACCCACCTTTTGGACCTTCATTCAAGGAAAGGCAAGGGAAGGGCAGCGGTAAGTGCCGATTGGCATATTGCCGCCGCCAGCTGCAGATAGAGAAACCAACCATGGCGTCATGCCATCCCCTCCCCCCCTCCAGGCCGCCAAATTAATCCAGCACTTGTTTCTCCTTGATATTTCGCCACGCAGCAAATGTTCCACAGACCTTTCAGTTTCATTAAAATCTTTGGTCGTTCCAAGAGCACTTGGCCAAGGGCCACGATCCTCCTCCAGTGGCTGTTGCGCCGCATGGTGCCTGGGATGCTGCATCAGTAGCAACCTCTTGTGACATATCCAATGCGTCTCCCACCAATTCAGGGATGGATACCGGAATTTAGGTGCGGATTGTGCTCGGTGTTTGTAATGTGAGGCCCGGGCTTTCCAACATATAAGTGCCTTTCCGTGGGGGGGCTACAACCCTCGAACATAACCTCTGGTTTTTTCAATTATCCACCACATGTAGCCATTCAACACAACGCAGCGCAGCAACACTGGAAACCAATACGCTAGGATATGCTGATGGCAAAACAAACAGACCCCACTTCCTCTCATGCACATTGTGGTGATACAAGCCGCATTGCTGACGCAGTACCGAGTAGGCCTTTCCAGTGCAATGAAGGGGATGTGACACAGAAGAACCATCAACAGCCATGAGGAGATAGATGTGACAGAGAGGGACCATCAGCGGCCGTGAGGACACATATATTACGCACAAGAACCAATAATGGTAGTGACGAAAAACAGATATGATGCTCAAAAACCATCAATGGCTGTGAGGAAACGGACAATACTACAAGAAAATAGGCTTGCTTAAGGTTATCGGCCAACTAGGATCCTATTTTGCTGGTGCTGAACCCTGGGACGAAATCGATGGTCAACCCTGTTTTGTCGCATTTCTGCAATTTTCTGTTTGTAGTCAGACACACACAATGAATTTCGATGATTTTGTGAGTGTTTTGCGTTGCCATACTGCAAACTGTCCCTGTGGCCTGTGGCTGATGTGCCCCTCGTGTTTGCAAGCCACGCGCAGGCTTTTGCTTGTCCGAGGCCCAGCACCTGCAAGGGATCCTCATTTGTTTTCGAAACTGGCCATGGTTTGGGCAGGGAGGGGGGGGATATTTCGCCCTGGGATATGTCCACATCCCAGGGTTGTGCTTAGTGATCGGCCTACGGGATATGGGGGGGGGGGGCTGCAAAAGGAGGCGTCCTGGAGTGGAACAGCATATCCCTCCTGGCATGTGCCTCACGTCGGGCCCTGCTCTGAGCATTGTGCGCCACGGAATAGCGATTTTGAGATGTTATGCCGTATATGACAAGATGTAGATTAGTACACCAAATGACAGGGGGGCAGGGGTCAGGTCCACGCATGTATCGCCCACTGTTGATGGTCTGCTGTGCGTTTGTGACTGATGCTTGGCGGCTGGCAATACCGCTGCACAGGCACAGGGTTGCATCCTGTCTGGCACTGTGCGCGCCATGCCTTGAAGCCAATTAAAAGATAGAGCACGGTGTCACCCGACACTGTGTTCTCTGTAAGTTCCAAAGAGTATAGATTGACCTCACCAAACCAGTACATTCTGCAACTCTCCTTCCAGACCGAAAGGCGCCTGTGGTACCACTGATGAGGATCTTTTTGTGCTGACGTGTGCTCTTGTGACTAGCACACCGCACGACTCCATACGGGGGGGGGGGGGGGGGGTATGAGGGCAAAAAAAAGTTTTTGTACCTAAATTGGGCCTCTCATTTCTGGCTCACTATTCAAAATCTCACCTTTCCCTAGAAGAACATTTGTTGGGTTTTGGGTTAGTGGGTGGTTCGGCCTGGGAGAGTGAGTCCGCCAGACCTCCCCCCCCCCCCCTGGATAAGCACATCCCTGCCACATCCATGTGACTCCGCTCAATCCCTGCCCCTTGTGATCATGCCTGTTGCCACATGTCTTCGCTCTTCAGCGCGAGATTTCAAACAGCCTTCATGTCTCAGCGAATGGAATGCGCGCGGCTGATGGAGTTGCCCATCCATGACCCAACCATCTCAACCTACCGACAGTGCGACGGCGGAGCCCCTCACGCCATGCCCAGGCGGTGCGTAGCTGCTGCGATGGCTGCAGCCGTCCTCTTTGGGCTTGCAGGATGGGGCATGGGGCTGTATCACCACAAGGCCCAGCACGATGCAGCGCTGTGGACGGCTCCTCCCACCATCGCAACCGTCCGACCCATCGGGTACGCACCTTGGGTCACGCCTGTGTGCATTGGTGCGCTCTGTGCGCCGCCCTCCGCTTGCCTGTCAACACTTGCCACAGTGGGAGCACAAGGCGGAGGTCCCGGCCAACGAGGGACTGTGAGGGGGAGTGTCTGCACTGCGCCTTTGTACCGAGAGGGTGGTGCAAAGTTCCACACCCCTGACCTTCGAGAGGGACATCTACGCACGTGGGCGACGGAACACCTCCACAGCCCTACTTCCAGCTGCAAGATATCCACATTGGGCTCAGGGCTTGAAGGTGCTGGCACCTCCGTGCAGCACGAAGTGCGCACGCAGTGCGGACACGCCCCCTGAATCCCCGCTCCCAACGGATGTGCCAGCGGCGTAAGTGACGGTGCATGCCCTGGGCCCTGAACGCAGGACGAGCCGATTTGTCGGTCCGGGGGCTTACAGAAGTTGAGAAGCAAGCGGTCGCCGTCCGGTGGCGTCAGGAGCCTCGATTTCCCGGCTGCCAGTCCCATTTGGCATTGGAGAGAGCGACCGCCCCCGGGTCCGACAGCGCTTTTGCTGCGCCCCCTTCCATTCGCCTTCCCCAACGACCAGGGTCCGATGGCGCTTCAACGACGGCCCCCTCCCGTCAGACAGCGAAACATTGCGGGTTGTTGCACAAGGGGAGGGGGCCTGCACCGCCACGAAGTGTGCCGCTCGTGTGGCACTGAGTGATGCAGGAACGCGTGCGGTGGGTGCACCAGCGGTCACCAATGAGACGGACCCCCAAAGAGGGTCGAACCTGAAATGCAGTGGACCGGCAACGCTGCAGACATGACAAGGGGCCTGCAATGGAAGATCCACCCCCCCCCCCCAAGCCTTGCTATCCCCCGGTGTGCAAGGTCAATGACTAACCGGCGCTGTGGGAGAGGGAAGAGCTGACCCAGACAGTCCCATGAAACATTGGATAGCCACCGCGTGCGATGAAATCAAGGCAGCATTCCGCACTGGTCTGGTTTGCACTGCAGTGGCGGCAAGGCAACACAATCTGCAAACATTGAACTGAGTAGGTCTGGCAGGAGGTCAGGATCATGCGGGTTATTCCAAAACCTGATGTCATGGCCTTGTGCACAAGAGCAACGACGGAAAAATTTGGCGAAAATGATACAAATGCGCCCCAAAATGGCCAAAATTGGCCAAAATGGTAGAAATGCAGGCAGCCAGCAGGTGTTGTTTGCTTCAAATTTTGGGCCTTCAGCGCTGTTCTCGCAATTGGGGGCGAGGTATGAGCGTCCTGTCCTGGCAAAGTTGAGGTCTGCTGTACATCTGAGCCCCCTGCAGTGTCAGCTGCTGTGCACTCCTCACGCCGCAGGGCCCGCGCTGCTGCCGCCAGGATCGGCAGGGCCGCCGATAACCAGCCATCCCTGAGGCCTCCCGCCACAAGGCCCTCGTTGCGCCTCCCAGACACCATCGCAGGCCCCTTTGAAGACCCACGGACCGTTGCTGTGAACCAGCCACTTGCGTTGTGGACCCGCTTGTTTCCTGAGGTATCTTCTGCAGTTGGTGCCTGCCCTTCCCCCCCCCCCCCCCTCCTGCACACAATCATCAGGGGACCCGCCCCCGTTGTCCAGGCTGCCCCCCTCCCTCCGCCATCGCATGGCAACACCACATCAAAGAGACCCCCATCCCCGCCCCTCTTCAGGGGAGCGCCCCTTCACCTGCCTCCTCGCTGAAAGGGGTCCGGATGGGGGTATGGCACCCAGCCCATGGGGAGCGCCCCTTCAGGAGCCCGAAGGGGACAGGGTCAGCAGGGCAGCAGGGACGGGAGGGACAGCACGGACAGCGCCAGCCACTACGCATGCGTATGCATGGCTTAGGTAAGCGACACCACCGGCACAATGCCGGGATATGCAACGCACCGCTGATGTGTCGAACCCGGTGATCCGGAACCTCTGGCCCTGTGTCACTATGCCCACGCCGGTGCTGTGGAGCACCCTCCAAACCTCACCGTCTCCGTGTACGGCCCATCAGCGCTGGCACAGGCCCGGACGCCACGAGGGCAGAATGCAGCAATTCTGTGCAGTGGGACAGACATTCCGCTCTCACCCACTGAACACACACGCGTCCCACATACACACTCCCCCAGCACACGCCTCCGCAAAACAAAACAACCCACTCAACCTTTGACCCCCCATACGCCGCCCCTGTCTGACCGACGGTTTCCTGAGTTCCTGCAGTTTTTTGTGTTCACAAGTATGAGATGACCACCAGTTGTTGTGGGAAAGGAGGGCGAAGTGAAGAGTGCTGTCAAATCAGCACTCCACCACCCGCGTCTGTGGCTGTTTTGTTTGCTGTTTGTTACGAGATTGCGTCGCACGTAAGCTACGTGCTCTGCCTTAATGGTCTACCTCCTGCCCCCTTTCAAATTTTCGAAAGCTGAGCCAATCCTACATGGTTCACCACGATCATTTTGACAAGGTCATCATATTGAGTAATACATGTTGGGGTACCCCCCTTCGCTGACCGATCGTTGGTAGGAGCAGAACCGGTCCCGGGCCCGACCCTTTATCCCCCCCCCCCCTTGCAATACGAAACCGTGACAGAGGGACCATCTCGGTCACTTCACCATAATGCTGCCATGGATCATTTTGAGGGACCACACTTCCCTGCAAAGGCGCCACACATGAACCCAGCTGTTGTGGCAGGCTGTTGTGTTCGCCATATTGGCACACGAAGGGCAATGCCTTGAGTTGGCATGCTTTACACCACCAAGACATTTCTAGGCCAAGGATGATGGTCAAAGGCTCATCAGTCATTTGTCCATCAATTGAGGTGGCCCCCGCCCAGGACGATGATGTCCATTTTGGAGGGTATCTACACGCTGATGCGTTACACTCGGTGATCCACAAGTCCCAGGTCCATGGTGGAGAGCACCCTCCAAATTTCATGGCCTTGGAATGAGTGAATGTGAGACTGAATGTGAAGATTGCCAGTGCGGTAAGGGAACGGACACCACATGTGCAAAAAGGTGCAATGGTGAGTAGTAGGGTAAACAACTCCACTCCTGTATCGGCGGCCTACGTTCCCCCACACAACCGGCCGATGCTCTCCCAAGCCAATGGCGCAGGGTCACAAGCCCCCTCTGGTGGGTCCCTTGCTACCCTCTTGGAGGACTGAGCTGTCGCCGTGAGCCACTGGTCTCGTACTTCTTGTGAGCATCCGCAGGCACCAGGCCACTCAGGACACTCTGGGGGTTAAAGCACAGGGGCGGGGGGAGTGCAGTGTTGGGTGAGAGTGAGCTGTTTGTCCACCGCCCCTCTCGCATTGGCGAAGAAACCCCAACGTATCAGAATGTATCTGCAAGTGCATTTTTTGGCAAAAAAGCTTACCATTTGTCCCCGCTCCGCCTAGTGCTCAATCACAGCCCCAAGGAGTACGTTTTTTCTAGTTGTTGTGCAGTTAGGCCATTTGCTTGAATCAGTTGGAGGCCATGTGTGTGTCGGGGGAGGGGGTGCAATTCAATGTCGTGTGTGGCAATTGCAAGCCAAAAAAATTGCTCTGTGGGGGTAAGTGCAGCTCAATGTTGTGGCAGTTCCAGGTGAAAGCTTCGCTGTACACTTGCAATTGTCGTCCTTGTTTACACTTGTCTTCTAGGTGCTAGGCTGGGCTGGGCTTGGTTTTCAATGAGAAAACAGTTTTTCCTTTGGGTGGCTACACTGGGCTGGTTCACAAAAATGTACATGGCGGGAATTGGACCGAGGATCCACTTTTTGCGGTCTTAAGTCCAAGGTATATCAGCTACTGCCCATGGGTGACAACCGTGGTGGTGCTCGCCGGGTACGGCACAAGGACTCCATCCATACCCATACCCATACCCCCCCCCTTTTGCCCCTTGCAGCCCCCCTCCCCCCCACAAATGACCTTGATGAAGAAGCAGGGCATACAAAAGACATGGTGCCAGAACTACACGGTAGCCTGACACCGTTCATAGGACACCCCTGGGAATTGATGTGTCACATTTTCCCGGCAGCGTCAGCAGCCCACAGCTGCTCCTTATCCCTTCCCCTGAAGATAACTGCCACCACCAGTGCTGCAGACCTTCATGGGTTGGGTTGGGGGGATACTTGTTACTCACAGGCTGTTTATAGGAACGGGTTCCAGCAAGTGACGCCCACCCCAACAACCCCCTCACCCCTCACCAATCGTGTTGAAAGGTTTCTGCATCACAAACCGTGAGCTCCAATCAATGCATAGCAGGTCCAGCCCAGACCCAGCCTCCAAAAGCGCATTACAATGAACTTTCCACATTCCTTCCTGTCGCGCCCTCCCACGCTGCCGCAGACCCGTTCTTCGACTGGCCTCGTCGCTGCTCTCGTGGGGCTTGTGGCGCTGTCGGTCACTGCTTTGTGGCGTCTCTTTCATCGACCCCGTCACGCCGCCGCCGTGGCTTTGGAACACGTGGCTGTTCAGGGTGGCAGCGACAGGCCGTGGGCGATGCTTGGGCTCTACGGTCGCAAAAAAAGAAAGGCCATGAAAAAGCAACAGGAAACAGGTCAGCACCGCAGCCCAACTCAAGGGCAGGCTCCGAGAACAGCACGCCATGCATCACAGTTTGGGGACGTGATGTCATGCCAGGCTTTGGAGATGCAGATGGCACTGCCAAGGGACCAACGGCACACAGCTGCGCAATGGGCACACAATGGGGTCCAAAGGGGGGGCACACCAGGACACTTGGCGTCCTCTTGGGGGAATCGGGATGCGAGCAACGGGCACGCAAGGGGCAACCAATGGGCACGCACATAACAGGCGCGGCAATCGGCACACACAGGGGCTGCACGAAGGCTGTGCTTGTGACAGCGTTGCGGCCCGGGCTTCGGTCAGTTCCTGGTTGCCTTGGTTTGAGTTTGTGCTTTGGTCTCTGCTGCACACCAGCTTCATTGCTGAGCGCTCGATGCTAAACACGAAATTTAAATGCTCACGATGCTTTGTTGTTTACTTGGGAGAGGTGGTCAGCAGGTGTTGTAAATGTTTTGGCTCTACGTCCAACACTTTTCCACTGTTTTGCTGGGCCATCTGTTTTGCTGGGCCATCCATCATTTTTCTCAAGAATTGCCCAAATTGTCAACTCATAACAAAGCATAGTCTGCTTGGTGTGTGTTTGTAGTGTGTGCCGTGTGTGTGTGTGTGTGTGTGTGTGTGTGTGTGTGTCTCCTCTATCTCCAGGGCAAATTCAAGTCACTGGCTAAGGGTAAATGGCTCTGGCGCGGAATTACCTCCCTCCCCCAACCCCTGCTACCCAAAAAATCGCTGCGCATCTCCGCACGCGCCAACACAGCCTTCCTCCGACTCCTGTGCCAAGAAGTCCCGTGCTGTTTTCTAGCTCAAAGCATCTCAGAAGTAAGCCAATGGTTCCACTGGTTAGACACCATAAACGCCCGGTTCATCAGTGAAGTGGATTGCAAGGATCAGTTCAACAATATATGCCCCACCGACATAGAGTCCCACCTGACGGAAGCCAGCAAGTGGCTCGCCAAACGCCGCAAGTGGCGCATGACCGATATTGAGTGGTCCATACACAAGGACTCCAAAATGCTCGACACAGCGGGACGCGCAAAAGCAACGAAATTCTGGTACATCACCTACGCCCAAATGTCAGACACAATCACGTTTGAAATGCACTGCAATAACTTCATCAGAGCAGTGGGAGGGTTATGGTGCCGCCACGGTTGCATTCCAATGGGCGGTTCTTTTTCAGCCCAGGCAGCCGACCTGCACAGCCTATGGCAGGTATATTCCAATCGCCACCTCCTACGCCGCCTGGGCTCCCTCACTGTTTCCGAGGCAGGGTTCCCCTACTGGGAGTCCCCGCAGGGGATAACAGCACTGTGCCAATTTAGAGACAACATCCTGATTGCCACCACCAACCCTGACACCACCTCCCACCCCATCGTCTCAACAGTGTGTAGCCTGCTAGGCGAGGCGTGGAATCTGGATGTGCTCTGCGAGTGTATGTCAGGCCCAGGGGACGCCTGCAAACATCACTGCCACTCAGCGTCCACCACAGCCCTCGGTTTTGACATGATTCGGGGGGAAACAGGTAAAGGACTGGCGTACCTACACCCCAGCGCGCTCTCATCAACCTGGAGTCTGAAAAGTGCACCCCCCCTCCTGTCCCCTGCAAGCGCCTATCCTGCTTACCTGCCGGGTATCATGACGGGCGCCTTGAGCAACGCACGCCCTTGGGCCACGACATGGGCGGGGGAGCTGCTGTCCCTCTCCGCTTGGTTACAAATAGCACTTCTCAGCGGGTATGCATTGCCGCAGGTCACCAGAGCGGCACACTCGGCGGTCACGCGGGGCCTGTCTACAAGCCCCAACGACCACACAGCCACAGCCCGCTACCTGTACACGGTTCGCCAACTCCTCCCCA
The DNA here is from genome assembly GCA_964036045.1 of Eutreptiella sp. 'Long Island Sound 2002'. NCBI lineage: Eukaryota > Euglenozoa > Euglenophyceae > Eutreptiales > Eutreptiaceae > Eutreptiella > Eutreptiella sp. 'Long Island Sound 2002'. The sequence continues at coordinate 7,731,017 of OZ038385.1, forward strand.
TGCCACACTGCTGCCACCTCACATTGTGCGCCGCCTGGCTGCGACGACATGCACACTGGGCGGGGGACAGCTACAGTAGTTGGCACCTGGACCCATCCCTGTCACCAGACGGCACCACAGGCTTCTGGTGCGGAGACTGGGAAATCCTCCACCTCCATGCCGCCAAAGTTAAACCCAGCAACCATGACTGCCCCCCTTGGGAGACTATGTGTGTGTAGTCCATGAATGTGCATGTATGAGCCACAGACACATAAGAGGCCTGGAGTGGTCCAGTGGTCAGCGACATAGACTCGTCTGCCTATAGCGGAGGTTCGATCCCTCCTGTCGTCGTAAACGCACCACCGCCCCCTACAACAGCACACGCGGCAACCGGGTCCACGGGCACCGGCAGCGGGAGGTGCGCCTCGCTATTTTTCATTCACACCCACCCCCCCGACCCCCCTACACGCGCCGCAAAAAAACGCACCACCGCCCCCTCCGGCAGCGCGCGCCGCTTGCGCGTCTTGAAGCCCGGCAGCGTGGGGAGGGGGGCGCATTCGCTGCAGCCGGGCACCTGCAGGGAATCTTTTCTTCGGCAGTGCAGCCACGCGCACAGCGGGAATCGAACCGGCGCCTTCACGGCACGAGCCCGGTGATTCAACCGCTGGGTTGGCACACACCACAGCCACATACAACACCGTGCACGCATACCAACACAACGACACCCCACGATGTGCGCCCCAAGGCAGCAGAGAAATGCGTCGGATCCACTGACCATGATGGACCCCTTGGAGTCTGTGTGTGTGTGAGCGGGTGGTTACACCCGTCTCCAGCTAAGCGCCTCCAGAGTAGACATGTAAGTAGCGCTGCGGGTTTTCAACATTTCATACAATCATTGGCTAGACAGGGCCAGACAGTGGGCAGGGTCTGAAGTGATCAGCGCACAAAGCACTGTGAGAACAAATTCCTCTTCACCGTCACTCCTGTCTCAGAAAGGACCTTGCCTACCTTTTTGTTAATGGCCTGATGAAATTGTCTCGGTGACCAGTGCTCTCTCTGCCTTCGCCTGCTTTCGTCTTCACTGACGTTGTGCCCCGCGTTTGGTCCCCACTGGTTTTCCCGCACGAAGTGTGTGTGTGTGTGTGTGTGTGTGTGTGTGTGCGTGTGTGCGTGCGTGCATTCGTGCGTGCGTGCGTGCGTGCGTGCGTGCGTGTATGCAATGCTCCAAGTGTGGTGGTGGTGCTCCCCCGAGGCCAACACACAACCCGGGGTGCGCCCCCCTCCCCAAACTGGGCGGCAAACCCCTTCCCTTCGGACCCAGTCCAACCACTGCTTCCCCGCTGCACCCAAGTCCTCGCCTCCTGGGGGCCTGGGGTGACCTGCGGAGGGGCGCCGGGGTGACCCTGCCCTGCCCCAAATGGGGTCGGCGGCTTATGGGTTGTGGCGCCAGGGTGGGGGTAGGGCTGGTGAAAATTTTACTGTGGGGGGAGGGGGGGGTGATTGCTGCGACCGCCACTGGGGGCCTGCAGCACGGGTGCCACACCACGGTCGGGGGGCTGAGTGAAGGTTAATGCTGTATGGATCCTTAATGTCTTGACCACCACAACCCGCCGCCATGGAGAAACAGAAATGGTGGGGTCAAGACAGCGGCTTGGCGGACCTTCAGGAGAAGATGGACACTGCACCATGCTGTGAAGAATAAACGGGTGACTGTCCGACTGGTCCCCGTAAAGAAACCACAGATGGACCATATCGTCACACAGGGGGGCTTGGAGCTCCCGCAAATTTGGTGGTTGGGGGGTGGTGCAGAAAGGGTCTCCAGGGCCACAATTAATACAAATGGTGAAATCTTGCCTCCAACGATTTCAAAGTGCTGCAGTTTGTTCTCCTCCTGTGTGGCATATGGGCACTAGCATTGTAACTGGGTGTGCAGAGGTCTGGGCCTGCATTTCAAGTTTGGCAAGGAATATGCGGCAATTAACGAATGGCTCCAACAAGTGGCAAGGCAGTTTTGCTATGTGATATGAGAAACCAATGATTTGAAATATGCATGACAAATATGGAAAAAAGAGAGCCGGCCCTTGGAGCCCCCTCCGGGGGGGTGGGAGGATTGGAACAGGGACTCCAAGCCCGCCCCTCCCCCACCCCCAAGTAGATTTTCGGGAGCCCCGGTCGGTATCCGGGAGGCAACAGAAGCCCTTTCGCGCCGCGCGCAACAGGCCCTCGGTGGGTACCCCCTCCCCAATGCCAATGGACCCCCCTTCGAAAGAAGAAACATGCCATTTTGACATGGGGAGGGGGGATGGGCACCGACCGCGGACCCCCAGCCCAGGGACCGCCACAGGCCGAGCCGTAGGGCGCACCCCCCTCCGGTTCAAGTATGTCATGCGTGTTAGCGTGTGGGTCTTGTGCCATCGGATGACTTTGGGGAGCGAGGCACCGCCATGAGGCCCAGACGTGGTTGGCCCTGCGGGGCCCAACAACGGCACGTCGCATTTCGCTGGTGGGGGGGAGGTTGTTGCACGATGCCGATCACTGGCCGCGCCTCCTCCTCCTCCTCCTCCGAGTGTGTGCCCTGCGCGTGTGCTTGGGCTGTGTCTCCGGGGGTTTGTGTTTTTGGGGCAGTAGGCAAGGGGCATGCAACGGGTGCACGAGCAGCACATGCCCTTTCTCAGCCGAGGAATTGGACAGCTGCGAAGCCGACATCTGCACCAACCTCGAGGAAGGCCAGCAGCGGGCCTTGTCCAGCGTCCGGGTGCTCCTGCTGGATGCTTCCTGCCGCCCCGCCCGATGCATCTCCTGGCAACGGGCCATGTGCCTAGACATTCTCGGCAAAGTGGACATCCTGGAGTTCTATCACGACAGAGAGGTGCGGTCCAGCAGCGGATCGTACCCCGTCCCCGCGGTGGTGAGGGCACGGAAGCACGTCAGGGTCTCGAAGAAGGTTCTCTCCGTCATGCCGCCTCATCCCTGGCCCTGGCTCTTGCCCCCACTGACTGACAACCATTTTGAAGGAGTGGGGAGGTGTACGGGGGTGCCAGTGTACGACAGGAGAAGGCTGTGTGCCGTCGTGGCTGGTCACTGGAAGCGGTCGGTCATGACGGCGGATGGCAGTGAACGCACAGACTTCGGCAGTTCACGGCAAGCGGTTGGCGGCAATGGACCCCGGAGGGTGCCGGGCGGATCTTCGGGGGGGGTGGTCAGTGGAGCGCAGGGGGACCCGGTCAGACGTGTACATTGTTATAAAATACAATCTTGTAATCTTGGGTAATGTAATAACGATATGATGTTATATGATAACAATATAATAATATGTAATTGTACAAAAGGGACACGTGTCGCCGTGCAAAGCCGTGCAGCGCTGGTGGCTCAGCGCACGTCCAGCCGTACGCAGCGGACCTTCATAGGTCGGGTTTGGGGAGTCTTGTTATCTGAGCCCTGTCTCGAAGGATGAGTCCCCGCAAGCTTTTGCTCGATTCAGCCACCTAACCTGCCCCCCTCCTCTCCCCTTGTTGAGGCTCGGACTGCCCAATTCCGGTTGCTGCATGATGGCTGCCCTCGGCCTGTGGCGAATGGTGGCTGCTCGGTGTTGCTGCTGACGATCTAATGCTTGTGCTGCACCCCATGTTTTCTGCCAGCCCCCCAGGGAAACACCATCCAGCACGGACTCGGGAGGTGGAAAAAGGTTTGCTGCGGCCGGGGGGATCGTTTGAGCCCCTCCGAGACCATTTTGGGCTGCCTGATATTTGAGCCCTGAAGGGAAGGGGGGTGAGGGGCTGGAAATGGGGCTCAAACGGCCCTCCCGCCCCGCAAACCGGTTTCCTCCCACCCAAGGCACACAGAAAAGCTGTGGCTGTGGTAGAGCCGGCAGCGCATTCCCTGGCAGAGCTGGCAGCGCAAATTGCACTGGAAAGTACAGAAAACGTCCAGGGATCGAAGCTCAGTGGGTCGGCAGTACTGCACTGACACCTGAATGAAGAAAGGGCATCAATAAGACATGGCACACACCAAATCGTGCAGGGCAAGGGAGAGAGGCACACAGACGCACGACATGCACCCAGTCTCTTTGAGACATTTCATCAGATCATTTCGATGATGGCAGACATCCACGCCATCGTTGTTCTCATTCACAAACTGTTCTTGCTGCTTGAACGTGTCCCCGTGTCCACGTGCGCCCGTCTCAATTTGCAGAAGACAGCTCTAACACGCCGCAATCTGATGACCCGTGACAATCACCAGTGCCAGTATTGCCTGAAGCACCTCTCATCGAGGCACGTGACCTTGGACCACGTGCTGCCGCGGAGCCGCGGGGGCCGCAACAACTGGGAGAACCTTGTGATCTGCTGCCTCGCCTGCAACCTCAAAAAGGCCAACAGGCTGCCGGCCGAAGCCGGCATGAAACTGGCCAAAACGCCTGTCGAGCCCAATCACCAAATGCCCCTTCCCTACCTCCGCAACCCCAACACTCCCCTGCCGCGGGAATGGGAGCCCTTCCTGGCGTCGTTGCCCTACCCGGTGTCTTTTGCGTGAGCTGAAGGCCCCAATGTGACAGCGCCTCGCTCCTGGGCCGGGCGGTGTGGTAGGACAGGGTGCCGTGCACGTGGTGTGCGGTAAGCGCGGTTGGGGTTGCAAGTCAGTGTCCGTTGCACTGGCCACCCATTCAGGGTTTGTTTGCCTTTGCGTAACAGAGAAACCTTTGGGGTTTGTGGGAGGCCCTCAGACCCATACACCCCCTGTGATCTATGCAGCTATATCCACAATCGAGCACCTTCACGCGTGTGCGGCACCGGCTCACTGCTAAGTTCCGTGCCCCACCCGAGGCCGCCTTGTCGCAGCGCCTGCCACGACGTGTGGCACCCCCAGGGCGAACATCCCTTTGGCAACCGGGGGGCAGTCGCACAACCGCCCCGCCAACACGAGGCATGCGTGGGACACAGCGCTGTGGTTTCCACGGAGGACCCTCCGGGAACGCGGCCGACGTCGGGGGGGGAGGGATGGGAAGGGCGCTTCCCTCTCTGCGCTGCTTTCTGTTCTCCCACGAAGGAGCGCCTGCCAAGCCGGTGGTTGCTGACCAACCGACGGCGGTAACCGGTCAACCGCTGGTGGTGAGCCAGCAACCGCCGGCAGTTCTGAATCGTAGGTGTCCGTGACCCGGAATCGTTTTCCTAGACGGGGGGCGCCCGGGAAATGGGACGCAAGAATGGGGCATCGGTCCACACGTGTCCCATCCACATTTGCCAGATGAAGGCGCCATCCTCCAGTGCATAGACCATCCCGCACCGACTCCCGGTGGTGCGAGTGTTTCGTCAGAGGAGTGCCATTTGTCTTCTTGTTGTGTTTCCCAGCACAATCAGTCCCGGGGGCTTGCGCACCGCTGATGCCGTTGGCGTCGGGCCGCAGGTGCGGGTTTGTTCAGCAACGGAAGCCCCTTTCAATCGACGACGCGATGGGCCCTCGCCGAAGGCTGAGGTTCAAGCATGTGCAGCCGCAGCATGCCGCAGCATGCCGCAGCACCCGTTTTTTGGAGCTGCACATAGGGGTTTGGAAGCATGCCGCAGCATGCCGCGGCATGCTGCAGCATCCAATTTTTTGAGTTCATGTGTCTGTCTGCCTGTTCCTGCTCTGTTGACTCAGAACTGCTGCAGACCAAAGAAATGACGTCTTATTCTGAGTTGTGTAAACACATACCCAATGTGCCACAATCTGATTGGGTGCGGTATATTGCTCTGCCAGCCCCGAGCCCTCTGCCTGATTCTACTGCAGCCAGAGTGGCATGGTGGGATGCTGAAAAAGATGATTTTCCTACGTTGAGTAGCATTGCTGTTTTCTTTGTCCGACGACCACGCTCTGCTTGCCATGTGGAGCGAACGTTCAGTTTGATGGGCCACATCCAGACAAAGGATCGTTTGCATATGGGCACCAACACTTTGCGCCATTTGGCTATGATGTATGTCAACAAACCCACTACAGACGATCCGGATGGTGAAAGTGATTAATTCGGCCCAACAGTGTTGTGCATGTTGTCTCTTGTTTGTGAGTTCAATTTCCCACAGATGCGTAGGTACCCACATGTGCAGGTAGAAGCATGCCGCAGCATGCCGCAGCACAAGAAATTTTTCCAAGGGACCGCACATGCTTGCTGAGGTTGTCTGAGGCCCCATGGGGCGCTGCTGGCCGGGGGTCGAGGCCCACAGGGTACGGAGCCCCGCTGAAGGGACGTCCCGGGCTGGTGCAGGTGCGGTCCCCCGTCCTTCAATGATGTGGTGGTAGCAATGCGAGCCGGGGTGCGGGCAGGCCTGTGCTTGGATCGGGAAAAGGCAATGAGATGGGTAACACCCCCCCCACGCCCCCGCCCCCCTCAGGACCCCTCCCCCCCCCGGGGGTCCGACAACAAATTCCTCAGACGAAAATTAGCTTTTGTAAAGGGAAAAGGTTTTTCGGCCATTTTTTGGTACACAAACCCTCGGACCTCAGACCCAGACAGCCCCTCCCCCCCGCCCCCCTTCGCCTCCGGGAGTGGGCCGAGACACCGCCGCTGATGGAGCGGTCACTGTATTCTTGCACCGCCCGCCGTGTATTGTGATCGTTTTCTTGTGCCTTGCTCTCTCGGGTACCGTGGACTGACCCGGGGGTGAATTGCTGTCGCCTGATCAGCCCCCCCCCCCCCCCTTCGAACACAAGCCAGGGTGAGGGTGATGCAGGCCTCGTGCACCTTTTTGAGGTTCGGCGCCCGGATGCAGACGCCTTGACGCGACCGCAGACGAGCTGTGGCCACGCGCATTGTTGTGGCTCACGGTGGTGAGCGAAGGCGACGTAGCTGCATAGGACTAGCGCACTGCCGTGGGTGGTATGCTCCTGAGCCGGCGCAGGACGGCAGCGGAGGCAGCCGTCGACCTGCCGTGCACGGCCTGGCCGAAGGGGGAATGCGCTTGATGCAGGGCACTGCCCCAAGATCTACCCATGACGGATCCCCCACGAGTGCGCTCACAGCAGGGCCTTGGCTGCACCAAGACAGATACGTGCAGGTTGTACATAGATACTGCAGAACCGCCCCCCGCGCCGGAACCCTCTGCACGCTTTGGCTTCCCCCCCTGCCTGGCCCCGCCTGGTCACCTGCTGCGCGGGTGCCATCGTTCAAGTCGAGTTTGGGTGGGCTCAGAGAACTCGGCATGCGGACGGGCGGTTGCCTTTGGTCTTGTCGTGCGTGCGGTCGCGTGTGCGGGCCTCTGGTCGCTTTCGGCCGGGCGCAGCCGCAGCCAGTCGTACCCGGTCCCGGCCGTCCGCCGCGTCTGCCTTGGGGCCGGCACCACAGCGTAACCCGCTTCCTCGCCAACTGCCGGGCGGCGTCCGGGGAACTCCCCAAAGCGCTGGACCTGCGAACCCCCGGACTCCCCCCGCCCACATCCAAATCCTCCCGAACCTCCAATTTTGCATGTGCATTTGCATTGCATCAGGCAGTCCCCTGCATTCCCCACAATGCCCCTGCTCTCGCCCATTCATCCCCATTGCCCACCGATCTTGGCGGTCTGACAGAGTTATGGACCGACATAGGACTGCGTAGCCGTGGGGTGGGAGGGGGGGGGGGGGCGTGCCATAACTGCTGAACGAAGGGGGGGGGGGGGGCGCACAGCGGGTGTGGGTTGCCTCAGGTCAGTTGGAGAAGGCGTTTCTGAGGGGGGCACTTGACGCGGCGCAACTATTGGCCAACGGGGGGCAGCCCGGCACGACTGGAAATGGCACGGCGGAAAGCGGGAAATCGTGGCAAACGATCCGGCCGCGCCCGGGACGACCACCTTAGAAGGTGGTCATTCCGGCCGCCCGCGGCAAGTACTCCCCCTCGGTTTCCTTGACGTCTCGTTTCGCGTGCTCCCTTTTGCCTCCAACGTGCCGTTCTGGATCCCCCCCCCCCTAACGGCGTGATACAAACGAAGCTTTTCAACGGCAACGCGCGACGGATGTACAGCAAACGCCTGCGGCACTCTTCCTTCCCCCCGACCAGTGTTGGATCGAGCCCTTCGGCCAGATTCCTCTCCCCCCGAAGTGGATTTGTGCATGGGCCACTGTGAGACATCCAGTGGCAGATTCATTCGACCCCTGGGGTACGCGTCGTGGGGGCGCGGTCCGAGCATTCCCCGCTGACGCACACCCCTGTTGTAAATACACCCGCACTTTCACTTCCAACTCTTCTGCATGAGTCGCTATTCAGCCTCTCTGCCGCGCGACCTGATAGGGGCGCTGCCGGAGACCCGCCTGATGCCGTATTATATTGTTATACCTCAAGAATGGAACAGCATTGTGCCAGAGGGTATTGGGGCATGGCCTATCATCTCCAACACCCGTATGATTCTCACCAACCCGCTCCAGTCCTCTTTAATCCCCTCCAACCACCCCCAACCCTCCACAACCCCCAACAACCCCCAACAACCCTCACCAACCGTCAACTGCCCTCAATACCCCCCACCACAAACACACCCACAACCTCATTATATCTGCTGTAAGGATACTATGGCATCAGACTGACACAGCACCCTATGAATGCCACCAGCCCCTGGGCACCAGCAGTGGCGCTCCAGGGGTTCTGCAGGAGAGTGGGGGGCCGGCCGTGGGGACGGAAGATTCCGTGAGTTCACATGTTACCGTAGGCCAGATTACGTCGGGTCAGCGATTTTGTGTATATTTCTCCGTTGAGGCCTGTGCTGTTGCATGCCTTCTCAGCAGCCTTGAGTTTGCTGTATGGGGTACCCCCCCCCCCCCCTGTTGCGCAAGCACGGGCCTGTCCAAGCACAGAGTGGGCGTTGAACCAGTGTTTTCAGGATTTTTTGGGACCGCTATTTTTTGTGATCCTGAATGCAGGATTGGGCGTTTGTGACGCACTTGTAGAGGGAAAGAGGGGCTCATTCATGTCTGTGATTGTGCATTCTGTTCATAACGGCATTGTGCCACACATTGCAACCCCATGTCTGTTGGTTTTGATGTGATTTTCGGCCATGGCCAGCATTGCTATTCGCGGCATGGCTGTCACGTACCGTGCTTTGCCGTCGCGTGTGTCGCACGCAAGCACGGGCTTGTCTAAGCATGGGGTGGGCGTTGAACCGCTGTTTGGCCCGGACTTTTGGGACCGCGGCTGTGCTTGTGCAAGGGGGAGGCGGGGTACATTGTCTCCCGTCGCTGTCCCAAACGTTCCCTGGGTTTAGGCCTCCTCCAATTTAGACTCTAGTGTGTCTGGTCGTCAGCCCATTTATAGCTTTCAGAGGGTATTCTTCGAGAAGCACAGGGGGCGGTTCTGCATGGTGCCCGCACTGCATACCAAGGCTGCCACCCTCCCTAGCTCAAGCGGCCCATCTGGCCCACTCTCAATCTGAATGCGGGGTGCCAGACCATCCCCCCAGGGGAGCAGGTGGGCTCTCCTCGCCAATATTTTTCATGGGCTCCGCGTGCTATGCAGTGTGCAAACTGCGACCTTTTTCAAGCTTCTGCCCGCAGGAATCGCGTGAATTGCTGGTTGGGATCGGGGGCTTTGAGTCACAAGTTGCGATTGTCTCGGCTCAGGTTCGCAAATTATGGAAGAAGTCCACTGAATAGGGCCTCTTTGCGATTGCATCGCAAGACCTGCCCTAAGCGTTCAATACAGCGACTCTGAACTTTGACGGCAGCCACGTGCCGAGCGTTTCATGTTCAGGATGTGTCTGACGCGCGGTAACCAGTCCATTACATCCATCCTTCCTGGCCCTTTGTCCTTCCAAAGCACCGAGACTGCACAAAACAAAGCGCTGCGCAGCAGAAGACGAGACCAACCACCCGAAGCGCCAGCCTCTTTGACCGCCATCGGGACTCCCTCTTTAATATGATGATCCCCCCCCGCCCCCTCACCACCACATACACACTGCCCTTGCTCCCTGGAAGAACGCCCCCCAACAGTCTTCTCATCTTTCCGGTTGCCTATAAAGACCAAGGCCTGGTGCTCAGGGCGCAGGCAGCAAATACTCCCTCTGTCTGCTACACCAATACTCACTGATATGTGCAGCCGCATTCTTACTTCCTGCAAGATGTCAAATTTACGTGGTGCGTGTATGTGAGATTGTCGATGTGCGTGTGTTTACGACCTCTGAGCGCTCCACCTTTTGCCAATCCCACCCCGCATCTGCGCCTCGTTAGCTGCTTTCAGCAGTGTAAACCCTTTCCACGTGCAGCCCGCCTCTCTTTGTATGCGACCTTGACGCCAAGTACTAGCATGCAAATCTGCAGTGTAAGATTGCTTGGACACAGCTCTTGGGCCCGCTGCCTTTGATGGTCTACAGCCGCAAGCATGGGCAACTGTTGGACGATCACGTCCGAACAACAGCCCCAATTTGTCTTCATGCCCTTGTGACTGACGCTCTGCGATACTTCGTGCATGCAGTGTGGTGGTTGTAGTATGTATGCCTCCCTTGAGTACACTATCCATGTCTTCGGTGGGATCTCAGATTCCCCCTCTCCAAGCTATGCTCTGTCCAAGCTACAGGGGGGCCATTCTGTTGTTCTGAGCCACACAGCCCTTGCTGTATCCAATGTTTGACTGCAACACAGGATTTTTTTTTTTCATTTGTGCCTTGCAGAGAGATAAACCACACATGTACGAATGGGGATTTCGTTAATTTCGAGTTCTGATTGTGCCGCCCACAAGCTAGGCCTTGTCTGGGCGGGTGTGCATAGGTGCCGTATCAATTCGGGACCTAGCTGGGGCATGGCATGGACAAGGTGGGAGGAGGTTACAGATTTGCCCCGATCACGGTGCAGTGTCCGTGGCGATGGATGTGACAGCAATGTTAATGGAAAACGTAATGGGTGAGCAGACGGTGTTGCATCACGCATACTGCTGAGGTTCTCTCAAGAGTCAGATAGGCACCAATCAGAACCAACAACAACAACTCTGTATGATACTTTTGTGTGATACTTTGTATGTAATCGGTGGCTAAGCTGAAGGCAGTCTGCGCCAGCTCAGGGTCAGAAGCATGCATCAGTATGGCTTCACCAGATCCTGGTTTTTTCCCTTCGTTGATGATGCTTGAGTGGGTGCGGGCCCATGATGTCTCTCTCCTTCATGTGTGCAGCTCTGAGGGTACCCAGTCCCTTTGCTTCATCCTTGCAGATTTGTCGACAGAGATGTCAAGAACCCCTATTTAGATGCGTAACCCCCCTCCCTTTCCCATGCGTCTCTCTGTGTACTCCGTGTACGCCTCCCCTGCCTCCCATATTCCTGTTCGGACTATGCTACTTGCACTTGAAGGTGCTGCAGGTTTCATGAGAGCCCTGATGGCGGATGCCACCTCTCACAAGCTTGCACCCAACTTGATTAATATCTTATTATTAGTATGTCCATTACTTTGTACTACCAATGCTTTGTGTGTGCAAATTTCACCAATGTGCACCTCGAAACAGCAGAGTACTAGTACTGCTCTATGTATAGAAACACGCTGTGATGATCAGTGCTTAGCAACGCTCGATCACACAAAGCAACAGTGCTAAACAATTTGAATGTTTGGCAATTCCATCAGGTAAGAACACCTCTACTCATCTACCGCCGAGATTTAGGTTGAACGTTGCATCCATGAGTTTATGTAGTGTTTGGTCTCTGTGCCGTTGATCCGAGTCTACCGACTGACGGTGCGGTAAGGGACATTGACCGGATTCAGATGGTGACAAACCAATGACAATATTTGGCAAAGGTTCCTGATACTCCAAGATGGGGCACATGTAGATACAGGGTATTCGACCAATGTTTCCTGAGCTCGGCGTCATGGAACAGTTCTTTTTCAGCTAGGATTTTGCCCGTGGAAATTCTGTACATTGAGCCATTTCAACGTGGCCCAGCTTGTCCAGTCTGAAAGGATTGCTGGGCTAGGAGACATGGGCCCACCCATCTGAGTAAAGTGGTGTCCTCAGAAGTCCAACACTTTTCATTGCTGAATACGGGCAAACATTTTTTCGCGATTGCAGATGCCAGCAATCGCCTCTGCAAAGTTGAATCCAAACACTCCCCACTGCCCCTTAGGGAGCTGTTTTTTCGTTTTGTACTCTTCGATGTGTGGCCTTGAGGTACCATCTCGCAGGCTTGGGTGGTTATGTGGTATGAATCACTGCCAGTTTCTGGCAAGACACCACTGGCAACATGGTTCAGCAGGTGGACATGGCAAGCTTCTGGGCATATGCACATTGGGAAACTCTGGTGCATATGGAACAAAGAGGACCTGCCTTGTTGAAGCCTTCGTTTATGACCACCGGCTATTTGCATTTTACATCCTGGCCAGTAGTTCATCCACTGCATTGTTGACCATTGCTATACCCAGGTCTGAGATGTCCCGTATGTCTGAATGTCCTGTATATTTGCTTGCAGGCCATTCGAATGATGGTCTGCAGTATTTTTTTTTTGCATTCAATTGCATATGTATGGCACTGTGTAATTTGGTTTCAGGTTCTATCTGCAGCACCCAGCAGCCACCAACAATTCGCCCAGCCTACACCATACTGTTGGGATCAAGAGGTAGCCAAGGCTGGCCTGGTTGTTGCTTTCCCCTCATCTCTCCGACTTTGCCAATGGAGACTACCGTGCGGAGCACGTTGGATGAAGCTTTGTGCATCTGATGCTCTTGGGTGCTTTTGTTGAGGGGGAGTGTTGGCGCGCCGGGCATGCGCCAGGCATCTTTTTTTGACCATCACCCACCCGTGCCTGTTTTTGCCCCCACCTCACCAAACATTTTGGAGTACCTTCTTGCTGTGTCCAAGAATTTGGCCCATCCTTTGCACGCAGTGCGTGACGATGGCAAGGGTGGTGGTTGGAAGTGGTGGGAGTAACATTTTGTGTTGTTGAATTCTCATATTTCAGCTTATACAAGGTGCCTTGCAGAAAAGGTTTGCGGTCTAGTGCGGTCTACTTGGGGGACTTCCCAAGGTGAGGATAAACTTGGGGCTAGAGATAAGATACTTAATACAAAGGTAGCACGCCGGGCATGCGCCGGGCAAACATTCCCCCTGAGGCTTGCTAGCAACCTTTGGTTGCAATTTTCTGGTTTGCAACAATTGCATGTTCGAGTCATGCGGAGACAGCCTTTCCGCTTGTATAGTGCTGTCAATAAGGGTAGCGGTTCAGTGTTGCAACAAGCCAGTGCATCTGATACATTGTTGTTGTTTTGTTTACTATGCCTTGGCTTTCTCGCAGTGGAGGCTTGATACACACACCAATTTCCATGTCCATTTGAATTTTGGAGGGCAAGCTGATGTACAAAGTGTGGGAAGAACATCCCTGTCCCTGTTTAGTACCTGGGAGAGAGCCCTCCATAGACCCCTGACTGGGATGCACCTGCATACACCACATTGACTGGTCCTAGCACCTATCCCAAGGAAAGGGGCCCGTAGACTCAACTAAAGAATAGCTCACCTGAAAACTCTGTCTACTTTTGTGTGTACCCCCCCCCCCCCCCTTACATAAGCTACACCCTGGGGGCGCCTTAAGCGCAGTGCGCGTGCAGTGCGCGCGCAGTGCAACTATTTGGGCGCCTGGCCGTAGTAGAAACCCATACTTTGTGGTACTTTCGGCATCATTGTTGTTTGGTAGTAGGTTCTGATGCATTGGGGATGTGGCATTTTTGAATGTTCACCCTGTTTCACCCATTTCTACTTTTTTGCACACTTTTTTTGCCCATTTCCACCACATCTACTCTTTTTCTTGGTTGATTGATATGGTGATACACTTTGAGGGTGCCTGCTATAGGACATCATACTTCCCTCCTCATTTCTCAGGCCTATTTTCTCCATGGATCTCAGTATTGGGGATAGGGCGTTATATCCCGCTCCAATGGCCAGCGACCTCCTGCCACGGTGAACAAATGAGTAAGTGGAGTGTGTAGGCGCCTTGTGAGCTTGCTTGGGTTCCGGCGCTTGCAAGCAGATGGACGAGATTATTTGTTGATCAGTTGTTCAGCAGGTGCCTTTACTCACTCATGATTTAAACCCAGCGACAGGCCAACTGCTGGTGGCTATTGGCCAAGCGTTTTCGGTTGACCACCATCTGCTGGCGATTGCCACCCAAATTTTTGTCACTTATTCAGCCTCTTTTTGGGCCCCAAGAATTCAGAGGCCCACAGTTTCTTGTTTTTTGTTTCCTGTTAAGGAACATAACCTGTGCGGAGGCTGAAGAGGCTATGGTATGCGACATTGTCTGTGGCGGTTACAATGCCCTTCATTGCCCGGCAATGGCATCATCTTGCAGTAGGCTGTCAAAGATGGAGCTGAATCATGACCGGAGATGAACGCTCAGGGTAATCTATACACCTCAATCCACGCGAGTCATGGCATACTATTGGAGTCCTGGGGTGCAAGGTTCCAGTTATTCCTCCTGCAACCATTAGGAAGCCTCCAAGAAATATTTTGGTTAGGGTGCGTCGCAAAGAGGCAGCCCCCCCTCCCCCCCCCCAAAAAAAACTAGGGGTGGGTGCTTTGAATCAGTGGGTGTAGGAGACAAACACTTGGTAACAGATCAAAAATTGATGCAGACAAGACCATAATTGACGCTGATACAACGAAAGTAGTAAGTGTCCTTCAACCTGGGCTCTGCAATGGCATCCTGCTTGTCATACACACACTTGCGCACACACAATGCAACACAATTCATGGGGCAGGAATTGTTGCGGCGCAACCCAAACAGTGAGCGAGACAGATTGAAAATGGTAAGAGGACCATCTTTTCCAGGGCAACAGCGCCGTGCATGCACAACTAAAATTTGCCAGCAAAGTGTTCCACAAAAATTCAACTTACTTCTCTTCTGCACTTTAAAAAAACAACAACAGCAGAATACATGAAAACAGCTGCAACAGCCAGGCAACCTGGCAGGAACCACACAGAAAATTCATTCGAACAGTATCGGAACAGCGTAACACAGTGCTAGGAGCGCTCGCACCAGAGCTCATGCCCACAGAGGGAGACGACAACTACCAGCAACGGCTTGCAATCACAGAGCAAATGCGATTACATGGACCCCCCTCCCCCATCTTTCAAACCCCCCACGACCCAGCTCTTCAGCCACTCACATGCCTGATTGGCTTTGAGCTTCAGTGCATGATGAGTTGCAAGGCAAATGCCAACATTGTATGGAAACCACTGACAGTAGCTGCCGGATGACCGTTGGGTAAAGGCGCGTCAGAATGTGCCAAGAACACACAGAGTGCCGGTCGAAGGGTGCCCGAGGTCAGAAAGAGTTAGAAGGTAAGAAGATAGTATGCAGCTCTGTAATGCGAGCGCATGTACAAAGGGTTGTGGAAACAACAATTCATGGAGAGGGAAAAGACACAGCAATCTGCACCGAGGCTCCAGCACATGTACTCGCAACAACTGTGGCAACGTGTGTGCCCCTCCGAAACAACGAAGCAGCAGAGCGGGGATGGCACGTACTACGGTTCCAAGGTGGTCACACACATCACCCAGCAATCTGGCAGTCCAACTCCAGCATCACCGATCAGTGGTGGTGTTTGGCTCACGTGGCCCAGCAGGACTGGCTTGTCACTGACGAAACGGACACAGACCAGGACAAACAGTGCAAAGCTTCACAGCCACAAGGCTCTCGAGAGCAGCAGAGACGTTGCGAGACGTTGTAAGATGCAATGACACCATTGCAGGGTGTGAGACTCTCGGGTGCCACGACAGGCCATGAAGGGCTA
The DNA here is from genome assembly GCA_964036045.1 of Eutreptiella sp. 'Long Island Sound 2002'. NCBI lineage: Eukaryota > Euglenozoa > Euglenophyceae > Eutreptiales > Eutreptiaceae > Eutreptiella > Eutreptiella sp. 'Long Island Sound 2002'. The sequence continues at coordinate 7,746,685 of OZ038385.1, forward strand.
TGAGATGCTCCCAGGCATTGTGAGATGCTCTTGGACTCGGTGTGCGTGACAGTGGTGATGGCACAAAACGACAATTCCAACAAGGTTTCAGCACAAGTGGATCAGGTGAATCTTGCACACGCACAACTGGTGTTGAAATCTAAGGCCAGGCGTACAAAATTCAACAAAGGGCCACGCATGTTTCTATCAGAGTTGTAGTTATCTCATAGTGCAGCAGAAATTAGAGTTTGTTTGGGGGCAACTAAATTTAAATTTGGGCGAGGGGATCAGCAGAGGCACCCAATCCCATCCACTTTTGCTCTGTGTGTCTGCGGGGCCACTGCAAACAGCTAGTCATCTGAAATCAGGCTTGCCAGTTGTACACCTTGAGCTCTCGTTCTTGTGTGCTTGTTTTCCTGAAAATTGCCTTCTGGTGCATGTAAACGTGGACGGAAATGGACTGGTGAATCTGTGCTTGATTACTGTGGTAATCAAGCACAGTCTGTTGGTGGGGGATTTGAATGTTTTATGGCCCATGCAGGCCATTTCAGGCACAAACCACAGTGATTCGAAGTACAGCCACACTATCTGTACATCTACCCCGCTTTTCTTAGTCCCTCTTGTCTGGGACCCCGTCAAAGATGGACAAGAGGCAATTTGGTGTGCTGTTGGTCATGTTATGTGTGGCCATGGTGTGTGTCGAGAACTCCTCGCGGGAGAAAGGCCATGCGCATCAAATTGACGCTGACGTTTCTGCCGGGGAGGGACAAATGGCGAAGTATGTGACTGCCTGTTGTGGTGTGGCGCTGCACTGTGTGATGCTCTTGGGTGCCAAACAGTGTCAGTAGCCACTAATCGTGTGTGCCATTGTGGATGCATTGTTGTCACTAACGCTGTTTACAATGGTGCCTGTGCAACGACGAGCACCAATGCATTGAATAGCCCCAGCTGCCTCTCTCTTAAAGCGTGCGGCACTGCAGCTTTGAGTGGAATTCCGGTGCGTTTTATGCATTTTCGAATGGCGAGTCACGTGCTCACAAGGGGAATTCATGCCCCATGCTATGGTGGGATGGCAGTGCATAATGATTGCTAGCTCGGCGGACACGGAGCCAATCCAAAGGACAAGTCACCATGTTGCCGGGGGTTCCCCCCACCCTATCTCTGCCTTTTAGGTTCGAGTCCCTAAGCACACTTAATGGCTTTCAAGAGGTATCGGTTTTGTACGAAGCGGGACACCGCCGCGTGCATGTGACGTCCACCCACGCACCCGGATACCGAACGCAACAGACACTCCACCGCAGCCCCGTCGGTGGCGCTCAAGAGCAAGTTCAGAAGCTCTTGACATCCGACGGTCCGCGACCTCCACCTCTAAGACTTGCTGGACTTTCCCAAGTCCGCAGTGATTGTCTACAAAGGGGAAGCGGATGCGAACCCCCTCCCCCGCGTTTGCGAAAACAACGTCCTTGTTAGAACAACAGGACGTGTTGTTTCCGCAAATTTTTTAATTTTTGAAACCGTGGAAGTAGCAGTGACCGTCGTGTCTAGTTGTCAGGTGATTCCCCACCTCCACATGCCAAGGGGAAAAAAGGGTGAAATTGGGTAGCAGGACAGGAATCATTCTCCCTAAAATACCACCACCAGCCTCAAACTACAAAATACCTGTGGTGTTCTTGAACAACCACAAAAAAAGGAGGTCTTCTTGCAGCGCGCCCAAACAACGCCCTTGTCAGAGCAGCAGTAGGTGTTAGTTCTGTCAAATTTAGTGTCTTTACCGTTGTTCTCGCAAGGGGGAGGGGAACTCCTTTTACTGTCCTATTCCCATCAACTGCTGGGTCTTTTGCTGCATAGGTGGTCACTGCCTGCCGAAGCGCCCTGTGTCTCTGTTCGCCTCAGGACGTCTTAGCAAGCACGCCCCCCCCCCCCCCCCAACACGCGCACAAACTACCACGCCACAAAAATCCGCCCACAGAAGAAAATCTGCCCAAAACAAACAGAGAAATGACCGCAACGGCCCATTTTGAGGTGAAAATGAGCCGTTTTTCAGACGATCGTATGAACGTTCAGGGCCATCTCCAAAACCAGCCATTTTCCTTCCTTGTGGATTTCCAATGCATTGAGCAAGACTAGGACCCAGCTCGGTCCTAGTTGCAAGTCTTCATTACTGGATTTTGCCCCGCCCTGTGGGGGGAGGGGGGAATGTCATTGGGTAACCGTCCCTCCCGGGGGTTTGGGGGCACCGTCGCACTTTCTGCAGGGACTCACCATGGGCCGTGGAGGCACCTTGTGCGAGCGGAAAGTCGGTTGCCCCCCTCTTGCCCCGCTTCCGTCCTCAGGGGGCCCATGAGAGTGCATCCCAACACCCACAACGACGAGAAACCGCAAACGTCAGAGAAGAGGAGGATCGGTACCCAGCAAGCGAGAGCGGGAGAGTCCATGGGACATGGGGCGCCTGACGTGAAGGTGGATGGCAGGGTGGCAGCGGTGCGCCTGAATGAGCCTTCGGAGGGGTGCAGCGTCCGGGACAAAGCCAAAGTTCTGCAGTTCGCTAAGGGCCCGGTGGCCCCCCACACAGCGTTGCCCTCGCATCGCACTGCAGGCGGGCGATCGAGTAACGTCCAAGAAACCGACCTGCGTCTGGCAACGATGTTCACTTCGGACACGCCCCGGGCCCCAGCACCAGCGGCCTGGGCCTCACACATCGTGGGCCAGACGTTACCACCAGCGCCTTCCGGGCGCATCCGTGAGCACACCGGGGCCGCTGTCGTGTCGCAGTCCCGACATGTGGACGCTCCGACGGCCTTTGGCGAGTTCGGCCGGCTCCAGAGGATGACGCTCCGCGGGCGGGAGTGGTAGCCCACGGTGGTCATGGACGTATCGAATATGACGGGGTGTGTGTCCGCATCCACCACCCGGAAATCCATATTGGACGTGGCTGCTGCGTCTTGGAGGGCCTGGCCCGATCTCTTCGCGACACATGCGCAGTACTTTTCGCAGTGGTTCGGCTACGCAAGAGGGACGTGGGCTGTTGCGCCGCAGTTCGGCGTGCGCCCAAAGACCCTCACAGACCGCAACCGCGCGGTGTCGACCTCCGGATCCGACGGCCCCGCGGTACTCGCTGAACGAAGCGCGCCGCTGGCGCCACATCCGTTGGCTGGGAGACGCGTGGGCCCCAGGGACGCATTGGAAGGAGAGGGGGCCCAGCGCCGGGTGGCAGGAGCGATCAGGAAGGCGGTTGGAGGGGGTTGACAGAAGGATTCCCAGCGGCTACCGTTGGTTGCAAATGCCATTGGAGTGGGCAGTCGGGGAGAGGGTGAGAGCAGCGGGGTTGCAGGACGGGCTCATGAAGGCGGCTTGGGTACCTCACCCCCTTCTACTGCACTTCCGGGCCCCCAACCAGACGCGCCGGACTCCTGTCCTGACCCCCAGCAATTTCTTCTCCAGCCCCCATTCGCCAGCCAAGACAACTGGACGCGGGCGAGCGCGCAACTCATTGAGAGAGCTGCACATTCCACGCCCTGCAGGCCATGGGCCGCGCTGCTTTCGGGCGGAACCCGATCACCCACATGTGCGCTGGCTGTGCACGCGACCCAAGGGTTCCAAGATGGCATGGTTCTGCCCTATCAGGGGCCCTGTGTATCCGGGTCTGCAGGACCCGGCACGACAGTGACGTTGAGGGCGCACCCCACCCACTCCAGTGCAACACCCCCGCCACCGGCGTTGTCGGGCTCTGTAGAGGTCGGTGCGAATTGCAGTTTCACAGTCTGCCTCCCTCCCCTTCCGGGCCCCAGCGCCGTGCCATACCACTTTCGCTTGTCAGATGGCAATCAGACCGCTGCTTTGAAACAGGTCTGGCTCGGGGATGTGTATTTTTGTGTCGGCCAGTCCAATATGGATTTCCGGGTGGTGGATGCGGACACACACCCCGTCATATTCGATGCTGCTCATTTCCGCTTGTTCCAGGTCAGCTGTGTGGATGGCGCAGTGCCTCATGTCGGGTTGCATTATTCATACGTAGAGGCAGTACCGCACACGGTGCGCGCAAACACCCCAAAGCCTCCCGGAATTAACAACCAACATCCAAAAGTGTTCAAGAGTGAACAGCCATCACCCAGAAAGATTAACATCAAGCACCCCCCAAAGGCCTCTAAGAGGGAAACGAACGCGCGGTGCGCGCGGTGCTATGCGCAGTGCGCACGGTTTGGTGCGCGTTGTTTTATTAACCCATCATTTTTCCATTTAGTCACTGCGGGCTGTAAACACCACTCTCCCACAAGCATAAGTAGAGCTTGTGGGAGGGCAGCGGGATCAAAAATTTATGATCACCCACCTCCTTCGGCAAGGGGAGGCACACCTGGAGACCGTCGCCCTTGACGATGATGGGTTCGGAGTTGTGAGCCCAGCACCGCAGAAACCAAGGTGCTGAATCCTACTTTTCAGATTGGCTACCTTCACTCCTTTGGTCCTTTGCATTGCAGCTCACATCTCTTTTTTCTTTTGCTATTCTTGTGCAATGCCCCAACATCGTGATCGTCAAAAGGCTCAGCGGGAGCGGCTACGGGACATCAAGTTTGTCACGACCTTGGATCAAGAAGCGGAAGCTTTGCAGTTTATGGCAGCACGTTGGCATGAGGAACTTGAAACCAAAGGTATTTTGTTCTATGCGGGGGGGGGGGGGGGCTAGCGCTGTGTGCGGGCTGCAGTTTGCTGGGCATAGAGTCCCTAATCTTCTTTTGGGGCTGTAGGGTGCTGCAAGGTGCAGAATCCGGGCTGCAGGGTGCTGAGTTGGGGCTGCAGGGTGCAGAATTGGGGCTGCACGTTCTGATTTGGGGTCGCAGGGTGCAGATTTGTGGCTGCAGGGTGCTGATTTGGGGTCGCAGGGTGCAGAATTGGGGTTGCAGGGTGCAGATTTGGGGCTGCAGGGTGCAGAATTGGGGCTGCAGGGTGCTGAATTGGGGCTGCAGGGTGCAGAATTCTTCTTCTTTTATTTTTTTGTTGTCATCAGGCATTGACCCCGAGGACCCAGCTGCAGCAACTGTTAACCCAACTTTCGTTGATGTGGCTGATTATTTCATCACATCGTGGGGCCTATGCCCCTCTTCGGAGAAGTCGACCACTTTGTGGAAAGACTGGAAGACAAATGTAGCAGAAGTTGTACGTCTTGAAGCAAGCCCCGCCCTACAAACTGACTGGTTTGCAGGACAACGTGTCCGATGAAACTTGGTGGTCAAGAACATGGAAGCGGTTGGAATTCTTCAACGATATCGTGGATGAGATCCATTGGGCTAATAGGCTTCACCGGTGGAACCACTCGCCTTTGCATCCTTGTTTGACCACTGCAATTGGGGACACATATCCCCTGGGTGCAGATGGCGGACAATTGTCTGATGTGCTGTACCCGCCGAAATATGAGGAGAACGTGTTCAAAGTGCTATTGATGAACAATTTCCTTGGCAACTACATTTGGTTTGGCGGTATCTCGTGTGGTGTGCGAGCGGACGCACGCATCATGAAAGAGCTGGGCCCACCGCTGCGGGACATAAAGCATGGCGAGGCGCATTTGCTCGATGGCGGGTTTGGTGGGCGCCGAGGGTCCGTCACTCCCTACCCCAAGCCCAGAAAGCAAGACATGCCTGAGTGGAAGACCAAGGTCAATGATGGGCACAGTTTGATGCGGGCACGTTCGGAGCATGTGCTGACACAGTTGCATTGCTGGGGAGTCTGCCGCGACACCTTCCGGAAGTATGGGGCTTCTTTGCCCAACCGGATGCAGAAATTGCATTGGATGGTGCGAGCCATGGTACACATCCAACAATTCCTGAACGCACGCAACGTGCGATATGAGCCCTACGGAGAATGGGATCACTTTCCGCCAGAGATCTTCGGCCAGCCAAAGGCAAACAGGCCTCTGGCGTTAGATTCGGAATCATCCGAAACGGAATCAACGTCGGGCACGTCCCTCACTTCTGATGAGGACGAGGACTCCGACTGATGGACACGTTTCGGGAATGAGCACCCCTTGTCGAAACGAATGCTTCATAGGATTGGGCACCCTATGGGGCACCTCACGGGAATGAGCACCCCGTGAGGTTCGAAACGCGAAACGTGTGGAAACGAATGCTTCGTAGGATTGGGCACCCTATGGGGCACCTCACGGGAATGAGCACCCCGTGAGGTTCGAAACGCGAAACGTGTCGAAACGAATGCTTCATGGGATTGGGCACCCTATGGGGCACCTCACGGGAATCGATACCCCGTGAGGTTCGATACGCGAAACGTGTCGAAACGAATGCTCCACAGGCTTGGGCACCCATGCGGGGCACCCTCTTCGGCGGTGGGCCGTGCCGAGGAGGTCTCTTTGAGCTCAACGGCACCCCCGGCAGGGGGTGTGGGCAGCTACAACCACCATTGCAATCGTGAGGAGGAGGGAGTGGAGGCCTCCGTTGTTATGTGAACCCCTGAAGCCACCGCGTCTCTGCCACACTGAAAATCAGCCAGAAGTGCGTAAAACAGCAACCCGAAAACGAGCGCGCGGTGCTATGCGCGGTGCGCGCGGTGCGTTTGTTTCCCCCGAAGGTGCAACATTTTAGGGGTTCCAACGAAGGAGCATTTGCCCAGGGTTTGTTCCAAAACGGTCCGCGATGCGCGCGCAGTGCAGGTTTTCCCTCGTAGTGCCGAAAGATCTGTACGCTGTCCCGACCGGTCTTCTTTCAACAATGTGCTTGTGTCTGCAGCGGTCGAGCCGAGATATAGTCTGTGCCATTGCGTTGCTTCGAGTGTCGGAAAAACTCTGCGCTGTTCCCACGTTGCACGGAAGAATGCCATCCGCAATGCTCTTGCAGGTGTTCCCCTTCCATAATCGCCAGCCCGCAAAGTGGGTGCCCGCTTCTGCAGACCATGTCCAGTCCTTCTCGGCGGTGTGCTACTTCACGGGCCAGGGTATGTACCAGCGCCTCAACCGCGACCGCGTCCACCCCGTCGGCCTCATGACTTTGACGGACGCAGGCATTCCCATTTCCAGTTTTCTGTCGCCTGAGGCCCTCAACGCAACGACCGCCATTGGACCGCAGCCCCGTCGCCAGCGCTGGTTCGGAAGCTCCATCGTCGGGTGTCGGAGCGCGCGTCACAGGGGCTGCGAGAAGTTGCTTGGGCTTCGGGCTTGGAGGTTCAGCCGAGCCCTTGACATCCGACGGTCCGCGCACGCTCACATCCACAGCCTCTACCTCAAAGACCTGCTGGGCTTTCCCAAATCCGCGGTGATCTTCTACCAGGGGGAGGCGGACGTGCCCCTTTTAGAGTCGTATCCGCAGCGGCTGTGGGCCTTCATGCACATGCTGCAGGGGTGGCCACAGCCTCACAAGGTGCCTTTCGTCTCTATTCTCCTGAGCACGTGCCTGCCGAGCAAATGCCACGACACCTGGCCATTTCTGAGGGAGGCCCAATTGGCAGCCGGCCACGGCGTGGCCAATGTCTACTACACCACGGCCCATGACCTGGGACACAACGCCCCCAATCTGCATTGTTAGTGCGCAAGGTGCATGCGAATGGTTCTTGATTCCTACCCTTGTTTTTTTTTGGGTGGATTCTACCCCTCGGATGGGTGGGTGGGTGGGATGGGGCAATTTGGGATGATTTCTCCTCATGGATTTGCCCTTTTCCGGTTGGGGATACGAACCGGCCCCTTTCCCTCACCTACTGTCCCCCAGTTTGGCCAGTCCGATGCGTTTCAGGGCTACACGGTGCATCTATGTGTATTGCGAAACAGGCACACTGAGCTAGGTACATGGTGATACATTCAGCGTGTATCAGTTTTTGCCCCTCATGTCCTCGGACCTCTTTTGCTATTTGTTATGGAGTTGAGCATTGGGGACAAGGTGTTCTACACTGGGTCTACTGGGCATCGCGTACTTGCGACGGTGGCTGGCCTTTTGCACGATGGGCATGTGGAATTGGAGTATGATCATGGCGGTGTGCGGGTCGTCAATCATGGATGCTCCATCTCCTTTGGTATCCCAATTCCCGCAATTGACGTCCCATTGACGTCCCTCCGGAAGTTCCTTTGGACCCCCTTGTTGATGTAAGCCCCGTCCGCGGTCACTCCCCAACACGGCTATCGTCACAATCCCCAGCCCGGGGCTTCATTGGGTAATGGTGAACTTGGGGACTGAATCTGGGAAAGTCATCATAAAAGTAGCACGGAGGGCAAACAGTCCCCCAAAAGGTAGGTATTCAAAAGGTAGGTTCCTTCGGTTGCAGAGGCTAGTCTGGATGTTCTCAGTGGGGAAATTTGCACGGTGTGCACACACGTGCAATGTGCTGCCAATGGAACCTTCTAGTTGAACCCTGGGGGATGTTGGCCACACATGCTTCGGTTTGTCGTGAACAAACCTCTGTGACAACGCACAAACAAATGCCATTGATGGAAGGGATATTCTACTAAGGGGGTTGGGTTTGGTAGCTCAGCCTGTTGTGGAGGCCTACGACCCACGCCTAGGGTGCCTTTTCAATCTTTGTACAACTGGGCCCCATGCTGCCGGATGCGACGTCGTCAGGTACTCAATCACCCCTTGTGACGCCACCTCCAGACCCCCAGGGAATGCACCTGGACAAGATTTTGAAGGTGACAGTGCTTCATGGTCTCGTCCCCCTGGGTTGTTTGTTTTTTGCAGCATTGGTTTTCTGATTTGTGGTACTCAGGAAGGCCAGTTACTGGCTTCTAGGCTCCTTTGACACTTTGGTGTCGCCGAAGCCTGCATAACCCTCAACCAATATTGAATGCTAAAGACACATGATCTGCCCAGGGGGATGATTTTGCAAGCAGTGCACATTCATAGGTGTGAGGCATGCATGCCCATTCATAATTGTGCCGTGGGGTTGAAATATTGAATCAGCAGTACAGGGATTTAGTTGAATTGTGCTTTGCTAGATTTGGTGCTCCTGGGAGGTGATGGTTTTCATGTGGAAATGGTCTGGGCCTGGGTCTGGGTTTTACAAGATGTGGATAGGGTGAAGCATTCAATAAGACACTCTGTGAGGCCGTGCTCTTGTGCTGTCTTTGTTGACTCAGATGTAGACCCCACCCAGCCCACTTTTCCTGCATCACTCAATCATGTCCCCAAGTGATTTTCATCAGAAGGTGAACGAATATTGTGCTCCGCCATGCACTGATAATGAGGTGGGGGTTGTCTGCCTTTTTTGCTCACTGTTGGCTTTTCTGCAGTGTCTATTTCTGCCTCCGTGAAGCAGAAGCTTGTGTCTGCAGTCTCGACGTCCAGACCGATTCCTGCAGCCTCCTAGAACAAGCCCATCGCTGGAGCCTCGAACCTCGAACCTGAAGCTCGAACCCACCCCTGCAGCCTCAAAGCCCACCCCTTACTCTCTGCACTGTCAATTCCTTTTGGAGCATAAGCTCGCGTCTGAAGCCTGGGAGCCCAAGCCCATGCTGCAGATTTGAAGTCCAGACCAGTTTCTGCATCTGCTTCTGCAGCCTGGAAGCCCAAACTCTTTCCCACTCTCACTCCTGCAAATTGTGGTGTGAATGGGACTGTCTTCCAGCACTGACAACTCCTCAAAGGGACCGCCCCTGATCTCGGATGCCCGTGATTTACCACCGCCACGGCAACAAGAAGGTCTATGGATGGCATCTTGTCGTAAAGTGGGCTCCATGTCACAGTTTTCTGGACATTTACTGGTGTTTCAGCCTGATGCACGCCTCTTTTGTGCAAAGGTTCCCTGCCTCTAGCTCCATTTCTATCTCTCTCTCTCTCTCTCTCTCTCTCTCTCTCTCTCTCTCTCTCTCTCTCTCTCTCTCTCTCTCTCTCTCTCTCTCTCTCTCACCCTCTCTGTTCATATCCCGCGCTCCCACCCCCCTCCTCCTTTCTGGTTGTCCGCCTAGACATGCTACGCAGAGGGAAGTCGGCAGCACACATGCAGGAAACAACACACGAACAGCCAACCCTGGCGGGACACATTGGGTACCATAAATCATCCACAACACAGCAAGCACGACGTGCCCGCAACAGGATATGCAAAGGGCTCGCATTCAGTTTGACAAAGGGTCAGTTTGACAATTAACTCCACATGCAGCAGGGCCCACCAAGGTAACCTGCAAAACCTCAAGGTGGCAAACCAGGTCTGAGGTCAGGGTTTGCCCCAGAGATAACTGCCTCAGCCCAGAGGGAGCATCTGTGCACAGAGTGTGCGCGGCGAACTTGTTGCAACATGCCAATTTATGGTCCTTCATGTTCTCTACTTTGATCGAGCCTATTCCGATGTTTCCCACGGGGCCTTGATACGATAGGGATTGTATTGCCAACCATCCACGCACATGTTGGATGGATCCCCGTTCCGGTGGAGGTTATGTAGCCATTCAGCTCCTCCCCAACTTGGGGGCCCCGATACAGCTGACGTTACACAGCCATTTGAATCCCCGTTGCCTTGGGGATTGACTGCTCTGTCGCATGACAACCCCCCTTTGGAGCCCTCGCCGTAGATGATGGCCCCTGATGTTTACCAGGAGTGGTAGAGTGGGCGAAACCTTGGCAATGGATTCTGATGGAGCGCACGCGTGCGTCCCGCTCCCCTTGCCCACAGCAATGCCAACCCGTCCTCAATGCAACACCAGCTCTCCAGATGAAGATGCGCAAATGTCGCAAGAAAGCCCTCAAGGGTGTGGCTCTGCCAACTTGCACCATACGATACGGGTGGCCCACGCGGCCTCCGCAAAGCATCAATGGTGGATATTTTTGAGCAGGCAACTGCACCCCAATAAACACTTCACGCAACACGATCCCACCCTTCGCCCCCGTCTTACGGGTGAAGGGGTGTGGCCTAGATGACATTGGTGCATAGTAGGAGGTTATTTGGTGTTGTGCTGAGGTGCCTCATCCACTCGCCCCCCACCTCTCGCCCTCCCTTCCTCTTCTTTTTGTGCCACTGATCCCAATCCCTTCCCAGTTCTCTCTCCCCCGTGTCTCGCTCCACTCGTTTCCCACTTTCCTTGCAGTTCCTCCCTCCTGTTGTCTCCCATTTCTTGCTCTTTACCTTTCGCAGCTTTTGTGCCTCCCTGTCACTTTCCCAGGGTCTGCACTGTAAAATACTCCTCAGAGAATGCAAGCGGCAAACCAGTCCGGGCATTAGCCATACAACCAACAGTGGTGCTGGCAGTGACTGTGCTACAGCAACTGGCATCGGCGGGTCACCTCCAGGAGGCTGCCTCACAGGCCACTGTGCCCTGTTTATCCACGCCACTGATGCAGCCGTAAGATCGGCTGCTGCTGCCAATGCGACGACCCTCGTCACGAACGCTCCCGAATTGCGAGACGTGGCCATCCCCCACGTTCCCAACTGCCAGTCCTGGGCAGATGAGCATCTCAGCCCGCCTGCAGACTCTGCCTCTGCTGACCAACCTGATGATTTATGCCAGGGTCGCGGCAGACTTGCGGTTGTGTGGGTACATGGCTTCCGGCAGCGCTACTTCCGCATTGTGGGTGTCGTGTCGCACCTCCAGCACCGGCTCCGGCAATACTGTCCGGACTTCGACGGGGTGGCCATGGGCTTCGCATGGCCGTCGCACTGCAAAAAAGCGGCGTATGCGCGCGCTCGCAGCAAGACCGAGCGCGCCGCGACCCACCTGGCGGCAGTCGTCCGGACCCTGCGGGCGAGGGGCTTCCGGGTTGCGCTAGTTGGGCACTCGATGGGCTGCCGCGTCGCACTGCTGGCCATGCGCGACCAGGATAGCACGGGGGGCGTCGACGCCATGGTGCTCCTGGGTGCTGCGGTTCCTGACGGGTCGCTGGCCGATGGGGAAGAGTTCGCACGCGCGCGCATCCGAGCGGAGTCGATTGTGGTACTGCACTCGCGCCACGACGCGACCCTGGGGAGGCCGTTTGCGTGGGGCGAGGCGGCCAGCCTAGCACGAAAGACGCGGGCGATGGGGCGCTGGGGGGTCAGGGCTCCATGCCCAGTTGACTGCGTCTCTGTAGATGTGAGTGACTCTGTGCCAGACCACAACCCGAACTTATGGTTGCTGTCGAATGACGTCATGCAGCATGTCATGACTGCCTTGTTTCCGGCGCAGCACTTGTTGGGGTTGTCGGATGCGGCGTTGATGCACTCACAGGAGTGTGCAGGAGCAGTGCCCGCCGATCCGTTTGCACATTACGAGGATTTGCTGGATGCTCATCAAGACAGTGATGGCAGCAGCAGCGGCGGCGGCAGCTTTGGTGCGGGTGGTGAAGAGTTAGGAGAGGCGACTGGCGAAGGCGCTGGTGAGAGTGACGGTGAGGGTGTGGGGGAGGAGGTGGGTGGGGCTACTGAAGAGAGGGACATGCTGAGTAGTGAGGCAGAGGGCCAGGCCAAGATGACATAGCTGCCACCAGTGAGGGGACAGTCCTGAGTCAAAGACCCAGTTTGCACCCCAATTCTCCACAGTGCATCACCTGCGCCACACCGATCACACCGATTTCCTGCAATGTCCTGTGTGGAGCCTCAGGATTGCCTACCGCGCTGATGTCTTTGTTTTGACCAACTGCATCTATGGATTGCATGGCATTGTCCAATTGCCCAATGTGATGCAACCCCTGCACGGGGTTTGTCTACCTGCTTGTGTAAACGATGCTGTGCACATTGTGTCATGCCCTGTGCCTATCTTGGGGTCGGGTAGGTGCGTAATCATCCCTCCGGCCTTTTTCACTTGCAGTTGCGACCCTTTTTCAGGACCTTCAGTTGACAGGTTGATGCTTCACCACTCTCAGGTCTAAGGCAACCAAACTTGGCCGCACCAACCTGCCATCCAACGAGCATGTTGCACGCCAGATTTGCACCTCTGCTGTTGTAACTAGAAAGCCCAAACCTATGTAAAGTTGGGGGATGGGCGCACTGTTCCTGTTCCGTAACCGCCCAAACGAGGCGATGAGCAAAGGGAACGTTTCCCTTGCGGCGCCCCCTAGGTCGCGCCCTGTGGTGCGCAGTTTGGCTACTTATCCCAGAATACAAGCGGAATAGAGCCACATACATACACACATTTTCTACGTACTGTTCATCACTTTTTCTCCTGTCTATTGCTACATTTTCTTTTTGGGGCCTCTTTCTTTCACAAATGGTGCACTTGATTCTGTACCAAATGCGGTATGGGCCCACCCCGGGGGGGGCGACTCCGCGGGTCCTAGGACGCCAACTACCCCTGCCCCCCCCCCCCCCCCCCCCCCCCTAGGGGCCTTCGGCCAACAGTTAGTTGCCAAAGGTGTCGTTGCCCTCAATCCTCCATGGGCGCCTAAGGCGCCCGATGCTCCATGAACACCAAAGGTGCCCTAAGGAAAATTTTGTCCAATTTGCACCCCAACACTATCCTTAAACCCAACCTTGACTCTAACACCCACCCGCAACCCTCAGCTTGCTCCTGTCCCTACACCCAACCCTAACCCTAATCAAGACTGAATATTGGGACCGAGCTGGTGGGGGAGGGAACATCAGCTATGGCTAATGAGGGACATCAAGAATGATTCACACATTGATGGCTCTTGACAAAGTGAAATCAGCCTGCAAGTGAACCCCATCACCACAAGGCCCACTTTGAAGGCTTTTTGGACTTCTAAGGGGCCAAAATGCCCCAAAATGGGCTCAAAATGGGCTCATTTCACCCGTTTGTGCACCCCAAATGGTCTAGGATGAGGTTTGGAAAAATGCGTTTTTGACCCATTTTTGACCCATTTTTGGTCACAACACAGCCCACTGTCAAGGCATTTTGGGATTTTCGGAGGACCAAACTGGGCCGCCACAAGCTCAAAACGGTCCAAAAACACTTGTTTTAGCGTTGCACATGGTCTAGGACCATTTTTTAGAAAAGTCATCTTTTTGCCCCTACTGGACCCTGTTGACCCATTTGGGCACCCACCTGTTTGGGCTTGAGCTTGCAGCTTGCCGCAGCCTAGTGGGCCTAGGTATTGGGGTCTAGGCGTCCGTTTGGGTAATTCTGAGGGGTGGAAACTACAAAAAGTGGGGGGTTGTTAGTGGAGTAGGTGCCCTCGGAATCGCATTTTGAGCCATGTAGCCAAAGATATGGCCTATTCTTGGTTTGTGGCTGTCGGCATTTGGAGCTTCTGGGGCCTTTTTGGGCCGTTTCGGGGACATATCATGGAGTTAGAGGGCCGCAAAGAGCTCGTTGACACGGGGAAGTCAAGCCGCACGTGCAGTGTATCCGCCGTTTCCCTTCGTTTGGCCGTTTTGAATGTGTTCCAGGGCTTTTTTGGCCCAAAAATGGCTATTTTTGGCCCTAAACTACAGTTTTTGAAATTGAGGTCCGCAACTTGGGAATCCCGTTCCCGGCCGCCACCGTTGAGTTTCTGGCTCAAACTTTGTGTGATTGTACTTCACACCCATAGGTATCATCCACCAAAATTTCAGCCGAATTTGAAGCACCACGACAGAATTCTGATTTTTACCCATTTCGCGCATGCTGCTTGCTTGCTTGCTTGCTGCTGCTGCTTGCTTGCTGCTGCTGCTGCTGCTGCTGCTAAACCTAGTAGGTCCACCCTAGACACTAAAAAGGGTTATAAAACCAAGACTGGTTCCACCAGCTCGGTGACCCTAGCCCTAACCCTAGCCCTGGCTCTCACCCTAGGCTAGGGTCAAAGTGAGTGTTGGGGTCCAAAATGGAGAGCAATAATGTGGCA